>CM066998.1:64039493-64639493 GCA_033977485.1 Hydrangea macrophylla
TATATGTGCACAGTTCATCACAATCAACAATTGCTAACACATGAAGCATTTCTACAATGATAATCATTATCTTTACAATTACACACTCCACTCGACGTCACTCAACATATGTAACGTCACTCGTTCCCAAGGCTCTAAACTTATGCTCTGATACCACTAAATGTCACAGCCCGGTCCCACAATAGCGGAATCGGAACCCGTGGCACGCCACCGAGGCTAAACCAATTCATTAACGTTCCCAAAATTAGGTTTGAAGAACACACGCAGCGGAAAACAAAACACATTTTAAAACCAGAAGTTCAGACGACCGCTCAGTCGACTGCTCAGTCGACGGAGGAAGGCAGGGATTTTAATAGCAATTACAGTCGACTGATACTAGGGTCCAGTCGACTGCTTTTACCAAAATAAGAAAAATAGCTGAACAGCACTGTCCCGTCGACTGCTCAGTCGACTGCCCCGTCGACTGCCCCGTCGACTGCTTTTACAATATAAGGAACAAAATAGTTAACTGCACTATCCCGTCGACTGCTCCGTCGACTGCCCCGTCGACTGCTCCTCTGACAGCAGCCAAAACTGCAGGATTTCAAGTTTAAAAGCTTTCTAACTCTCACCAATGACCAACCATTCAATCCAAACTTAACCCAAAGTAATTCTAGCTGTATTAAAACATTTCTAAAACAAAATTACAACATGTCACTAACTATTACAACGGTTTAAAATCCATTCTAACATACCAAATTAAACATGGTTTAAAACAACCAAATTCTTATTACAACATTCTCATTATCCCCAAAACTACAAAATTATCATTCAAGTTGCCTTCCAAGCGAACTCCCAACCCACGTACTCACTTCTGCGATTCCTCGCCAGCATTAACACCTGCAATGGTTATTTGAATAACCACACATATTTCGATTTGTTTAAGCTAAAGCTTAGTGAATAAAACAACATATGTACATGAATGATAAACATGTCCGCATTCACATCTCTGCATTTCATACTAGTCGCCGGAGACTCACGTGCCCGTCCATATTCCCAATCCGCGACTCCTCGCCAATAAGTCCACGCGAAAGGGTAAGACCTACGATTCTTCTCTTCAATCATGCGACCTTAATGCCTATATCGGCTCCACAAAATGGCACGGTGACCACGTGCTCCTTCTGACCCACATAAGCAACTTAACATGCTCAAATACATATCACCATACTCGCGATAATTAAAACATATCACCATGCTATTGGGCCTACTTATCAATATAAATGCCCAATATGAACTACACAAAATATCTCTATGAATTAATCCATGCTATTCAAACATAACATGAATACATGCCAAGAAATCATTCCAAAAACATAGTTGAATCACTTACCTCCGAATAACGCTCTTATAATACGATCCAAAGAAAACCCGTGCACAAAGAATGTGCAGAAGTCCGTCTAGCACAAATCCTATGGATCAAAATTCCATTTATCAACTTTTATGAAAAATTCTTGAAAAAGACTTTTCGGAAAACTTAGCCAAACAGGCCCTAACATATATCAAAACGAAGCTCTTACCTCGAGGAGCTCGAATATGAAATCTGGGAGAAAACAAACTGACGGAAGGTCGTCGTTTGGCGTCGCAAAGCTCTAAGCTTCAAAATCCCCCTCTAGCCCCCCCCTTTTGGCCTCCTCTTGAACTTTAGGTTAAGCTTTGTGAAATATATAAGCCCATCTCTATCTATATATAGGCAACACTCTCGGAGAATTACGTTTACCTCCCCACAAGTTTTCCAAACTCCTAATCAGTCTCTGAAACTTTCTATACCGCTTATTCTTAGCTTTATAAGTAAAACTTCAAAATTATAAAAGTTTTCGACTAAGTTTCGTTTGGTCGCTAAAACGCGAATTTCTACATGACGTTTCCGAAGTTGCTTATTAGCCTACCAAATTAATAGCGTGTTCATTCGTTCTCACCAGGATACTAAATCTAACAACAGAAATAAATTCTAAGCCAGAAAATAATACAGATATTGAAATACACAGGTAAACAATTATTTTCAAATAAACATTTAAAGTGTTCCACAGTGACCGTCTCATACTCGGAGAGACGTCACAACAATAAATCCTCAATCATAATAGTTTCAAAGGGTTCTCTAATACAGACACCCAAATGAACTCGTGAGTCAAAACTCACTCAACCATGTGTCATAAGACACACCACATAACATTATCATGCATGACAATGTAATGCAAATGCAATAACACGAATACGGGTGTTATACAGCGTCTATTGAAGCCTCGTGATTTAGGCCGCGGTTTACGTATTTGGGGCCTAATTCATTGGGGTTTGGGTTGTCTGGAGGAGGTGGTGGCGGTGGGCCAGTTTGTTTTTCTTTTCCTTTCGATTTTTTCCGAGGTGGTTGGGAAGAAGAAGCAGATTTGACGGTTCGTTTGGTCATTTTTTAAGGTTGGTACGATTTTTTAGAAAAAAATTGAAAATGTGGGCTTTAAAATTGGTCTATGCCCAGAAAAAGAAAATAGAAAAAAAGGGAGTGGGAATGGGTCACCTGCAAAGAAAAACATCCTGGCAAGGGACACAATCAATATAATTCAACAGTTGTAAAAGAAATTGGGGTTCACGGGGGGAACACCCAGCAACTGTGAGAAGAGCAGGTCCCTTCTCACCCACTGTCCCGACAAGGGCACACACTTTGCGGCAAGTCACGGGGCACTTGCCGCATGTTTAATAGCGATGGAAATGATCAAATAAGAAGTGATGCTTACGTCGAACACAATAATTTGAATGTCTAATAGAATGTTCGGGAGTTAGTTTGAACGTCATGGTATTTCGAAAGTCATATAGTTAAAGTTGTGTCTACGATTTTTCAAATTTGAATTCTATGTCACAAAACATGAACATTTTAAAATAAAATGTGGATTCACATGTGAATTGAAATTGAATGTGCCACATGTTCATTCAAACTTGGTCATAGAGTTGCACCATCCAGATTATTGTTTAGAGGGTGGAATAGTTGTTAACAATGAACTCAGCTACGTCGATTACGTATCTAAGCAATGACTCAGTGCTATAGGCAATTAATTTTCTAAAGGTGGTCCTATAATTTTGATTGTAGCAAGATGTGAGAATAATATTGTAGAGAAACAACTTCTGGTTAGATTTAACTGTTGTGATTTTAATTAAACACACCCATTATTGCAGAAGCTATTAATCATGTGTGCAGATACCTCACAGTTGAATTCGTACATTCCAAGCTACTGATAACGACTCAAGTGTGTGCGTTAACAATTTGTGTAAACAAGCAGAATTTCGCAGTATGAGTGTGCTCAACTTTACATGGTTTAATACGTGAGGATCTAAATCCATACATATATGTATATCTATAAACAGACATCCACAAATCCGGAGATAAAATAAAAAAGGCAAACACTTATGGATGCAATTTCAACAGGAACCCTAAATGTTTCAGTGTCATCCTGGCAAGGTAGGATTAATGTCAATCATGTGTGGTTTCACTCTTAGAGTTGGGGTTTTGAATCTGGACAATTCATTGTGTGTACTATATATGGGCAGATATGCACCAATAGATATGAGAACCTAGGAATCCCCAACTCTCCCAAAATTAGGGTTTATGCGTCTATATCTGTGTGTGAGTCAGTGTGTGTATGTATGTGTGAGTTCACAAACCCTAATTGGATTCATTCAAGAATTCAAAGTATATGGGTTTCGTAAATCAGAAATTTGTGTGTTTCTTTGTAAATACATATGAATATATCTATATATATCTATCCTGAATTTAGGGTTGTGGGTGTGTGTATCTAAGAGTATAGGGTTCATGAATTAGGTTTAGGATTTCAAGAACCCCAAAATTTCAAACCCTAACTGTGATTAGGGTATGTATCTGTGTGCGGGTGTGGAATTGTGATCTATATGTATATAAGTATAGATATAAGTATATATCGTATCCGTATGCGTATATATATGTATACGTATATATATGTATACGAGTATATATATACCTGTGGTGGAAAATTCACGATGGGAGGGGTTTTGGCTTCGGTTTCGTGTAGGTCAGTGGCGGTGCTGCGGCGACGGCGGCGTCGCTGACTCAAGGTGGTGGTGCTCTGGCGATGTTGTGGTTGTGGTGATGACCGGTGGCGGGGTTGTGCGTGGTGGGTTGTGGTGGAAGAGAAAGAAGAGAATCGTCGGGAGGGAAAGCTTGAATACGGGTGGGTCCGTATTCATTGAAGGCAAGAGAAAGAGAGAGAGAAGAAAATTCGGAGAAATTAGGGCACAACACTGTATTTATAGGGAGGGCAGCCTCGCGCGAGCGGACAGCGAGAGCGAGCTTCACGCGCGCGGGTCCCTCTGCGAGGGAAAGCTGAGGCCTCTCTTTTCGTTTTAAAAATATTTTTCAAAGTCTCGCATACGCTCGAGCAGACCGCGCCAGCGAGTACCTCGCGCCCGCGATTTGAGGCGCGAGGGAAAGCCGAGGTTCCCCTTTTCGTTTATTTGGAAAAAATTTCGAAGTCCCAACTTGGCTCCAGCGGACTGCTCTAGCGAGGTTCATCGCGGGCGCGATTATAGGCGCGACCAGAAGCTGAGGCTTCTTTTTGAGAAGCTTTAAAAATTTTGTCTGAGGGACAGTCTCGTGCGAGCGGACCGCGCGAGCGATGCTTCGCGCGAGTGGGCCGCGCGCGCGAGATCCAGTTTTCTCACTTTTCTTTTCTGCTTTCTTGCATAACTGATCTACAGTTGAAAATTTTCAACTTTTTGGGTTGTTAAAAGCTCAGACGATGGCCAAAAACTACTAACTAGTGTACAAAATTAAAGATAATTCTAATTAAAGCTTGGGTTGCCTCCCAAGAAGCGCTAAGTTTTACGTCGTTAGCTCGACCGATACATGTGCTCAGTCGAGATAGACCAGGTCTACCAGATCTATAGATTCGATTTCTCTTTCTTCTGTTTCCTCGGTTCGATATGGCTTAAGTCGTTGGCCGTTTACTTTAAACGGGGTTCCACCGTTTGTATCTTGGATTTCGATCGCCCCATGTGGAAACACTTGTGTTATAGTGAACGGACCGTCCCATCGGGACCTTAGCTTTCCCGAAAATAATCTTAATTTCGAATTGAATAACCATATTCGTTGTCCTACTTCGAAATTCTTTCTTACAATCATTTTATCGTGGAAAGATTTAGATCGTTCTTTGTAGATTCTCGAATTTTCATACGCTTCCTTTCTCAATTCTTCAAGTTCTTGCAATTGAAGTTTACGATGACATCCTGCCGCTTTTATATCTTGGTTAAACGTTTTTACGGCCCAATAGGATCTATGTTCGAGTTCCACCGGTAGGTGGCACGCTTTTCCAAATACTAGTCGGTAAGGAGACATCCCAATAGGAGTTTTAAACGCTGTACGATATGCCCAAAGCGCGTCGGTCAGTCGTTGTGACCAATCTTTATGGTCTGGACGTACCGTTTTTTCTAATATACTTTTGACCTCTCTATTAGACACTTCAACTTGGCCTTGGGTTTGCGGATGGTATGTGGTTCCTACTTTTTGGGTGACAGAATATTTTCGGACTAGGGCTTCGAAGTAACGATTACAGAAGTGTTTACCCCCGTCGCTTATAATTGCCCGTGGCGTACCGAATCAACAAAATATATTATCTTTTATAAATTGAACCACAACTTTATGGTCGTTGGTTCTCGTCGCCACTGCCTCCACCCACTTAGAAACATAGTCGACCGCGACTAAAATATATTCGAAACCACAAGACGATGGGAACGGACCCATAAAGTCGATGCCCCACACATCAAATTTTTCAATAATAAGAATTAGGGTCATGGGCATCGCATCACGATGTGACATGTTCCCTGTTTGTTGACAACGTACGCAGTTCTGACAGAATTCATGTGCGTCTTTAAACAATGTTGGCCAATATAACCCACTTTGGAGAACTTTAGCGGCCGTTTGATGGCCTCCAAAGTGACCTCCGCATTCTAGAGAATGACAAAAATTTAATATGGATTTGAATTCACTTTTTAGAACACAACATCATATAATTTGATCAGAATAGTGTTTAAATAACAGTGGGTCGTCCCAGTAATAATGTTTAATTTGAGAAAAGAATCGATCTTTGTCTAAACGAGACCACGTAGGCGGGATAAATCCCGTAGCTAAGAAATTGACGATGTCACTGAACCATGGATGATTTACGGTAGCTAACGCGAATAATTGTTCGTCTGGAAACGAATCCTTTAGAGGGGTAATATCGTTAGATTCTACAAGAATTCGTGACAAATGGTCAGCGACAACATTTTCAGAACCTTTTTTATCACATATTTCGTAATTAAACTCCTGAAGGAGTAAAATCCATCAGATTAACCTAGGTTTCGTTTCTTTCTTATTCAATAAGTGACGCAATGCCGCATGATCAGTATAAACGATGACTTTTGAACCCAATAAATAAGAACGGAATTTGTCGAGGGCAAACACAACCGCAAGTAATTCTTTTTCAGTTGTTGTGTAGTTCAATTGCGCGTCATTTAGTGTTTTACTCGCATAAAAAATTACGTGAGGGGTTTTATTCACTTTTTGCCCCAAAATAGCTCCAACGGCATAGTCGGAAGCATCACACATCAATTCAAACGGTAATGACCAATCAGGGGATTGGATTACCGGAGCCGTGGATAGTAAGGTGCGCAACGTTTCAAAAGCCTTCAGACAGTCATTGTCAAAGACAAAGGAACATCCTTGGCAAGCAGGTTGCACAAGGGGCGTGAAATTTTACTAAAGTCTTTGATAAATCGTCTATAAAAACCGGCGTGACCTAGGAAGGAACGGATCTGACGAATGGATGATGGCAGTGGAAGTTTGTCTATTAATTCAATTTTCGCTTTATCAACCTCTATACCTCTATTGGAAACAATGTGACCCAAGACTATTCCCTCTTAAACCATGAAATGGCTCTTTTCCCAACTTAATACTAAGTTTGCTTCCTCGCACCGGGCGAGGACTTTCGTAAGATTTCGAAGGCATTCATCAAATATAGGTCCGAAAATAGAGAAATCGTCCATAAATACTTCGAGAAATTTCTCCACCATGTCCGAAAATATTGCCATCATACACCGTTGAAAGGTTGCCGGTGCATTGCACAAACCAAACGGCATTCGACGGTAGGCAAAGGTTCCAAAAGGACATGTGAATGTCGTCTTTTCTTGATCATCGGGATAAACAGGCACCTGGTTGTAACCAGAATATCCGTCTAAGAAACAATAATAACTTTGACCGGACAGACGTTCGAGGATTTGATCAATAAATGGAAGAGGCAAGTGGTCCTTACGCGTCATCGAATTAAGTTTTCTGTAGTCAATGCAAACCCGCCAACCAGTAGTTTGACGAGTGGGTATAAGGACTCCCTTTTCGTTGGGTACAACCGTGATACCTGATTTCTTTGGGACAACCTGAGTTTGGCTGACCCAATTACTATCGGAGATCGGGTAGATAATACCGGCATCTAAGAGTTTTATAACTTCCTTCATAACCACTTCTTTCATGTTAGGGTTGAGACGTCGTTGCATTTCCCTAGATGGTTTAGTATTTTCTTCTAAATTTATTCTATGCATGCAAACTGACGGGTCAATTCCTTTTAGATCAGCGACCGTCCATCCAATCGCCTTTTTATGATTACCTAGAACCTCGATTAGCTTTACTTCCTGAATTTCAGTTAAATTTGATGCGATTATAACTGGAAGGGTCGCGTTAGTCCCTAGGAATGCATATTTTAAAGAATCCGGCAACGGCTTAAGTTCGAGTGTTGGAGAACACTGAATGGATGGTAAGGCCGGTTCATGTGCAAGAGGCGGTAAAGCTTCTATTTTAGGTTTCAATGGAAGTGCATTGGTTGTGTTTACTGATTCCAATAGAGTATTTACATCTTCAATATTTGTGTCAATGTTGAAATCATTAAAACTAAAATGTGATAAGCATGCTTCCAACGCTTCCTTAGTAAACATAAAAGGCGCTGCCTCTTCGACTAATTCGTCTATTAAGTCTATGGCATAGCAATCTGCCTCTTCATCATCTCTATATGGTTGATTAGATGCATTGAAGACGTTAAGACGCACGGTCATGTTACCAAAAGTTATATCCATCACACCAGTCCTACAGTTAATAATCGAATTAACCGTAGCTAGGAAAGGGCGTCCTAGAATGACTGGAACTTGTTTACTAGCATCTAGGACGGGTTCGGTGTCTAGTACGATAAAATCGACCGGATAATAGCATCTATCAACTTTGACCAATACATCCTCTACTACCCCCCGTGGAACTTTAATTGACCTATCGGCTAATTGTAAGGTGGCCGCAGTCGGTTTCAGTTCTCCTAAACCCAAATGTTCATAAACTGAATAGGGTATCAAATTCACACTCGCACCTAAATCAAGAAGAGCCCGGTGAATGTATTTATCACCAATGTGACAAGCGATGGTTGGAGTACCCGGGTCTTTATATTTGAGAGTGTTATTATTAAACAGGGAGCTAACCTTTTCCGTTAGGAACACTTTCTTAGATAAATGGTTTCTAGACTTCCTCTTCTGAGTGCATAGATCCTTTAAGAACTTAGCATACGGGGGTATCTGTTTAATCGCATCTAGTAGGGGAATATTGATTTTTACTTCTTTAAATATTTCAAGTATATCTTCCGGTTTCGTGCTTTTTCTAGTGAAGTGAGCCGGGGCTTCCCCACTCGGTGGGAATGGCATCCTGGGCACATACTCGGAAGGATTCGTTGCTTTAGATGTTTTATTCGATATCAAAGGATTAGTGTCTTTTGAAACTGGAGTAGAATTCTCTTCCTTTTCACCATTTTCCTTTTCTTTACCTTTATCTTTTCTTCCCTCGGTACGATCTCCTTAGGACGTTCAGTGGTCCTTGTTGAGACAGCGTTAACTTAATCACTCGCCGAACTCACCTCGTACTGACCTTTAGGATTTTGCACAGGTTGACTTGGTAATTTTCCCTCATGACGTCGATTCAATGTATTAGCTAATTGTCCCATTTGGGACTCTAACTTCGCTATAGATTGCGTATGGGAATTTACAAGTTGAGACTGCGATTGTGATTGGGCCTCTAAGGTTTTTAATGATGCCAACACGCTCTCTTCAAAAGTTTTTTTCGTAGGAGGATTAGCACAGAAGGGAGGCTGTTGGTATTGACTTTGTTGATTCAGAGGCTGCTGATACTGATTAGATTGTGGTTTATACGCATTAGGAAAATTGGTCGTATCGGGTTTCGAATACGGTTTCTCACTATTGGAGTTCCATGAAAGGTTCGGGTGAGGTCCCCATGTCGTGTTTGGTTTATAACCCGTGGGGTTATAATTGGGTCGTTGGAACTGTTGAACCGCATTTATATGTTGTTCTACAAATTCCGGGAACTGGGATGCGGACGGACATGCTAATGTTGAATGCGACGAATCTGAGCATAACTGGCATACTTCAGCAGAAGGAGGTGGTCCTTGCATGCGGCCCATCATCATAAGTTGGTCCATTTTTCTATTTAATTCTTGAATTTTATATGACTGATTAGATTCAACTTTCGCCTCTCTCTTTGGATTAGGTAGAAGGTGTCCTTCAGGTCGTACGGATACCGCTTGGTGCATAGAGTTTTCAATTAATGTTTCAAATATCTTCCATGCTTCATCGGCACTCTTGTTGAGGAACGTCCCCGCACAAATAGCATCGACGGTATTTCGAACGGTAGGAATTAATCCTTCATAAAAGACTTGCACCAGCTGCCATTTAGGTATCTGGTGATGAGGGCAAGAACGTAAGAGTTCTTTAAACTGTTCCCAAGTATCGTAAAGTGTCTCCCCATCTTGCATTGTAAAATTAGTTATTGACTTTCTAATCTGATTCGTTCTAGTTATGGGGAAGAATTTTTGTAGGAACGCAGTTTGCAACTCATCCCATGTTCTTATTGAATTTGGCTCCAACGATTGGAGCCAGTACTTCGCTTTATCTTTAAGTGAAAACGGGAACAGGCGCATTTTTAATTCATCATCTGTTAAGTTCTGAATCTTTAAAGTCGCACAGATACCCTGAAATTCGCCTAGATGATTATAAGGGTCTTCCTTAACATGCCCGTGAAATGACGGCAGGAGCGCAATAGTTGATGACTTGATTTCAAAATGAGCTGTCGTCACTTCTGGTAATGCAATACACGACGGTGGTGTGTAAGCAGTAGGAGTGAAATAGTCCTTTAATGGTGGTGGTGGGGGTATGTTAAGATTATCCCCATCATTCAGATTGTTTCCGTTATTCCTGTTATGTCCAAACTCAGCCATTGGAATTTGTTCAATTTTTATCGGTTTAGTTTTTCGTAAACGGTGAAGGGTACTACGGATTTCTGATTCAAACGAAGAAGACGGTTCCGGTGTGGACTCGTCGTCTAACATCAACCGAGCTCTTGCAGCTTGGGTTGATGACCTAAGGCCTCTAAGTGTACGTTCAAGTTCGAGATTAAGCGGATTTAATTTAGGGTTAGTTGAACGAGTACCAAACATACACTAAGGACTGACTCAATAAAAGAAACAAAAATAGCTACGCTAATAACCAAGCATGCAAGCACACAAGACTAATATGATGCATGCAATTATCCTGTAATACAATGACCGCGTCAAGCCCAGCGCCCCGGGTTTCCTAGCTAATGCAATGCTCACTCCACACCTATCCTAATGCAAGTATTGCGTCACAGCGCCCTGACTCACAGTGGTTCGATGCGAAAGTAGATAATGGATTTACTTGGTGATTTTAAATTAATTGCAATTTATTTTCTTGCAGGTCCGCGTAAGCTCCGTTGACGTGCACAGCTGCTCCACTCGATATTGTTAGAAGTGACGATTTGAGATCTGTAGAAACAAGGATAATTTTAGCGACTCGAGAATAAAACTAGAAATAAAGAAAATAAAATAGACACTAATATTTACTAACTAAGTAAATTACGATTCTAATAATTAACGGCAAAAATTATTTCAATCCCCGGCAACTGCGCCAAAAATTGATCGGGTCAGAATCAAGATATAAAAGTATGCTTATTTGCGCTTTACTTTCAAAAGATTTGTAGTGTGGAAGTAAAGGTCGAACCCACAGGGATTGCTAATTTTTATCCTTTAATTAATAAAATCTAATCTATCTAGTTATAAGAAAATCGGAAGTTGTATTGATTTAGGATTTGATTATCACTACTAATTTAAACTATGAATTAAACTATGAAATTATGGAAATAAAATCTAGAATTAAATCTAAGTAAACTGGTATGCGAAATTGAGAATTGGTTAAGTATATGGAGATGGGATCTAGGATTACAAATCCACCACTAACTATGCATTGGGGGTCTACACTTCTTATTCTAAGTTCTATGTTTGGATAGTTACGATCTATTGTAGCTACAAGCTCAATAGTATCGTCAAGAAGATATTGTTAGTTTAATCTAAACATAATCCATCTACGGTTCACATGAATTATTTACCTATAACTAGGGTGTAGCATAACTCATCTTTCCTAAGCATGGATTATAAAAGATATAAACATTACAATCACATAAGCACCATTGTATGTAAATATTCCTATCAATCACAGAAATCAAGGACTATTGAGTTCAATAAGTATAAGGAAAAATCTAAGACAAGAATAGATCCAAAATACTCTTGATTATTAACATTAAAAACCGATTATATAAAATCCACCAACATACAATCACTATCCCAAAACATAAAATCTTAAAATAGAAAAGCATAGAATCTCCCTTTACATAGCTAGGGTTTCATTGAAACCCTAGATTAGGAGTTTAGTTGCTCATGATGGGTGAAAGCATGAAGATTGAGTTGATGGAAGCCATTAGAAACCTTCAAGCTTTCTCTTCTCCTTCCTCTTGCCTTCAATGAATGTATGTGAATAGATCTCTAGGTGTGTAACCCTTAAAAATCCTAAAAACTAGGTATAAAAAGAGTTTACAAGAGTTTTTGAAGGTTTCCTCTCCCGAAACGGATTAAAACAGGTGTTATTTACAATCTGGACGTCTTCAATCAGTTTCGTTTGCACAGGACTCTTCAGAATACTGAAATACGCAGCTTTACTTTTTGTATGGATCGCGCGAGCGGGCCGCGCGAGCGCGTCATTTGGGAGTCGCGCGCGCGGATCGCGCGAGCGATTTCTGGGTTTTCGCGCCCGCGGACCGCGCGCGCGATGTGTCTTTTTCTGCTTCTTTCTTCCTGCTTTTTCACCTATTTTAACCTGATCTCCTTGTTTTCTTCTAAAACCTGATAGAAAATAGAAAATAAAGTAAAACTACACAAAAACAGGATAAAAACGACTAACAAATGTGAGTTAAGGCGTATAATTAGGATTTGTTCTCTCCCGATCATTACTTTATTTCAGTGGCGGTCAAAGGGACAGTTTGGTATTTCACTAAAGAGTGCATTTTTGCTCCCCCAAAAAATGGTTCATCAATGCTCACCCAAGCATCCCATTGGCCAATGCAATGGAACCCAAGATTAAACATTGGTGAATCATTTTTTTGGTGAGCAAAAGTATTTTCTTTCACTAAATCCTCTACTTCTTTGTATTTTTGTTGACTTCTTTGGTTTTTTTTTTTTAGTTGTTTGTAATTATTGCTTTGTTTGACCGATGGTCAAAGGGATAGTTTGGTATTTCACTAAATCCTTTGTACTTCTTTGTAATTTTTGAAAATGTTGTTGATCTCTTTCTAATTATTTCTTCACTTCGTTGTAATTTTGGAAAATGTTATTGACCTCTTTGTAATTATTGTCATATGAAATCACAAATAGCTACAATAAAGTAGCCCTAAATGTAATTATTCATGTGAAATGACAATGAAAACCATATAACCGTAAACAATTGGCTGAATTCAAAAAGCAAATTTGACGGAGATGTAATTAAATGGCCGTCATACTGTGAAGTACGTGATAAATGTTCTTGCAAAACATGACTCAGTTCCAAAACATGTTGACTTAAATGTAATTAGATGTAATATAGTTGATTCATTTGTGATTTTTATATTAGTTTTATTTCTTTGGATGAACCGAACGTAATTATTTTATTTGAAATGCCAGAATTACCCTCACAAAAATGAATATATCCTTATGTAGCTGTAGAGATGTATACGTAATTATGGTATAGTAAATGGATATTATGGCATTTGACTAACTAAGCAATTACCATAAAGGACAAAACAAATAAAGAAATTAATACCAAAATTGGAGAAATCAATTGCCACAATTGCATGATTCCATAGGCATATCGACTCCTTGGTAAGGTTTTTAGATATACACCTCGCATCCTTTATTTAAAAAATATATGAAGTAATTTAATTTCAGAGTTCACAAATTCATATAGTCTGCATATATAGAGTTAGTGTCAGTATCTAAGAGAGTACAAACATCAGTATGGTTCGTCGTACCTTTTTGTTTGAAGTGTCTATATATAGGAAGGTGAAAGATCGTTGTATTTTGGACGTCTGTTAATCAATGCGTGAACACCTGTGCGGGCAAAATTATTTTAAGGACATTAAATGTACTTCTCGACCCGATTTTCAAATCCAGTTTTTGGATATATTCCATGTTTTGTTTATTAATAGTGTTTGTTTTACTTATTCGATTTCCTATTTATACATATAGATATTTGACTAACAATCATGTTATCTATCCATAGAAGATGAGTGATAATTTCGATAGATGTGCTAATTTAAGTTATTTGGATAATGCTAGAATCGCTTCTGTTGCAAGAAAATACACCCTTCGTCTCATTTTATGTGTCTATTTTTCTTTTTTGGGATGTCCCAAAATTATTGTCCATTTTCCTAAATTTGTATGCAAATTTTACTTAGTTTCTCAAACTACCCTTCCTTGCAATCAACACCAAAACAAAACAAAAAAAAAAGTGCAATAATTATGGGCAATTGTGGAAATAGGTGTAGATTTTTTTTGTCCCCTTAAATAGTTGGATTCCCGAAGATAGACACATAAAATGGGACGGAGCGAGTAATAATTATTACACACTTTGGTTGGTGGGCGGGTGGGTGCGGGGTCATTCTTATCTTCTATCACACACACACACATGCTAACACGATAACCGTGAAGAAGACGAGCCAACCACAGTGACCCCTTTTAATGTGGTTGGTTGTTTTTGGTTTGGAATAGATTCTGATAATGATTTATGACCAAAACTAATCCCAAATTTTTTTATGTTGGAACTGTAAAATTGGTTATCGAATCCTGAAATTTGAAAACTTAAGAAATAAAAAATAAATTAAAACATTAAACGTAGAATGAAAAAGTAAAAATGTCGGATTGAAATCGAAAAAGTGCTAACAAAAAAAATTTGAGAATTTTGAATTTTCGATCCAAAACTTGCAGAAAAAAACTTGTGATCCCTTATCCTTTAGTATTAATTGGTGCATGGAAGTAAGAAATCCCCAACTCTTTGCTTTTTAATGTTTCAAGTTAAACATTTCACCCCTCTGAATTTTATAATGATTTGTACTTCGCTCATTAATGTTTCAATTCATGCAAGTTGATCTCTAAACTTTTCAACACCTTAAGGTGTCAACGTATTATGTTCCCTTAATACGTTGGGTACTCAAAGATGGACTCTAAATACGGATCGGAGAGAGAATGTATCAAGTAGTAGACAGTGGAAAAAAAACAAGTTAACAACTTATTTTCACAACTCGTGGTTGACAATTGAGGACAGACAAATAAAGAAATTATTAGGACAATGAAATGAGCTGTTTTTCAGCATGGAAAGGGATATCAGTTGAATATATATCAAAGAAATTTTCAAATCCAGGAAATGTCCAGCCAGGAAATTTCAACTCTAACCCCTTTTCAAACTCTATTTTTTTGCGATGACCTATTCCAAGTTCTTGAAATTTTGATAAACAATCTAAGAGTCCATTTCTGTAATTCAATCACAAAAAAATTATTTTTAGTTATCTAAAAGTCTGTTTGACATTGCTTTTGCTAGCTATCACTGTTCCATCGCAAAAAATAAATAATTAAATAATAAATTGGTTTTGGCCCATAAGCAATTTTTTGTATTTTACGCCTGCATTTTTTTTGATTGGATCACATAATTTGGTTTGCCAAGCAGTATTATTTTAACTTCTGGAATTCTATAATCACTTATGTACTCCAAATTGTTGCGAAACATGGGCTAAACAGCATGGTTTATAATGTTAAGCAGTCCCATCACAAACGGCTCAATTACATACTTAAAATGGATTAAAACAACAAACAAGAAAACAGGTTTATTTTACCAAGTTTTAGGAGTATGCTCAAAAGTGAGATAGTTTGTGGTGTATATATGTTGTAATGATGATATCAAAAGTGGTTATTTGTTTTTGGTTTGGAATAGATATTCTGATTATGATTTATGACCAAAACTAATCTCAAATTTTTTATGTTAGAACTGTAAAATTGGTTATCGAATCCTGAAATTTGAAAACTTACAAAATAAAAAATAAATTAAAAAATTAAAAAATAAAAAATAGAATGAAAAATAAAAATGTCGGATTGAAATCGGAAAAGTGCTATAAAAAAATAAAAAATAAAAATTTGAAAATTTCGGATTTTCGATCCAAAACTTGCAGAAAAAAACTTCTGATCCCTTATCCTTTAGTATTAATTGATGCATGGAAGTAAGAAATCCCAAACTCTATGCTCTTTAATGTTTCAAGTTAAACATTTAACCACTCTGAATTTTGTAATGATTTGTACTTCGTTCATTAATGTTTCAGTTCATGCAATTTGATCTTTAAACTTTTCAACACCTTGCGGTGTCAAATTTCCATTAGTACCTGTTAAAAAACATAGACAGAAAGTGGGCACATGACCATTGTTCAAGGCCATTTGAGGTATTTCACTGGTTGTGCTAATTATTTGAGGATCAATTATTGAACCAATAATTTGCATCATTGGTCATTGTTGGGAAAATTGAGATTATGAATGAAAAACAGAAATTTAAAGGCTCTAAACGCGTCTAATGACACTGTCTTTAGAATATAATTTGCCCCCACTTAACTCAGTTTGCTATTGGGTTGCAGGCAAAGTTATTCCCAGGATTAATCAAAGCCTTTGGGTGAAGAATATCAATTAGCAACCACTGATTTTCTTCCAAATGAAATTCTTATAAATTATGTATTTGATCTGAGAGAGAGAAAAACAGAGCGTATTATTTCTGTACTTATAATTCTGTGAGAGTGCACAGAATGTATAAACTTCAAAAACTAGAGTCATAACTCTTCCAAACAGCGTCTTTGTTCAGAAAGGGTCATACCCATTGTCTAATCAGTACTGACAACTAGCACACTTTCATATATAAGAAAATGCCACAATTTTGTCATACCTAGTGGACACTGCCAAACGGCACCCTTTCACATATAGGATGTAACTGCTACAATCAATTAATTAATTAAATAATCAATTTCATTTGGAAAGTTGATCAGGCCGTCCAAATCAAATGGATTGATCAGAGTAGTACATCGTTTGGGAACAAGACTTATAGAGGCTAGCTTTTGACAAATCATTAAATTATCTTTACATGTTTTGTCCATTAAAGCAGCAGTAGCCTCTACATGCTTTTATTAATGGATTTTGACTATCAAACTAGTACCTTTACACTAGTACCTTTATGGGCTATTAAACAAATATCAACAATCCCCCACTTTGATAGTAAAAAATAATTAATAATAATTTTTCTCTCAGAACAATACAAAATATCATTATGAATACAAGAAGGTGTTTAACAACTTAAACCTTCAATTAGTACAAGTACATCAAAGTTTAATCAGAGTCATTGGTAGCTAGGCTTTAAACCAAGTACTCTATAAGAACAAACCGGAAATACCATACACACAATAATATACTATTTACAAAGATTTCTAAACTGCTCAGCACTATTATGGCCATGTGCTATCTCCTGGATTCATGAACGATCAAAGAGTAAACCTAACTCTCTTGAGAAGCGGCACCACTTCTACATCCACATAGGTGAAATCACATTGTGTCCCATTACTCCAAACACGTCTGACTCCATTAAGAAACTAATTCAACCCTCTTTAACGTAATGGTCAACACTGATTTTCTTCAAACAATCTCAAAATTGGGCTCACAAAGCAAATCAGTGTTACTCGATCACTTATCAACAACTTGTTTTTACCCATTAAACCCGTCACTAGAGGTTTTCTAGTTTTGGGTTGGGTTACCATTGTTGGCGATCATTGTAAACGGTTTTAGCCCCATCTCATTAGATGTCACCCTTACCACTTCTCTAGGCAAGCCTTTGGTAAAAGGGTCAGCCAAGTTCTTACTCGACTTCACATATGTAATTGTAATCACTCCGTCCTGAATTAATTGTCTTACAAACTCGTGCCTTAGACTTATGTGTCTAGACTTTCCATTGTAAGTACTGCTATAAGCTCTTGACAGAGTAGCCTCGCTATCGCAGTGAATAGAAATTGGCGGCATTTGATTAGGCCATAACTTAATGTCTAACAATAAGTTTCTGAGCCACTCGGCCTCCTTGCCTGCCGCTGCTAATGCTATGAATTCTGATTCCATAGTAGAATGAGATATACAAGTCTGTTTTTTAGATGTCCAAGAAATAGCACCCCCACCAAGAATAAACACCCATCCTGAAGTAGACTTATTATCTCCTTGGCTAGTAATCCAACTAGCATCAGTATATCCTTCGAGCACGGCAGGATATTCATTATAAAATAACCCAAGTCCCATGGTCCTCCTAAGATAACCAAAGACTCTAGAAACTGCCTTCCAATGCTCTCCACTAGGATTACTCGTAAATCGACTCAACTTACACACAGAAAATGCAATATCTGGTCTAGTACAATGCATAAGATACATTAAGCTACCAATTACACTAGCATATTCAAGTTGTGCAACCGCTCTACCCGAATTATCACTTAACTTAATGCTTGAGTCAAACGGGGTATTAACTTCCTTAATACTAAGGTGTTTGAATTTCGAAAGCATGTTCTCTATATAATGTGTTTGGTTCAAAGCGTAACCCCCACTATGCTTTCTAACCTTAATACCTAAAATAGTATCTACTTCTCCAAGATCTTTCATTTTGAAATTAGAAGTCAGATACTTCTTTGTTTCAAGTATGCCTAACATGTTTGTACCTATGATCAACATATCATCTACATACAAGCATATTATCACACCATATTCTTTGGTAAACTTTGAATAAATGCACTTATCTGCACCATTCGGAATGAAACCATTTGACAATATACACGAGTCAAATTTGTGATGCCACTGTTTAGGTGCTTGCTTCAAACCATATAATGATTTAATAAGCTTACACACTTTCTTTTCATTTCCAGGTAGGACAAACCCTTCAGGTTGATCCATATACACTTCTTCATTCATATCACCATTCAAAAATGCAGTTTTAACGTCCATTTGATGGATCTGCAAGTGATAGATAGAAGATAACGCCATAAGAACTCTAATAGAAGAAATTCTGGCCACGGGTGCATATGTATCAAAGTAGTCAATACCCTCCTTTTGCCTATAACCCTTGGCTACCAATCTCGCCTTAAAGGCTTGCACTTTGTGATCAGTGCCATATTTTCTTTTGAAAATCCATTTGCAGCCAATAGGTTTAGAACCTGGGGGTAAATCTACTAATGTCCAAGTGCCATTTCCAACGAGTGAATCCATCTCATCATTAATGGCTTCTCTCCAGAATGCAGAATCTCTGGAACTAATGGCTTCTGAAAATGTCTTAGGATCAGCCTCAACATTTAACACTAAAGGCATCTTATTTGTCACTTTGTCTCTATCTCCTTCTACTAGAAAAATTATAGAGTCGGTTGAGACAAAATCTGGATGCAAACTTTTCTCTTTCCTTGGTCTCTTACTTCTTCTAGGTTCCTCTTTGGAAAACACACGATCTTTGACTTTATTTGGAGGTTCTAATCTTTGAATAGAGTCAAGATCAGAAGTTTGGGTCTCTACAACTTTAGAGTCTGCATAAAATTTATCTTCAAAAAATTCTACATCACGAGACTCTACAATTGTGTTAGACTCTAGATCAAGAAGTCTATAAGCTTTGCTATGTTCAGCATACCCAACGAACACACTTTTTTGTGCTCTAGGACCTAACTTAGTCCTCTTAGGATCAGGGACCCTATAGTATGCCAAACACCCCCACACTTTGAGGTATCCTAAATTAGGCTTTCTACCCTTCCATAACTCGTAAGGACATACATTTGTTTTCCTAGAAACAATTCTATTATGTAAGTGACATGCGGTGTATAACGCTTCTCCCCACAAGTACATAGGTAACTTAGCATGCATTATCATACAATTTACCATTTCTGTTAAAGTGCGATTTTTCCTTTCAGCCACTCCATTTTGCTGTGGTGTGTAAGGTGCAGAACTTTCATGAATTATACCATGTTTTTCACAAAAATCATCAAATTCATTTGGAAAATATTCTCCTCCTTTATCGCTCCTCAAAACTTTAATTTTCTTATTTAATTGATTTTCGACTTCAGCCTTATAAATCTGGAATTTGACAAAAGCTTCATCTTTGGTCTTTAAAAGATAAACATATGTATATTTAGAAGAATCATCAATAAATGTGACAAAATATCTTTTCCCACCGCGAGTTAAAACACCATTTAATTCACATATATCCGTGTGAATTAAATCAAGAATTTCTGAATTTCTTTTAACACTAGGAAAAGATTTCTTAGTCAATTTAGATTCTGCACACACTACACACTTGTCACAGTTTGAATCATGATAATTCATTAAACCAAGCTTGCTCATATTTTTTATTGATCTAAAATTCAAGTGTGCTAATCTACTATGCCATAAAGAAAAAGACTCAACAATATAAAAAGAAGCACTGTTATTATTATTATTATTAATACTCAATTTGAACATTCCATTACAACCATAACCCTTTCCAACAAACATCCCATTCTTAGTTAGGATTAATTTGTCAGATTCGAAAACAACACGAAATCCTCTTTTACACACAAGATCAACAGAAACTAAATTCTTTCTCATATCAGGAACATGAAGAACATTCAGAAGAGTCAGAGTCTTCCCAGATGTAAAGTTCAATTCAACACTTCCTTTTCCAGCAACTTTAGCGCAGTCTTTATTTCCCATTTGGACCTCTTGTCCATCGACCGCCTCATAAGTTTTGAAAAGTGACTTGTCTTTGCACACGTGAACAGTAGCCCCAGAGTCGAACCACCATCCCGAGAAGGTGTCTGCCATGTTGATTTCAGTCACCATGGCTACAAGGTTCTCTTCAACCATATTTGTAGAACTTTTGTGTTTCTTATTCGAACGACACTCTTTGGCATGATGTCCCAAGATTCCGCATTTATAACATTTGTCATTCTTTTTGTTCCTCTTCCTCTTGTTAGAAGCACGGTTTTTGGTTGACTGATCATGTTCTTTCTTTGTATGGCCCTCCACAATATGAACATTAGTTTTAGCGATTTCTCCTTTACCGTCTCGTTTACGAGTCTCCTCTTCAATTCGAAGATGTTTTTGAAGTTGTTCTAAAGAGAAATCTTCTACCTTATGCAGAAGTTTCTTCCTATAATCTTTCCAAGACGGTGGAAGTTTCGCAATAATTGCTCCAACTTGGAAAGATTCAGGAAGCTTAATGTTCATAACAGTGAATTTATTAACAATGCTCTGTAACTCGTGAATTTGATCGAGTACAGATTTGTTATCAACCATACAAAAATTGAAGTATTCAGAAATTAGAAATTTTTTTGTACCTTCCTCTTGCATCTTATACTTGAAGTCCAGTGCTTTCCATATCTCAGTAGCAGAATTTGTTTCTTTATAGAAGTTGTACAAACGATCGGACAGTGCATTCAAGATATGACCACGACATAGCAATGCATCTTCTAGGCGCTTCAACCTTTCCTCCTTTTGTTTTTCAGTGTCTGTATCTGTGGGCTCTGGAATAGATTGTAGATTTGGATCCAAAATATAGTATATCTTCATAGCAGTAAGAAAAAATATCATCTTGTCCTTCCAGCGACCAAAATTACTTCCATCGAATTGATCGAGTTTGATGAGATCCTGGTTCATCATCTTAATAGAATTCTTTTTGGCTTCAGCCTCCATTGCCATTGCATAAATTATATTCTAAAATTGTTGGGAAAATTGAGATTATGAATGAAAAACAGAAATTTAAAGGCTCCAAACGCGTCTAATGACACTGTCTTTAGAATATAATTTGCCCCCACTTAACTCAGTTTGCTATTGGGTTGCAGGCAAAGTTATTCCCAGGATTAATCAAAGCCTTTGGGTGAAGAATATCAATTAGCAACCACTGATTTTCTTCCAAATGAAATTCTTATAAATTATGTATTTGATCTGAGAGAGAGAAAAACAGAGCGTATTATTTCTGTACTTATAATTCTGTGAGAGTGCACAGAATGTATAAACTTCAAAAACTAGAGTCATAACTCTTCCAAACAGCGTCTTTGTTCAGAAAGGGTCATACCCATTGTCTAATCAGTACTGACAACTAGCACACTTTCATATATAAGAAAATGCCACAATTTTGTCATACCTAGTGGACACTGCCAAACGGCACCCTTTCACATATAGGATGTAACTGCTACAATCAATTAATTAATTAAATAATCAATTTCATTTGGAAAGTTGATCAGGCCGTCCAAATCAAATGGATTGATCAGAGTAGTACATCGTTTGGGAACAAGACTTATAGAGGCTAGCTTTTGACAAATCATTAAATTATCTTTACATGTTTTGTCCATTAAAGCAGCAGTAGCCTCTACATGCTTTTATTAATGGATTTTGACTATCAAACTAGTACCTTTACACTAGTACCTTTATGGGCTATTAAACAAATATCAACAGTCATTGTACGAGACAGAGAGGACTTACTTTGGTCTATGCGTATTAGGACCAATGACCCAAATAGACCAAATGTATTTTTCTCAAGCTCTTTTGAAAGCTAAGATACAATATCAAAATGCAATATTAAGCATAAAATTCTAGCACTCCACAGTCTCCACGTTATTGAAGCTCTCTAACTAATAGCAAAATTTGCATAATGATCTGAAATTTTTTTCTTTCTCACAGAAGTTTGTGCGTCGTCATCGATCAACTTCGTTCTTCCTTTGCTCATACACAATTCTTAAACCCAAGTACTTCCTTTGCTCATACACAATTCCTAACAAACGAACCTCAAATCCCCTTATACAGTTTCGACAATTATTCAAACATTGAGACCCAAATTGCAATTCGGGTAAAAGTTAAGGGGTGAAGTACAATTTACTCCTACGAAATACCTCAAATGTCATTGAACCATGATCATGTACGACTCACACATGTGACCATTTTCCATCAATTTTTTGAATGGATGTTGACGAAAGGTTAACATTGCAGCAGTTTAAAAAAGTTTGAGGACCAAAATCCTTAATTGAAATATTAGGAATCAAAGTGCAAATCGGTGTAAATTTCAAGGGTGCAAATGCATTTTACCTGCTCTTTTTATTGTGGCAAATTACAGTGACCTCCCCAGGGCCGGCCTTGGGCCAAAGCGGCAAAGCCGCCGCATGGGGCCTCATATTTAGGCTTCATTTTTGGGTATATTTTCTTTTAATTTCTTCTTAATTTCTATGAAACTTATCATCTTTAGGCCTATTTCCTTATAGTTTCTTCCTAATTTCTATTAAACGTATCATTTTTTGGCCTATTTTCTTCTAATTTCTTCCTAATTTCTATAAAACTTATCATTTTTAGGCTTATTTTCTTCTAATTTCTATGAAACTTATCATTTTTAGGCCTATTTTCTTCTAATTTGTTCCTAATTTCTATAAAATTTAGTATAGAAACCTCATTTCTTAAGCCCCTTTGAAAATTCGCTTGAGGCCTTGGCCAAATTTTAGCATCTCAGGGCCGGCCTTGGACCTCCCTTGAGGTATTTGACAGTTACAAAGACATCCCCTGTGTTTTTGAAAATAACATTGACTTCCTTTGCTTTTTTTAATTGTTAACACTGGAGTTTTTTTTAAATGACAATTCCACCCTTATTAGGTAAATGCTTTTGGAAATTTGTATTCTCTCCCTCCTTATTGTCTTCTCTATGTCCCTTGATTCCATGTATTCATTTCCAAACAAACACACGTGTGTATAAATAAAAAAGCAATATAGCATATGTAGGAGAAATCCAGGCTCCAAACCACAATCATCTATCCAGTAAAGCATAACCATTAACCACTCAGCCATGGCCAAACAAAAAGAAGTAATGGTAGAGAGGAGTTGTGAGGGGGAGAAAGATGGCCAAATTGGGTGCTGGATCACCACCCACTAATGCCTTCCCTTTTTTTTTTTTAACTATAATTTTATATGAGAAAGCACCTTATTATAAGAAGTAGTCATAAATACATCTCGAGATCCTCAGTAATCTTAAAGCTGATTTCTCATCTAAGGTGTTTTCTCATATGAGAAGCTTCTTACAATAACATTGATATTATCCAATTATAAATAGTTGATCCTAACATTGTGAAGAGTTTACTCCCTAAAGTTAAACTATATAAAGAGTTTCTCTCAATATTGTGTAAAACGTGATGCCTTTTAACTTCACACAAAAAATTGACAAAATTTTTTATTTCGAAAATGTAGTACACTGACTTTTAATTTTATACAAAAAAAAAAAAAAAAAGAAAGGGAGTCTGAAATCCTTATTTCTTTTTAAACTCAGCCCAAGAATTAATTACGGCAAAGACTTGCCTCGTGAATTACCTCATTAGTGCCCGTGATAGTGCTGTCAAATGGTTCCCATTTATGGTTTCATTGGTAGTATTGTATGATGAGAAGGTTAAATCCAAAGGTTGTGGGTAGTTGGATAAAAAGAAAAAAAAAATGATAAAAAAAATTAAAAAATTTACTCCGTAGTCTAAAAAAAAGGTTTGTGGATAATTTGGAGGTTTGGATTTGAAGATATCGTAAAGACAGTGAGTTACGGTGTTCAACACAAGGGTAATTAAGTCATTTACACATGTTTATTAACAATATTAGTTGACCAACTCTAACAAGGGAGGTCGGTGTAATTTTTGAAAATACATGGGAGGTCTCTGTATTAGATACCTGAAGGGAGGATACTGTAATTTGCCTTTTTTTTTTAAAAAAAAAAAAAAAAAACCTTTATTTTGGTTTGATGGAGTGCAACTACTACTTCATTGAGACATAGATAGAGACAGAGACAATTAAGAGCAAGAATTGTTTCATCATTAGCCGCTTGAGTAATGAAATGTGGTGGATGACTATTTCAAAATGAATTATTAACAATTACAATTATATAATCATCTTTATTATTATATAACCTTTGTTTTGGTTTGATGGAGTGCAACTACTACTTCATTGAGACATAGATAGAGACAGACAATTAAGAGCAAGAATTGTTTCATCATTAGCCACTTGAGTAATGAAATGTGGTGGATGACTATTTCAAAATGAATTATTAACAATTACAATTATATAATCATCTTTATTATTATATAACCTTTGTTTTGGTTTGATGGAGTGCAACTACTACTTCATTGAGACATAGATAGAGACAGAGATCATTAGCCACTTGAGTAATGAAATGTGGTGGATGACTATTTCAAAATGAATTATTAACAATTACAATTATATAATCATCTTTATTAGTAACTTATTTTAATGATGCATTAAAAAATAATTTTTACTTCTTCACAAACATAAGTCTTACTTGTTTCTAACTTTTAAGTTGGAGATGGTATTTATGAGAACATGAGTTGGGAGTTAACAGAACCTAATACTTCTCAACTTCTACAGCAAATTAATCTCGCTCAATAATGTTTCTATCTTTGTCTATATTTCTCATTTAGTTGTTTTCTCTCCCTATATATGTATTAAATATATCAAAATTGGTACATATGCTTTGAGGAAAAAAAATGTCACTTCTATACTAAGGCTTAGTTTGGCCCCCACGTGGCTTTTTAAAAGGAGCTTATGAAATTTATTACTAAGTTTTTTGATAATTTTATACAAGTATAACACCCACATTCGTGTTATTGCATTTGCATTACATTGTCATGCATGATAATGTGATGTGGCGTGTCCTATGACACATGTTTAGGTGAGTTTTGACTCACGAGTTGATTTGGGTGTCTGTATTAGAGAACCCTTTGAAACTGTTGTGATTGAGGATTTATTGTGGTGAAGTCTCTCCGAGTATGAGACGGTCACTGTAGAACATTTTAAATTTTATCTGAAAATAAATGTTTACCTGTGTATTTCAATATCTGTATTATTTTCTGTTTTAGAATTTATTTCTGTTGTTAGATTTAGTATCCTGGTGAGGACGAATGAACACGCTATTAATTTGGTAGGCTAATTAGCAACTTCGGAAACATCATATAGAAATTCGCGTTTTAGCGACCAAACGAAACTTAGTCGAAAACTTTTATAATTTTGAAGTTTTACTTATAAAGCTATGAATAAGCTGTATAGAAAGTTTCAGAGACTGATTAGGAGTTTTGAAAACTCATGGGGAGGTAAACGTAATTCCCAATAGTTTTGCCTATATATAGATAGAGATGAGTTGAGATATTTCTCATAACTTCTAACCTAATTTCAAAAGGAGGCCAAAGGGGAGGCTAGAGGGAGATTTAGTTGCTTTAAGCTTTGCGACGCCAAACGACGATCTTTTGTCAGTCTGTTTTCTCCCATATTTCATATTCGAGCTCCTCGAGGTAAGAGCTTCGTTTTGATACCTATTAGGGCCTGTTTGGCTAAGTTTTCCGAAAAGTTATTTTCTAGAATTTTTCATAAAAGTTGATAAATGGAATTTTAATCCATAGGAATTGTACTAGACGGACTTCTGCACGTTCTTTGTGCACGGGCTTTCTTTGGATCGAATTATAGGAGCGTTATTTGGAGGTGAGTGATTCAACTATGTTTTGGAATGATTTCTTGGCATGTATTCATGTTATGTTTGAATAGCATGTATTAATTCTTAGAGATATATTGTGTAGTTCATATTGGGCATTTGTATTAATAAGTAGGCTCAATAGCACGGTGATATGTTTTGATTACCGCGAGCATGGTGATATGTATTTGAGCATGTTAAGTTGCTTATGTGGGTCAGAAGGAGCACGTGGTCACCGTGCCATTTTGTGGAGCCGATATAGGCATTAAGGTCGCACGATTGAAGAGAAGAATCGTGGGTCTTACCCTTTCACGTGGACTTATTGGCGAGGAGTCGCGGATTGGGAGTATGAACGAGCACGTGAGTCTCCGGCGACTAGTATGAATTGTAGAGATGTGAATGCGGACATGTTTATCATTCATGTACATATGTTGATTTATTCACTAAGCTTTAGCTTAAACAAATCGAAATATGTGTGGTTATTCAAATAACCATTTCAGGTGTTAATGCTGGCGAGGAATCGGAGAAGTGAGCACGTGGGTTGGGAGTTCTTTTGTGAGGCAACTTGAAATGTTAATCTTGTAGTTTTGGGATAATAGGAATGTTGTAATAAGACTTTTTATTGTTTTAACTTATGTTTAACTTCGTATGATAGAATGGATCTAGAACGTTGTAATGGACTATAACATGTTGTAATTATGTTTGGTAATATTTTAATACAGCTAGAATTACTTTGGAGTGCTTTTGGAAATGGGTGTTTGATCCTTGGTTGAAGTTAGGAAACTTTTCAACTTGAAATTCTGCAGATTGGGCTGCTGTCAGGGGAGCAGTCGACTGGTCCTGTGTTCAGTCGACTGAACCCCTGTGTTTGCTAGCTACTGCTTTTTATTTTAGCAAAAGCAGTCGACTAGACCCCGCCTCAGTCGACTGGACCCCCTAGCCGCAGTCGACTGGAATTGCTATTAAATTCCCTGCCTTCCTCCGTCGACTGAGCAGTCGACTGAACCTCTGGTTTTAAAATGTATTTTGTTTTCCGCTGCGTGTGTTCTTCAAACTAAATTTTGGGAACATTAATGAATTGGTTTAGCCTCGGTGGCGTGCCACGGGCTCCGGTTCCACTATTGTGGGACCGGGCTGTGACAACAAGTGACACACTACTCTTCAAAAAGACATCATGAAATCAAAAAGCAACCTTGAGCTTTGAAAAGCTCCATTCTAGAGCTTTTAAAAGCTCCTTCCAAAAAAGCCCTAAGTTCAATTTTTGCAAAGCTAATAAACTAGTTACCAAATAAATTAATATGAAATTGTGCTTTAAAAAAGGAGAAGCACCATGTGGGGGCCAAACTAAGCTTAAATGGAGCATAAAAGTAATGAAAGACTTCTTTAACTACTTCCCTTGTGGCCGGATGGCAAGGCCTCTGGGTGTTATACCCAGAGGTCTTAAGTTCGAATCTCAAGGGGGTGGCCACAGGTGATTCACCCGGATGCCCTGGCCTCGTGGGATTAGTCGAAATACGCGCAAACTGACCCGGACACCCACGGTTACCAAAAAAAAAAATGAAAGACTTCTTTGCTAACTGTTGTACACTTAAAAGCAATAGTAATAATAAAATTTTGCCAAGTCTGTGCATTTGAAAAGTAGGCAGAACAAAAATCAATTCCAGATATATATAGCCTTTGCAACCAAAAAAGAATATACATATATATATAATATATTCTACAAAGTTGGGGACCATACTTGTATCTACCTTGTATCATTGACATGGTTAATTCTGTTGCTGCATAAACCGTAAAAGAACAAAATTATCAAATAACAGTAGTCTTTGACGTTTTTCTTGGGATGAGTCGCGGACTAAGTCGCTCTCTTTAAGATGTGTCGCGGCTCTGCCCAAGTTGTGCAAGCACTTCAGATGAAGGCCCCGACGTCCCCAGGATAAAGCAGCCCAAAAATTGCCTCTATCTCGAAAATCCTTGCATGGAGAAAGATCGGAAACTCACATCCTTTCAGAACTAGTTGCTCGAAAATACAAAATATTTTGCAAAAACTACTGTATTTCTCTCAAAACATTTTACAAAAACTGTTTTTCTTCTCTCTTGTTTGGAACGAATTTTTATGAAAGCAGTTTTTCTGCATATATAAATATATTCTGAACGTTGGGAAAACATAACGTTGCAAAACGTGGGGAGATAGCTGGGAACGTTGGAGAAAAAATCTGGGAAAAAAAGCGTGGTGGAGTTTGAAGGAGACTTGGTCTCCAACTGACCCAATCCAAATAAAACTTTATGATTATAAAAAATTATTTTCCAAATAAATTTTGTATAAAAAGATATATATAGGAGTAGGCCCAACCCAACCCACACCCATATCCATACCAAAGCCCAAGCCCGGCCCGAAACAGAACGGAGCGGGCGGCGGTGACGGCGCGCGCTTGCGCATGTGTGTTTTTTGTGGTAAACCCAATTGGGCCTAGGTCCTCCCCCTTCACAAAACTTGGTAACCCCAAGGGGCCCAACCCTTACTCCAACCTCCACTTATAAATGTCCTTCCCACTTCCTCTAATTTTCTTATGTGGGATAAGTAAAAGAACATTTGGGTTGGTTTGTGAATAAGACAAAACTAAAAACCAATTTTCAAAAGTTTTCCTTCAAACTTTCCCTCCAATTTTAAACATACACTTTATCCACCAATCCTCCACTTGTATTTTAAAAATTGATTTAAGATTATCGAGCAAAGTATCATAAGACTGTGCAGAAGTAAAGGTGTTTTTCAACTTGAACCTTTACGTAGTGTAGTACTTCCGATTATACTAGAGTAACCGTAGTTTTGAACTCTATCTCAGACAACACCACACACACAGTCCTACTTGGGTGAAGTTCAAAAACTAGCACTTTACGGTCCTGTGCTACTATCCGAGTATAGTGAATGATCTAGAGAATTTGTC
The DNA here is from genome assembly GCA_033977485.1 of Hydrangea macrophylla. Lineage (NCBI taxonomy): Eukaryota > Viridiplantae > Streptophyta > Magnoliopsida > Cornales > Hydrangeaceae > Hydrangea > Hydrangea macrophylla. The sequence continues at coordinate 64,068,455 of CM066998.1, forward strand.
CAAAATTTCATAAGAAGCGGTCTCACTTCCACATTCGCCTAAGTGGGTCTAACAAGGATACTTCTGTAGCTAGGTATCCCGCTCCAAATATAGTTTAGATTTCATTAAGAGTTATAAATAACTCAACCTTCTGTCCTTCAGGATGTCATGCTTCGTAGGGATGGACTTAGAGTATTACCCCATATATAGATATTAGCATGATTCCACTCATATCACTTCATGACTTGTTATTACCCTTTGAACCTATTTCTTGAGATCTCCAATCTATAGGTTGGGTTACTATCACAAGTGACTCAACTATCTAAGGGCTTTAGTCCCATCCCTTTCAAGGTTTTACAAACCTTCTCTCGTGCTAGTCCTTTTGTCAAAGGATCAGCCAAGTTCTCCTCATACCGTACATAAAGAGGTACTTGCTTAATCCCCTAGTATTAGGAGCTCCCATAGTAGGAAAGCCGTTTGTACTTTACATTGCTGCGCAAAAAGAATCACTTGAGGCTCTCCTTGCGCAAGAGAATGAAGAGCGCAAGTAAAAAGCATTATACTACTTAAGTCGTCGCTTGCCTGTGACAGAGCTAAAGTATTCTCCTATTGAAAAGACATGTCTAGCGTTGGTCTTTGCATCATAAAAGTTAAGACATTACTTTTTAGCTCACACAGTTCACTTAGTAGCGAGAGCCGATCCTATAAAGTACGTCATGTCCAAACCTGTTCTATTCAATGAATTTGAAATCATTTACGTCCCTCGAAAGGCAGTTAAAGGACAAGTTAGAGCAGACTTCTTGGCTGATCACCCAATCCCAGCTGATTGGGAAATTTCAGAGGATTTTCCTGATAAGATGTACTATTCATTGATATACTTCCTCCATGGATGCTGTTTTTCGATAGGGCATCACGATCTGATGGAGCGGGGGCAGACGTAGTCTTGGTTTCACCACAAAGACAAATTTCTACATACGCTTTTACACTCGGTGAAAGGTGCTCTAACAATGTTGTCGAGTATCAAGCTTTAATCATTGGCCTTGAAATGGCCGCAGAAATAAAAATCCCTAACTTAGAGATTTATGGGGATTCAAAGTTAGTTATCAACCAGCTTCTCAAAGACTACGAAGTTAGAAAAGATGACTTGGTGCCATACTTCTGATATGTTTCCCATCTTTTGGAAAAATTTGATAGTGTCATGTTGGAACATGTTCCTAGAAAGGATAATCGACTGGCAGATGCTTTAGCAAACTTGGCTACAACTCTAGCATTATTGGAAGATGAAAAGATTGACATCCCTGTGTGCCAACGGTGGGTGTTGCCCCACTTGCTCGATTGTACATTAGAGGAGGTCAACTTGATCTCAGTTTTAACCATTGAAGCAGACGATTGGCGGAAACCTCTCATCGATTACTTGGAGCATGGAAAACTTCCAGAGGACTTACGTCATAAGACTGGGATAAAGCGGCGAGCTCCACAGTTCATATATTACAAAGATACCTTGTTTCGACGTTCCTTTGAAGGACTATTTCTACACTGCCTTGGAGAAGTTGAAGGAACTCAAGCTATGGAGGAAGCGCACTCTGGAATATGTGGGGCCCATTAGTCTAGACCAAAGCTTCACTTTAGTGTGAAAAGAATGGGTTATTATTGGCCTACTATGGTGAAAGATTGCATGGAATATGCAAAAAGATGTCAAGCTTGTTAGTTTTATGCAAACTTTATCCATCAATCACCAGAACCCCTACACCCTACCGTCCTTTCCGGGCCATTTGAAGCGTGGGGACTTGATGTAGTTGGACCTCCAACAAAATCATCTAGAGGTCACTTGTACATTTTGGCGGAAACCGACTATTTTTCAAAATGGGCTGAAGTTGTCCCGCTCAGAGAAGTGAAAAAGGAAACTGTCATTGATTTCATCAAGACTAACATCATCTTTCGGTATGGTATTCCCAGATACATCATTACCGACAATGGAAAACCTTTCTACAATTCTCTCATGGATAAGTTATGCGAGAAGTTCAGTTTCAAACAATGGAACTCCTCTATGTACAACGCTCCAGCCAATGGTCTTGCAGAGGCGTTCAACAAAACCCTGTGCAACTTGCTTAAAAAAGTGGTAGCCAAGTCTAAAAAAGATTGGCACGAGAGGATTGGCAAGGCATTATGGGCGTATCGCACAACTCATAGAACATCTACACAAGCCACTCCATATGCACTCGTTTACGGTGTTGAGGCCGTTTTTCCACTAGAGCAACAGATCCCATCGTTGAGGATTGCATTACAAGAGGGCCTAACAAATGAAGAAAATGCACGTTTGTGTCTCGAAGAACTAGAAGCGTTTGATGAAAAGAGACTCGAAGCGCAGCAAAGAATGGAATGCTATCAATCATGACTCTCCAAAGCTTTTAACAAGAGAGTACGACATCGATCCTTTCAAGTTGGAGACTTAGTATTAGCAGTTAGAAGACCCATTATACTTAGTCATCGCACTGGCAACAAGTTTACGTCAAAGTGGGATGGTCCTTATGTCGTACGTGAAGTCTACACCAGCGGTGCCTACAAGATTGTTGACAAAGATGGATTATATGTAGGTCCAATCAATTGGAAGTTCCTAAAAAGATACTATCCATAAAAGCACACCGCACTCCTGGCCTGCATAAGTATAAACTGTATACGGCGCAAAAAAAATAAAAATAAAAAAAATCTGTCTTTTGAGAAATAAATTCTTTGAACTATGTGATGACTCGATCCCTTTCTTAGGGTACGTAGGCAACTTGAAATTTCAAGTTCAGTCAACATTATTGAAAAGCACATACAAATCACTATTAATAGAATGCGTGGTGGAATGCAGTATTCTTACTTCACAAAAAGGCCAATTGTAAATGGACAAAGTGAATAAGGATTTCAGAAAGGAAAAGGGATGTCGTATTATTAAAAGAAAGCTAGTAATAGTGTCATCTAAATACAATTACTAGGAGGATAAAGCTCCTTAAAATATATATATATATATATATATATGAAAAGATCTCTAAATATATCTGCCCATCCAACATGAAGAATCAAGTGACGACTGAAGACTCTCGACCTGTCTGCGCAAATCCTGCAGCATGTCTGCATCTTCAGTTGTTACTGTTGGAATTAAATTTACATCATGTAGAACCTTTTTCGCTGTGTCCACCTGATGCTTAGTTGTTTCCACTGCGACATTCTTAGCGTTCAAGTCTCCTTCCATCCTCGACTCTTCCTGTAAAAGAGAATGTAATGTCGCCTCAAGAGTAGCTCTTTTCTGCTTAACACCAGCTAAAACAGTAACAAAATCACTTTCATCCTGCTTTGCTGTCACGAGGTTGGACTTGACAAATTCAAGGTTCTTTGTTGCCTTGACCCTTTTGGACGCTATATCACGCGCAGATACACATCGATTGAGTTGTTTTTTAAATTCTAAGTATGCATTTACACTGCCCACATATGAATCTACAATGGTCTTTAAGGGGTACGGGTCACCATTAAGATTACTAATGCTCTTGTATACGGATGAAGCAACTTCATGCACCTTAGAGACACGATCGAGTAAGGCCTCCTTAAGTAATTTTAGCAAGTCAGCTCCTAAACCTTCAATCTCCCTCTTGACAAAAGACGAAGCAATATGGCTAGGTTGATATGTAGAACATGAACATGTAGGGACTGCATTAAGTTGTGATGCAATGGTACGACCCTCAAGGTATATATCTACCTTTGTAGCTTGGTAAGTAATATCCGGTGTTTGTAAAGCGTCTTGGTTCCCGAGTCATCGTGCAATGGCCCAACTACCGAATTTTCACTACAGCTGAAGGCAGCAGCCTCCCAAGTCTTTTCATCGTCATCCTTTTCAATGTCTTCCCCGACAACCAGTTCGTATTCTCCTAACTGAAAAAAAAATGTGGGATAAGAAATCAAGTACAAATGTTGTTAAAAAAAAGGAGTTGAGGGACGTTACCTGTTCATGAGTCCCTATGATTGCGTATGATGAGCTAGGAACTCCATCAAAAAAGGTGTCAAGGTTAGTATCACGAAGAACAATTCATTTTAGCCCTTGAAGGTTTACTCTTTTTAGGAGCAGACTGCTTGTAAGTATCCTGAACATACTTTTGTGAGTTTCCTACTTTCTCTCCTTATACAACACTAAGAAGATGTCCTGGGTGATATCTCTTAGTGCTTGGTGTACCTTTAGAAATCTGGCGAACTGATGAAGGACGTGAAGAAGGTTTATCGTTTATATTTTTGGTGGCTCTATCACCACCATCGTTATCACCATCATCTTCTACTTCTTGAAATTCTTCCGAATCTGAGCTTTCTTGGGTCTTATGCCTCTTGACTCGCTTGGACTTAGATGAATTGGGCATCGTACTCTTAATAAGAATTTCCAACCCATTTGTTAGGTAGTTACCATACGTGATTGACCACCATTCTCGGTAGGATTACACGATGTAGACATTTGGGTCATCACAACAGGTGGGTAAAAGTACGCTAGCAAAAGTACTATTCGCAAGACATATGCGCCAATATTCAAGAGCTTGCTTAGGGATAGCAGAACGAACATCAATCCTTAAATCACCCAGTATGCCTTGACAAACTCCAAATTGCCTGCTAAATCGATTGGGACTATAAGATTCAATGATGATACAGTTTTCTTGACATAGTATCAAGTTGCTCGAACGAATGCTGGCAAAATAAATTAGTCGCGAAGGACACAAATTTCCATTATCGATCAACGTCTCATTCTTCTTTTTCATCATCATGCAACACCATTGTGCTTCGTTGCCATTATGGATTAACTCTCTAGCTTTACATTCATCAAAATATTTAGCGCCACCCTCACCTGAGTATTTGGACATTCTAGGCCCTTGCACTACCCCTTGCGTCTTGTCAGGGATTAGATAGTGTGTACCAAAATAGTATGCGAACCATCCATACACATAATGAATGGGGAAATGTGAACATGACTGCCATGGACGTGAAGATTCAGAAATCTTATTCAACCCATGGTAGATACTAGCTAGCACCGGCACAGCAAGGCTATATTCATGACCATCTGCTAAGAAGCTGGCAACCTTGAAAGTCCCAGGACGAATAATGTCTACTTCACTAGTGGGGAAAACAAACACGCACAACCAACAAGAAAGACATGTAGCTAAGTGTGTTTCGTCTCGAAAGGCACTTCCAATCCCAAGATTGCAAAAAATTGCCTCCTCTGAAGGTGTTCTTTGTCGAGGACTGTCAAGGTTTCCGGTAGGATTATGAGTCGACTTAGGCCGAGAGACCTTCTTATACTTGTGTGCTCGAGGTTTATTAAATGTATACTTTGTGTCTCCTATGAACCAAAATTGAATCCATTCACCAATTGATACTTGAGACTTATTCTTCTTCTTTTTCCGTAAGCTGTGGTAAGCCGAGAACAAGAATTCACAACTATGAGGAACATGTTTGGTGTTTGTTTGTTGGTTCACCTCAGTTAATTCCGAAGCATTTGGAATGACTTTCTCATAAATATCACCAACTACAGGAAGGCCGCCCAACAGTCGCAAATCCCATAGAGATATGGATAATTCACCAGCAGATGTGTGAAACGTATTAGTGGTCGGACACCAAGCTTCACAAAAAGCTCTTATGATGTCAGGGTTGCGATCATATGTATACAACGATGCATAAACTGCATGGTAGATGCAAGCTTCATCAAGTGCCTTCGAATAGTTCCCAAGAATGTATTCTGCCCACTCCCAATAATTGGTGATGAATCCAAATTCGCCTCTAAGCTTCAACGTGTAACCCCAACGAACATCTCCTGCAACTATTCGGCGACCCAAAGTTTAGAATGACTTCGCACGAGGGACCTTTGAGTGAAAAGGCGATTGCAAGAAAACATGATCTGGTGATTCGGAAAGATCTACAATGGACCATTTTGCTAAATTTGGTAAATTATCTAATTTTGGCCATGTTGGTGAGAATGGACCTGATGAAGGTCTAAGTACAGGAAATGTACTACCTGTTGCTACTTCGTCATCCTTACTATCCACTACGGAGAAGAAATTTTTTTGTGATGAAGTAAAATCCTTAAAGAAAACCATGATCAATCTGGACAATAACAAAGGAAAGAATTAACCACTTCAGAGGTCAAAATAAATAAAATAAAAATGTTGCTACAACAATAAAAGTGGCAAAAAAAATTAACAAATTTTATGTGACTGCGCAGTGTAAACAATTTTTCGGAGTCACTTTGGGGTGCTATGCCCAAAGGTATTATTCACTTTAGGGGGAAGCTAAATGCCCCAAGGTATTCTCCGAAAAGGCCGAAGACTCTGATACACTTTGGGAGGGCTAAAAACCCAAAGGTACTTTATCACTCTCTAGAGTCACTTTGGGGTGCTTCAAAGGGCTTATTCACTTTTAGAAAGCTATGCCCAAAGATATTCTCCAGAGCACCAAAGATGCCGAAGTATCAAACAAATTTCCAAAGCCACTTCGGGGTACTATCCTCAAAGGTTTTATTCATTTTAGGGGGAAGCTAAATGCCCTGAAGGTATTCTCTGAAACAGCCGAAGACTCTAATACACTTTGGGAGGGCTAAACCCAAAGGTACTTTATCACTCTCCAGAGTCACTTTGGGGTGCTTCAAAGGGCTTATTCACTTTTATAAAGCTATGCCCAAAGATATTCTCCAGAGCGCCAAAGACGCCGAAGTATCAAACAATTCTCCGGAGTCACTTCAGGGTGCTATGTCCAAAGGCATTATTCACTCTGGGGAAGCTAAATGCCCAAAGGTATTCTCTGAAGAAACTCAGCAATGTGTTGTTTTGAATTATCTGCAGAAAAAAAAAAATTCCTCCTGCAAGGCAAATTGCAACAATTCTACAAATATATCTTTCCAAGAGAAAAATGCTAAAGACACTACACCAAAAATGCCAAACTGGCACGTTTCGCGGATTTTGAACCGTGCCAAAATTTGGCACTATTATAGGCCAATCTAGCTCGGTTTCTATCAGTGCCAAATATGGAACGGCTTAAACCCGCTCCAATCGGCACCATCAAACGTGTTATAAACAAAGCAGTGGCAATATTGTAAATAACATTATTTCTCCCCCCCCCCCAAATTTTCCCTTTCCCCCCTAAACCTGCGTTGACTGCTACTCCTCTATCCCATCCTTTTTTATTAGCTTAGGATTCTCTATCCCATCTTTCTAAACCCTAGCCACCAATATCTTTCTTCATCTCTCTATCTCTCATTCCTTTTCTGAACCCTAGCCATCACCACCATTCTTCATCTCATCATCTACCAATCACCTCTCTGATGCGTCTCCCTTCATCGCCGACGCTCGAACGGAGTTATCACTTCTGATCACGTTGCCATCATTCTCCCAAATCCAACCAATCGATCCATTAAGATCTTCACATCAACTTATCGCCTTTTTTCTTAGGTAATTTTTTTTACCAATATATATATGTATACACATGTATTTTTTTTTATCGAGTTGGTTTTTGACTGGTATGTTTTTTTTAGATCCGGATTTTGAATCAGTAATTACTTTGACGAAATCGAGAATTTCTGGGGCTTGCTGGTATACATACATACATATCTATTTTATTTTCTTTTTGAAAAAAAAAATGACCTTTTCATTCATAAAACCCTTTTTTTGTTGTAAACCCTCATTAAAAAAAATTCTCAATATTATTCCTACTGTCTATTCAATGGATTTTAGTTAGTGATTAAAACTCTGATTATTACCCATTTCCTTAACAATAGGGTTGACATGTGCTTTACAAGGTCTAATTCTAATTATTAACAATCTCCTATTTTCAGGACATCTGGAGCTGGGTTGATTTGGTGAAGGGGGTAATGCTTCGGTTTAACATTTTTAGGATTATTATATTATATGAATAAGTCTCTTTGTTCCAAGTTCATATATGTTAAGCAGTTTATTTACTGTTTAATGAGCTAAAATCTATGCCCTTTGATATAAAATTGTTTCTTTCTACAACATGATAACTTTTTTACCATTCACTGAGTAGGATAGTTAAAAATGTATAAGTACTTGCTGTGTGATAGTTATAGAAATCATAGGACATGAAATTTCAAGTATTCAATTGAAAGGTTTAGGTTTAAATCCTTCTGTACTATTTGGTAATTTATGTATGAACTTTCCCCTTTACTTAGCTTTTGAAAGGTTTAAATCCATGATGATTGCTTTTTGTAGTAAATTTTTAGTTTCAGGTCTATCAGGCAATCAAAAAGCAGTAACAGGATTGAGTTCCTTTTCTGAATGTATTTTAGGGGTAGAATTGTGGATTAGATTACATATGCCCACTGTGTTGCTATTTGTTCTCCCCATATCTTCTGGAGATATCACAACTTAGAAGTTGTTTGTTTTTATTCTTGATGCTATTTTTTCCTTCATAGCGACAGTACTGAGCAATGGTCACATGTTTCAATTGTATAATTACAAGAACCAGCAATTTAACAATTCAAGGTAATCTCTCACCTGTCAAGCTTAGTGTTTTAGAGGTTTAAATAAGTTAATTAAGATGATCACTTTTTGAAATCATAGGAATCCAAGTGATTTATATTTTGAAATTCAGGTCTTCAGTATCCCTTCAAAAATTCAGGTCTCTGTCTCTCTCTCTCTCTCTCTCTCTCTCTCTCTCTCTCTCTCTCTCTCTCTCTCTTTGGTGTAGCTTTGTTAGACTAGGGTATTCTCAATTTATTTAAGATCTGAAATTCTCAAATGGTTAAGTTACAATGGTGCTTCCAACACATCCAGAGTCATTGAATTAGAGGTATGTGAGGTTTGGAAATTGTTCTAGAAAGTTAATTGTAGATTTGGGGTTTATGCACTTTTGTAAAGTATGTCTATGTTTGGGGCACTGGTTCTACTATGTGATTTAGGTTTAGATGGTTGTGTAAAAAAGAAGCTTATTGATCTGTATAAGGGAATTTTTCTTCTATGGACATGGATTTTGATTTGATCCGATCAGCCCATAATTGCAAATATTGAAATCTTCTCATATTTGTTTCCATGTGTGTACTCTCTCATATGTCCAAAATGGTCTTCAATTTCCCTATTGGCTACGTACCTATTGCTTATGTTCCAATTCAAGCAAATTGGTATCAACCATCAACTATGATGTTCCATGTTCCAAATTGTTAGTTTTTTTTTTTTTTTTTTCCAAACCCATATGTTCACATTTCTCTTTATATGACCTGTCTTCTATGTGCAACTCTTTTCCGTATATATGTTTGGTTTGTGATATGATGTTCCTTGTTCCAAATTATTAATTTCTTTTTTTGCCCAAACCCACATGTTCACATTTCTCTTTAGGACCTGTCTTCTAAATGCATCTCTTTTCCGTATATGTTTGGTTTGTGAGTTTTGTTTCAAAGATTTTGAACCAATTGGCTGGTTATCTACTGCATATCATGAGCAACATTTGCCTAAAGAGTGCAATTTTGCTCACCCCAAAATTGCTCACCTTCTTCTCCCATTGGTTAACGCAGTGGGGCCAGTACTTTACACCATTAATTAATTCTCATTTAATACTGGGCCCCACTGCAATAGCCAATGGGAGAGGAGGGTGAGCAATTTTGGGGTGAGCAAAAATGTATTCTTACCTAAATTGAATGCTACCACAATTTATTATGAATAATGCTTGGTTTGTTGAGTAAAATGAGTCAGGTCAATAACATAGGTGTAGACGTCTCTCTACTAATGTAATTTAAGTTTGTAAAATAAGGTATTGTTGTATTGTACAAAGTGGCACCTAATGAAGTTACTTCTAATGCCACACTTATTGCTATTTTCTGTTTTGGGCATTCAAAGCCATATAATATTCTGTGTATATTATCCTACACAGAAAGAAAAGGAAAAATGAGCTTGGATGGTGATTTGTGCTGTTAATTCCTTAGAGACAGATTGCACAGAAAATGAGACGTGCCTTGCTAATTATGTTACTTTATTGAGAGGAAACAATACCTATACGGCTATTGACTCTATATTTCGTCTGCCTTGTGCGGGTATTGAAGACAGGTTTCAGAAAAAGGCTAGCCTTTGCTCATCAGTTGTCCATCCTTCGCGTGTGTAGGTAAATTAATTCATCATTAGAGCTGCTTGTTCTTTGCATCTCTCCTTCAGGAAAACATTTATTTCTACAAATTTTTCAATCTTTATCAATATGTGCCCATTAGGAAAATTTTCTTTTGTAAGATTTTCTTGTTATTTAGAATGGACTTTAATTCGAGGCATCTAAAATATTTGACGTCAGGTCATTGTGAAGAGAGTAAATAATTTAGAGAATGGTGAATAAATTGCAATCAAGAATATTAGGCAATGAAATCGTCCACAGTAAAAGATATGATCCCAAACATTATTGACCGACCGTAACTGAGTTAGGGTGTAACCCTACAATAAAGAAGATCAAGAACAAGTTTAGTTAAGAGGTTTAACTACTTCATCTTCGAGAAAATCCAAACTCTATTGAATCCGTCTCTCAACTTTCATTCCGATCTCTCCTTGTTTCAGCCCCATTTTGATGCATTAGCAATGCAAGCCTTACGAATTAATTTTCAAGTACTTTTCATCTCTTTTTGTGCAATGCATGTGTTAAAAAAAACAACATTGCTGCTAAATACGAACAAAGTCAGTTAACTTTAAAAATAAAAATAAAAAAGAGAAAGGATAACAATGTTGGCTTGCTTTTAGTTTTTCAAACCATTTCTTGAACTTACTTTCCATTAAACATCACCAACAGTAATAGTGGAAATGTTTTTTGGCTTGTGCATTGATGTTTGCATTGTGAAGAAGTTCCTAACAATGGTTATTTTTGGATCTCTTATCCAGAGAACTTCATGACTGGTTACTGTATTATTTTTTATTGTGAAAAGATGGCTTTGGGCTGGAAACCGTCTAACTGTAAGTACTTTGCCTCATTCCTAATTTGACTTTGAAGTGCTCTCTCTCTCTCTCTCTCTCTCTCTCTCTCTCAAGTAAATTGTTGGTACAGGTTATGATAGTACATCAAACACTCTACCCATTGATCTAAGAAACCACGCGGTAGTTCCTCCAGGAGGTTAATAGAATCCTCAATGTTTATCATCTGATGCATTTTTACGTTGCACAAGAGTATTTTACACAATCCATAAAAAGTTTACCATAAAAAGTTTACATTCATTGGTTCTCTCTGTAATTGTTAATTAGAATATACATTTTGTTCAAAAACAAAATGTTGCTTACCGAGTAAGTCGTGCGTATTTTTTTTCTTAGAAACCCTTATTCATTTTTATTTTTCAATGTAAAACTTCATCACCCTTGTTCTCACTTCTGCTTTGTCAAGTGGTTTGAAACCATGGCACACATGAAATTCCTTTGCATCTCATTTGTGGTTTGTGATCTCACTTCTCCTTTATGTGGATTACCAAAAATTACATCCCTTTTAACTTATCTCCTAAGATTCAATGTACATTATGCTATTAGGTAGTGTTGTTAAGATATAGATGTAACAAACTTTTGAAAAACTTTTCTTTTTGGGGCTGAAGTTTTTTTTTTTTTTTTGGGGAATAATTACTGATATGACAGGAGAGGTGGTGGCTATTGGATCTTGAGTAAAGAATTTCAAAGCCAGTGATAAAGTTGTGGCCATGGTTAGCCATTTTGTAAGTGTCACTCTAGTTCTTTTTTCTTTGTTCTTTTTCCCGTCTTCTGCTTATTATAGGTCCTTATTCCTTGCTTAGAAAGCCCGAACCTTGTTTATTGTTGGGCTTCAGCTTAAGGAAACATAAATATAAAAAGATATCTGTAGTATTTTCTTTCGTAGGAAATCCACATCTTCAGCTTTGCTTGAACCCCAAATTATGATTTGTTGAAATTGCATAGGTTTGTTGGTATGCGGTCATGAGGTCGGTTGCACTCCAATGGCTTTTCACCCCAAAATCTTTGTGCAGATGTATGTTATATGAATATATGGAAAACAGCTTGCTAAAGCCGGAGAGCTGAGTAAGAGGAAGATGTTAGTTGCTTGGATTCTGCTGTGATGGCCTATCACTCTTAGTTTTGTACAATTATAGAGACATGGTGATTCTTTTGATGTTTGTAGCTTCATAACCGTTCATTGTTAGGTCTCAATTCTAATCATTCGCCTAAGGTGGAAATATGTAACAGTTTCTCAATTTCACTCTTGCCGTTTTAAGCTGAGCAAAAACATACATTATCTATAATCTGTTAGTTATGAGTTATTTCATTCTTTTGTCTGTGGTATTGAGCTAAACATGTCTGTAAAGCACCCAATGGGTAGTGAGCTTGATTTTGTTATTTTGGATTTCCTAAATACTCTATCTCCTGCTTTATGGTTCGTTTTGCAGAAATCAAGTGTTGAATGAACGAGGGAGAGCTCTGGTTTTCCTCCCAAGATTGTGCAAAGATAAGGAAATGCTTCTTTCTGATATTTTTCTTCTCAGTATATCTGGTTGCTTGGTAATTTATATTACATCCCTTTCCTTGTCTATTTCATGCGGTTAAACTAAAAGGAGAAGAGAAATCCTTTCATTTCTTTATGGCCTGCCTTTTTTTTCCTTGCCTTTGCTGAACTAGATTGTTTTGTTAATTGACTGCTGAAAGGATAGAAGTTAGTTGTAACTTGTAAGGTAGAATATGTCAGGTAAGTGCCATTGCTTGGTGCAATGGCCAAAGTTCAGGCTATCAAGTGGAATAACATGGTATTATAGTTAGGTCTGCCACACAACACAACCCGAATTCAAGAAAGCGGACCGTAGTACTTTATTCTAACCTGCTCATACTCGGAAATTATCCAACTTGAAACCATAATTTCACTCCCATTTACATACAATGTTACTTGTGCCATTGCTGCAATACCAGCCAAGCTACTACTTTCCTATAGAAACTGAAAAACCACTTGTTACTTGGGGATACAGTGGTTTTTCTAAACCTGTTGAACTTAGGTTGCTTACTTTTTTATTTGTTTTGGCTTGAGTGCCTGCTTGTTTATATTGCAGAAGTTTAGCCATTTCACTGGAAGTTTTTTTTTTCGTAGGGAATTCTCAGTAGTTGATTATGTGGGCCTGAATGGTCACATATAGTGGTGGCCAAGAATAAGCATGTAATGTTGCATAGATGGATACTTTAAATGGCTTGCATTTTAGCTTTATGGCTATTATAATGAAATCCATCATCCAGTTAAACCATAAGTTCCAAAAATGTTGAATTTGCACAACACTTACTTTATACGCAATTTTGGTTTCTCTTCTATATCGCAGGTCAAGAGCTTTCGATGCAAAGGTTGGAATAACATTTAGATTTTACGATGCTCCCGTTAGTAAGATTATGAATTTTAGTTTGGTTTGTAATATTCTCTCTTTGGATTTTGAACAAAAACAAGCTTGTGTATTTGTACCTATGTTGCTTGTATGTAGACCTTGTCTCTATATGTTTGCTTGGGAGTTCTATTTTCATATTCCTTATATGTTCATTGTGTGAGTTGTAATTCTCACATTTACTCAAATAATTATCCCACGTGCAACGCACGTGTTACGCCTAGTGTAGTTTAAATAAACTTATCTCTGTGATGTTATTGATTCATTGTTACCTTAGGTGAATTTGTCTTCTTGTATTCATATAAACTTATCTTTGTAATGTTATTGATTCATTGTTTCCTTGGGTGGATTTGTCATCTTGTATTCTGCCTATGTCAAGAACTGTGATACAGGATTTCTGTTGGTGCTGTAAGGCTACCAAATTTTTATTTTTTTTCTCTAAAAAAAAATCTGACACTGCTCAAAGCAGTGCCAAAAGCTTGCCAGATTAAATAATTTTTTTAAACTCAAGACCAAACTGGCACGGTTTTTAGCAGTGCCAAAAGCATGCTTGATTTGCGTGCCAAAATTATGACACGTGTATTGCACCAAATTGGCCACGTGTCACCAACACTTTTGAAATTTTGGCTCTGTTTTAAACAGTGCCAAAAAAGCGTGCCAGATTCCTCAATCTGGTATGCTTTGACCGAAATCTGGCACAGTTTAAAATCGGGCCAAATAATTTGGCTCCCCGATATTTGGCACTGTTTAAAACCATGCCAGATTGGATCTGGCACTGTTTAAAACAGTGCCATTTTGCCTTTTTTGGTGTAGTGAGAGATGCTTACTAAAGGATTGGTGGACTGTAAAATCTTTGGAAGCTACTATGCGAAAAGGGAAGTACCTGTGAAAAAAAAAAATCACATAAGATACTCTTCGTTAATTGAATATACATAGATATGTATATAGAAGTCAGTATTCGCAAAGGAAAAATTGGTACTCATGTAAGGTGGTTGCATCAATATAACAAAAAAAAAAGATCGAGTAAGTTCACGAGTCAACTCAAACTGGAAGATATAAGTCAACGAGTGACAAACAGGAGCATGCGCTTCAAATTTCCTAAGACCGATTAAGAGGTTTGCTCAGTTGTACGTTGAAATAAAGATCAATGATTGGCAAAGAAACCAGATTCTTTAATTTGGGGTTTGGCAAAAAAAATAAAAAAAATCTTTAGCTTTTTTTTTTTTTTATTTCACACATGATAGTAGCTGTGTGCTAGGGTTATCATATTATTGGCCCGTTATCTCAACTTAGAGATTGACAATTAATAGATCCAGAGATTGTGAATATATATGTCACAACACTGATTTCTGTTGGCCGGATTGTAAATGTGAGCTTTTAGTGGGTAATAAACTGGGGCAGGGATTGTGAAGGCTATAAATCCAATATGCTTCTCAAGCACCTAACGTCATGTGATATGGAGGTTATCTGCTACTTCATGAGGCCAGTTTGGGTAGTGTAATATTGCTATTTTGATAAAGATGTCCAGTCATGTACTACAAGGTGTGGGCATCTAGTGTTTGAAAACCTTAATGGCCATGTCACAATGTATGCAAATACTAAAAAAAAAAGAAAGAAAAAAAAAAGAGCCTTTGGCTGTCTATGAAAGAAAATAGTGAGAATTGTTTTCCTTCTTATTTTCTTTTGCTTCGATAAATTCACAAACCAAATAAAGTGTATGTATGCTTTACCAACAAAAAAAAAAGGAAGAAGAAACCATCTTACAATTCATGACCATGAGTTCTCGTGAAGGCTTTCCAAATTGTGAATGCAAACCACCACACGAAGGTATATACATATATCTATATATATATAGATAGGTTCGGGTGGTGTGAGTTTACAACTTTCCTAAAGTTTTTTTTTTCTCACTTGGGAATGAAGATTCCAAACATGTTTAGGAAATAAAAGGCCGGACATTTGAGTTATGGAATTGGTAAAATTCCTTAGAGTTTCCAGCTAAAGAAAACCCAATTTGTGTAGGACTTGTTTGGAAAATCCGGCTAGGATGATACGGACTAGAGCTCCAATTATGTGGTAAAAGCACATGCCCTATATCATCATGACATCATGAATACTATTATTCGGTAATGAACATGTTGAATTTTCGTGCAAAATGATACTATCCATGTGCATGAAGCCTCCTAGAACAATTATGATTTCTTGTTGGGTCTTGTGACTTCAAATCCATATGAATTCAAAGGAAATTATTCAATTTGATGCGGCATAATCAGCTTGTTCATCATTCACTGCAATAGGACCATTTGAAATTTGCCCAATTCCAAGTTTCACTTTTTATTTGATTCTTATAAAAATGAAGGCATCATTAGTTTCATAAAGAACCATTTTAAAAGAGTTGTTAGACTAGACAAAGGTTCTCATGCAAGAAATTAGAGTGTCCACACACTTAAAATAGTGGAGTTGGTTCTTCGCATTCCCAAGTACGACACGGAAATTTGCAAATCCACAAAAAAAATAAAATAAAATAAAAAAATCCTCTAAATACTTCAAGTCCCGTCGTGCATGTACAGTTAACATAATGTCGACGTGCCAGGAAGTGGGGGCATTTGTAGACATTAAAATTTTGGTAATTATTTAATTACCGAATGATTAATTAATAATTAATTAATTATTACAATTAGTCAAAATCAAGAAGTCAAAATTATTTCAAATGTGGGCCCTACAAGATACAAGTGGACCAATTTATTTGTGACATGTGTCATATACACCACATGAAACCATATAAATAATGGTCTCTAAATTGGTTACACTTGTCAAAATCTCAAGGGAGGACTTCAAATCCACGGTTAGGATATATTGAGTCACCAATTAAAACTCTATACCCTATACCTATAAATAGAGGTCTCCACACATGTAGAGGGGACTTTTAGCCTTTCAACAAGTTGAGATTTCTCTACAAAAATTGAGAACTCTCTTACAGTCAAATCACCCAAGCCTTTCTGAAGAACAAGTATACAGTTGGTTGTTCTTCAGATTCAAGTCAAACCTGTTCGATCCGTTCTTCAAGAGGTTGAAGAAAGATTAAGCGTTCGTTTGTTCGAGATCAAGCCTCGGCCCTCGTTCAAGGTTCCCTTCAGTTCCATCCATTGTGAAGATTTGAAGCATAAATCTACGGTTCAAGAATAAGCTCCAGAAGCCCTTGAAATCGTGAACGATCAAGGAGATAGAATCAAAGGAATTTTCTTTTCGTTGTAAAAGATATCTACAGGGATTGGACTCATATTTTCTGAAATAAATAAAATCATATTTGTTCCTCAATTCTCTTGTTATTTCTATACTTGAATTTTGTTGCGTACACTACTGTTGGAGTACCTTTGTGAGAGCAAATTTACCACCAAGACTGTGTGTGTTCTGTGTGTGTGGCCAAGAGTAGATAAAAATAAATAAAATAAATAAAATAATTTAGCACCAAGACTCTGTGTGTGTGTGTGTGTGTGTGTGTGTGGGTGTGGGTGTGTGTACAGGGGTAGATCAAAATTAAAAGTAAGATAAATTTGCTCTCACAAAGGTATTCCAAAGTGATCACAGAATGGTCTCTAGCAACAAATATATATACATATATATATAATATCAAAATAATATAATAATATACCATATATGCCTAATAAATATTAAAGCACATGAGGTGTTCTTATTAGCATGTAATATGGGTAATTTCGTACTTCTACCCATTTTCCGTTAACTTTAACGGATAAGGTAACTGTGTTTCTTAAGTCCAGACCACAAGGGTATTAATGACACAATTTAGAATACAAGGGGTAACTGAAAGAACACCTTACCACAGGTGGTGTTTCAATAATTAACCCTTAAAAAAATATCACCTCTTTTTTTGTAAAAATAAAAGTCATCAAATTTACATGAAGTTTGGGAACAACTCTTTATATGATTGAGAGCAGCTCTTTGAAACGTTAGGAGCAACTCTTCAAAATGCAAGAAGCAACTCGTTTTAAAGTTGAGTGCAACTCTTCACAAGGTTGGGAGCAATCATCACAATATTTTGGTGCAAGTTTAAAATGTTGAAAACATGAACTAGACTAAATACAAAATAACTATTTAAAAGTTAATATTTTTTTTAAATTTTGTTGATGACTTTTAAATTTTTTAATAATTGTTGATAATTTTTTAATTTAAAAAAAATAACAAACTGACTTTTAAATTCTCTACAAAAAGAAGAGAGAAATATAATTATCCCGTCATTCTATAGCTAGTACTTAACATTAAAATCCCAAAATAACTACCAATATAAAGGAGTCATTTGATCCAAATCTAGTAGATACACAAAAGGGTTTCAGTGTTGTATGTTTTTAGAGTAAAACTTTATATATAACTTTTATATAATTTTTTGTGTATAACCCACAAATGTGAGTCTATTTCTCTCTTGTGTCACTATGGATTTATTAACATCACATGATAAAATAGCAGAGAGATAGACACACTTTTATAAATTATGCACAAAAAATTATGTGAAAATTGTGGTCGAAATTTTATCCATGTTTCTAAAAGTTGGAAATCAAGTGATGAGACATACGATTACCGACTACTAAGAAAATAACTTGAAATTGTTGTGCAAGGAGTAGGACGGATAGGGGCTGGGGTACGGTGAGGCTATAGCCCCTAAATAATAATAATAATAATAATAACAATAATAATAATAATAATAATGATTAATATTACTACATGTGATATTTATTCTAAATGTTAAGTTCAGTTCATCTCAAAATTTGAGAAATTATCTACCTCCCTTGAGGTTTGGCCTAATAACACTTACCTCCCTCCACGTTTCAGAACTAACAGTTATCTCCCTTATTTTTGAATTTCAGTAACACTTACCTCCCCTCCGTTAACAAGCCATTAGAAAAACTAACGGAATGACGATAATATCACTTAATAGCGATCTAAAATACCAAAATTACCCTTCCTACTCACTTCTTTCATCAATCTAACTTACCCACTGAAGTATTTGATCGAAAACCAGCTTTCTATAGGGGTCTTACCTACTTAAATATTTGATAGAAAATTAGCTTTTCATTTTCAGGGGTCTGCTCAAGTAAGAAGTGAGTCAAGAAGAAGGGTAATATTGGTATTTTAGATCGTTATTAAGTGATATCATCGTCATTCCGTTAGTTTTTCTAACGGTTTGTTAACACAGGGGAGGTAAGTGTTACTGAAATTCAAAAATAAGGGAGGTAAATGTTAGTTCTGAAACGTGGAGGGAGGTAAGTGTTATTAGGCCAAACCTCAAGGGAGGTAGATGATATTTGCCCTAGTTAGTATATGTGATATTTTAGCTCAAATATTATCTAGTTCACCCTAATAATAATGGGTAAAGTAGGATTTAGCCCCTAATCCTAGCTTTTTTTAGAAATAGGTCCTTTTCATAGCTGAATCTAAAAATTAGTCCCTTTGTGTTGCTAAATACATAAATACCCCTATATTATCCTCTCTCTCTCTCTCTCTCTATATATATATATATATATACACACACACACATTAAGATAATAATCTCTCTCTCTCTCTCTCTCTCTCTCTCTCTCTCTACAGTCTATAATGGCGAAGAAATCAACAGACTCGAAACAGGCTGACTGTGTTTTAGGTGGCATGGACGAGATGGAAAAAGGTGTTCAAGAAGTTTGATGCCAATGGAGACATCGTCGGATGAACTCAAGCGCATTATGTCGGAGATCGACACCGATGGCGACGGCTACATCAATCTGAAGGAGTTCATGGAGTTTCACCTCGGAGGATCGGTCGGCGGCGACAACAGCGAGCTTCGAGAAGCGTTCGCAAAATATTGATCATATTTGAAATTGTTTATAATTTCTCAGTGTTTTATATCTTATTTTTTATTGAGGAATTGTTCATCGTTGTTCAGTTAATTGAGAAAGTTCATGTCAATAGAAAATCTATTACTAGAAATAACTCGAAAAAAATTAGCGAAAAAACATGATAACAGTGATATTTCACAATTGTTTTGTAATTTTACATAGTAAAGTATCTATTTCTCACATCTTGATGGATAGACCTGTTATCCAAT
This sequence comes from Hydrangea macrophylla, assembly GCA_033977485.1. NCBI lineage: Eukaryota > Viridiplantae > Streptophyta > Magnoliopsida > Cornales > Hydrangeaceae > Hydrangea > Hydrangea macrophylla. The sequence continues at coordinate 64,087,879 of CM066998.1, forward strand.
TGTGTGATTTCTTGCTAGAACTAATGATATTGTTTATGTATAATTTCCTAGTTTATTGGATCAGGAATTTCACAAAGGAGTGGGAATTAATTTCTCAGTGTTTTAACTAGCGATTTCACAACAGAGTAGGAATTTCTCAGTTTTTAATGAAAAATTTCCTAAGATTAGGGAATTTATCAGTATTTTAATCTGGAATTTCACAAAAAAAATGTATTAAATAATTTGAATTTCAACCAAAAGATCATGGTAAGCAGATAAGGAGATCCCTTGAATTAAGGGAACATAATCTCATTATCAGTTAATGACATTAACTTCAAATCTATATTTGTACGTCCATATATAGACACACGAATATATAGTCTGGATCTTAAGAGGGCCTTAAAAATTGAACTGTGTAAAGATTGAGAAATACCCACAAAAGACTGCAAAATTCTCACTATTTGGAAAATGTATTAAATAATTTGAATTTCAACCAAAAAGATCATGGTGAGCAGATAAGGGAATCCCTTGAATTAAGGGAATATAATCCCATTATCAGTTAATGACATTAACTTCAAATCTATATTTATATGTCTATATATAGGTACACGAATATACAGTACGGATCTTAAGCGGACTATAAAAAATAGACCTAAAAGACGGACTGTGTAAAGACTGAGAAATTCTTACAGAAGACTGAGAAATTCTCACAAAAGACTGAGAAATTCTCAATCTTTCGAAAACGTATTAAATAATTTAAATTTTACCCAAAAGATCATGGTGAGCAGATAAGGATATCCCTTGAATTAAGGGAACATAATCCCATTATCAGTTAATGACATTAACTTCAAATCTATATATGTCCATATAGATACACGAATATATATATATATATATGTATATAACTGGCCATGTGAGTAAGGGTAGTTTAGACAATAAAATTTTATTAAGTTGGGGGAAAGGACCTATTTCTATTAATATGCCTAATTAAGGGTCTATTTCTAATCTAGCCCTTCCGATGTATTAACTTCTAATTAAATGGCTTGGGATGGACTATTTCTTATATTTGTAAATAATAATTGTCTTTGTGATATTTTTAACCCAAGCCCACCTTAGTATTTGATATCAAACCTTATTGTGTTTATTCTCATTTCAACTCAACCGAATATAGTGTTCTAAATTCAAATTATAGTCAAACTCACCTAGTATTTGATACCATACATAATAGTCTATGTGATAGTCTGGCCGAAAACTACCCTAACATTTGGCACCAAACCTTAATATATATATATATATATATTCTCATTTTAGCCCAATCCAGTTAAGTGTTTCAAACCCAGTTTTATATCATACCAAATGATTTATATTTATCTCTCCTTATATATTTATCTCATTATATTTTCTTATCTTATTATCAAATATATAAAAATAGACCTAATAAAAAAAATAAAAAATAAAAACAAAATATTGTTGGCAGCGAACCCCCATATAATCCTCTCCCCCCAAAAATAATTCCTGACTCTGCCCTTATTGTGATCGCACTATAGTCCATTTCTCACTTGATCGTCCCAAGCACGGATACAAGAGATTTCCTACAGACTCTTCAAATTTCTTGACTCTTTATACTTTTTTTTCTCTTTCTGGGGGCTATTTTCTTAAAAGTTTGAAGAGGTACATCAACATAACTTTAAAATTCACTCCAACAGACTCTTCAAGTGTAAGAGTCATTTCTCACACTCAAAGTTCTAGAAACTTTTCTCTCTTCAAAATTATTTTGTGGTATTATGCCAATAAAATGTAAGAGACTCAATGTAAAAACTTTAGATCTAACCAAAAAACTTAAGCTATTAAGTAGAGGAGGTTCAACATGAATATCTAGCTATAGTCAATTCCATGTTTATTCAATGTGGGACATATTATCGAACACACCCCCTTACGTGTAGCCTCTTTTTGAGTCTGTCATGTGCAACTCTTTGAGTCTGATCATCGTTCGGCCTTTTGATCATGGGTATACCATCCTAGGAGTGTGGGCTATTTTTTTTTTTTCTTTTCTCTTTTTCAAAGGGTTGGGAATGGGTCTGGCTCTGATACCATATAAAAAAACTTAGGATCCAATCCAAAAGCTTAAACTATTAAGTGTAGAGGCCCAACATGTATATCTAGACATAACTAATTCCATATTTACCCAATATTTATTCAATGTGGGACATATTATCAAACACTCAATGGACAAAAGCAGTTAGTTTTGGAGACTCTCTAGGGGATGCTCTAAACATTCTAAGTTCTAACGAAGTGACTATCCATACTACCATGTAGGTCATTCAAGTACAAGTTAATAAAATTTTATTTTAATTTTTTAGAAAAGCCCATTGGAATGGCGGTGCGTTTGATTGCAATATACAAAATGAGTTGAAAAGAAATTTTTTCCATGAAATTATTTTACATGAAAAATTTGCCCATAGAAATAAAATTTGGGACTGTTTGATTAGTTATATAAGGTTTAGTCCCTGATACCACACTCTTTTAAAAATATATTTATCCCCAAATCTATGTACAATAATTAATTCTTAATTACAATTATAAACTAGAGATTAGTCCTTTCCCCCAAATCTGTGTCTTTTTTATGGACATAATTGCCCTTACCATTAAATATATGCATATATATATATATATATATATATGTACCATCACCGGCATGAAATTAGGGGATTTCAAAATAACTTCACAGATTATCTCTCTCTCTCTCTCTCTCTCTCTCTCTCTCACACGATCTGCACAGATTACTTCTAGTGGCTGAGGTTTGGTTATGGTTATGGTTAGGGTGAGAAAGTGGGATGGGTGCAAGGGATGTTGGATCTTGTGTGGCAATTGAGCACATGATTCATCAAGGAAGGCATTACATTCAAGGCACTCATAGACCGGATGACGCTTGATGATGACTCTTTTGCAGTAAGAGTAGTGGATAAAACTCCTCCAGTTTTTTGAGAACTAGTTGATGGCCGCAAGGTTGCATCATCTCTCTCTCTTCTACACAGTTTTAAGTAATGTAAATGTCACCTAATCAATAGTATCTGATGTTACCGAGTATTTTGGCATGTTCTAAAACCAATTGATAGGGCTGGTCAATTGACTGATTCATAGTTTCTGTGTATATATTTTTACTGTTTGGTTACTCAAAAGTCAAAACTATGTTTTTAATTAGTGAGAAATTTCTCACCAACTCTATTAAAAAAAGTGAGAATTTGTATTAATAAATGACGAATTTGTTGATGAAGAGACTCATATGTCTATATCTATGTGTATGTATATCCATGTGTATTGGTGATGCATTTTAGTGTTTTAACAGTTTGTGTATAATTTTTTGTTAGTGTGTGAAATTTCTCACAAAGTATGGAGTTTTACTTTTGAGTTTTGAATGTCAGAACTTTATTTTTATTTGGTGAGAAATTTCTCATCAAATTCTTTAAAAAAAAAAGGTGAGAAATTTGCAACACTAAAATTGGTGAGAAAGGAAATCGTTTCCTATTTATGGGAATCGCGAAATCAGGGTTTGGTGTTTAAATTTTGAATCCATGATATATTGAAGGAAAGTAATTTATGTATATATACATATATATGAATTTAAAACTACACCAAGGGTATTTTGGTCTTCAAAAATATAGAAGAACTAATTCTTAAAGGGGCTTATAAGTTGGGCCTATTTCTAGAATAGATGTATATGAAGGACTAAACATTAACTAACCCCTGTTTGATTGCAATTATTTTCTAGTTGGAAAATCTAATATTTTCCATAGAAAATCTAAATTTGCTGTTTGATTGTCACTATTTTTCAGTGGAAAATGGTCAATTTTCACGGAAAATAAATTTTTTTACTGTTTAATTGCAATAATTTTCCATGAAAAATTAATATTTTCCATTGAAACCTTACATTTTTTCAAGTAATTAACCAATGAATCATAAACAAACAGTTTGAAAATGATACAAATTCTAGCAATTGTGATAACTACTCATATCAATAGTCAATTTCACAAATGATAGAAGTACAATTAGAAAATTAGTACTTTTTTTTGCTCCAAACTTCATGGCCCAATGGAAAATTATAGGTGCTCACAAAAAACAAAAAAAGAAAAAGACAAAAAAAAGCTTAATCACGCGAAGTTGATGATAGTTGCTGCAGCAATTCTTGACATGAGCTGCGGCTATTTCACCAACTCAGGTGGCAAGTTCCAGGTAAACTACAGTCTTCATCATATTCCCTCCCTGTCCAAAAAATCGCATCGACCTCATCAAATTTTAGCAACAAAATATATACACGATATAATACTGAAATAGCAAACCAAATATTAAGGGACTTGGTGATCTGAGGCTCCAGTTGAGATCGAGAGAGAGAGAGAGAGAGAGAGAGAGAGAGTGGAGATCGAGACCGATTTGGTGATCTGAGGCAACAGGCGAGAGTCGAGAGTCGGGACGAGATCGATGGAGCTTCTGATAAATTTTCCATGGAAAATGATTTTTTAGGGGAGTGGCAGGAATTGATTTTCTTAAAAAATGAGGAAAATGAGGTCACGTGACCTTTTTGTGGAAAAATATTTTATAAAACATTTAGGCAATCAAACACCACATAAGTTGAAAAATTAAGGAAGAAAATGTTTTTCGTGGAAAAAAAAGCCTATCAAACGCACCCTGAGAAATATTAGTTGAAAAACAAACAAGTGACACATTTTTCAACTCTTAGCAAAAAAACAAAAAAAAAAAAATTACATTTTTCAAAGCCTCTTCTTTACAGCAGCAGCATATATAAATAGAGTTGAAAAGATTGATTTTTACATAAAAACAAAATACTTACAGATATGTTTTCTCACGAGGCTAAAACGTTGTAGTGCCGTAGTGCGTACAAATAAATAAATAATAATAATTTGGAGGTTAGTACAAAAAAAACCAAAAAAAAAAAGACTTTTTTTTCCCCTGAATGTGCATTAGAACATCGACGAAAAAAAAATTAGTATTTTGATAGGGTGATGCTAATGCCAAACCTTCAAACCACAACTATCAATCAAATAAGAGTAATGCTACTACATTTACACCCAAAACCAAAACCACAACCCATACAATCATGATCCTATATTTAACTTTCAAAAACGGTAGAAAAATATGAGTGGCACCCACTCATTTTGAGTCAATGTTTTCACATAAATATTACCATTACAATAACAAAAATGCTACAGCCACACCATTACAACTTGTTGAAAAAATGGGAAGGATACGGCTATGAATCTGATTGAGGCGTGCTACGATAGCACTGTCCTTAAGAACAATTCCGCCCCTCGGAGTCAATGACTCGATGCACAAGGTCTCAGCGCTATGCTCTTCAGGATTCAGCAATCAGTGTCTTCTAAACGTGCACTCGAATTGGAAGACTATTTGAGTGCTCAGAATTGCTCTAGAAATAATAAGGAATTTTCCCAAAATATAGTTTTGAAGATTACAGAAAAGAGAGAGGAATTTTTCTATATGTAAAATGGGAAGAGAGAATGCTATTTATATTAGACAAACTGCCCAACGGTCATTTTATTAAAAACAGATTAATAGCCTCCAACGACCATATTTTTAATACAGGAGTTAATAGATTTAATAGTCTCCAACGGCCATATTTTTAATACGGGAGTTAGTCATATCAATGTAAATGACTTTGTTTGTATTTTTGAAATAAAAAGCTCAATGCCCAAATAAGGGGAAACCCAAAATTCCAACAATCCCCCCCCCCCTATTTCAAAAATTTAAACAAAAAATAAAAGAATGGAGCAAGAGAATTCAATGCATCAGAACTGGTGCCTTTAGGGCTATGAACCAGTCCCTAGGAATATAAGAAGTGACTTACAGGAATTTGGTGAAATAAAATTTCTATGAACCAGAATCCCTTAACGTAAACCAGTCGTCTTATACCCACATTGATTCCTCAGAATCTGAACAACTCTAATTGGTGTGGCACCTCTAGACCCTGCGCCAGTTCTGAATTTTCATAAGTGCTCTAGAAAACTTGCCTACATTTTCATAGAAAGCGGCCCACTTTCACACTTATATAGGTGAATCCATCAAGTATGTATTGCAATTAAACATACCATCCAAATAATATGGACTATGGAATTCATTAAGAGTTTAACTCAACCTTTACACATTGCAATTGCACTATACACCATAGGAATGGACAACAATATAATCAAGTTATAGTGCATCTCAAATCAACCAATGACTTGTTATTACCCATATGAACCTATTTCTTGGGTTCTCCAATTACATAGGTTGGGTTACCATCATTGTTGATTTTTGTTATAGGCATAAGCCCCATTCCCCTCGATGTTTCATACACTAGTTTTTTCCCTAGTGATTTTGTTAAAGTGTCAGCCAAACTCACTTCTGGCCTTACAAAATTAAGAGAAAAATTTTATCTCAAACAGCTGTCTCACAATATTATGACTTAGGCGTACATGCCTACTCTTGCCTTTATAGGACTTATTTATAGCTCGACCTTTTACAGCCTGGCTATCTCAATGTATAGAAACCGATGGAGCTGGTTTCTACCAAATAGGAATATTTGCTAAGAAGCTTTTAAGCTACTCAGCCTCAATACCAAACTTTTTTCAAAAGCTACAAATTCATATTCCATCGTTAACTTAGTTGTGCAAGTTTGCTTGGACGACTTCCAAGATACTGCACCTCTACTAAGTGTAAGAATAAATTCACTCATTGAATTTGTCTTATCTGAATCCGAAATCCAATTTGCATCACTGATTATTGAAAATACATACTTTCCTCCCCCAAACAATTTGGCTAAAATTTGGCCTTGAAAAAACCAAAATTTAAATTCTCTCGAATTTTGAAGTATGCAATACATTTTCAAAAATAGATTTATTCCTTTTCTCCAGCTATACAACATTTTTCAAAATTTAATTTCTTCTCGGAGGAGAAAATCAACTTTAAATCTCTAGTACCAAAACATTGGTACTATGTGAGTCATCAAGTAAAACACTTCATTTTCCCTTGAAGAGTATTTCTTGTAACAATTGTGTTGTTACACATATGCCTACAAGCGCTCAAATTAATTAGCACCAATAGACTTAAAAGGTCGCATCACTTTTTGTGTCATAAAAATTACAATCTACTAGCTGCATATTTCTAAAACAACTCTCTCTTTTTTTTTTTTTTTTTTTGATTGGCTTTACTAGCAAGTTTCTTAAGATTAAATATCCTAACATAAGTCAAACAACCCAATATTAATAAACATAAAAATTGGGTTTTCTATTTTTCAATACTCGAAAAGAGTAGTTTTCGTTTTAGATTGGGTTACTCAATCAAAAACAAAAATACAATTTAGTACTAAAGCTAATAATCCCAAAATATTTGTATCGTCTCAAATAAATACAATACTACGAGTCAAAATTATTTGGTCCAAAGAATCAAAAAGTTTGCACGAACCAACCACATTATATACTATCTCTTACCCCACAAATATGTTCATACATAAGGCTAACATATGTTGACTGACATTGAAGTAAGCTACTAATAATCATTAATATAATGTTGCCATAAACCATAATATATGTATCACAATTCCATACATATAAGAAAAATAAACTAGCTATTAGGAACTCCTTATAACATAACCACTAAAATTTGAAGATGCATTAAAGCTTTGGTAACCTTCAATTCTATAATGAGATGTATAAGGGCAATAAAATCTGCAATAATTTAAGGTGTATAGCTTCTAAGGATTTAAGGTCATAAATCTTATCAATATCCTCAAAACATTATAACTGTATTTATTTAAACCCCCCAAAAAAAAATTATTTGAGTATGACCACCCAAGATATTCTAGCCATATATGTGACATCCACATGCTTACTTAGGAGATAAAGAATCCCATCTAGAAAAAATACAAGAACCTTTACAAATGAAGTTAACAAAACTTTCGTTAATTTGTAAAGTGCACTGATAGATAACTAGTTGAAAAAATAATTAATGATCATCACTGTTACAAACACCAATTGAACAAGTAACGTATTAAGGAGTGGCGTATTAAATTCCATCAAGATTAGCTTTGACCAACTTATATTCGAATATTTTAATATATTCGGATATGCTCAGAATCAGTTTTTATCATTGCGTTCTCATCCTTTAATCATAAACTCTGAAATATTACATTAATGGATCATTTTCTCACTGAATGATAGAGTATAAGGAATCGATCATTACATGCTATTATACATGAGCCCTATAATCTTCATGAGCTATTGGTATTATCCTGGTGATTATGAATTGCGGTTCATGTGCAATCACATTTCTGAGATGATGGGAGTATATTTTCGTATGTAAGAGAATTATAGGGTACTATGATTTTGATATCAATTTAGTGATCTGTTATGTTGTAATATGTATGCATATATATATATATATATTCTACCTAAGTTTCTACTAGGATTTTGAGGGTCTTACTAATTTCGTAAGTATAAAAGAAAACAACTTTCTTTTCCACTCAAGATTCTTAAAAAAAAAGATTCTTTGATTTTCATGTTTTAACCAATTTTTTTATTATTTTTTTTTAAGACTAAGCGGAGGAACCATAATTCATGGCAGAGGAATACATCTTACTATAACTCTAAATAGAATAAGAATCAAACATTACCGGATCAGTAGCCTCTTGATAAATCTTAGTTGAGTTGCAGACTTACCGATCATAGCAGCATCCGTAATTGTTCTTAAGATTGTTGGAAAAATGGGAAGGATACGGCTATGAATCTGATTGAGGCGTGCTACGATAGCACTGTCCTTAAGAACAATTCCGCCCCTCGGAGTCAATGACTCGATGCACAAGGTCTCAGCGCTATGCTCTCCAGGATTCAGCAATTAGTGTCTTCCAAACGTGCACTCGAATTGGAAGACTATTTGAGTGCTCAGAATTGCTCCAGAAATAATAAGGAATTTTCCCAAAATATAGTTTTGAAGATTACAGAAAAGAGAGAGGAATTTTTCTATATGTAAAATGGGAAGAGAGAATGCTATTTATATTAGACAAACTGCCCAACGGTCATTTTATTAAAAACAGATTTAATAGCCTCCAACGACCATATTTTTAATACAGGATCTAATAGCCTCCAACGGCCATATTTTTAATACAGGAGTTAATAGATTTAATAGCCTCCAACGGCCATATTTTTAATACGAGAGTTAGTCATATCAATGTAAATGACTTTGTTTGTATTTTTGAAATAAAAAGCTCAATGGCCAAATAAGGGGAAACCCAAAATTCCAACACAACTTCATATTATCTCTCTATAGATCCAATTGATATGTGAGGCTTGTGGACAACTGTGAGTGTATCTTGACCTCCCAAGTCGATTGGTCTGAAAAGTGTAGTAATAATGCTCTTATTATGATACTTGTGGTGACATTATTTTGGAAAATGGCCCAAGAGACCCAAAAATCAAGTCAAAAAAAGGAGGGAAGAGTAAAAAGAAGCAAACTTTAGAAATTAGACCCCCAAAAAACAAAGCACCCTCCGAAAGAAAATGTTAGTCTATAGTTAAATTTATATTAACATTTTTTGATGTATTCTATTTATATAACAATTTTTTGATAAATTTTACAGATTTTAGCGAATGTAATACACAAACAGATACTAATGCACATGGATTTATTGGAGGTTCTTCATCAAATGTTAATGCACTCATTCAGGCTAGAATGTAATGATGATTATAGCTTCACATTAATTAAAATCTCCTTATTACTTTTCTAATAAAAAACATATTTTTTGTGTGTGTGTCATAGAGGCCAGTTGGATTACCATATGAATGTCATGAGGCTTACAACTTTGGTGGTCGATATGGGTATCAGATACCATCAATGACCTATCTCTCGATTTTGTCTCCACAGGTTTTACATTTTTTGCACTTTTCTTCTTTTCATTTGTATATTATTTAACCGTGTATTGAATCATTATTAAAATATTAACTTGATAGGGAGTAATTCAACCAAGTTTTCAAGGACCGGTGCGACAACTACACTTTACAGATCAATCGACTTTGGGAGGTCAAGATACACTTCACAGTTTTCGACAGGCCACACATATCAATTGGATCTATAGACAGATATTCAACTATGAAGTTGTAATGGTGTGGCTGTAGCATTTTTGTTATTGTAATGGCAATATTTATGTCAAAATATAGACAAAATGAGTGGATCCTACTCATATTTTTGTTGTCCAGTCTCCAGTTTTGAAAGTTAAATATAGGGTCATATATGATTGTGTGGTTTGTGGTTTTGGGTGTGGGTGTAGGGTGTAGTAGCATTACTCTTATTTGATAGTTGTGATTTGAAAGTTTGATATTTTTAAGGAGTTAAATGCAAATACACAAGGTTGGGTGTAAAGAATTGGGCGTAAAGAATCTGGGAGATCCACTGATATTTTGTTGTTCACAAATTACACAATTTGACAAAAAGAGAGGACACTTGTCCAATTTAGGTGTCTCCATAAATAAATAAACCGTGAGCAACCACCGTGAGCAAAATTGCTCCCTCTTAATATACAGGTCCTGTCCACCTTGAACATAACCATACTCTCTAACGTCAATCAAATCCTCAAACCAACCCACACACCCATTAGTCTCAGTATTAGCATAGCCCACACAAGAACAATTTCCCAAACAAGCCTCAGCACATTCAACATCACTTCTAGCTGTCCTATTCACCCAAAAATTAGTTGTATCTGGAAACTTCATGTTCTGAAGCCTCCTAAAACCAATTTAAGTAAGAGCATTTCTAATGGTAAATGCTATTTTCTTCATGTTAAACATATATTTTGGCATTGCTATAATGCTAAAATGCTATGTTTTAACATATGTGCTCCAATGGTACATGCTAAATGAAATGCTATTCCTTTTCTTGTATTGGAAAAAGTTAAGATATTGCCTTGTTGGCATACTAAATTATAGCACGACCCTTCAAAAACACATCTCCAATAGTGTGCCAAATATCATACCAAATTATAGGAATGCCAATGGTCATGCTAAATTTGGCATAAGATATAGCATTGCTATAATTTGGCATGAGCTTTGGCATGCCATTGGAGATAGATTTTTCAAGATCATGCTATAATTTGGTAATAGCATGAAGTGTAACATGCCCATTAGAGATAGTCTAACACCACAACCCAACGTCGTATCGGGCACACACCCACCAGACCAGTTCAACAGATCCCACTCCCGAGTCAATCTAGGACTGAACCCATCTGGGCATTTACATAGAGGTGAACTCATCCATATTACATATACCGTTGGGTCCACAGATTGAGTACTCATCACATTTATCATCTATTAATATTACAAATAAAGACCATTCTTGGAGATTTTGGTCCCAAGAAAAGTGACCAAGCAAAGCAAATTCGTTCAAAACAAACCTTGCAATAGCAGTATTATCTATATTCTCAAATGAATAGTAACCCTTCCCGAAATCAAATATTACGAAGGGTGCAAATACTAGGTTTTGGCCCAGTTTAAGCCCACCGTCAAAACGAACCCCATCCCATGGCCCGCTCCGGTACTGGAGCATTGGGCATTGACGAACGATTATTAGAGGAAACGTATGGTCCAGTCTACGTGTATAGTCTCCAAAGATGGACTCTTCCATGATGCTAAGTACCATTCTTGATTCTTTTGTAGGTCCCACCCAAGCTTCATTCCCGGCACGAGTGTATCACATGGAAAGTCAAAGCTTTGTCATAGATAGCTATGAGTAATACTAGATGCATAACAAAATTCATAATTAAATGCATAATCCTGTTTAAAATTATTAGACCTCGTGCTAAAAAAATTTATACATTCTTTTTTTTTTGTCTTTTTTTATGTACAGACTTTTCAGCACGAAGTCCAATAAATTTAAGCAAGATTGTGCATTTAGTTGTGAATTTTGTTGTGCATCTAGCATTACTCGATAGCTATATGTACCATTTCTCACAACAAGATTGCCTGTGTCCAGGAGTTGCAACACAGGATTAATGCCAGGCGATGAGGAATTCGACAACCAGATGGCCTCCCCTGATTGGTTGTTAGTGTCTTAGTGATGATTATATTCCCAGACGTAGTGATGTTGAGCGCACCGGATGAATTTGTTGGCCACCCAAAAATCGGTGTTATCTATGGGATGTTTTGAACCAAATTCCTATATAGCGGTTTTCGAAGTTAAATGGGGTGAAGAAGCCTAATTCAAAGGTTTAGCCTTGTGAAATTAGAGTTTCACCGTCTATTAGTGTTTGGTTTGGAGTTATGGAGTCTACAAATATGGAGGGATTTGGAAAGACGAAGAAGACAGAGGTGAAACAGAGGAAAATGAATTGTGGGATCATCACGAATGACTTCAACTTTAAAAAATGGACGCATATTGTTTTATTTTGATTTGGTGAGCCAAACGTGCTTTTAAGACTTTGCGACTCATAGAGGATGTTTGGCTGGGCGATTTGCCAGCGTTTTGATTGCTTTTGGAGTCCAATCGCAATCGCAGGCCGTTTGGCAACAAATGTTGGATCGCAAACACTGGCCCAAACACGTTTGACCAGCGATTGGTTTGGGTTTGACCAGCGATGGGCCAAAGCTGGGGTTGAGCAGCTCAGCCCAATCGCGGTCAATAAATTGGTCAAACTGATGGGTCAATTATAAAAGTGTCCCTGACCTTCAGCACATGTCCTCACTAAAGGAAAAAACTGGTGCACAAAAATTTTGAGGCACACCAATTCGTACACCTTCCACCTTTACCAGTAATAACTTTTGACCATGTTAATATCTTATGCATCAGTAGCATTTGTTTTGTTTAGCGATGTGGGACAAGTTTTTTGTTTCTTTGAAAAAACACCGGCCTCGCTGGTTGTGTCAGTCCCTCCCCCCAGAATTCATTACACTATGGGTAATACTTGGGGCACAACCAAAGCCACAACCTTTTGCTCACAACTTCCATTTTGTGTCTATCTCTCTCTTGATGGGTCCCACAGTGCTAGTGACCCCACAATGCCCAGTAGGAGAAAGATAGACACAAAATGGAGGTTGTGAGCAAAAGGTTGTGGCTTTGGTTGTGCCCCAAGTATTACTGTTACACTATTTAACTAATTAATTTTCATTCACAAGTAATTGCATGTATTCAAAAAATAACAATTACTAATGCGTATCAATGAAACTAAACTTTATTGCATACACAATAATAATATAGTAGTGTTATAATATAAGGACATAATTGTCTTTTGGACATTAAAATCACTTTTACATGTATGTAACTAAACACTTACATAATATATTATACCACCATAACCACTTTTACAATGCTTTACCCAAACACCACAACAACCATAATCTATTATGACCATAATCTATTATCACAAAAGCAATCGCTAAGCTATCACAATAACAAAGCTATCGCTGTGCCAAACACCCTCATACACAGTTCTAGAAATGCTAGTATGAATTAATTTGATATTTGTTTAATGGTAAGTAAGATTGACTTATGGAGGTCCCACTTCAAGAATATGGAGAATTGAATGAATATTGCTACACTTATTTTCAAGAAAAATGTGGTGAAAAGTCCCATTATAACCAATATTTTTTTGGAATAGATCCATCACTTGGATCTTCATAACAATAAGTCCTATAATTATGATTGTATTTAGGGATTAATTTGTCAAAATATCCCATTATAGAATAATTTGATGACTTTTCTACCCCTAATATATATATATAGAACCGTATGTATATATACACATATATTTTATACATATTTAATTATGGAATTAGTTACCAAATCTTATCACATCTCCATTTATATTGCATACAACATATAGAGAAATAATATCCCAATATTTTAGGATTTAACTTTACAAAACTATTACACTAAGACGTAGGGAAGAAAATAGCTTGAAGGTTCTGCATTCCTGTATGTTCTACGAATAATCATTGATCACATAACATTTGCCTGGTTGTTAGTGTTAAATTTTGCACTGCATCTGGTTCGTTAGTGTGAAATTTTACACTGAAACTGGTTCGTTTTACACTGCAACTGGTTCATTAGTATGAAATTTTACATTGCGACTGGTTCATTAGCGCCAATACATTAAATCGAATCCAATACATTTGCCTCAGTGGCGTCTGCGCCAACGGCAATTTCAGAATTGACTATTTAAGACGGATTTTGTAGTTATTTTTGGAACAACTAACTAGCATGTTTAATTCTCATCATATCCATTCAAAATGTGAGAAATTTTCACTAAATAACCACGAATTTGATGAGAATTTTCTCACTTCTATTCAAAAACAAAAAATTCTTATGGTTCATTTTTTACACTACACCTGGTTCATTAGTGTGAAATTTCAACTGACATGTATTGGACGCAACTGAGGCGAACTGCTATTGGCGCGGACGCAACTCACAATTAAATCGAATCCAATAAATTTGCCTAAGATGCGTCTGGGCCATTGGCAATTTCATACATTAAATCGAATCCAATACATTTGTCACAGTTGCCATAATCGAATCCAATAACCACGAATTTGATGAGATTTTTCTCACTTCTATTCAAAAACAAAAACCAAACTCTTATGGTACCTTTTTTACACTACAACTGGTTCATTAGTGTTAGATTTTACACTGTTGTTGGTGCGGACGTAACTGCAGCAAATGTATTGGATTCGTTTTAATGTATTGGACGCAACTGAGGCAAACTACCGCTGGTGCGGACGCAACTCACAGTTAAATCGAATCCAATACATTTTTCCTAAGATGCGTGCGCGCTAGCGGTAGTTTCATACATTAAAATCGAATCTGCACAAGCAGTTTCATAATTGAATATATCAAGACGAATTTGATGTGTGATTTTTGGAACAACTAATTAGCGTTATTAATTCTCATCATATCCATTCAAAATGTGAGAAATTCTTACTAAATAAACACGAATTTGATGAGAAATTTCTCACTTCTGTTCCAAAAAAAATATTTAAATAAATAAATTTCTTATGGCTCATTTTTTTTACTCTACAACTAGTTTATTAGTGTGAAATTTTACACTGCAACTGATTCATTAGTGTGAAATTTTACATAGATATTCATTAAATCAGATTTTGACTTGCCATATATACACATTAATTCTGATAGTTATGATAGCATTTTGACTTGCCAATATCTGATTTGAATGTATATCCCATTTTTTTTTCCTAATTTTATTTATTTATTTATTTGCCATGAATCACGTTAGTTTTTGAATAAATATATATATATATTTTTTTTAAATCCGCTCTCCTATTCCTTTAATTTTGGATATCTAATAAATGAAAATAAAATCCCAGGATTTTAGAGATCTACATTATAGGTTTGTTACATCTTGCTAACGCCATTCATGGATTTCAGCTCTACCAATAATCATTCATAACAGTATGTATTATACTGCACTTGTGAGAATTATAGGATTGAAGGAGATGACAATAGATCGAAGAGAAGATATCTACTTAATTGGAATAAATGTATGAATTTTTCACTGCATGTAATGTGAAATTTCACACTGCTGAGTAATGTTTAGGTTGAATTTTTCACTGTGAGTGGTATGAAATTTCACACTGACACGATGAAAACCCTATTAAGATCAACAATGTTTTACATACTGCCACTAGTGCGAAATTTTAATTCTTGAGTGTTAAAATTCACACTACGGAAACCTATTAAGATCAACAATGTTCTTGAGCATATTGTTAATGAAGCTATTCATGATCCCCAGGGCCTTGCTCGAGATCCCATGATGCTGAGAAACAAAACAGAAATGATCAAAGATTTGGAGAAATCTACAATTGAAGATGAATGATGATTCTGCTTCTATTGATGAATGTTTATCCAAAACAGAAAGATGAAACGAAATAGAAATTGAGAGAGAGAGAGAGAGAGAGAGAGAGAGAGAGAGAGAGAGAGAGTATGAAACCCACAAATCTAGAATTTCATTTCTCCACAAATCCAGTTTGTTTCGCCAAAACAGAAAGATTAAGAACAAATTAACCCAAGAGCCACTCTCAAATCTCAGTCAAGAGCACAAGACAAACCATTCGACAAACACCTTGTATGTATCCAATAGGACTATGCTAATCCACCCCAATCACATTCAGAAACAAGACCACTACAAAGGTAAACAAATTTAAAGAAAAGTAAAAACCACCAATCCAACAATCAACCTGCCATAGATAACTCCATTTCAAAAGCACCACTATGAAGCCATCACATCCCTGCGAAGGTTGTGAAAGCCTCCAGCACGTCCAATAGAGAAAAGTAAAAATAGGATCTGCCGGAAAAAGCTGAAAAAGCTGCGTTGGTGGTCTTCTCCAAGATGGCTGCTTCTTGTCTGATCTTCATCAAAATCATGCTGCGAAAGAGCAATAGTGTGAAATTTAATAAGTTTGCAGTGTTAAATATCGCACTACGGAATGAACGATCCATCAAAATCAAACATTGTTGGGGAATTTTCACACAACCGAAAGTTCTTGGGGAATTTTACAAATTTTCCAAACATGCAATAGTGAGTGCTAAATTTTAGACTACAGACACAAGAAAAAAATAAATTTTCCCCAAATCTTGTCTTCAATGCCACAATAAATGATCCATCAAAATCATACATCAACATGTAGTGCCAAAATTTTGCACAACCGAGAAAAAAATATCACCTTTTCTCCCCATCGTCGTTACTCGCGGAGCCGTGCGGCCGGAGCCTCACCGTCATGCTTTTTGGACGCCCAAGAAGTTTTTTAGCTTGCAATTATGTTCTTGGAAGGAGGTCGACAATCAACTGATATGTAGTGTATCTTTCTAGAGAGAGAGTATAAAACATTGCAGAAGATGAGATCCATATATCGGTCCGGCTCTAAGGTGAACAGGGTAGAGTGAACATACCCAGTGAACAATTTTTTTTTGCCTGAAAAAATCCGCAGGTTACCCCACTGACTCGCTTTTTTCAGGCAAAAAAAAAATGTTCACCGAGTATGTTCACTCTACCCGATTCACACTAGAGCCTGAATATATATATATATATATATATTATGTATATATGGTATTTAAAATTTGAAAATCCTTAATTTTGAGTGGGTTTAAATGGGAATGATTCTTCTGATGAGTTTTAAGGGTAGTTTGGTCACTAAATAAAAAAATGGACCTATCAGTAAAATGTTTTATGGGCTGGGTCTATTACAACAAACTAACAGTAGATTGAATTTAATACTAATATATTAACTCTATTTTCAATTTGATTGTAGAGGATAATTTTCTTACCAAATGAAGTTAAATATTACCAACTCTTAACAAATGTATGCCTTGTTATCAAAAAAAAAAAAATGTATGCCTTTTTGCCAAACTTATTGAACCAGCGGATGCTAAGCATTAGCTTGGATTTGATTTGACTTTGCCATTTATGCAGAAGCGCTAATTCCAGGGTTAGTATATATTAAAATTAAAGAGTTCATTGAAATCCAAATTTGCTTGATGCATCATGTTTGAGGTGTACTTCTAGACCTTCTTAAGCCAAAACGTGATTTGAAGGCTCTAAAGTAAATCTTAAAATTTTCCAAAGGATGCTAACATATGCATTTTGAATTGCAAAAGCCCATTCGGACCTAAAAGTGATTCCAAACTGTAAGAAATATGTGGGCCATATGGGCACCCGCATACATTGGACCGGGTCCAATGGGCTTAGGCTTTTGGAGCCCTAGGATTTGGTTATTATGTGTGTATATATATATGATATAAACACAACATATTGGGAATCCCTAACATCACAGTAGCCTCTCTCTCTCTCTCCCTACGGTTTCTCTCTCTTGGCCATCACCAAAGGAGCCATGGGATTTAGCACATGATACGTATGAAGACCGCTCTAGTAGTGATCTTCACGACCTACGCGAAGCATAAGAGAGTACACGGAGGCAACATGGAGCAGTAGTTCGTGGGTGAAGACGCCGGGCTTGTAACAACACCTTTCGGCGATCCGTCAGGTTATTCCGCTAGGTAAGTGACCTAAACCTGTCTCGTATGCTTGCGTGCATATTTATCTACATTGGTATCAGAGCCTGTAGGTGTTTGATTCACCCGTAGATCACCCAAACTGAATCTGTCATTGTTGGGTTTTTCAAGCTTTTATCAAAACTTTGAAAAATTGATTTTTATGTGGGTCTAATACTAAACTCCAATAGAAGTCCCTATTTTTTTATTTGGTTGTGTTCCTAATGGTCCCTAGAGTCCACCCATAAAGCTATGTGGGATAATTATCTCCGACGAGGAAGATATCAAAAGTCCTAGATCGTTTTTTTTCGGAAATCAAAAGCAAGTTTCTTCAAACTTTTTGATCTGTTTTGGTTTTGAAAACTAAGGGCTCGCATGGTAACGTTTCCTGTTTTCAGTTTTCAGTTTTTTAAAAACGAAAACCAGTTTTGTTTTTTTTTTTTTTAAAAAAAAAACAAAAACTTGTTTGGTAACATTGTTGATTTTTTTTTTTAAAAACAAAAACAGGAAACTGAAAACGACTTTTTGCTGTTTTCATTTTTTACCCAAAATTTGAAAACGTTTTTTAAAAACAAAAAACAAAAACGTTACCAAACGTGTTTTTAATTTTCGTTTACTAAAAAACGAAAAACATAAACAGAAAACAGAAAACGACAACGTTACCAAACGAGCCCTAAGATATATAAAACCTTGTTTTGAACAGTGGCCGCACATCCCAGTAACATTGATGGCCATTGATTGGCCTTAAATCGTTTAGGTATTGTTTCGCCACTTGGAAAATTTCCTTATATCTTTGTGATTTGAATGGAAGTTTAATTTTTGCTACCAAACCAGCAACAAAGATGGTTGGGGGGGTCCCATATTATTTCAAAACAATATGTTGATAGAGGTCCACAGTAGTCTCATGAGCATGCTGGGTGATGGCTTGTGGGCCACCATTAAGGCCTTGTTTGCTTATGAGGGCGTGATGACTGCATGACATCTTCATGGGTTCCAAGTTTCTTGTAAATTGCCAAATCTGGAATTTCAATGTTCCAATGTTTCTAACATTATTTAATTATTTTGCAATTAAAACAGTTTATTGTTAATTAAAACTAAGTTTTAATATTTTTGTAACTGTTTTAAATTCTTTAAAATCCTGAAAAATATGGAAAATTAAAATTTTGTTTTTCCTATATTATGGACACTGTGTGGGACCTGAAATAATTTTATGGTAAATTGTTTCATTGCTTTTGGTATTTTAGAGCATAAAATATGTGTTTTATATATATTTTTAATTGCTTAAAATATCCAAAAATGTATATTAATTTTTGAAATTAATATATAGTGTCTAGTATACTGTAAGGGACTCTAAGATAATTTTTGTGTAAATTATCATGTATTATGGTATTTTAGAGCATATAATTAATATTTATGGACGTTGATTTAATTGCTTAAAATAGCCATAATACATTATTAATTTTTAAAATTAATATGGGACATAAGGGACACTGTTTTAAGACCATGTAAAATTTTGTGGGACCCACAGGTAATTTTTGGTAAATTATCTCAATCATATTAATATTTTAGAGCATATAATTGTGTGTTTTTGTACACATATTAAATTGCTTAAAATATTTTTATTGATTATTAGTTCAGGGAATTAACACAATGTGTTTAAAACACTAGTGGTAGCTTGAGAAAATTAATTTAGTATATTTTTCTCGCTCTTTGGGACGTATTTTAGAGCATATATGTTGTGTTGAGTACGCAATATTAATTGCTTAAAATGTAACCAATTAAAGTTGTTAATTCTTGAATTTAATGTCTAGTGTGTTTTGTATACTAATTGGAGACTTGAGAAAATTTTATGAATTATCTCATTTTTTTTGGTATTTTAGAGCATAAAATTTATGCATATAGGCATTTATTTAATTGCTGAAAATAGCCAAAATAGATTATTCATTTTTGAAATTAATATGGGGTGTTTGGAACACCATATTAGACCACTGAAAATCTTTGGAGAACAAATTTCTTGAAATTTTGTATTTTTGGGGAATTTTTGTTGCTCATAGTTAATTTCGTTTAACTAGATCAATTTATTATGTTAAATTGATTTAAAATATTTTCGGGCCTTGGTGAAATTCCGAAAATTTTTATTTATAATGAAAAATCAGTTTTTCAATTAATTAAATTTTCCATAAGGTTTTAAATTAATTGTTAATTTAAAGGGCCCTTAATAAATTGGTTTTAAATTATGTTTTAAGACCTAAAATTGGGTTAAAATTAATGAAAAATCCAGGATTTTTTTTTAATTGATTTTACTTAGCTTATGGGAGCTATTCATGCTGTGCAATAATCATTTTATTGCACATTTTATTATTTTTAGAGGCTCATTGCATTGTTGGTCACGTTTAATTACTGTTGTTTGTGATTGGTTGACCCTATGACCTCTTATTCCTCCTCCTTAAGTGGAGTGACGGATGAGTCCATTCATTTTAAAATAAGACCACATGAGTGCTTGATGTGTGTGATTAATACATTTTAATCTGGCTTAAATGAATGGACAATTAATTGACAATTTATGGAGCTTATGTCCTCACGATGTATGTTTAAGGCTGTTCTTGTATATGTTTATGAACAAAGCATCCCTATTTTTTTTATGGGCTATAAATGTAATGTGAGGATGAGTGTTTACATTTCTTGTATTGGAAAAGCCTACTTGTAAAGGGATGGTTTTCTTTGTTCATAAATCATACACTTGAATTACCTTAACATGAGCTCTAAGTTGTCAATTCGGACCCACGTAGGGGTCCATGCTCATTTTTGTTATATGGCGCACTTAATATTACTGTGGATGATCTTAGATAGGTAATTGTACCATCTAATTGATGTTTGTTTAGAAAAATCAATTATAAAAAGTTTTTCTTGATTTACAAAATTAAGATTTGATTAATGAGCAATAGCGAATTTTTTGGTCTTAAATTGTAGAAAGGGGAAAACTCATTTGTAATTGGATTTTAAAACAAACCTTATGAAAGGTGCAAATAATAATGTCAACCCCTTGCGCATGTTTTCAAATATTTCTCTTCAAATTTTTGGATTCACAAAAACAAAAATTTTCCAAACCACACTTTATCGATCTTTGTAAGAGTAACAAGTTTAAAAGGGACTAATTTTTTTTTAATATGGCACTGTAAAGTAACACACCGATAGAATGAGTAAGAGCTTGTTGGCTTTAGGCTTATTCTATGGTCCAACCCATTAAACCGAATAATGGGCCTCCGGCCCAATATCATTATAACCTTAATAGCTTATAATACTTGGCTCGAGAAGGATCATAGCACGCGCTTTATGATAAGCAGCATGCACCATGATCTTGTTGGGAAGTATATGTACTACCCAATAGCCAAGGTAGTATGAGATCAGCTCAAATTTGTTTTCGATGGCACATTCACTACTAGATTAAGCATCTAGTTATGAAGTTCGGGAAAGTAAAGAAAACGTTCCAAGTACACGATGATTGGACATCTAAGGTCGATGACAGGTATGATTCGTGATTTCAGAATACTCGGAACATCTTTACTGGCGAATTGCAGTTTCAGGCTATGATTAGTTATTTGTCTGATTCACGGGTCCATAGAAAACAAATCATGATCCACAACGGAAATGTTGAATTTTTGGGTTTTGACATTTTCTGACATGTTGAGCTGAATACGGAGCGCCAAAAAGGTGAGGCGAACTGTATAGCTACACTCTTGACCACTACTTCTATAAGTGGAAGTAAGCGCAAGGCCAGTGGGCCTAAACGCAATGGTAAGGGTAAACCCGCCTGAAGGTAGGGTGGGGCCAGCAAGTTTGCGCCCAAGGCTAACAAGGTGGAAGAGCGCAATTGAGGGCGTTCTCCAGTTCGGTATTAATAGGATGGATACTTTTTTGTGGTAGTGTTACTAGGACATGGTTATCTAGGGATAACTGCTTAAGAATTGTTTTCATAAATTCTGGATTACTCTATCATTCATTTATTCTGAGACATGACATGCTGGACTTGAACGCATAGGATGTAATAGGATGACTTGATTAGCTTGAGAAGCCCTTTTGGGCCCACTCGTTGAGGTTGACCTGCCTATGTGTGAGTCTTGCTTAGTTGGCAAAGCATGTCAAAAGCCTTTTAGAGAGGCTATTAGAGCTACTCAAGCATTAGAGCTATTTCACTCAGATATCTGTGGACCTATGGTTGTAAAGGCACGTCATGGCGCCTCTTATTTTCTTACTTTTATAGATGATTTCGCGCGATGTGAGGATCGTGAGTATTTATCTAATCAGTTCTGGGAACTATGTGAGGAAAAAGGGGAAATGCAGACAACTTTCTGTTCCGGAAACTCTGCAACAATATGGTGTTGCAGAAAGAAGGAATAGGACATTCCTAGATATGGCTAGGATTATGATGGCGCAAGTCAACCTCCCAATGTTGTTTTGGGGGGCTGTAATCTTGATTGCTGCCTACATACTAGAGTACCTCTTCTCAGTCAATTCCCTCTACCCCCTTATGAGCTATGGAAAGGCGAAAAGCTCATTTTAGAGCATTAGCGCCCGTGGAGCTCAGGAGGTCATGTTCACTATACCTCGTATAATTGCGAGAAACTATGCTCAAGAGCTGGAAAGTATACCTTTATAAGGTATTCTAATAGCTCGACAGCCTATGTTATGTATAATGAACAAACGGGTATAGGAATGACAAATGGTGTCACATGATATTGAGAATGACTTCCCCAGATTTGTATTACTAAGAGATATCTTGACCTCTATGAGTTGGAGGATGTTGAAGACAACATACCATCTTTAAGCGAGGGTGGGGAGATTGAGAATCCACATCCAATAATCGCTATAAAATGGTACTAGTCTTCAGCCGAGTGGGAGTACACCGCTAGACGCTAGTGGGAGTGTACCAGATAGTGGGAGTGCACCACTAGGCACTCAAGATTCTCAAGTAGTACACTGTATGGTGATGAGGAAAACGTTCCCTATCGCACACTGTATGGTGATGAGGAAAACGTTCCCTATCGCTGTTTTGAAATTGAGGAAGACATTTTCATATGTGTGCAAATGTGTGCACAAGTGGATGAGGATGAGCTTGCTTCTTTTGTTGAAGCGTTTTTCTTCGTCTGCTGAAGCAGAGTGGATAGTTGCTATGCCAGATGAGATGAGTTCTATGGACGTGAATAAGGTCTGGGAGTTAGTTGACAATCCGCCTGTGCGTAAGACGATTGGAGACAATTGTGTTTTCAAAATCTAGCGCAAGGTAGATGGTTCAATTGACAAGTATTAGGCGCGCCTTGTGGTGATACTTTGTACCCAGAGAGGGTATAGACCATGGAAACATGTTCTCCCAAAGGGTGAGATCTAACTCCATTCGCCTTATCCTAGCAATTGTCGCATATTTAGTTTTTGAACCTTTTTAGTTGGATGTTTAAACTGTTCTTTTCTCAATGGAGAACAAGACGACGAGATAAATATGGATCATCCCATTGGTGTTGTGACCAAAGGGAATGAGCGCAAAAGTGTGTTGTCTCAAACAATCTATTTATTATCTCAAATTGTCTAGGCAGTGGTACAATGTGTGTGCATTAAATGGTCCAAGGAAAGTGTTTTAATTCTTTATATGTTGATGACGTCTTTTTAGCTGGGAATGAGATGAGTTCCATTGTCGCCACTTGAGAGTGGTTGTCCTCTCAGTTTGAGATTGAGGACATGGGTGATTCCAACTATGTGTTGGAAGTTTAGACTGTGAGATATTGTTCTCAGAAGCTCCTCTGTTTGTCTCGAGGGACCTACAAGATGTAGGTTCTTGAACGTTTTCACATGAAAAACTGAAAACCCATAGACATCCCATTTTTGGGGGACTCACTTTGACCTTAGATCAATGTCTTAAGAATAATGAGAAGAGGAAACAAATGTCCAGTTTGCCATATCCGTCCGCAATAGGGAATCTGAAGTATGCTAATGTGTGTACTCGGTCAGATGTCTGCTATGCGGTTGGTTTAATTAGTCGTTGCTGTAGCAACCATGGTCCTGTCACTAGAGAGTAGTGAAGAGTATCTTGCGATATGTTCGCAAGAGGACTGTGGACCTTGCCTTATGCTGTCCACGATGGAAGCATAATATGTGGTGTGCTTATCAGCTGTTCGAGGAGCTGTTTTGGTTTAAGAGTTTTTGTAGTGGCTAGGTTTTTCACCTCATAGTGATGAGGTTGTGCTTATCTATGTTGATAGCACATAAGCCTGAGCATATGCAAAAGATCTCAAAAACCATTCTAGCACATAGACATTCGTTTTTGTCACATTTTGAGATGTAGTTTGCGCAAAGGGAAGTTGTCTTGAGGCATATCTCCAATTGGGGATTTGATGTGCTTAGACATTTTATTGTGGTATTGACATTATTATTCAAGTTTTTTATAAACTAGTTGGTTTCCATATATATATATATATTTGTTATAAGTGGAACGGATGCACATTTCTAATATGTCACCGGGCTTGAATCGACCTGTTCACACGGGTGATTCACCTTGGCGCCTAGATAGCGAAGTAGGACATGCATGTCTACGACGCTTAGATGGCGAGCAGGATGAGACATTTGTGTTCATGGCGCTTAGATAGCTAGCTAGGACATGTGTGTCCATAGCGCTTAGAAAGCGAGCTTGAACACTTATATCTACGCAGTATAAGAACAGCGAGCTAGATATAAACCCTATTATTTCTATATGTCGCCTTAGATGGATCTAAGATGAGACCTTATACTTGGTCGAACATAGAGATATCCCACGACTCTATGTAGCCTGTTTATAGTCGAATGTGAGTTTTCAGACGGGCGCCAGGAGTGGAGACTGTGCTGGAAAACTCTGGTTAGACGTTTTGTGTAACGTCTAGACTAAGATTCGTATGGCGTTACTTGTTTTCCAAACATAGAGTGACATGCCCATTTTTCTGGAAGAACGCCATAGCATACATTTCATACTGTATGTGCTTTTGCGATCGATTGTGGAGCAATGAATGGATTCCTCTTCATTGCTGTGTGAGCCATGTAGCATATCCAAGACATTGGTTATCCTACAAACTGGTTGCCTTCACGACTTGAGACTATGTCATGAAGAGGACGCTTGATGACAGCTACTTTAGCATGCTATCCTAGGACGACGAGATAATTCCGTTCTATGGGGCGTGTCTGGGCATGCGATCAAGTTAGTCGGATTGACATATGGGCTTAGGGAAGACCATTCAATAACACACCATGTTTTTGTGACTCATTAGCAGGCCTGCAACAATCGTAATTTGTTACTGATATGTCATGAGTACATTACATTGAGGTGGTGCAGCACTTCTTTTCACCGAGGGATTGAGAATGCTGTGTCCGGTGTGGTTGAATCGTCTAAGGCATATACGAGAAGCTTCCGAGTGATGTGTCTTGCTGGTTATGGTGATGATTTGGCATTACACTCCTGTCGCTGTACTTTCTTTTCGTAAGGTCGCACGTTCTATTTCCCTGTATGAAGAGTTGAGAAGTTCCGTTGTGTTGAGAGATTGGTTTTTGTACTAGCCCTATGTGGGTGAGTGGGAGATGTAAGAAATATGTGGGCCATATGGGCACCCGCATACATTGGACCGGGTCCAATGGGCTTAGGCTTTTGGAGCCCTAGGGTTTGGTTATTATGTGTGTATATATATATGATATAAACACAACATATTGGGAATCCCTAACATCACAGTAGCCTCTCTCTCTCTCTCTCCCTACGGTTTCTCTCTCTTGGCCATCACCAAAGGAGCCATGGGATTTAGCACGTGATACGTATGAAGACCGCTCTAGTAGTGATCTTCACGACCTACGCGAAGCATAAGAGAGTACACGGAGGCAACATGGAGCAGTAGTCCGTGGGTGAAGACGCCGGGCTTGTAACAACACCGTTCAGCGATCCGTCGGGTTATTCCGCTAGGTAAGTGACCTAAACCCGTCTCGTATGCTTGCGTGCATATTTATCTACACAAACCAACTCGAAGCCAAATGTCAGTAGGAGGGTAATGATCTTCACTCTCATCCTTTTCTAATCTTGTCATACAATAAAACTAGAGATTGCCTGTGCCCATGGACATTAACAAGATTA
Source organism: Hydrangea macrophylla (assembly GCA_033977485.1). Lineage (NCBI taxonomy): Eukaryota > Viridiplantae > Streptophyta > Magnoliopsida > Cornales > Hydrangeaceae > Hydrangea > Hydrangea macrophylla. Next base: position 64,114,043 of record CM066998.1, read on the forward strand.
AACCAAAATAAATCATATTTTTTAAAATACTTTGATTAGTATTTAGATATATGTATATATATATATATATGTATATTTAATGCGAAGAAAGAAAATGTTAAGAGAGGGGGGATGATGGATAAAGGGAGAGAATAGAATTGCAAAATGTATAAAAAGTCCTATGGGTAAAGCTGATTGAAGCAGAAGAAGACCTTGTCTTCTTTTTTTTTTTTTCTTGCTTAAATGGTCGAAGACTTGACTTAGACGACCTCGACTTCTATATGGTGTACCATATAGAAACTACATAAACGATAAGACAACTACAAGTCTCCCAACGAGTCCACTACAAGTCTTTGCCACTGATATTTTCCATATGATGTAAACCATATGGAATCTATCAACAAAATTAATTTCCATCTCTAAACTAGATTATTAGTTTCATACCAAATGCATATATATACTTAATGATGATGCCAAAAATTGGTATGAGAGTGAGAACAAGAGGATGAAAATAAAAATGTTTGTATGTGGGTCGGCCCTGTTAATTAAGAGACCTACGTCCACGGGTGTGTCGGAGCACTTGCACTAACAAATCACCGGTTGACCTTTGGTGAACCGACAAGGAGGGCGATACTACCAAAGACTGGCCGGGTGTATGCCTCTGAGTGATATGTATTGCTATTTTGTAAAATAAGAATGCGATCCCCTCTAATGGGGGTGAGTGGTCTCTTTATAGTTGCAAGGGACCACTCGTGCAAGGTAAGTTAACAGATTAGGACACTACAACAAATCTGCTTTTCAGCGACGCACATTATTTACCACGCGCTCGATGCATGGCAAATAGTATTTATCTGCGACGCACTAAATTTTCAGCGACGCACTAAAAAAGTTTTGCAAATAGTTATCAGAAAAAATCAGCAAAACGTTTAACTATTATCTGCAACGCAAAGTGCGCGTGGCAAATAATTTACTTTGTATTTGCCACGCTTGAGGTGCGTGGCAAATAAATTCTAATTCAAGAGGAATTATTTGCCACGCACTTGTGCGCTGTAAAATGTTTTATGATTATCTGCAACGCAAGAAATGCGCGGCAAATAAAATACTTCGTATATATAAAAAATACTACATTAAATTCACATTGTTATATAAAACATATATATATATACCATTAAATCAAAGTATATCATTTTATACTTTTTAAATCACATCTATGCTAATCTATATCTTTTACAAGAGCAAGAATTCTAACTAAAGAAGAAGTTATCCATATTTTACTTTAACCATATTTTAATTCTTAAATTTTTGGTAATTAAAATTCAACACTAAGGGTTTGTTTGATAAAACTGAAATTAATTGCTGAATTATAGGCACTAAAAATTTTAAGCGAGTAAATTTGCAATACTGAAAACAGTGTATTGAAATAGACTACATTCAGTGGTTATTTTCGTAGAATTTTTTCACTAAAAGTTTTCAGTGGGTTTTAGTTGTTTTTTTAATTAAGTGATACATTATCCAACGCTTTGAAAAAAGAAGTGTCAAAAATTTCCATTTTCACCACTTAATCGTGTTATCAAACACACCCTTAGTTTTCTAATTAATTATCAGTTTTATCAAACGAGCCCTTAGATTTCAATGATTTTGTAGAGTTGTATCTATTAAATGTTTGAATTATAACAACTCTCCAGTGCATCGCACGGGCTACAAATATAGTATCATTCCCAAAAGTGCAACCCAAATGATGTGGAAGTGGGGCCAAGTTCAATATAGTGTGATTAGTTGAATTTTTATTGGAAGTTATTTACTTGACCCCACTGCCACATCATTTGGGTTGCACTTTTGGGATTAATACTATATCACTTAATCAAATTTCACTTTAGAATGAGAAAGCCCTAAATGTCTACTGAGTTAAAAAAAAAAAAAAAAAAAAAAAACTTCTCATTAATGAACAATCACAAATCTAATTTATGAAAATCCACAATAACTATATAACATAGTTATGAGAAGCTCCTGAGTTATGAATCAATTACCACTAAAAGCAACGAAACAGAATTGAAGGGAAAACTTCTTTCACTCACTCCCACCAAAGTGTCAAAGGAAATTAGCCCTAAATCCCCAAATTATCAAAAACTTCTCTAACTCACTCCCGCCAAAGTGTTCCCACAGCGCCTCACCACCACAGTACTGTCCCAGTGCCTCACCACTACCAGGACGCTCGACACTACTGCCTCATCACTGTCGCTTCACCACAGCGGGCGCCCTCGCCATCATCATCACCACCACTGAGCCACCGCCGCTTCCTCCTCTTACAGGTTTGTTTATACATATATTTACATACATATATATATATATATATCTATGTTCTCTCTCTCTCTCTCTCTCTCTCTCTCTCTCTCTCTCTTACAACTTTGCATGATGTAGAGTTCCTACAGAAAAGGAAAGGAAATAATTGGTTTTTGTTCAATTTTTTTTTTTTTTTTTTTACCAAGGAGCATCTATTTGTTTAATTTGGGGACAGTTATGTTTTCAATGGGGTGGTTGTGTTGAGACAATTAGGTATGCCTACTATGTGTTTGTTTTTTTTTTCTTAAAGAGAAGTATAGAGCTTTTTGCTTGTGGTTTCAATTTGTGATTTAGTGTTGTGACTGTATATTGTGCAAATGAACTTAGTGTTATGACTGATTTATGGGTTTGCTTTGGAGATTGGTTCTTAACATTTTGTTCTTTATTTGGTGTTTGGGTATGAACTCATGGGGTAGATTTGATGCAGTGGCCAAGTTTGTTGCCCTTGGATTCTATTACGCCCATAAGGTGTTTGTTGAATGGTCTCAATTTGCTAGTCCCAAGACTTTAATAAATATATATTGATTGAGACTAGGTTTTCAATTTGTAATTATCTATATAATAAGGGAGGGCGGTGTGAGTCCCTCTCATTTTAGCAACTTTCAATCTCAGCCCTTGGAAAGTACTTCGTCATTTCTAGTACACTTTTTTTATGTTCTTATACAAAGATTAAAAATCGACTTCATTTCATTCAGATATAAGGTAATAAATTAATGTGCCCAATAAGATTACCCAAGTAATTTTATTGTTCAAAATCTTTTTTAGTAATTCTTTGATGAAATTACTTTAATACTCTTATTTTAGTGAATCGGCTATGATATACTAGCGGCAGAGGCACACGCGTTGTGTTTGCACACATTGTATTTGTTATACTTGCGGCAGAGGCACACGCATTGCGTTTGCACACATTATATTTGTTATATATTTATCATCTCAAGTAAATAAATAAATGAGTATTTTTATAGATTTTTTTTTTCAAATGTTAAGGCTTTCTAACATAAAACTATAACTCTATTTTTGATTAGATTTAAATTGGTTTAAACAAAAAGAGCACTAACTCACAGGATACTACATACACCAATGATAGTAAAAGCACACATGAGAATCCCCCTAATTCCCACCTCTTTTCCATTGAACAGAAAGTTGATCACTTTTGTCACTTTTAGTTTGTATGTATGCCTGTAATAGTGTAATGGCATCACTTTGAATAAATTTATCATACTCATGGACTAAAATGTACTGTTATCAAAGAATATATGATGTCAGTTACTTTACCTCATCCTCCCACATCCTTTACGAAGTCCTCTGTAATTTTATTTCTTGCTCCACCAGAATAGGGTCTCAATTTGTCTCCCAAATTTACTTCTCTTTATGTATCCTGATAGACTAACCAATCCAAGTTCTCAAATCAATGCAGTGACTATTCCACCAATTCATCAATGTGGGTCAACTTTTGATCCCAAGTCCAATGCCTTGTTCTCTCTCTCTCTCTCTCACTTTCCTCTTCCAATTAATTTTTTGGGTTTCTCAATTCCGCTCTAACTTCTTTTTATATTTCTGTATTAGTTGCAAGGTGTTAAAGAAAGAGTGGGAAAGATCTAGAACTGAATTTTTTTTTTCTGCAATTGAATTTGAGAGGCAGTTTTTTTTTAAATAAATTTAGACGTGTGGCAGTTTTAGTTGTTGAGGATTTGGTTTGGGTTTGTGAATTGTAATGACCATTTATGACTCTTGTAGATATATTTTTGAGTTGATAATGTTATTGGTTTTCATGTAAATATAAGGGGTAGTAATAAAAGAATTGGTATCCCTCCTTTTCTCTTTATAAAATAGTATAGATAGATATATTTGTATATATTTATAGTGGATAGATTTCATAGACATATATACATATTATTATTTTGCTTAAAAACACCCAGCAGAATGGGAGTGTAAATATTGTATGTTTTCTGCAACCCATGTTGTGACATGGTCCCAGTTATCTACTTTTTTAGGATACTGTGCATGGTTAATGTTCTAAAAATCGCTAGGCGCTAGTCGGGCGGTGGAGGGGGCCTAGGCAGGGCCTAGGCGGATTTGTTTTATAAGCAAAATTAATTATATAATAGATATATATATATATATATACGAGTTATGTGGTGTTAATTAAAAATAATTATAAATTTGTGGTTCAAATAATAGATATATATATATATATATATATATAAAGATTATGTGGTGTTTTTTAAAAATAAGTAAAGATTATTAATATTTAAAAAACTACAATATTAGGGATCTCTTGGTTGATAATTGAGGAGAGAGAAAGTAAACAAAATTATTGAACAGGGTTCTCCTAAAGCGAGATCGGATAATCATAAATTTTGAACACAACGTTTGAAAATGAAAGGAGCTGTTTTTCAACATGGAAAGGGAGATGATTTGAAATTATATCAAAGAATTTTCCAATATCTATGACTTGTAGCCTTCAGCCACAGGAAATTTCAACTCAACCAATCTTCAATAGTTCATAAGTCAATAAACTTAAATTATTTGATGGAGACACAAACTTATTGCACTTGTTTCTTCTTTGTTTTCTGCCAAAAGTACGATGCTCACGAAAATAATTAAGTTTTAAAAGCACTTTCATATTCTGTAAGAACACAAAAGTTTTGAAAATAATTAAGGCTTAAAAACACTTCAATACACTGTAATAACACAAAAGTTTTTTATTTTTGGCACTCCATGTGATCCATTTCATTATTATTTTTTGAAGTCATTAATGATTCAGGTGCACAAATCAAGGGCTTTTAAGTGTTTCAAATAATAATGCATGGGCTCAAAGCAAAAGTTTTAGAAATTCAGGACTGCATGTTTGTTTTTGTCCCCAAAGGTCACAAGATTCTAAATATGGTAGACGTTTACGTTGTTTAGATTGTAGTATCATTGATGAAGCGTACAACATCAACAGTTTTAATGTATAAATAATCATGATCAATTGTAAATATTGTTCTAAACCAAAATACAACTCGTGATGATAACCCTTTATACACCCACTTTCAATAAATAAAGAACTTTCATTTTTTCATCCTAGACCATGCACTCTCGTAACGGAAAACCTCCAATTTAGTGTACCAAGAGCTTACCTTTTAAATTCCTATATAACATCCCTTTTTATAAATCCTATTTGATAAATAAGAATACAACTCTATTACAAAAGAAAACTATATTCCAATAAAAATCTAAACCAAATCAATAATTTTAAATTAATAGAATTGTTCAACATATAAAATAATCTCAACAAAATTAAGGATGGTCAAACTTGAACAGCACTTTGAAATTGAAATGAGCTGTTTTTCAGCATGGATAGGACATCAGTTTAATATAATAATATATACCAAAGAAATTTTCCAATCCACGATTGTAACCTCCAGCCAGGAAATTTCAATTCTTACCTTTTTTTCATACGCAATTGACTGCGATGACCCAATTAATATTCACAGTTCTTGAAATTTTATTCAACAAATCTAAGATTCTGTTTGTCACATCTTCTACTTCTATGTGATTCAATCACAAAAGATTATTTTTTTGGCAATTTAAGAGCCTATTTGACACAGCTTCTCATTTTGCTATGCCTTCGAAAAAGATTAGCTTTTGGTTATCTAAGAGCTTGTTTGGTGCATTTTCTGCTTTCGTTATGCCATCGTGGTGAAATAGCTTTTGGCCCAAAAGCAAATTTCTGCATGCATTTTGACTCACATTTGGTTTTTTTGATTGAATTGCATAATTTGGTTTGCCGAACAGTTTTATTTTAGCTTTTAGACTTGGAATTTCATAATCTCTTGTGCATTCTGAAGTTGTTGCCAAACCATGGCTAAACACCATGGGCTATACAGTTAAGCGGTACTATCTAAGGGTAAAAGTTGGAACAAAAATTCTGATTTCGATCTAAAAAATTTTGATTTTAGCACCATAAAATTAATACCGAATTAAAAAAATATATCTTATTAGAATCAGAATGGTTCTGGAAAGATCTGCATTATCCTCATAATAACCCGCTGGTGGTGACACTTTCAATAGCCAACTACATGGTCAAGAGGGTACTCATGGACACGGGAAGCTCCTTTGATATACTCTTCGCTCTAGCATTCAATCAGCTTGGGATATCCAGGGACAGGCTGCGACCAGTGGCCACTCCCTTAGTGGGGTTCAACGGGTCATGCACACAACCACTCGGGATGATAGAGCTTCCAGTTCTGATGGGAACCTACTCGCAGCAGGCCTCCGTGCTTGCCAACTTCGTCGTGGTAGAGGCACCGTCCACCTACAACATCATCCTTGGAAGGCCAACTCTGAACAAGGCCAAAGCAGTTGTGTTAACCTACAGTCTAGTCATTAAACTCCCAACCCCACAGGGACCGGGATGCTTGAGGGGAGATCAAGCTACCTCCCGGAGCTGTTATGTAAGTTCCCTGTGCAAGGAGGAAATTTTTGAAGCACTGAACATCGAGGAGATGGACCCAAGGGATTTCAAGTACGACATCAGCCCCGTGGAAGAGCTCAGTCAAGTGGTATTGGACCCTCAATTCCCCGATCGGTCAGTCATTATCGGTACTCTCCTCGAACCAGACCTCATGGAAAATCTAATCCAATTCCTGAGACAGAGCCAAGACATCTTTGCCTCGAGCCACGAGGATGTGCCTGTAATTGATCACCGGGTCATGTCCCACCAACTCAATGTTGACCCGAGCTTCCGCCCAGTTAAACAAAAGAGGAGGGGAATGGCCCCTAAAAGACAGGAAGCGATACGAGAAGAGGTCGGGAAACTTCTCAAAGCAAAGTCTGTCCGTGAAGTGCAATATCTCTTCTGGTTAGCCAATGTAGTGTTGGTTAAGAAAAGCAATGTCAAGTGGAGGCTGTGTGTGGACTTCACCGACCTCAACAAGGCATGTCCCAAGGACTATTACCCGCTGCTCAGGATAGACCTCCTTGTGGACTCCAAGGGCGGTCACTCACTCCTCTCCTTCATGGATGCCTACTCAGGCTACAACCAGATCTACATGTTCCCTGACAATGAGGAGAAGACTTCCTTCATCTCTGACCAGGGACTGTACTGCTACAGGGTGATGCCGTTCGGCCTCAAGAATGTCTGGGCAACCTATCAATGCCCAGTCAATCATATGTTCATGGACCTGATCGGGAAGACAATGGAGGTCTACGTTGACGACCTCCTGGTCAAGAGTCGTGAGGAATCCAATCATCTGGAGTACTTGATCGCCACCTTCAGCATCCTAAGAAAGTTTTGGATGAAGCTGAACTTGGCTAAGTGCACATTTGGAGTCTCGTCTGGGAAGTTCTTGGTACATCTAGTCAGCAGACGAGGAATTGAAGCCAACCTGGAGAAGATTCAAGCAATAATCAATATGCGGTCACCTAGGACCACCAAGGAAGTTCAAAGTCTTGCTAGTCGGATGGTAACAATGAACAGATTCGCATCCCGAGCAACCAACCGGTGCCTTCCGTTCTTCAAAGTCCTCTGCAAAACCTTTGAATGGACAGGAAAATGTGAGGAGGCATTTCAGGAACTCAAGAGTTCCTGATGTCACCTCATCTACTCTAAACACCCATCCCAAAGGAGGAAATGTTTCTTTACTTGGCCATTTCACCCTCGGCAGTAAGCTCATCAATAGTCAGAGAGGAGCACGGGATACAGTACCCAATCTACTACACAAACCGGGCACTCGAGGGCGCAGAAAGTCTATATTCCCGCATAGAGAAGCTCGTGTTTGCCCTCATTACCTCAGCTCGACAGCTTCATCTATATTTTAATGCCCATGTCATAGTGGTCCTCACGGATCAGCCGCTGCGCAAAATCCTATGCTGCCCTGAAACATCCAGGAGGCTCATGAAGTGGGCATTGGAGTTAGAAGGATTCGAACTGATTTACAGACCCCGAACAGCAATCAGGGGGTATGCAGTAGCAGATTTTCTTGTTGAGTTCACCTATCCGGAAGATCCAGTCGAAGAGTTGACCCCGCCCGAATTACAGCTTGAGCTATAGTCTGACAGCCCGACTTGGTTACTCTATGTCGATAGGTCCTCCAACAAGTAGGGCAGTGGGGCAGGGATCATCCTAACCACCCCTGATGGGATCCAGCTGGAGTGCGCCCTAGGGTTCAGATTTCAGGCTTCCAACAATGAAGCCGAGTATGAGGCCATGTTGGTTGGACTGCAGTTGGCTACCTGGGTAGGTGCGCAGGAAGTCCAAGTATACAGTGACTCCCAGCTAGTTGTAAATCAAGTCACTCAGGAATATGAAGCTCAGGAAGAAAATATGGTGGCCTACTTGGCCTTGTCAGAACGGTTTCCAACAAGCTCAAAGGGTTTTCCATCACGGAAATCCCAAGGGAGGAAAACACCTGGGTCGATCGGTTAGCGCGTCTAGCATCATCTTCAGAGTCAGAACTCCCTGGGATATGGGTAGAATACCTACCCGAACCCAGTGTGGTCAACTCGGAAGGTATGGAAGTCGACCCGGTCGGTTCGGGCCCCAGCTGGATGGATCCTATCAAGATGTTCCTCATAAGCGGGAGCCTACCACCCAAGAAGGATGAAGTGACACGACTTGAAATGTGTTCTCTGAAGAGTACGTCCAAGTGTAGACGGTCGCGTCGCGTTAAAACCGGTAAGACCGGGTCGAATCCCAAAGGACGGATTGTAAAGGCGGAAGAATCTAGATTGAATCCTAAAATGAAATAAAAGATGATTTCTTGTAGAAGGGGGATCTAACAGTCCTATAGAATAAGTAAAAAAAATAAAATATAGTGAAGCAAAAACTTAACTAGATAGAATTTAAAAACTGTGATATCAAATATGAAAAAGAGTTGGGAACATGTGAGTCCACAAAGTGCCAGCCACTACCATGATTTAACAAGAATGAACAGCTGGGGTTTTGTCCTTAGAGTATTCCTTATTTCGAAAATGATTAAGTTAAGTATTTTAAACACTAAGTATGTAAATCTTGCATATTTAGTGGTTCGTTTACTTCACTTATTTATGAAGAACTGAAATAAGTAGTTAATTAAAACTATGAACAATAACTAACAAATTGAGTATGGAATATTCGAAGTGTTTGTTATGAGTGTTCATTGAGTTAATTATTCAAAAGAGCTCTTATTTCAAAATCAGATTGCAATTTGAACTAGGAAGATCAATTTGGTCTTAGTTCTTGAAACAAAAGTTACTGGAATACAAAAAGGAGTTAACCCAAGTCATAAACATACCAATCGATTGACATGATGTCAATCGATTGATATGGAGTCTATGTCAATCGATTGGATTATGTATCCAATCGATTGACATTGACTCTTTCACAGAATCATGGCAGAGGGCTGGGAACAATGTTTCTTCACATTATTCCCAACCAGGAATCTACTCAACCATGTTTAGGACTGAATAAACATAAATACACTGAAAAATAAGATCAAACATTGCCATGGATTGAAATTTTTAATTAAAAATGTTGAAATCAACTAAAACTATAATATAAGTCACAAACAAACAATTCCTAAGCAACTAGAATCAAGAAAAGAAAAACCTGAACTTGAGACTGAATGTAGAATATTAACTTTTCACTGGAATCCAACCCAAAAACCAAAATAACTTGAGAAATCCCTACAAAAACAATACAAAGTGAGCCAACCCTTGACCCTCTTCACTCTCCTCTATATATAGTGTTAAGTCCACGAGCTTAAGGTGTCCAGGTTCACTCCATAACGGCTGGTCGTCGCCTGATTGCTGAAATCTTGTGCCATTAACACAGACTGTTTCCAGTTTAAGTCAATCGATTGACATATATATCAATCGATTGATAAAAACACCAATCGATTGATCATGAAATTATGTCAATCGATTGATATTATGTCAATCGATTGGTATCAAGACTTCATCAATTTGTTTCTTGAGTTATCCCTTTCGACTTGTTATTCATTTTAACTTCAGAGCCTGCATTCAAAGAGCTAAACACAACAACATACCACGAAAAATACATCATTGTGTAAAGAAATGAATTAAAACACAAGTGCAGGTAATACTAGAGAAATAGGGTTAAATCCAGTCGGTTCTTACTCCTTATCGAGCTAATATTCAGATAATATCAGCTCTCATCACGACCCCCAACTAGCGCTTTGCTAGTCTCTAGTAATGAAGCGGAATTAACACAAACTAAAACGACCAACTATTGACGTTACAGTTTTATTGAGCTAAAACAAAAGGGAAATCCTAACTCACTCTCGCAGGAATCGCGGTTGCATTTAGCGTTTGCAACAAGCCTTTGAACCCTTAGGTTTACCCTAATGGACGAGTTGTGTCTCGTGAGGGTTTTCAGAGAATTAACCCACAAAATTCAAATATCAAAATTTCTAAACCCATCAAAGAACTTCGGTTTCTCTTTTGTGCTAAAAATTCTGCTTAACAAGGACATGAATTCCTTTATCATGCTATGGAAGTAAACAACATGTTACAAAGTAACTATTCAAGTCAAACTACATCCATAGCCTTTATATATCCTTGTGTGTGTGTGGAGAGTTAACAACTACGATTGAAATCTTTTTCTTAGAATTATTTAGATTGACATGTTTAAGACTTCATAGTTTCAACTCAATTCTCACACGGTTTACGCTCAAAATAAAAATCACTCTGAAACTGGCGTGAAAATCATGCACTCATAGTATGAAGCTCAAATGAGCAAATGTAGAGGCAATCAAATATGCTTACATACTAGACTCTGAAGAACGCTTATTTGAGGTGCATGAGTCTCATGGATAGAATATCAATTACTACAGGAGCGATCTACTGTGGAAAACTCATTTCATACCCGAGATTTATTAATATAATCTAGAATCCTTAGGACTTGTGACAGAAATATGAAGAAAGGTTAAAGATGGTGAAAGGTGAAATGGGTTCAAGCATGTGACATATAATATCAACTTCACTTCGCCAATTTTATTTATCCAACCTCCAATTTCTTTCATTTCTTCATTTTTCACTGACTTTTTTTTTTTACTTCTTCTCTTCCTCCTTTAATAATTCTCACAAAACCGTCACATGCTTGACTAAAAATATGTAATTGTAAGTAGAAGCATTGATTTGTGATAGGTAGGTGGGGATTTAGACTTTCTCATGGTAATGAGGCGAGAAAACGATGGCCTAAATCATCTTTTAAACATACTAACTTATCTCGAGTATTTCCTGAGTTTTTCAATTAGTAAATCCTGAACGTTCTCCTGACGCATCAGCCAAATGAAACAAGAATGAGACTCTCAACGAGATAAAAGTGTATTTCAAGAATTAACACGAGTTTTGCGATTAACCCTCAGAATAAAAGAATGGCTCAAAACTCACTAGGGTTAAAAGTTTTACTATTAATCCATTAATCATGACAATCGTATTTCATTCTCATTCAAAGATTCTTTCGTGATTGTCAACTCGTGCACAATGTTTTCAGGATATATTCGTGCTATGGACATAAAACCAGATTAGTGACTAAGTAACATGTAATCGAAATCCATAATATAACAAGAAAGACATGAATGTATCATTGCACAATAATTTAGCTAGGAGAAACGAGGTTTTGATAGTTAGAAATTTAACAACAGTTTTTTTTTTTTTTTTTTTTTTTTTTTTTAAACAAGTGTGTTTAAAAACACATGGAAGTTCTAATATTAAACAAGTGTGTGATTAAATTCAAGAAAACACAGGTGTTGGATATCTACTTCCTACCCCCAACTGAAATCTACATTGTCCCCAATGGAAGTATTTCAAGTAAAAGAAGATATCACCTGTTTAAATCATTTCAGCATAATTCATAGAATTCACCTGTTTGAATAAAACAAACTCCCCAAACAACCAAGATCAAGAGCATATGGATAATAATCGAAAGTATCAACAATAGAAGCATAATCCATGAACAAAAAGAACTATCTGTAATAAAAATATCCAAAATCAATGAAGTCCAAGTACAGATATAAGCGAAAACCAACTATTCAACCCAACTATCCAACCAACCAAAATAAACTATCCACAAATATACCGACATATCCACAAATCAACCAAAAGAAATACAAGAGAGATTACAAAATAAGAAACAACAAAATATTCTCTTGCTCTCCAACACTCCCTCCTAAGGCTCAGCAGGGTGGTCACCAGATGACACGGGTGCACCGTCATGACCTGGATCAACAATCACCTCACTGTCACCCTCAGCAGCTGTCCCAGTCTGGGCGACAGCCGCCGGGTCACTCACAGCTGGTGGGGGAACAGCACCTGGAGGTGGTGGCGGTGTAGGTGTCTCTAATATATCTCCCTCTGGTGGAGCTGATGTAGAAGCTGGAGCTGTCGGAGGAGGTGGCATAGATGAGCGCAAGGATTGCTCGATCCCAAGCAACATCGAAATCTGCTCAATCTGACCACTTAGCTGCCCGAGTCTCCCCTGAACCGCATCACGATCTATCGACATCTGGGCAGCTATCAATAACAGCTCTGCAAAGAGCTCTCTGACCATCCCATGAAGCTGTAATCTCGAGGTTCGCTCCTCTACCAATAAGTCGTAAATGGTCTGGAGAGATGGAGGGGTAGATGTAGATGCTGTAGGTGGTGTAGAGGCTATAGGTGGCTCACGCATCCTCAACTCATACTGACCCTTAGCTTCAGTCGGCGTCCCTGAGTCCTCATCCTCCTCCTCCTCAACTAACACCGTATCCTGACCCTCCGCCTCAGTAGGCGTCCCTGGGTCCACGTCCTCCTCCTCTGACGTCTCATCTCCTCTCTTCCTCTTCTTCCTCTTACTGCTCTTTCCCAACTTTCCCTTTCCCTTTGATAATTTTTTGAATTGCGCTGCTGATCGTCTAGCAGCAGACTCACCAAAAACACCAATCTTTGATTTTAACAGCACCTCTCCTGCCGGTATCACCAACCCTGCCTCCTCACACACTCTATGTATCACCCATGCACCTTTGAGGTGCTGAGCCTTGCTGGGATGACGTGTGGGCTCAACGAAGAATTCGATGAAAAGCCGAGCGAGGCAGATAGGTAGACCAGTCCCAATAGCAAATAAAACTCTCGCATACCACCCAGCGAAATCTAACTTATAGGTCGTGGGAAGAATGCAGCTGCAAAGAGTCAAGTGTAGAAGATGATAGTCCGTCGTCAGGTCGTGGTCATCGAACACTGTGATCCCCGAGTATTTCTTAACCTTCCCGCCGGAGATCTCTGTGGCAACGACATCATATGATGGAAATGGACGGTTGGGATGAACAGGGTACATATGCTCAGGAACCTCTGGGATACCAAGCGCCCGAGCGACTGTAGCTGGGCTGAACTCAATTGCCCGTCCTGATACACACGAGAAATACGTGTAGGGGACATTCGGTACCTTAACCAAACTGGCACATGCTGGCCGAATCCAGGAAGCATAAACTTTTTTATCCGCTGTAAGAACTGGGAGCCAATCGGGAAAAGCTCGAAGGCGGACTAGATGGAATGGGGTCTTATCATCGCTCCACAAATTCTCGAATTGCCTTTCCACCATGATTGCGCGCGTTCGAAAGTATTTGGTGTACCACGTGTTTTCTTTAGCGTTCCTGAACCCATGAGCTAGCGGTGGGTCAGGAATCTCTAGAGAAGTTGATTTTTCAGGGTGTGGTCCACTGTCTTTGGGCTTTGGAGCCATGGGAGCTGAAATGAAAGCATAACAGAGAGTTAAAATGAGAAAAAAGAGATTCTGCTACTCTGTTTATGTCAATCGATTGACATAAGTTGTCAATCGATTGAAGTTATGTTCCAATCGATTGAGCCCTGATGTCAATCGATTGACATCAGTGATTATATGGGGCTGCCCACAACAAGGTCTCACGTCCCCCTATCATTCATTTAATGGTCTTAAGACCATGAGGGGCTCCCTCGATCGCTTAAAATCATAAAAAGGATGAGAAAGGGAAGTGGGTTTTGGGAGTTACCTCAATCGGAATCGCGGCAAAAACTCTCCCCCAGATTGGTTGATGACAAGATTGATGATGATGATGGTGATGATGATGATGATGGAAGGTCCAAATCTCTCTTCCTTTCCCTCACTCTTTGTCCGCACGGGAACAGAGGCGGTGGAGATGGTGTTGCCGAGAGGGATAGATGAGGATGATGATGATGATGATGGTGATGATGATGATGATGGAAGGCCCAAATCTCTCTTCCTTTCCCTCACTCTTTGTCCGCACGGGAACAGAGGCGGTGGAGATGGTGTTGCCGAGAGGGATAGATGAGGATGATGATGATGATGATGGTGATGATGATGATGATGGAAATTATGGGAGGGGTCTCCTTCTCACTCCCTCGGAATCGCCTACTCCCTCTCTCTTTCACAGATTTTTGAAATGAAATGAGAGAGAGGGAGAAGAACAGACATTACGTCTGGGGGAATTGTCAATCGATTGACAATAGATGTCAATCGATTGAACTAGATTCAAGTCAATCGATTGACAAAATTGTCAATCGATTGGAAGTCATTTATACCAATCGATTGACAATAATATCAATCGATTGAAAAAGAAATTCATGGGAACCCAAATGTTCCACATGTGATCACCCCCAACAGTTTAAGAATGCAATTTTAAGGTAGAAACGAGGCTTCAAGCATTCAAACAAGGATAAAAAACCATCAAACACAAAAGTAGGAAGAATTTATTCCAAACATCATCAATTCATTGTTCAAAAATGGATTATTATCATCCAAAGAGTACAAGATCTTGGTCGGGAAACAAACAAACACAAAGAAAACAAGAAACAAAATTCTGTCTTTATTCATATGCCATAGGAATTATCAATTCTGTTCAGGTTCAGGGGAAGAAAAGTCTTCTCCTACAGCATAATCCACAGAGTACTCCACGACTTCCCCATCCGAATCAATTTGAAGGTCTTCCAGAATTTCTCGAACTGCGCAAAGTAAATCCCAGGTATTCAAATTAGCAACAACCGCAATAGGGGAATCTGGGCATAAACTGGAAAGTGGAGTAAAAATTGGCCTTTCTTGCTCCCTCTGTTCTGGGGTTCCTGGAGAACGGACCCCATGGTAGAGTAAATGTGGCAGGTAATGCAACGGATTCATCTGTAATGGATTCATCCTAAAGCCAATCAAAAAGACAGAATGAGAACAAAAGGAAACAGAAAATAGAGAAGCACGCACAGAAAAGAAAACTACTATACAACAACACAAGGTTCTTAATTTTCAAGAAGAATAATCAGGATCATCCAGGTGGATGGTCTCTGATTCTGGTTCGAACCTCTCCAAAAATGGTTTTAAACGTTGTCCATTGACTTTAAAAACATTACCATTCTTGGGATTAACGATTTCTATTGCTCCGTGTGGAAACACTTCTTTGACAACAAATGGTCCTATCCACCTTGACCTCAGCTTCCCGGGAAAGAGATGAAGCTTTGAATCGTAAAGTAACACTTTCTGCCCCGGTTCAAGCTTCTTTCTCAGGATCAATCGATCATGCTTAGCTTTTAATTTTGACTTATAAGTTCGAGCACGATCATATGCATCATTCCTGATCTCTTCCAATTCATTGAGTTGTAATTTCCTCAATGTACCACTTTCATGGATATCAAAATTTAGCAATCTAGTTGCCCAATATGCCTTATGCTCCAATTCCACAGGCAAATGGCAAGCTTTTCCATAAATCATCCTGTAGGGAGATATCCCAAGATTCGTCTTATACGCCGTCCTGTATGCCCATAGAGCATCAGTTAAACGTGATGACCAATCTTTTCTATTGATGTTCACGGTTTTCTCCAGGATATGTTTGATCTCCCTATTGGCTAACTCTGCCTGACCATTCGACTGCGGGTTATATGATAAAGCAATCTTATGGTTAACCCCATATTTTTTCATCAGTGCCTCAAAAGGCTTATTGCAGAAATGGGTTCCACGATCGCTAATCATGGCCTTCGGTGTTCCGAATCTTGACAAAATATTCTCTTTTAAGAATGAGATCACAGTTTTGTGATCATTTCTCCTTGTCGGAATGGCCTCAACCCATTTGGACACATATTCGACTGCCAAAAGGATATATTCGTAATGAGATGATGGCGGGAATGGTCCCATGAAATCGATGCCCCAGCAATCGAAGATTCCAATAGTAATGATCGGGGTCATCGGCATTTCATTTCTCTTTGACAAGCTTCCTAACATTTGACATCTAGCACATGCTCTACAAAATGCATAACAGTCTTTGAAAACTGTCGGCCAGTAGAAACCACTACTAAACACTTTTTGAGCAGTTTTCTGAGCCGAGAAATGGCCACCGCAGGCCTCTGAGTGGCATGAAGCTAAAATTTGAGAGATATCTTCCTCGGGGACACATCGCCTAATTACTTGATCCGCACAGTACTTAAACAAGTACGGATCATCAAAGTAAAACCACCGAGCGATGGATAGAAACCTTTTTCTGTCAGGGGTGGACCAATGAGACGGGGTCTCCCCTGTTGCCAGGTAATTGACAATGTCAGCATACCAGGGCAAACTAGTTGCAGCAAAAAGTTGCTCATCTGGGAAAGATTCACTGATCGGAATAGATTGTGAAGAATTGTCTTCAAACGTCAATCGTGAGAGGTGATCGGCTACAACATTCTCCACCCCCTTTTTATCTTTGATAACCAAATCAAATTCTTGGAGCAGGAGAATCCAGCGTATCAATCGCTATTTTGTATCCTTCTTGGATAACAGATACTTCAATGCAGCATGATCGGTGAAGCAAATGATCTACGAGCCAATCAGATATTGCCTGAATTTCTCCAGTGCGAATACAATCGCCAGCAACTCCTTTTCGGTAGTAAAGTAATTACGTTGAGCTCCATCAAGGGTTCTGCTAGCGTAGTAGATCACAGTAGGCTTCTTGTCTTTCCTTTGCCCTAAAACAGCTCCAATCGCTGTGTCACTCGCATCACACATCAACTCAAAAGGAAGACTCCAATCCGGAGATTGCATTATCGGAGCTGTTGTAAGGTGATGTTTGAGTTTATCAAAAGATTCCTGGCACTTGCTGTTCCACTCGAATGGTTGGTCCTTAACAAGGAGTTGGCATAGTGGTCTAGTTACAGCACTGAAATCCTTAATAAACCTCCGGTAGAAACCAGCGTGACCTAGAAATGATCGTATTTCTTTCACTGTAGTGGGGACAGGAAGATTGGAAATTATATCGATCTTTGCCTTATCTACTTGTATTCCCTCAGCAGACACGATATGTCCCAAAACAATCCCTTTTGTCACCATAAAGTGACATTTTTCCCAGTTGAGGACCAAATTCTTTTCCTCACATCTTTTCAAGATTTTCTGGAGGTTCTTCAAGCAATCATCAAAGCTGCTTCCAAATACGAAAAAATCATCCATAAAAACCTCCATAATCTTCTCCACCATATCGCTGAAGATGCTAAGCATGCACCGCTGAAAAGTAGCAGGTGCGTTGCACAATCCGAATGGCATCCGGCGATATGCAAATGTTCCAAACGGGCAGGTAAAAGTGGTTTTTTCTTGATCAGTAGGATCAATTTCAATTTGGTTATAACCACTATAACCATCCAGGAAACAATAGAATTGGTGACCTGCTACCCTTTCGAGCATTTGATCCATAAAGGGCAATGGAAAATGATCTTTCCGAGTTACCGCATTCAACCTTCGATAGTCAATACACATGCGCCAACTCGTGGTTACACGTGTGGGTACCAATTCTCCTGCTTTATTTTCTACTACTGTAATGCCAGCTTTCTTCGGCACTACTTGAGTTGGGCTCACCCAAGGACTATCCGAAATTGGATAAATAACCCCAACATCCAGCAACTTCAAAACTTCCTTCTTCACCACCTCTTGCATGTTTGGGTTAAGACGCCTTTGCATTTGACGACAAGGTTTGGCATCTTCCTCAAGGTAAATCCTGTGGGTGCATGTGGATGGACTAATTCCTCTTAAATCAGCAACGGTCCATCCTAACGCACTCCTGTGTTGCTTAAGCAACTGTATCAGTTTGCTTTCTTGTTCGTGATTTAAAACAGATGATATAATCATAGGAAAGGTTTTCTCTTCTCCCAGAAATACATACTTCAATTCTTTTGGGAGCTCTTTCAATTCCAACTCTGGAAATTGCAGGTTTGACGGCACAGCCAACTTGGTCTTTGGAGGTAGCTGCTCATATTGAGCCGTCCACATTGTTCTTGCAACTTCCTCTTCAACAACCTCCAATATAGAGCATATCTGACTCATCCTTTCATCTTGTGGAGTGTATTTATCCAATTCATAACATGAGTTAGTCATAATGGACTCCACAGGATCAGAGTGAGCAGTTGAATGAAAACAATCTTGAATTACTGCTTCTACCCAGTTCACCTCCTCTTCCTCATCATCAAAATCTTCAATTTTGGGATTTGAAAAGATTTTGATATTCAATGTCATATTCCCAAAAACAACGGTCATAATTCCACTCCTTACTTTAATCGTCGCATCAATTGTTGCAAGGAAAGGATGTCCAAATATCACTGGAATCTGAGATTTAGCATTGTAAACTGGTTCCAGAACAACAAAGTCAACAGGAAAGACAAAAGTGTCAATCTGGACTAAGACATCCTCCAGCACTCCTCGCGGGTATTTAATTGATCGATCTGCCAGTTGGAGAGTAATGCGAGTGGGCTTAAGTTCTCCTTACCCTAACTGTTGATAGACAGTGTAAGGTAAGAGATTAACACTCGATCCTAAATCGAGCAGTGCATTGTTCACTTTCTTCTGACCAATTATGCAAGAAACTGTTGGCGTACCTGGATCCTTGTATTTAGGAGGCAAATCGTGTTTTACAATCGCACTCGCCTGGCATGCCAAGTAAGCACTCTTCTTAACACTTTGCTTCCTTTTTACAGTGCACAAGTCTTTTAGGAACTTGACGTAGGAAGGCACTTGTTTAATTGCGTCTAGGAGTGGGAGATTGATCTTTACCTATTTGAATAACTCCAGAAACTCCTGACTTTTCATTTCTTGTTGAGGTTTCTTCAACCTCTGAGGATATGGTGTCGGAAAAGGACATTTGGTTGCCTCCTCAAGGAGGGGTTCTTTTCCAGGTCTTCTCTTTATTTCATTATCCTCAGGAATTGTTGTTTTGGGCTCAACTGTTTCGCCCTCTTTTCCTTCTTCCACCAATTCTTCTTCATTCTCTACCTCTTCTTCATCATTAACTACAGGTTGTGAGGGCAAAGAGACTTTCTCAATTTCTTTTCCACTCCTCAACACAGTGTGGTCCAGATCCCGAGGGTCCTGTACCCGAGTGTTGGCCTTTAGGATTTGGCTCTGGCTGTGCAGGGAACATAGTTCGTTCTCGATCCCCTTGTTGGGCAGCTAACCTCTCTACACTTGTGTTGAGTTTACTCATTAGCTGCATCATCTGCTGCATCATGAGTGTATTAGAATCCTCTTGTGCCTTCTTATGGGGTGGCACATAAGTGTTTGATGAGGTTTGGTTGTTGCTCCCCTGATTGTAGTTAGATTGAGGTGAATGATTTTGATATTGGTTCTGGTGATACCCTTGATTTTGTTGATAAGTAGGAGGAGGTTGGTAACTCTGGTGGTACCCTTGGTTTTGAGGTCGGTATTGGTTTCCTTTATTCGGCTGCCATTGTTGAGATGGGTTTGCTGCAGCAGCACTGTTTCTTTGATCAAAACCAGGATGACTCCACCTATCATTGAAGTTGAAACGACCAGGGGCATTTATAGCATGTACCTCCACTGGACTCTGTTCTTGGTAAACAGGGTATATTTGGCAATGTTGAGAGGTATGCCCCATCTGTAGACAACTCGAACATGACTCTTCAGATGCAAATTGTATTACCGGGTCCTTCTTTGCTTCCAAAATTTCCAATTTACGAGCCAGTTGCTCGTATTTCTCCAGTAAGCCATCTTCTGCCTTCAGCTGATAAATGCTCTTTTTACTTGAACTCGAACTGGTCTGAGTTCTCGTCACTTGAGTTTCCCATTCTGGTGCATGTTCGGCTAACCATTCGAAATGAGCCTCTGCTTGGTCGGCATTCTTGCTCATAAACTCACCGACACTCGTAGTTTCTACGAGCTTCTTTGACTTTGGACTTAGGCCATCAAAGAAGAAGCTTATTGCTCGCCACTTCTCAAAACCATGATGCAGGCAGAGCAGTAACAAATCCTTAAAACGCTCCCATGCCTCAGCGAAAGTTTCTTCCTCTTTTTGATTATACATCTTGATCTGTCTCAAGATGTCTGTCGTTAACCGATTAGGGAAGAACTTTTTGAGAAAGGCTTCATGAATTGCTGGCCAAGTCGAAATCGAATTCGGTTTGAGTGACAATATCCATGACTTCGCTTTGTCCTTCAAGGTGAAGGGAAAGAGCTTCAGTCGGATTATATCACTTGGGCAAGTCTGATCTGTGAAAGTGCCACAAACATCTTCGAAATCTCGAATGTGCAAGTACACCTTCTCTTTATCCATCCCATGGAATGTGGGTAACAGTTGAATCATTCCATTACAAAAATGGAATGTACCCGTGTGTGGAGGGATGCGGATACAAGAAGGTGTGGCAGTGCGATCAGGAGCCAAGAGTTCTCGTAGAGGTAGTTGACCGTCATCGATGAGGTCATGCCTATTCTCTCCTTGTTGGCTCTCCGTATCAGACATTGAGTTAGAAGTGGATGGAGTAAAAATGGGATTATCAGCACTATGGATTGAATCTTCAAATAGATTTGTGATGAAGGCTTCAGTGGAATCAAAGGACATAGAAGGACAAAACAATACAGCTTGTGTTCTGAAGAACAAAAGAAAAAGATAGATAGAAATGGGATAAGAAAGATCGGATCAATCCAAAATTCCTGGCCTTCGTTACCGTCCCCGGCAACGGCGCCAAAAACTTGACACGACTTGAAATGTGTTCTCTGAAGAGTACGTCCAAGTGTAGTCGGTCGCGTCGCGTTAAAACCGGTAAGACCGGGTCGAATCCCAAAGGACGGATTGTAAAGGCGGAAGAATCTAGATTGAATCCTAAAATGAAATAAAAGATGATTTCTTGTAGAAGGGGGATCTAACAGTCCTATAGAATAAGTAAAAAAAATAAAATATAGTGAAGCAAAAACTTAACTAGATAGAATTTAAAAACTGTGATATCAAATATGAAAAAGAGTTGGGAACATGTGAGTCCACAAAGTGCCAGCCACTACCATGATCTAACAAGAATGAACAGCTGGGGTTTTGTCCTTAGAGTATTCCTTATTTCGAAAATGATTAAGTTAAAGTATTTTAAACACTAAGTATGTAAATCTTGCATATTTAGTGGTTCGTTTACTTCACTTATTTATGAAGAATTGAAATAAGTAGTTAATTAAAACTATGAACAATAGCTAACAAATTGAGTATGAAATATTCGAAGTGTTTGTTATGAGTGTTCATTGAGTTAATTATTCAAAAGAGCTCTTATTTCAAAATCAGATTGCAATTTGAACTAGGAAGATCAATTTGGTCTTAGTTCTTGAAACAAAAGTTACTGGAATACAAAAAGGAGTCAACCCAAGTCATAAACATACCAATCGATTGACATGATGTCAATCGATTGATATGAAATGGCTTTCAATCGATTGATAAGTATATCAATCGATTGATATGAAGTCTATGTCAATCGATTGGATTCTGTATCCAATCGATTGACATTGACTCTTTCACAGAATCATGGCAGAGGGCTGGGAACAATGTTTCTTCACATTATTCCCAACCAGGAATCTACTCAACCATGTTTAGGACTGAATAAACATAAATACACTGAAAAATAAGATCAAACATTGCCATGGATTGAAATTTTTAATTAAAAATGTTGAAATCAACTAAAACTATAATATAAGTCACAAACAAACAATTCCTAAGCAACTAGAATCAAGAAAAGAAAAACCTGAACTTGAGACTGAATGTAGAATATTAACTTTTCACTGGAATCCAACCCAAAAACTAAAATAACTTGAGAAATCCCTACAAAAACAATACAAAGTGAGCCAACCCTTGACCCTCTTCACTCTCCTCTATATATAGTGTTAAGTCCACGAGCTTAAGGTGTCCAGGTTCACTCCATAACGGCTGGTCGTCGCCTGATTGCTGAAATCTTGCGCCATTAACACAGACTGTTTCTAGTTTAAGTCAATCGATTGACACATATATCAATCGATTGATAAACAGTTCAATCGATTGATAAAAACACCAATCGATTGATCATGAAATTATGTCAATCGATTGATATTATGTCAATCGATTGGTATCAAGACTTCATCAATTTGTTTCTTGATTTATCCCTTTCGACTTGTTATTCATTTTAACTTCAGAGCCTGCATCCAAAGAGCTAAACACAACAACATACCACGAAAAATACATCATTGTGTAAAGAAATGAATTAAAACACAAGTGCAGGTAATACTAGAGAAATGGGGTTAAATCCAGTCGGTTCTTACTCCTTATCGAGCTAATATTCAGATAATATCAGCTCTCATCATGAAGCCCGGCAGGTGATATACCGAGCGGCTAAGTATTACCTCGTCGATGGTGTACTTTACAAGAGGGGATTTTCCATCCCCTACCTCTGATGCATCCACCCTACCCAGGTCCAAGATATCTTGTATGAAATCCACGAAGGAGTGTGTAGGAGCTACATTGGAGGCCGAACACTCTCCCATAGAGCCCTGTTGCAAGGATACTACTGGCCCACAATGGAACAGGACTACCGGGATTATGTTAAGCGGTGTGACAAGTGCCAGAGGTATGCAAATATGATCAACCACCCAATAGAGCCCCAAATCCGTTCCTCAACCCCTGTCTGTTTGCTCAGTGGGGCATCGACATAGTCGGGCCGCTTCCCATAGCAAGAGGCCAAGTCAAGTTTGCCGTCATCGTAGTGGACAACTTAACCAAGTGGGCCAAAGCCGAGCCCTTAGCTACAATTACCGAGAAGAAGATAGAAAGTTTTATTGAAAAGAACATCCTCAACAGGTTCAGCATGCCCCGGGTACTAGTCAGTGACAATGGAAAACAGTTTGACACACCAGTATTTAGGCAATTTTACTCGGGCTATGGGATTTCGAATCACTACTCTTCTCCCGAGCACCCTCAAGCCAATGGACAAACCGAGGTAACAAATTGAACAATTTTACAGTCCATTAAAACTAGACTCGAACAGGCCAAGGGACTCTGGGCAGAGGAACTACCGACCCTTCTATGGACCTATCACACCACTCCCTGAGCGGCAACACGAGAGACACCGTTCTCACCCACCTACGACTTTAAGGCTGTGGTCCTCACAAAACTAGGACTCCCAACTTACGTGGTGGAAAACTACAACGATCATGGAAATGAGGAAGCCCTCAGAGGATAGCTCGACCTGATAGAAGAAAAAAGGGATCCGGCGTACCTAAAGGTGGCAGCATACAAGCAGAGGATCTCGCGGTGCTTCAACAGCAAGGTAAAGCATCGTAGTTTCTAGGTACGAGACCTCGTCCTCAAGGCAGTGAATCAGTCCACAAAAAAACCAAGTCATGGGAAGTTGGGGCCAAATTGGGAAGGACCCTACAAGGTTACCCGGGTCAACCGACCGGGAACATACTGGCTACAGACACTAGATGGACAAGACTTGTCACACCCTTGGAATATAGAACATCTATGGAAGTACTTCCAATAGAGGTAGAGCCAACATTGGTTAGGCATATTTAAAAAGTTGTAGCTCTCTCCGAGCAGTTTTCTAAATTGAATAAAGATTTTTCTTACAGTGTCCTTTATAAATGTTCCATGGCCATAAAAAAAAGACCTCGGGATCACACCCTAGGCACAAAAAGACCTCGGGATCACACTCGAGGCACAAAAATACCTCGGCAACTCACCCGTGGCACCAAAAGACCTCGGAAACACAATCGAGGCACCAGTTCTACTTAGGCCCATAACCTACGATGGGGGCAAATCCCCCTAGGTGGCTGCTAATAGCAAACTAGAAAAGACCCTAAAACTACCAACATTTTAGGTCAACTTCTTGCAGTCATTACTCTATTATTACCACCCGCCTTAGCATAAGCTCGGGGGGGGGGGGGGAGTAGGGAGGGATAATGGACTAAACAGGAAGTCATACCAAACATTATGGGGCTTGGAATTAACTAAGTGTAAATCCTTAGACATCCAAGCATCCACAATGTTCTGAGTCCACGTCAGTTTTAATACCAGGAGTTTTGCCGACCGGGTTCCACAAACCCGGAAAAATTCTAAGTAAAACTACTTAGAAAATTTCAAGGCTTTTCAGATCCCCTAAAGGCTAAGTGTCTTCTACCAGTCAGAATTTTGAACCTTTTGCTAAGGCAGGGTTGTAATAATGCTAAATAACTGGTCAGGCATAGGCAAATATGAACAAGTAATACATAAGTATAAACAGTATGCAAAAAGTGACCTCAAGGTGCCATTTTTCATTACTAATTACAAAAAGTACATAGCTGGGGGGGCAATTATAGTAGCCTTCCCCCAAAAAAAATAAAAAAAATCCTACTGCTGGTCATCTACTATGATCACAATATCTTCAGTCTCCTCGACCTCTTTGCCAGCGGTTGCAACAGCGTCAGCAAGGGCCCCCTCTGTGGCAGCAGGGCCACCTGCTTCCAATAGTCAGACTCAGCCCAGGAGTAGCCCGAGAGGTCCCACTCAGGATGGTCAAAAATCGCTCTCTGGTCCAAGTCAGCATAGCCCTAGAGGAAGCCTGCCTCGAATTCTTTGTTTACATCCTTCGCTACAGCGTCCCGGGCAACCACGACATCAACCAAGGCCCTCTTCTCGGCTTCTGCAGCCCTCGTAGCCTCCCGCTCAGTAGACAACTCCTCCTGAGCTGCCCCCAAGTCTAGAACCGGTGCCTTCATCTTCTTTTTCTCCACTGCCAAAGTGAAGTCTTAAGCGTCCTGAGTCGCCCTCTCCGTGGAAAGGGCGACCTAAGTAGTGGCCAGCTTCCCTGTGACTCCAGGCAAGAAGGCTTCGGCCCCAGCCGCCAAACAACCGGTCTGGAAAAGGAAACAGAAGCCAATCAGTAGCAGTAAATAGGGGGAAGGGAGAACAAAGAAGGATAAGTTACCTACCATATGGGAGATGCTGTAGAGCCATCCGATCAGACCTTTAGGGTCCAACCTTGAGCACCTCTCCACCTAACTCAGAAGCAGCCCTGTCAGACTCTCGCCCAGACATCGTTTGCAGACTCCACAGCCAGTGTCTCGATCGGGATATTGGCCAAAGGTCGCTCCGTGGTCGCAACGACCTCGACTTGGGGGGCTGAGGTCCCGATCGGTTCATGGCAAATCCCATGCCTTATTCACTTGAGCTCCTGGCCGCTGGTGGCAGGCTCGACGGCTAGCCTTTTTTTTCTCTAGGCAGCCCGCATTGCCAAGGCGGCCTCCTTTTCCTTCAGAGCCGCTGCATCCCTGGGAGCCATCTCTGTGCAAAACCATCCAAATATATAGGTCAAAAGAGGGATTGGCTAAAGTATAAACAGTGATGAGACCTAATCAGAGAATCAGAGACTTACCAACGATGATTAGAGGAAAGATAGGTGCTTCGAAGGGCTGGTCGGGCTCGTATGTTACCTTCCGAGCTCCTGATCGGGTTAACAAGGTAGCGACATTTGTCGACTCCTCGGCCAAGGCCCTGATCCTATCCTGACACTCCTCAGGAATACTCGGTAGGTTAGATGACCCCACTGCGAAAAGAACAAATCAGTTAGTCCAACAGAAGAAACAAGACAAAAGGGAAACATATGTAAAGATGGAGCTTACTCCTTAACTCCCCCGCCCAGGAGGTCCTTAGCTGAATTCCCGGCGCATCCTCAAAAAGCCCGAGGGTTGAGACATGAAAAAACTTTTTCTTCTACCCCTTGTTATTGCTTGGGCATTTGTCTATTATCTTCCTCCACTGTCGGGCTCCCAGAGAGAAGAAGCCGACCTCCCTGTACAACGGGAATGGCCTGTGGATCCACAAGAACTCTTGGAGGGTGAGCTCATTCCCGAAGACTTGGGGCCATAGGTGTATGGCCCCCATTAAGAATCTCCATCCGTTCGAGACAAGCTGCCTGGGAGCGATCCCGAGGTAGATCAGAATATCCCGAGCAAGCGGATGGAGGGGAAGACAAAGACCTGCTATGAAGGCGTCCTCATACAGGGTGACAAAACCTGGCCAGTGTAGATGTGTGACGACATCCTATTGACGCGTTTTCTTATCAACACCCAAGTGTAGGTGATCGTACAAGTAATAAAGTTCTGGAAGTCCAGGTCGAACCCACAGGGAACGGGAAACAAAGATAGCAGTAACTATTTTGTCACTAAAAAGAAAATAAAAGATGATGGATTTTTGGGGTTTTTACTAAACTACTAGTTTTTATAATTTTTTTTTTGCAATAAAACTAAATAAAGGCTATTTTTTTCCTAAGTAGTTTACGGTAAAGATTTTAACAGTGCAAAATAAATTAACTAAGATATTAGTAAGAAAATGAAGAAAAAGAAATAAAGCTAAATTTTTGTGAGATAAACTTTTTGGATTTAATAATAGCGAAAGATAGAAATAATATAGATATTTAAGCAAAGTTATTAAAAACAGGAAATATTAATTAACTAGGGGAAAATAATTTAAAGGAATTGGGAATATGCAAAACCAACACTAGATCCCACAACTTTTGTGCATTTGAAAAGGATTTGGCATTTAAGACTGCAGAGTCGTCTTTATTTGAAAATAAACTTTCACTAGTCAGTGTCATATCAAGTGTGTCAGGTTTGATATGAAACGACGTTGTTTGGTTTAAAGAAAAATAAAAAGGCAATTGGGCAGTAGCCATGTTCGAACCGTGACCCGCCGCGGACGTGGGTTATTCGGTGCCCAGTCCCCACCACTCTGCCACTACACAATTGCATGTCCATTAGTGGATAGAATATATATAAACACATATTTGAAATTTAACTTTGCCATATGAATTGTTTGAGTATGCTAGGTGTTTTTTTTATGACAAAAGACATAGTTTGACAATCCACATAATTAGATTCTTATTTCAAATATGTAATCTTTTGAGCCCAATATAGCCATAGTATATAAACATATTAAATGGTCATAAACTATAGATACATAGATATTTTTTGCCATAAATGGAAAAACAACCCATCGAGATAAATTTGCCCATTTAAGATTAGTGCACAGAACCTGTGGTTTCTAAGTTTTTATTGCATATCCCTAATTAAAGTTTTAGCGTACTATTTTGGAATTGAAACTGTCTTCAAAATAACCTTTTAAGAAAGATTAAATAGATGTAAACAATGATTGCTCAATTAAAATTAAAGTTATAACACTAAGGTAATGGTGAAATATAATATTAATATACTGTTTCTTTACTTTAATATGAGTTGGGGTTGAATTTGTGCAATCTGCAAAATAACAACGTTTAGTACAACTAGGCTAATAAAACATAAACAAATGAAAATAATGAATTAATAATAAAATACTAAACCTTTGATTTTGGATTCTTGTGGGGTCACAGTGGTTGAACTCCAAGAACACAAATAAGGCCAAACCAAATTCTAATCTAATTTGGGAGTGAGATATGGATAGGATGTGCTTGGGGCTTTGGTAGATGATTATAGCAACTACGTGGCTAAGAAATCTGGCATCTACTTGCAAAATCTGTCTTCTAGTGAATGAAAATATTGTTATGAAAACTGAAAATTTGGGATTTCAAACTATTTTAGGAGACAACTATAAGTACTACTAGACTAAAAATATTAAATCTAAATTTTACCAGGAATATTTTACTACTACAAATTGACAAAAGTCTTACAAAAAAACAAATATTTTAATTTGAGAAGTACAGTACACAAAGTTTTGCTACATATTTTTGAAACATGAAATCATCAATTACATAAAAGTAAATTTTTACAACTACTAGAACTAGAAAAAGCAAAGAAAAACTAAAGTTTCCTATTTCTAGGGACAATATGAAGTGCTCACATGATAACCTCCTTATACTATTCTCTCCCTAACAGTGTTGTTGTGATTGTTGTTTGTTGTTTGTTCTTCTTGTGACGCTTTTCTTTTATAGACGAAATTTTTGATGCATTCGTCACTGCGTTCATCAGCTTTGGCACGAGATTTCTTTCTCCGCGGTCTCAATTTTCTTCCTCCTTCTCTGACAGCTCCTTTGACAATCAAGACCTGCATAACCAAAGAAAACTATAATATTCCAAGTATCAACATCCAAGCACTGCTTGGATATTGATTTCGTTGGCTTCTTTTTTATTTTTTATTATTATTATTATTTTGTGTTTTGTCTCATTTGGTTTGTTTCTGATATTTACCGGAATGTTACTATTTGTTACTGTTCAACTTTGACTAACAAATGAATATACTATGGTATGGTTGCTACTTCTTTCTTTCCCTTTATTTCACTTCATTTTTACGTAAAGATATAAAATATGTAAAAACACATAATTACACGCATTTGAGTGACATCACTATTAAATTATATTAATTCAAATATACATGTAAAACTAGGAATTTGGGGGATTAAATGAGCATTATGTCTATTATATTGGCACATGAATATGCAATATTCAGTGTTTGTCACACCCCTCAATTAGCTTATTGCTAGTCCCTAGCAATGAAGTGAAAAGAAAAATTGTTCTAGAAGTTTAATTAAAAAGTAGGAGTAGACTAAGGAAAACAAAACCTAACTCACCGTCTCAGGAATCGCGATTGCATTTAGCGTATGCAACAAGCCGTTAATTTTTTTTATGTAAAAATAAAATAAAATAAAAATAAAGGTAGATTTTCTCCTTTAATTTTACAACAGATAAGATTAAATTTGGCAATAAAATGAAATTTCTAAGTATGTAATAGTAATGCAACACATATACTCACAGTTTGTCAATGGTAGCATTTTTATACTCTTTAAACTTACAGTGTGTACTTGAAAAGACAAGCAACTGATCTTAACTTCAAAGTTTACATAACTATTAACAATCATAAAACTAGTAGTTTTAACTCAAATCTCACTGGAATTTCACTCTTTCAATGAGAAACTCTCAGAAATCGGTGTAAAGAACATCTCACTTGGTAGGGAAGCAAAGATAGAGGAATTACTTCCATTTTGATGACTCAATATATTGGTATTTGGAGTACAATAAGTCTCATGAAAAAATACTTAGCATTTAGAAGAGTGATCTACCGTGGATAACATCCTTATTACTGAAATTTAAAAATCAATTTCTTTTAAATCATTAGGACTTTAACTTGTAGGTTAAAAATTAGGATGAGTAGAAGATTTGGGGTGTATTTGTTCTAAGCATGTGATTGGAGTGTTTGCGTAGTTCATTCCAACCTCTTCTTTTTCTTCCCCTTGTTATCATTTGTAGAGTTGATTTTTTTTTTTTTTTTTAGTTTATCATTTTTTTTCTTTCTTTTTTTTTTTTTTTTTTAAATCAACTTCTTTCTTTCTTTACCACTTCTTGCAATGTCATTACAGTCCAATCACATACTTGGATATAAAAGTGAGGTTTGTACTCCCAGGTGGAGCAAGGCATGATTTGGAGAGAACTGAGAATAAGGCAATTTTATGTGAAGGGGGTGCATTTGAAAGAAAAGATGACCTAAATCATTTTTTAAAATAGATTGATTTTGTTCATTCAAGCAATTTAGACGTTCTAATAGTAAATCATAAACGTTCTCTTCTAATGATCAGTCAAAGAAAAAGAAAAATAATGAGAATTTCAACGAGTGATATGATAAAGAGAATAAAATGAGATTGAAAAGAATAGTAACCCTCATAAAGAAAAATTGGCACAAAAGCTCACATGGGTTAACTAGTATCCACTACTTGTCTTTAAACTGCATGATTTATGTTTACTCATCCATTTAGATTTAGTAAATATTTTCACACTATTTCAAAAAGTGTTTAAAGTTTTAAAGTGTTTTAAGCATTTGGAAATAGTTAAATATGTGACAATGTGTTGTATGCTATTAACATACCCAAAATAACATTAACGTGTCAAATTTAACTTATATAGAGTAAAAGAAAAAAAATCTGAAAAATTCTAAGCGCATCCACTAGGTTGGATACATATATGGTGCGACTAGTATCCTCTGCACCTATACAAAAGAGGCTACGCAATCCGGAGCGTCCAAGTTGTCATGATAGCCCATCCACCTCTAGTAAAAGAAATGGGTCTAGAATCACTAGCAAGCTAAAACATCAGTAAGAGGCTAGGATATAACTCTGGCTTTTCCTAGTTTTTCGCTACCTCTAGAGTCATTTACCGCACTAGATATATTTGGTGATGTTGGGATCATGCAAATTACTCCTATCAAACCAACTAATGAAAGCCAGGTGTACATGTAGGATCATTTAAAGTCTGACCTGACTGAAAATTATTGAATGTACTGAAAATAAATTTAAAAACAAACAATAAAAATTTTAAAAAAAAATGAGGGATGGGAAAAACAAAATTTATTTGGGTATCAAAGGATCCAGTACTCTTCCTCAATCAAAATTTTCTTTTGTTTTGATTTGAATTGTCTTTTGTAGCAGTAGTAAACTTTTGACGATGTGCCATTATGAGCAATTAAACCAGGACATTCTTCTCTATAACAATTCAAACACTATTCTAACCTTTTAGCTTTCCTTTTGATGGCATAAAGGCTAGTGCCAGCAAAGAGTTTCTTCTGCACAGAAACAAGTGAGTGACCCATTAACGTCTGGTCATCGACTATTCGATCCATTTTTTTATACACTCAGCCAACAAGAGAGGCTAGACTCAACCCTACACTCCTTCCAACTATCAATTAAGATCTAATTAAAGAGAGCTTAGAGGGGGTGGGTGGGAATTTTATTTAAAAACTAAAAATATTTATATTAAGAAATATATATATATATTCAGAAACTAAAAAGAAAATATTAATTTATTTATTTTTTTAAATTCTAAGAACTACTTTATATATATATATATATAAACAGAAAAATAGAAACTACATTTTTTTTTTAATTAGCAAAGTTTAAGACAATGCATCATTACAACAACAATAATAAGAAAAAAATATGATATAAATTTCAAAAATTATAAGACCTCTGACTTCTGAGTCATTCATTTTTTTTTTCTTTTTTTTTTTAACAGAAAACTAGGAAAAGACAATTACATTTTCCTCTCTCTCTCTCTCTTTTTTTTTTTTTTTTAACAAGGGCACCGCAACACTAACATAGTAAGAACTAAGAGAATAACAAGATAAAGTTCAAAATCCATAAGACCAACAGCTAGCGCGTCGTCCATTTTTTTTTTTTTTTTTGTAAAGAAATGGAAAAATATCACCTGTCTCTTGGAAATCTGAAAACCTAGTAGCGTCGTTGATCGAGTGGTATTTCCAAGCTTTTTTGGTGAGTGGATACCTACAACTTATGTATTATATTTTTGTTAAATAATGGAAAAGAGAGAAAATAAAAATCTAAAAAACTAAAATAAGTCGGATCAGAAAAATAGAAAATAAAATCAAAATCAAGCTTTTCTCTGGATTATAGATCTTACATTTAGTGATCGCTAGAGTGGATCTTGATTTTAGATTGAGAAAATTTACAAAAAATGGAAAGAAAATGAGAGAATGAGAGATCAGGGGAGAGAGTGAGAGTTGCAGAGAGGAGACGAGAGAGACATCGCGGCGAGAGGGAAGAGAGGAAGAAGGAAAAAAAAAAGGAAAAAGAGAGATAGGAAAAAGTTTTTAGGGTTTGAAGCCCTATATATAGCCATTTTCTCTTTTTCGGTGTCTCTCTCTAAAAAGAATTTTTTTTTTAAGAAATAAAGATAAAACAAACAAACAGGTGTTAATCGTGAAACCGCCCACCCCCCCAACTGAGTCTGACATTGTTCTCAATGAGTGAGATGAGAAAAAGAAGCCAAGGATAACACCTATAATAAAAAGAAATAAACAAAGAAAAGATAGAATGATAATGACAAATTAATTTATATATAAAAATAAATGATCAAATTAAGAGTATAGGACTATAAATACGCTGATACACTATGTCCTATACTAATTATGATTTAAGTATTAAGTAGCATTATAGTTGGGGTCCTCCAAAGGAATGGACTCCAACTCAGGTTCAAATCCTTCTAAAAATGGTTTAAATCTATGTCCATTACTTTAAATGTATTTTCATCTTTAGGGTCCTCAATCTCGACAGTTCCATAAGGATAAACATTTTTAACTATGTATGGACCAGTCCATCGAGATTTCATTTTTCCTCTAAAAAGATGTAGTCTTGAGTCATATAATAGAACTTTTTGCGCAGGGGTAAATCTTTTGCGCAAAAGATTCTTATTATGATACTTTTTAGTTCTTGCTTGATGAATTCGGGCGTTATCGTATGCGTCTTTACGAATTTCTTCAAGCTCACTTAATTGTAATTTTCTTAAACTTTCTCCCTCTTCAATGTTATAATTTAAAGTCCTAATAGCCCAACATGCCTTATGTTCTAATTCTACTGGTAGGTGACAAGCTTTTCCATAGACAAGTCTGTATGGAGACATCCCCAGATGGGTCTTATAAGCAGTTATATATACCCATAAAGCATCTGTTAATTTTGAAGACCAGTCTTTACGATTAGAATTCACAGTTTTTTTCGAGAATATGCTTAATTTGCCTATTAGCTAATTCAGCTTATCCATTTGTTTGTGGATAGTATGCAGTTGATACCTTATGGGTCACTCCATATCTTTTCATTAACTTTTCAAATGGCTTGTTACAGAAATGAGTTTCTTGATCACTTATTATTGCTTTTGGAGTTTCAAATCGAGAAAGTATATTATCTTTTAAAAATGCAATAACAGTACGGTGATCATTCTTTCTTGTAGGAATAACTTCTACCCATTTTGAAACATATTCGACTACTAATAACATATATTCATATTGGCAAGATGGAGGAAAAAGATCCCATAACGTCAATGCTCCAACAATCAAATATTTCAATTGTAATTGTAGGGGTCATTGGCATTTGATTTCTTTTTGTAATACTGCCCAACATTTGGCAGCGGTTACAAGCCTTACAATATAAATATGAATCTTTAAATAGAGTTGGCCAATATAAACTACTTTGTAAAATTTTCATGGTAGTTACTCGAGATGACAAAAGTCCTCCACAAAAGGACGAATGACACATGAAGAGTACATTTTCGATTTCTTCATTAGGAACATATTTCCTAATTACCTGATCAGCACAATATTTAAACAGATATGGGTCATCAAAGTAGAAATGCCTGGCAATAGCTAGGAATTTCTTTTTATCAGATGACGACCAATTACTTGGTATTTTTCCAGTTACTAAATAATTAACAAGATCAGCATACCATGGTAGGGAAGTCACAGAAAATAACTGTTCATCAGGAAAAGAGTCTTGAATAGGTAGGGTTCACTAGTATTGTCCCCAAAAGTGAGGCGGGATAAGTGATCAGCTACCACATTTTCTATTCCTTTTTTGTCTTTAACTATCAAATTAAATTGTTATAGTAGGAGTATCCACCTAATAAGCCTAAGCTTAGTGTCTTTCTTTGAAAGTAGGTATTTTAGAGCTAAATGGTCCGTAAAACAGACAATAAGGGAACCAATCAAGTATTGCCTAAATTTATTAAGGGCGAATACCATGACTAGCAATTCTTTTTTAGTAGTAGAGTAGTTCATTTGAGCACTATTCAGAGTTCTACTGGCATAGTATATAATTGATGCCTTTTTCCTTTCTCTTAGCATCACACATTAATTCAAATGGTAAGCTCCAATCAGGAGATTGCATAATAGGTGCAGTAGTGAGATGCTCTTTTAATTGCTATCAACCTCTCGTCCGGTGATATGTTCTTTAGTCCATTCAAAAGGTGTGTCTTTGGCCAATAATTGACATAAAGGTCTAGAAATAGTACTGAAATTTTTTATGAATCGACGATAAAAACCTGCATGTCCTAAGAATGAACGGATGTCTTTTACAGTTTTGGGAATAGGTAAATTAGATATAAGATCTATTTTGTCTTTTTCTACCTATATCCCATTTTCAGAAATAATGTGTCCTAAGACAATACCTTTAGTGACCATAAAATGACATTTTTTCCAATTAAAAACTAAACTCTTTTCTTCACATCTTTGGAGAACTTTCTGAAGATTGCTAAGGCAATCATCATAGGATTTGCCAAAAATTGAAAAATCATCCATAAAAACTTCCAAATTTTTTTCTACCATATCACTGAAAATACTTAGTCTACACCTTTGAAAAGTCGCAGGTGCGTTGCAAAGACCAAAGGGCATTCGACGATAAGCGAAAGTTCCAAATGGACATGTGAAAGTAGTTTTTTCCTGATCTTCTGGTGCAATCTCTATTTGATTGTAACCACTATAACCATCTAGAAAGCAGTAATACTTATGGCCCGCTATTCTTTCTAACATTTGATCCATAAAAGGTAAAGAAAAGTGATCCTTATGGGTTACAACATTGAGTTTTCTGTAGTCTATGCATACACGCCATCCAGTAGTGACACGAGTGGGAATTAATTCTCCCTTTGAATTAGGAACAACTGTAATTCCTGCTTTCTTCGGCACAACTTGTGTTGGACTTACCCATTTACTGTCGAAAATTGAATATATAATTCCCATGTTGAGTAGCTTGAGAACTTCCTTTTTAACTACTTCCTGCATAATAAGATTAAGTCTTCTTTGCATTTTTTTTGAGGTTTTAGCGTTATCTTCAAGATATATATTGTGAGTGTATATTGAAGGGCTTATTCCTTTTAATTCTGCTATACTCCAACCAATGACACTTTTATGCTTCTGAAGCATACTAATTAGTTTATTTTCTTGACTGGAGTCTAGAAGAGATGATATTATTACCGGATAAGTATTATTACTACCAAAGAAAGCATATTTAAGCTCTTTAGGGAGTTTTTTTAATTCCAACTGTCGAGTTTGTAAATTAGATGGAAGTGTTAATGTAGTCTTTGGTGGTAAAGGTTCAAAATGTGTGGTCCACATTGCTTTTTGAATTATTTCTTTTGTTGAATCTTCATTAAAACATACTTGACTTATAATATGTTCTTGTAGATTATTATTGTCTAGCTTCTGAATAGAGTTATTAATAACAGATTCTACTGGATCATTATAACAAGTCAAGTTAAAATATTCTCGTGATAGAGATTCAATAGCGTGAACTTCTTCAATATTCTCATCTTCTTCTTGATGTTGTGGATTAGAAAATTTTTAATATTTAAAGTCATATTTCCAAATACTACAGCCATCATACCACTGCGGATTCGAATAGTGGCATCTATGGTAGCCAAGAAGGGCCTTCCAAAAATGACTGATATTTGCACATTAGCATCTAATACTTGTTCTATATCAAGGATGACAAAATCTGATGATGCCGAAAACTGGTAAGAGTGATTAAGAGAGAGATTGTGACACGATCAATTGCGTATGGTTCGGCCCCGTTAATGAGGTGACCTACGTCCACGTGGTGCGTTAGTGCGCTACACTAGTTGATCACCGGCGGGCTTGGTGAGCCAACAATTGGGTAGCACTACCAGTAATACCGGCCGGGTATATGCGTATGAAATATAAATAGCTATTCTTTCAGTTCAGAATGCGATCCCCTTGATGGGGGTGAGTGGCCCTTTTTATAGGTGTAAGAGACCACCCGTACATGGTAACTGATTAGATAAGGAAGCGCCATCTAATTACAATTTGATGAGCATAAATCATGGAGGGTTTTCTAAGTAGCTTAGGAAACTATTTACACTTTCCATTAGTCTTCTCACTGGTTTAGGAAACTGCTGAGCGACTTGGTTGTCAGACTGCACCTCGTGAAGGGCTGATGTGTAGCACGCCCGGGCTGTGAGGGCACCCCGAGCGGTTACAATCAAAAGGCCTCGGGATTAGTGGAACACATGCTCCCTTTTCGGATACTCCTGGTCCTCCGCTGCTGACGTGGCTGTTTGACTTTAGCAGAATATTTCTGGACATATCAGCTGCCCCCCATTTTCAAAGTTGATGTGATGTCCCATCAAATGAAATTTGAAAATTAAGACTGCTTCTGAGGAACCGTCCGATAAGAGGTCGAGACTCTACCCGGGGTAGGACCGGTAGTAGTGGTCATCCGAGGTATGGACCGTGCGGTGGCCCTGTGGGCCCGTGTCCTGCCTCCACCACGTGTCAGCTGGTAATTGGCCTAGTCAGGATCCAACGATGCCAGCGTGGAAGTAACCAGGCCGTTCCCGTGGTAACCAAATTATCTCGTCAGACATTT
Source organism: Hydrangea macrophylla (assembly GCA_033977485.1). NCBI lineage: Eukaryota > Viridiplantae > Streptophyta > Magnoliopsida > Cornales > Hydrangeaceae > Hydrangea > Hydrangea macrophylla. The sequence goes on from CM066998.1 coordinate 64,150,739, forward strand.
AATGCGCGCGCCTTTTGAGGCGACGCTTTGCGTACCCGAGGTGACAATTGTCAGCCACTTTAGGTGGGAAATCGTTTGAGCCGTTGGATCTGTTTTGATCTGAACCGTCCGTAGTTCCTATATAAAGGATACTTATCCATTTCTTGAACTCTTTGCTGCAAAGATATATATTCCCGAGCGGTTTAAGAGCGAACAAGACCCCGAGCAAGATTCCCGAGCCCTTTTCTGCACTAAACTTTGTAAGTCTTTCCTTCCCAGCTTTAGTTCTTCACTCTTTTCTTTCTCTTCTTTTCTGAGCAAGGCTGGAGAGAGCAAACACACTTAGGTTAGAATGAGATTGGGATTTCTTCTTCCTCAGATTCTGTTCTTTCTTCAAATCAGGGAGCACCGTAAGGCAGCTGAACCGAGCGGTAGTTTCCGGGGTAGTCTTGAGAGAGTGTTACCTTGTGTCAAGGACCATTTATTCTTTTTCCTTTAGGTTAGTAATTCCGCCCCCCTTGTATACTATTCTTTTCCCTTCTTTTCTTTTTCTGCCCGGCCGGGTAGGAAGATCATTAACAAATGCCCAAGTAACAACAAGGGGTGGAAGAACAAATTCTTCCAGGTGTCCACTCTTCGCCTCTGTGACCAGGCCCTAGGATCCCAGTTGAGGACTTTTTGGGCGGGAGAGTTGAGGGATAAGACCGCCATGTATGCTTCCTTTTATTTCTCCACTTCAGGAAGTTATCAGTCTACTAACTACTTTCATGTTCTTGTTTGCAGCTGGGTCAACAGAACCTCCCAAGATCCCCATGGCGTGCAGGGCTAGGATCATGGGTTTGGCGGAGCTGCCCACCCATGTCTCTAACGTGCTATCCCGGACGGGTGAATTTTTTGAGTCTTACTCTCCGGAAGAACCCGTTCAGGCTCCCACTTTCTCTCTGATCATTCCCGATGAGTGTCTAGGCCACCGGTCTTCCCGTTTCACATTTTTCTTTGTTTTTATTATTGTCTCTATCACCTTCTGACCGGGCATTTTTTTTCTTTACAGAAATGGCTCCAAAAAGGAATCTAGAACAATTAAGGGAGAGGCAGGCCGCTGCTGCCGCCCGGATGGCGGTGGCACAAGGAAAAAGGCCCGTGGCTGAGACCCCGGGTGGCGAGCGCCCGCTGAGGCGAATCCGGCACGGGGTAGCAAACCGTCCGGACCCAGTAGGGACCTCAACGCCCATGTGGTGGAGGAAGATACCGCCGCCTAGGCGAGGGTGCCGGTCGTGGCACCTGGTGCCGGCCGTGGCACCGATGGCCGCCTCGGCCGGGAGCGGGTGAGACCTGGCCTGCTCCCCAATCAAGTGCAGGCATGTGCAAGCATGTCTCCCGAGCTCTTCAAGAGCTGGCTGTACAGCCTCTCTAACATGGTGAGTTCTTCCTCCTCTGTTTCTTCTTCTTCACTTATTCTATCAACTGCGGCTGTTTAATGACCGGTCGATTTTAAATTCTCGCAGGTCGGATGCATGGCTGTCGGTGCTGAGTCCTTCCTACCCTCCTTGGCCAGGAGGGCCGCCGAAGCTGAAGCCGCGTTGTCTGAGGAGCGGGCGACCTCAGAGGCCAGGGGGACCGCTTTGGCCATGGAGAAGGATAAGGTGAAAGGAATGGCCTTGAGCCTTGGCGCTGCTCAAGCTGAGCTGGCTACAACCCAGGCTGACCTAGAGGCTACTCAGGCCAGCGCAGCGGCAGTGGAGGCATGGGTGAAGGATCTGGTGGAGGCGACAGCGATGGGGGCCCGAGAGGAAGCTTTCAACGACGGCTTCTTCCAGGGCTATGAAGATCTGAAATGACGAATAGCCCGGGATCATCTCGAGTGGGACATATTGTCCTACGAGGGCATCGACTAGGACTACTGGGATATCGGTCCTGCCAAAGGTGAGGGCCCCGCTGCTGAAGCCGGGATTACTGAGGAGGCTGCCCCGGGCGGGGTCTCTATGCCAAGAGGAAGAGCTGTCCCCGGAGAGGAGGCTGGGGAGACCGAAGACGTGATCGAGGTGGACGACTAGGGTCCCCGACCTGTTTTCCTTTGTGCTTGTAGTTTTTTTTTTTGGGAGGCTACTACAACTGCCCCCCAAGCCATGTGTAAATAGATTTTTTATCAATGAAAAAGTCCTTGAGGCCACTTTTTCAAGTGTCTACTATTCCTGTACTTGTGTGCCTGTTTGTGATTGCCAGTATCCGCCCGGTTTTGACCGACCCAATCCCTGCATTAGCAAATGGTTGTTGATAGTAACCGGTAGAATAGCTGGTCTTATAGACCTGTTTTAAAGGTAATTGCCCGATGTATCATAGGAATTTGTCCTGTTTACCGTCCGGGATAGCCTGATGTATTATAGGAAAAATCCTGTTTTACCGTCCGGGATGTTTAATTATGATCATTGTAAGTACTTAAGAATGTTAGGATTCCGAATCCTTTTAATAACCGGTGTGATTTCCTATTTTGGCCCAGTACCTGCCCCCCAAGCATTTAGCTAAGGCGGGTGTGCGGGAGTGAGTGGCCGTAGGAAACCGACCTGGAACATGGGTGTTTGCTGGGTCCTCTGAAGCTTGCCATCATAAGCCACCTAGGAGGTTTGCCCCCATCGTCGGTTGGGCCTAAGCGAAGCCAGTGCCTCGGGGTTAGGCCTGAGGTCTTTTATGCCACGGGTATGTTCCCGAGGTTTTTCTTACTTCGTGCCTTGGTTTTAAGCCAAGGTCTTTTGCCACGGGGGTTAGCCGAGGTATTTGGATGCGCCTCGGGGTTAGACCCGAGGTCTTTTAATAATGCACGGGACACTGATAGGAGTAATTTTGCAAAGTAAAATCTTTTATTTTATTCAAAAATTTATAATGAATGCTCAAATGGAGCTACAAAAATTTCCTAACTAGTGCTAAACTGCCCGTGTCTCAGGGTTACTGATAGTACTTGCGAAGGTGTTGTACATTCCAAGGGTGAGACAGATCACGTCCGTCTAGGCCCCAAATCCAGTAAGTTCCCGGTCGGTTGACTCGGGTAACTGTATATGGACGTTCCCAATTTGGCCCCAACTTCCCATGGCTCGGGATTCGGGTAGACTGGTTCACTGCCTTAAGGACGAGGTCTCCTACTTGAAAACTGCGATGCTTTACCTTGCTGTTGTAATATCGTGATACCCGCTGCTTATAGGTCGCGACCTTTAGATAGGCTCGGTCTCTTTTTTCCTCTACCAAGTCCAGTTCTATTCTGAGTGCATCTTCGTTGTCTGGCTTGCTGTAATTCGCCACCCGGTGAGTAGGCAACCCGAGCTCTATAGGTACCACTTCCTCGAGCCCGTAGGTTAAGGAGAACGGCGTCTCACCTGTTGCCGCTCGAGGTGTAGTGCGGTGGGCCCATAAGAGGGTTGGCAGTTCTTCAGCCCACAGCCCTTTGGCACTTTCAAGTCTTGTTTTGATTGACTGCAAGATTGTCCGGTTTGTCACACCGGCTTGACCATTGGCTTGAGGGTGCTCGGGGGAGGAGTAGTGATTAAGTATCCCATAGCCCGAGCAGAACTGTCTGAACATTGGGGTGTCGAATTGCCTGCCGTTGTCGCTGACCAGAACCCGGGGAGTGCCGAACCTACTGAGGATGTTCTTTTCCATGAAGCTTTCCATTTTCCGCTCTGTTATTGTTGCCTAGGGCTCGGCCTCCGCCCACTTGGTAAAGTAGTCAACGGCGATGACTGCGAACTAACCTGTACTTTTCCCATCGGTAGGGGTTTGAAAATGTCGATGCCCCACTAGGCAAAGGGCCAGGGACTTTGGATTGGTGTCTGAAGCTCTCCCGGCCGGTTGATCATGGGTGAGTATCTTTGACACTTGTCGCATCTTTTGACATACTCTTGAGAATCCCGGGCCATTGTCGGCCAGTAATATCCTTGCAGCAGAGCCTTTCTAGAGAGTGCCCGGCCTCTGATGTGATTCCCGCACACTCTTTCATGGATTTCATACAACACTGTTTGGACCTCTGCGGGATGAACGCAGCGGAGATACGGTACGGAGAATCCCCTTTTATAGAGGATGCCGTCTAAAAAATGATATCGGGCCGCCTAGTACCTGTCCCAGCGGGCCTCCTCTTTCTCGTTTGGTAACACGCTCGTTGTCCGGAATGCCATGATCGGGTCCATCTAGCTGGGTCCCAAGGCGCTTGGTTCCACCTCCATGCATTCTGAGTTGATCACACTTGGCTCGGGTAGGTAATCTATCCTTATCCCGAACAAGTCTGACTCAAAAGACGAAGCGAGGCGGGCTAACCGGTTGGCCCTGGTATTTTCCTCTCTTAGTATCTGAGTGATGGAAAAACCATGAACCTTCTTTGAAACCGCTCGGACTAGGGCTAGGTAGGCTACCATATTATCTCCCCGGGCCTCGTATTCTTGGTTGACTTGATTGACCACGAGCTGAGAGTCGCTGTAACCTTGGACCTGTTGCGCTCCCATGGAAGTGGCCAACTGCAATTCGGCCAATAGGGCTTCATACTCATCCTCGTTGTTGGAGGCACAGAACCCAAACCTTAGGGCATACTCGAGCTGGATGCCGTCGGGAGTAGTCAGGATATCCCTGCCCCACGGTCTTGCTGGTTTGAGGAACCGTTCACGTACAGCACCCAGGTGGGGACATCAGCTTGTAACCTGTGCGGTAGGACCGGTGGGTCGAGCTCTTCAACCGGGTCTTCTGGATATGTGAACTCGACCAGAAAGTCTGCTACTGCTTGACCTTTGATTGCTGTCCGAGGGCGGTAGGCCACGTCAAATTCTTCTAACTCCATGGCCCACTTGACGAGCCTCCAGGATGTGTCAGGCCTTCTTAAGATCCTGCAAAGAGGTTGGTCAGTAAGGACCACAATGACATGGGCCTGAAAATAAGGACGGAGTCTCCGGGCGGAGGTGATGAGGGCGAATGCAAGTTTTTCGATGCGGGAGTATCTACTCTCCACTCCTTAGAGCGCCCGACTGGTGTAGTATACTGGGAACTGTATCCCGTGCTCTTCCCTGATGAGTGCCGAGCTGACCGCTGAGGGTGATACTGATCGGAAGAGAACTAATCCTAATTATATGCCTTAATGTGCATTTGTTAGACCATTTTATCTTGTTTTTGTATATTTTTACTTTGTTTTCTAGTTTCTGACAGGTTTTGGAAGAAATTAACTAAACCAGGCCAAACAGGGTGAAAAAGCACAAAGAAAGAAGCTGAAAAAGACAAGTCGCGCGCGCGACCCGCGCCCGCGAAATCCAGAAATCGTTCGCGCGATCCGCTCGCACGAGATCCCCAAAATCGCTCGCGCGATCCGCGCGCGCGAAAGTCCAAATGTCGCGCTCGCGCGACCCGCTCGCGCGATATGGGTAAAAACCAAAGTTGCGTATTTCAGTGTACTGAAGACTCCTGTGCAAACGAAACTGCAGAATGACGTCCAGACTGTAAATTACATGCGTTTCAGTTCGTTTCGGGTTGGGAAGCCTTCCAAAGCTTGTTGTAATTCTATATAAACTCCAAATTTACTCAATTAAAGGGTTAGCAATTGTTACACACCCATACATACACATTAGACAACCATACTTCCAGCCATTGAAGAGAGGGAAGCAAGGAGAAGAAGAAGAAGACCAAGGGTTTCCATGGCCTCCTCCATCAACCTCTTGCTATCTATCACTTCCATGGACGGCTAGATCATAGATCTAGGGTTTCAATGAAGCCCTAGACGAGTAATAGGGTTTTATTTATGTTTTTATTTTAGATTTATTATGTATGGATGACAGTCACATGTTTAGAGGATTTTTTATAATAAAATCGTACTTCTATTGATTAAATCATTACTTTCAAAGTTTATTCTTGTCTTAGATCTATTTTGACTGTGATGTGCTCAACGATCTATTCTTGCTGTGCTTGTTTAGATTGTTTACATGTGATGGTGCTTTATTGATTCGTGCTATCAAGTATCCGAATAGTCCATGCCTAGATTAGATGGATTAGATCACAACCCTAGTTTAGTGTGAGATAATTCGTGCTAACCGAAGATGGATTATGTTGGTGCTTGAACCATGATTATCTTCTTGTCGGAGGAATTGTGCTTGTAGCTACAATTCCCCATATTCATCCAACTTAGTAAGCTAAAGTAATTCATAAATATTCCTATTATGAAGCTAGTGGTGGATTTGCAATCCTAGGTTCCCTTAAAAATCATTTAAACACTTTTAATTGCTTTCATAGTTTAGATTTATTTTTATTGTTATTAGTTTAATTAAAGTCAAATTCAATCCGTTTTTCCTAATTAATTAGACTTAGGTTTTAAAATTAAGAGCTGTAGTAAACAATCTCTGTGGGTTCGACCTTTACTTCCACACTGCAAATCTTTAGAAAAGTAAAGAATACTTTTTACATCTTGATTCTGACAAGATCAATTTTTGGCGCCGTTGCCGGGGATTGCATTACTACCTTTAGTTTTAAAATCTTAGTTTAGTTAATTTGTAAATATTAGATTAGTTTTTATTCTTCTTATTTTCCGTTTTGTTTTTAGTTACTAACTTTTTCTTTTATTTTGTTGTCAACGTTTTCGAGTGGAGCAGCTAATTACATCAAAGGAGCTTACGCAAATAAAAATATAAATAAAATTAAATAAATTGCTTCCTTTGGAATTCGCTTTAAACCGCTGTAAGTCAGGGCGCTGTGACGCACTATTTGCATTAGTTTAAGGTGAATTGCACTGCATTAGCTAGGAAACCCGGGGCGCTGGGCTTGACGCGGTCATTGCATTCCAGGATAATTTGCATGCATCATAGTAGTTGAGTGCTTGTTATCTTATTTGCGTGATTGTTATTTGTTTATTTTGTTTAGTTAGTCTTTGTTTTTAATTTCTTTTCTTTTGTTTTAGTTTATGTTAGGTACACGTTCAAACAAACCGGAATTAAAACCTTTTGACTCTGAACTTGAACGTACACTAAGACTTAATAAGTCTTCAAATTTAACTTCTGGAACTAGGTTTTTAATAGACGACGATTTGACACCAAAACCAACGTCTTTATTTGAATCTGAAATACGTACTACTCTTACAAGATTATAGAAACCACGCTTTCATAACATAGAACCGATTAAAATGGCAGACATTGGAAATAATAACGATAACAATCAAAATAACAACGGAAATAATTTGAATAATCCTAATATACCACCACCTCCTCCACTTAAAGATTATTTTATTCCTACGACGTACACGCCACAAACTTGTATCGATTTACCGTAGGCGACGGCATCTCACTTTGAGATAAAGTCGTCTACCATCTCGCTACTTCCCTCTTTCCATGGCCGTCTAAATGAAGATCCATATAAACACTTAGGAGATTTTCAGGACATATGTTCCACTTTGAAAATTCAAAATTTTACTGATGATGAATTAAAAATGCGGCTCTTTCCATTCTCATTAAAGGACAAAGCTAAATATTGGCTCCAATCTTTGGAGCCAAACACAATTAGAACATGGGAAGACTTACACACCGCATTTTTACAAAAGTTTTTCCCGATTGTGCGTACGAATCAGATAAGAAAATCTATAACAAACTTTGTGATGCAAGATGGGGAATCACTCTACGACACGTGGGAAAAATTTAAAGAATTATTACGCTCGTGTCCACATCATCAAGTTCCTAAGTGGCAACTTGTGCAGGTCTTCTATGAAGGACTTATTCCCTCGGTCCGTAATACCGTTGATGCCGTTTGTGCGGGAACTTTCCTACACAAAAGCGCCGATGAGGCCTGGAAAATATTTGAAACGTTAAGCGAGAACTCGATGCATCAGGCTGTGTCGGTACGTTCGGAAGGATATCTTCCTCCAACCAAACGAGAGGTGAAGTTTGAGTCGAGTCATTCTATTGAATTTCAAGAATTATCTAAAAAACTTGACCGACTTATGACAATGAATCAAATGACAACCTCACCCGCTTATGAAATATGTGCATTGTGTTCCGATCCTTCACATTCTATACTTTCATGTCCATCGGCGAGTCAATTTCCGGAATTCGTGGAGCAACACATTAATTCTATTCAACAATACCCACGAAATAATTATAATGCAACTACTAATAATCCGGATGCGCCATGGAGAAACCATCCTAACTTCTCGTGGAAAAATAATACTAATAATCTTAATGAGGCGACTAATTTTCCAAATGCGTATCGACCTCAATTTCAACCTAATCAATACCAACAACCGCCTCCTAATTCGAATCCTTCAAGGGGTAATATTTTTGAGGAAAAGGTGTTGGCGTCCCTTAAGACTATTGAAATTCAAGTCCAGGCACAAGCACAAATAGTGCACTCTCATACACAATCCATTGCGAAGCTTGAATCCCAAATGGGACAATTAGCTACTGTAGTGAGTCGTAGAAACGAGGGGACGTTGCCTAGTCAAACAATTCAAAACCCTAAGGGACAATATGAGGTTAAGGGGTCGAATGAACAAGTAAACGCCGTCTCAACTAGGATGACTACACGAGAGGAGGTGATAGAAATCCCTAATAAGAATGAGAATGTGATAGATATGAATATCAACTCTAATACGAAGAAGGGTGAGGATGTGAATCAAGGTAGAAAAGAAAATGAATCGGTCTCAACAAATTATATTCCTAGAATGCCATATCCACCAAATGTTGAGGGACCGTCACATTTGCCCAAGAAAGGGTCAAAAATGGAAGATATACTCGAGGTGTTCAAACAAGTTAAAATTAATATTCCTTTCCTCGATGCTATAAAACAAATTCCCGCTTATGCTAAATGTCTAAAAGACCTTTGTACACAAAAGCGCAAAATACGTAGTCATACTCCTAAAAAGGTCTTCCTCACAGAAAAAGTAAGTTCTATATTTCAACACGCTCCTCCGAAATATAAGGATCCAGGTACGCCTACGATATCATGTGTCATAGGTGACACTATCATCCATAGGGCTCTCCTTGACTTAGGTGCGAGTGTTAATCTCATACCTTATCATGTCTACAAACAACTAGGATTAGGTGAACTTAAACCCACGACCGCTACTATTCAGTTAGCGGATCGTTCTGTCAAAATACCTAGAGGAATCGTCGAAGACGTCCTAGTAAAAGTTGATCAATGTTTCTATCCCGTTGATTTTATGGTCCTTGACACCGAACCGGTGCTAGATGCTAGAAAATACACTCCTGTTATTCTTGGTCGGCCATTCTTAGCCACGGCCAATGCACGTGTCAATTGTAGAACGGGGGTGATGAAAGTGTCGTTCGGGAATATAAAATTAAAATTAAATGTTTTTAATGCTGTTGATCAACCTCCCAAAGACGATGATTATCTAGGTGTGGAGGGTAGTGAGGTTAAACGGAATGTTGAACTTACTAACGTAATAAATATAAGTGCGGGGAATAATATAGAGGATGATGAGTGGATGAATCCTAATACCTTGGACCCTAATGCTGAATCTACTCGGAAGGTAAGAAATCGATTCGAACATAATGACAAACCGTCAATCGATTTAATTCAAAGCGATGTTATTTCTGCTTACCACCGAGCTCTTCCTGATATCCTATTGGGCACAAATTCTGATTTTCGGCCTCCATGAGTCTTGAGCTAGAACGGTCTAGCTGAAGACGTAAAAGATAGCGCTTCTTGGGAGGCAACCCAAGCTTAACTTCGTCTGTTTTCTTTGTTTTCGGTCGTTTTTGAGTCGTTTTTGTCAGTTTTGGAGTTTTTCTGGACAGGTTTGGGGGTTGGAATAAAGTTATTTTTAATTTATATACATAAAATAAGTGAACCGAGAGAAAACATCAAGCTCGCGCGAGACGTCGCTCGCACGGCCCGCTAGCGCGAGTTTGCCCCTTAGTGGTTTTCCCTTGCTTTTTCTTGTATGAGCCCTCAGGTTCTCCTCGCGCCTAGAATCGCGGGCGCGAGGCACCTCGCTCGCGCGAGATTCAGAAAAAAAAAAAAAAAAAAAATCAGGAATTCGCGCGCGCGACGGCCGCTCGCGCGATTTTCTCTTTTATTGATAATTGTTTTTCTTTTCTGTATCTTTCCCCCATACTTGTTCTGATAATGTTTTCGTTTCTGTTTTTGTTTATTAGGACATTTTGGATCGAGTTAGTTGTTGTTTTTCTTGTTACATTTATATTTTTTTTTCGTTTTATTTATTTTCCATTTGCTAGTGTAGTTTCGTTTAGATTAGTTTTTAAATTTATGTTTTACATTTTGATTTCATGTACTTTTAATATTCTTTTGTTAGTTTGTTTTCTTTTATTAAGAAGTAACAGGTAACATTGAACTTTATAGCCATATTCCTTTGTGTTCACCTGTGCTATGCTTGTCAAGATCGAGGTACTATCGTTCCTTCCTTATGTACTTTCCTTTCTTTTATTTTATTGTTTCATTGAGGACAATGAAAGGTTTAGGTTTGGGGGTATGCACACACATGCATATATTATGCACTAATTTTGGAATGTGTCTAAATAAACGATGTTACCGACGTTTTTGCAATATCAATTTGATACTTTTTGTTAGAGAACTTTGGATTGTTATAGAATGGTAAACAAGAGAAGATGTGATTAAACATTTGCTGAAGTTATGATGTAACGTTTTAAGTTATGTATTGTTTGAATCGTAGTTTTATATCATAGATTTGCACATAAACCTATGCACTGCACGTAGTCGTTTGAATACATGTTGGTTGTGAACTATAATATGATTTGGATTTCTAGATAACACAAGGTGGAGACTAGACCCAGTGAGCTTTTGAGCCTATCTTTTCTTTTTAGAGGGTTATAAATACATTGTATTTGTCGAATTTCATTGAACTAGCGCATCTATTTGTTGTTTAGTCTCATTATTCTTGTTTTGGTTGATAGTCAAGTTAAAAGAGTTACTACCATGCTAAATAATCTTCTGTCGTACATGTTGAAGAACCATATAACCATAGGACATGATTATAGGCCTTCTTTGTTTATTACCGACCGATAAAAGAAAAAAATTTCCTTAGTTCGCCCTTTGAGTCGTTAAAATGCCATTTCTTTCTTTGATTACCATTATCCTTGTTTTTGCTCCGACTTGACAAACTCGGAGTTCACCACTGAGAGATTTGTCACCTTTTAGTAGTGTTAAGGTGATGTGTTGATTGAGAAGAAGAAAATAAGATGCTATTGGGGTAGTTGCTTGGTATTCGATGAATAATCATTTGAGAAGCAAGAAAAGAAAAAGGAAAAGAAACATAATACAGAAGAGGAAGGTTGAAAAAAAAATGAAAAAAAAAAAAAGAAGAAAAATGAATGAAAAGGAATGAAGAGAAAGAAAAGATGAAAGTTTGTAGAAGAAGAATGAAAGAGATCGAACATGCCTTACAATGCCATTCTAAACCTACCCAATTAATCCGGTCTATCATTTTTCATTGCCTGAGCCACATTACAACCTTTGAAAAGTCCTATTTGATCCTAGGAAACATGGTTTGGATATATTAACGATGGGAGGGGGATTAAAACATGGTAATGATTATTTTTTCTTGATTGTTGGCATCCTATCCATGAGACTACTACTCTTTCGTGTCAGGCGTCTTTTTCGTGTCGTATGTGAGCGTTAATCGTTTTGAAAATATATTTCCTTTACTCACATATATTAGAAAAATTACACCTGTTTCTGAGTGTTTCATTTGAGAGTGTAATTCATTGTGAGATTCGCAGTCAAGACATAGTTAGATGGTCATCCGAGTTATATTCCAAGTTCATGATATGCGCGTGTTCATTTGACTACTATATCACACACGTGCAATTGTATGAGAAACTCTATTGATTTATACGATGCATGTGGTTGGGATTGTTTTTTTTATGATTTAAGTGAACGTTTGATTACGTTTCTTCTTGTTCGTTATTCTATTTCAAATCATTGTTTTATAATAAGAAGTATTGAGTGTTTTAGTTTTTCGTTTTAATAAAAAAAAAATTAATTTTTAAGTTAATAAAGATGGTTGTGGGTGACTTGTTGATGAGAACCCTCACGAGACTTCACTCGTCCGACTAGGGACACCTAGAGGTTTAAAAGGTTTGTTGCATACGCTAAATGCAATCGTGATCCATGCGAAAATGGAGTAGTAGATTATTAGTAGATTTTATTTTAGTTTTGCTCGAGGACTAGCAAAATGTAGGTTTGGGGGTGTGATCGGGAGAGAACTAATCCTAATTATATGCCTTAATGTGCATTTGTTAGACCATTTTATCTTGTTTTTGTATATTTTTACTTTGTTTTCTAGTTTCTGACAGGTTTTGGAAGAAATCAACTAAACCAGGCCAAACAAGGTGAAAAAGCACAAAGAAAGAAGCTGAAAAAGACAAGTCGCGCGGCCGACCCGCGCCCGCGAAATCCAGAAATCGCTCGCGCGATCCGCTCGCGCGAGATCCCCAAAATCGCTCGCGCGATCCGCGCGCGCGAAAGTCCAAATGTTGCGCTCGCGCGACCCGCTCGCGCGATATGGGTAAAAACCAAAGTTGCGTATTTCAGTGTACTGAAGACTCCTGTGCAAACGAAACTGCAGAATGACGTCCAGACTGTAAATTACATGCGTTTCAGTTCGTTTCGGGTTGGGAAGCCTTCCAAAGCTTGTTGTAATTCTATATAAACTCCAAATTTACTCAATTAAAGGGTTAGCAATTGTTACACACCCATACATACACATTAGACAACCATACTTCCAGCCATTGAAGAGAGGGAAGTAAGGAGAAGAAGAAGAAGACCAAGGGTTTCCATGGCCTCCTCCATCAACCTCTTGCTATCTATCACTTCCATGGACGGCTATATCATAGATCTAGGGTTTCAATGAAGCCCTAGACGAGTAATAGGGTTTTATTTATATTTTTATTTTAGATTTATTATGTATGGATGACAGTCACATGTTTAGAGGATTTTTTATAATAAAATCGTACTTCTATTGATTAAATCATTACTTTCAAAGTTTATTCTTGTCTTAGATCTATTTTGACTGTGATGTGCTCAACGATCTATTCTTGCTGTGCTTGTTTAGATTGTTTACATGTGATGGTGCTTTATTGATTCGTGCTATCAAGTATCCGAATAGTCCATGCCTAGATTAGACGGATTAGATCACAACCCTAGTTTAGTGTGAGATAATTCGTGCTAACCGAAGATGGATTATGTTGGTGCTTGAACCATGATTATCTTCTTGTCGGAGGAATTGTGCTTGTAGCTACAATTCCCCATATTCATCCAACTTAGTAAGCTAAAGTAATTCATAAATATTCCTATTATGAAGCTAGTGGTGGATTTGCAATCCTAGGTTCCCTTAAAAATCATTTAAACACTTTTAATTGCTTTCATAGTTTAGATTTATTTTTATTGTTATTAGTTTAATTAAATTCAAATTCAATCCGTTTTTCCTAATTAATTAGACTTAGGTTTTAAAATTAAGAGCTGTAGTAAACAATCTCTGTGGGTTCGACCTTTACTTCCACACTGCAAATCTTTAGAAAAGTAAAGAATACTTTTTACATCTTGATTCTGACAAGATCAGATACTGCCAGGTATAGGAACAATTCTTCCCTCGGTACGGGTGTTAAGAGTAGAGGAGGAGATGCCAAGTACTTCTTGAGTTCCTGGAACGCCTCTTCACACTCTTCTGACCAGTGAAAAGCCTTACGGAGGATCTTGAAGAACGGCAGGCACCGGTCGGTAGCTCTGGAGATAAATCTGTTCAGTGCGAAAACCCGTCCGGCCAGACTCTGTACTTCTTTGGTTGACCTGGGCGATGTTGATGATGGCCTGGATTTTCTCAGGGTTCTCTTCGATTCCCCACCTGCTGACCAGGTACCCTAAGAACTTTCCGGATGAGACGCCAAATGTGCACTTGGCCAGGTTCAACTTCATCCCGAACTTCCTCAAAATGCTTAAGGCCACGGCCAAATGTTCCAGATGGTCAGAATCGTCCCGGCTTTTAACCAGCAGATCATCGACGTACACCTCCATTGATTTCCTGATCAAGTCTTTGAACATGTGATTGACTATGCGTTGATAAGTTGCCCCGACATTTTTGAGGCCGAAGGGCATGACTTTGTAGCAGTTGGTCCCCTGATCCGTAATGAATGAAGTCTTCTCTTCGTCCCCGGGGTACATGTTGATCTGATTATACCCGAAATAGGCGTCCATGAACGAGATGAGCGAGTGGCCAGCTGTGGAATCCACAAGGAGATCTATCCTGGGCAGTGGATAGCAGTCCTTGGGGCAGGCTTTGTTCAAGTCGGTGAAGTCCACGCACATCATCCACTTACCGTTGCTTTTCTTGACAAGTACTACATTTGCTAACTAGTCGGGATAGCGGACCTCTCGGATAGATTGGGCCTTGAGGAGCTTCTCAACCTCCTCACACACTGCCTTTTGCCCCTCGGGGGCCATACCCCATCTCTTCTGCTTCACTGGCCGGGAATCTGGGTCGGTGTTGAGTCGATAAGACATTACCCTGGGGTCAATCCTGGGCATATCTTCATGGTACCAGGAGAACACGTCCTGACTTCGTTGTAGGAATTGAATCAGCTTCTCCCTAAGGCGAGGTTCCAAGAGGGTGCTAATGTTGACCGTCCGGTCTGGGAGTTGTGGGTTCAATGCCACTTGCTCCAGTTCTTCGATCGGGCCCACTCTATCATTCTGATCCCTCGGGTCCATCTCCTAGACATTTAGCATTTCGGTGATGACTTCCCGGCGAAGGGAACTGACATAGCAACTTCAGACGGTGGCCTGATCTCCACGCAGGCTCCTGGGTCCATAAGGGGTCAGGAACTTAACTGTCAGGATATGAGTAGAGACGGCGGCTCTGGCTTTGTTGAGTGTAGGCCTCCCGAGGATGACATTGTAGGCAGACGGGGCCTCCACGATTATAAAGTTTGACATCAGGGAGATCTGCTGAGGGTAAGTCCCCATAAGCACGGGGAGCTCCATGGTACCGAGCGGTTGGGTGCTTGATCCATCAAAACCCACCAGGGGAGTAGCAACCGGGCGGAGACGATCCCTGGACATCCTGAGCTGATCGAACGCTGACGCAAACATGATATCGGTCGAGCTGCCCGTGTCTATCAACACCCTTTTGACCACGTAATTGGCTATGGAGAGCGTCATAGCCAACGGGTCGCCATGGGGGCAATGGACGCCCTGCAAATCGTTGGAGGTGAACGTTAATACATTAGTTGGCAGGGAGTCGGTGGATTGGACCTACCAAACATCCACCCAGGATGCCCGAGCATGCCTCTTCCTTGCCGACTGTAAGTCCCCGCCGCCCGACGTTCCTCCGGAGATCACGTTGATTTGACCAAGGGGTTGTATTTGACCTGGAGCTCGGGCTCCTTGCGTAGGCCGTCCATCTGTCGCAACATACTCTGCAAGATGACCCTGCTCGATCAGTTTTTCTATGGCTATCTTCAACTTGAAGCAATCCTCTGTGTCATAGCCGTGGTCTCTGTGGAAGCGGCAAAACTTATCCAGATTCCTTTTTCCGAGCGGGGCTTTGAGTTTTGCCGGTTGTTGAAGCAACCTCTGCGCCTTGACGGCGGCCATGACCTCGTGGATTGGTCGGGATAGGGGTGTGAAAGCAATCTGGGGCTGATCTCGACCTCCTCTCTGCTGGTCTTGCTTGGGCTTTTTTGTCGGGCCCTTCTCTAACTCTTTTTTTTTTTTATATATTTTTATATTTTTTAGAAGATAGGTTTATATATATAAATGTCTTTTTTTTTTTAAGATAAGTACTTACATACTTATAAAGATATATTCATATATTTTTCATAAGGAAAAATTATATATATAGTTTTTTTTATATATATATTTTTTATGTTATCATTTTTTGTATAAAAAAACTAAATTATTTATAATGTAGAATAAGTATATATATATAGATATAGATAATGGGAGAAATAGTCTTAAACCTAACTTTATTATTTATATTTTTTTAACCGTTCCCCGGCAACGGCACCAAAAACTTGACAACAACTTATTGACGCGTTTTTTTATCAGCACCCAAGTGTAGGTGATCGTACTAGTAATAAAGTTCTGGAAGTTCAAGTCGAACCCACAGGGAACGGGAAACAAAGATAGGCAGTAACTATTTTGTCACTAAAAAGAAAATAAAAGATGATGGATTTTTGGGGTTTTTACTAAACTCCTAGTTTTTATATTTTTTTTGCAATAAAATTAATTAAAAGCTATTTTTTTCCTAAGTAGTTTACGGTAAAGATTTTAACAGTGCAAAATAAATTAACTAAGATATTAGTAAGAAAACGAAGAAAAAGAAATAAAGCTAAATTTTTGTGAGATAAACTTTTTGGATTTAATAATAGCGAAAGATAGAAATAATACAGAAATTTAAGCAAAGTCATTAAAAACAGGAAATATTAATTAGCTAGGAGAAAATGATTTAAAGGAATTGGGAATATGCAAAACCAACACTAGATCCCACAACTTTTGTGCATTTGAAAAGGATTTGGCATTTAAGACCGCAGAGTCATTCTTTATTTGAAAATAAACTTTCACTAGTCAGGGTCATATCAAGTGTGTCAGGTTTGATATGAAACGACGTTGTTTGGTTTAAAGAAAAATAAAAAGGCAATTGAGAAGTAGCCAGGTTCGAACCGTGACCCACCGCAGACGTGGGTTATTCGGTGCCCAGTCTCCACCACTCTGCCGCTACACAATTGCCTGTCCATTAGTGGATAGAAATATATATAAACACATATTTGAAATTAACTTTGTTATATGAATTGTTTGAGTATGCTAGGTGTTTTTTTTTTATGACAAAAGGCATAGTTTGACAATCCACATAATTAGATTCTTATTTCAAATATATAATCTTTTGAGCCCAATATAGCCATAGTATATAAACATATTAAGTGGTCATAAACTATAGATACATAGATATTTTTGGCCATAAATGGAAAAAACAACCCATCGAGATAAATTTGCCCATTTAAGATTAGTGCACAAAAGTTGTGGTTTCAAAGTTTTTATTGCATATCCCCAATTAAAGTTTTAGCCTACCATTTTGGAATTGAAACTGCCTTCAAAACAACATTTTAAGAAAGATTAAATAGATGTAAACAGTGATTGCCCAATTAAAATTAAAGTTATAACACTAAGGTAAGGGTGAAATATAATATTAATATACTGTTTCTTTACTTTAACATGAGTTGTGGTTGAATTTGTGGAATCTGCAAAATAACAAAGTTTAGTATAACTAGGCTAATAAAACATAAACAAATGAAAATAATGAATTAATAATAAAATACTAAACATTTGACTTTGAATTTTTGTGGGGTCACGGTGGTTGAACTTCAAGAACAAAAATAAGGCCAAACCAAATCCTAATCTAATTGGGAGTGAGATATGGATAGGATGTGCTTGGGGCTTTGGTAGGTGATTATAGCAACTACGTGGCTAAGAAATCTGGCATTTATTTGCAAAATCTATCTTCTAGTGAATGAAAATATTGCTATAAAAACTGGAAATTTGGGGTTTCAAACTATTTTAGGAGACAACTATAAGTACTACTAGACTAAAAATATTAAATCTAAATTTACTAGGAATATTTTACTACTAAAAACTGACAAAGTCCTACAAGAAAACAAATATTTTAATTTGAGAAGTACAGTACACAAAGTTTTGCTATATATTTTTGGAACATGAAATCATCAATTACATAAAAGTAAATTTTTACAACTACTAGAACTAGAAAAAGCAAAGAAAAACTAAACTTTCCTATTTTTAGGGACAATATGAAGTGCTCACATGATAACCTCCCTATACTATTCTCTCCCTAACAGTGTTGTTGTGATTGTTGGTTGTTGTTTGTTCTTCTTGTGATGCCTTTCTTTTATAGACGAAATATGTGATGCATTCGTCACTGCGTTCATCAGCTTCGGCACGAGATTTCTTTCTCTGCGGTCTCAATTTTCTTCCTCCTTCTCTGACAGCTCCTTTGACAATCAAGACCTGCATAACAAAAGAAAACTATAATATTCCAAGTATCAATATCCAAACACTGCTTGGATGTTGATTTCGTTGGCTTCTTCTATTTTTTTTTTTTTTTGTCTCATTGGTTTGTTTCTGATATTTACAGGAATGTTACTATTTGTTACTGTTCAGCTTTGACTAACAAATGAATATATTATGGTGTGGTTGCCTTCTTTCCTTCCCTTAATTTCATTTTATTTTTACCTAAAGATATAAAATATGTAAAAACACATAATTACACGCATTTGAGTGACATCACCATTAAATTATATTTAATCAAATATGCGTGTAAAACTAGGGATTTGGGGAATTAAATGAGCATTATGTCTATTGTATTAGCACATGAATGTGCAATATTCAGTGTTTGTCAATGAGCCCCACCGGTAGGTATGGCCAAGGAACAGTGGCCGGGAAGGTCGTATCTCTCCCTAATCCTTCCATGATAAGAGGCAAAGCAGACTACTGGGAATTCATTCACAGGAAAAGACTATGCCGGGACTATCAGGGACCAGGGCCTCATCCCCCGACCCCCGTGACACAGAGGCTACCTGAAGCCCTTGGCTCGCTTCATCGTCAGACAACCGAATGGGGATCCTGCCCTCGTTGTGGTGGTCTGACAGAGTCAGTGAGGGAGGGTCCAAGCTTGTCTCCGGGGTCCCAGACCTTGACTGCTCATCCTCCATTCGGGAAGATGAGTTAAAGTCAGAATGGCACATACCTAAGGTCCCTATGATGGGAGGAAGGAGTAGCTGGCAGCCTAAGTAGGGATCGAAAACCCCGAATCTAAGGTACATGGATAGAAAGACCAAGAGCCTGTACGGTAAGGCATATAAGGTCTTTAGAGTCAAGTAACACTCGGTCAACACGGTTCTAGGACACCCCAACTGGTTCGATTGTTCTACCAAGGACAGGGAACCACCTGACCTAAGGAAGAAACTGAACCTAAGGAAGAAAAAATCACACTCCCTCCGGAGTCCCGACGGGTTCCTATTCTCCAGCCTCATTCGGAAATGTTAGCAAAATGGAGAAAAGAAGAAAAGTGAAATGAATTGTAACGCTGGAGGGATGAAGACTTACAAGAGTAAAGCGCAGAGAAGAGCTCGAAAGTCTTGACCGGATGCTTTTTCTCTAAATAGCGCTCGGTAGACTCTCTCTATAGGTAGCAGAAGCAGCAAAATGCTCAAGCACTGCTTTTATAAATAACACGGACGGTCAAGATGAGCTCATATCCAACGGTCCAGCAGAACTCCCACCAAAACACACGACAGCTGGTGCCTCGGGCAGCCCAAGCGGTGCCTCAAAAGGCGCGCGCATTAAATGCACGATGTGACAGTTTAGTTAGGTTGCAACAGTCCGGTTGCGCTCACACCGGTTTTGTTGCATCCTAACCAAACCAACCACCTCTTGACACATGGTAGGGACCGACCCAATGTCCCGAGGCAACCGATCGGTCTAGGCCCCGGCTGAACAAGGTGACCAGTCCGACCCTGAGCTATACCCTGAGGTATCCCGAACGGTTTGCCGAGTTATACAAATTTCCAACCCTCATCTGATGAAGCACCAGTTCAGCCTTGGAAATGGGGGGCAGCTGATATGTACAAAAATATCCAGTTAAAACTAAGCTCCGCTACTGCCTAACCCGAACGGTGCTCCCAGTATCATCAGGGCCTGACCAATAGGTCGGGTACACATCACGGGCCTGGTTTGTTGCGGGTATGGCCCAGCTCCTCAAAGGATAGCCCAGGCCCACTTGGGGATGTCATGTTTCCTATACAGACTAGAAGACTAATGGAAGGCTGAGACTGCTTCCTAATCTAATTAGGAAACACGCATGATTTGTGCTAATCAATTCCAGTCAGATTGTATTACCTTATCAATTTATTTTCCATGTATGGGTAGGTCTCTTGGATCTATAAAAGAGACCATTCACCTCCATAGAGGGATCAAAAACTCTGTATCTTACACGTATACCCGGCCGGACTCTGGTAGCTCCAAACTCTTGTTGGTTCACCATAAACCCTGGGAAATTTCATAGTGCAAGTGCTAAGACACACCCCGTGGACGTATGTCTCTTTGTTAATCGGGCCAAACCATATACAAACTCTTTTGTCTTCTTCTTCTTACTCTCTTACCAAAATTTGGCATCATCATTACCTAATTACACGGGCCTTCTTCGACCTCTCTTCTTGTATTCAAATCATAATCTAAAGGTTGCATTTGAGTCCATATTTTATAATCTCATATCCATATACATGTACTATAATGTATGAGTAATGTTATGCTTCTCAAATTTGTATCCCAAATTCGGTTCATAGCACACATGCTAATGGGTCCATTTAATTGGACAATGTTGAAGTAGTTCTACCATCATTGAGAGTGGTCCCACTGCCACATCATGTGTTGGGAAGCCCATGTGTTATGTAAATAAACATATATATATATATATATATAGGTTATGTGGGTATTTTTGTCTTTCTAGATTTTAAATGGGTTAGTGTAATTTTAAAAAAACACAAGGGAGGTTGATATAATTTGACCTAACCTCGAGGGAGTCAATGTAATTTACTCTATATTACTTTAATGGAGGTTAGAGTAATTAAGGGAGGTTAGAGTAATTAACCCTTTTCTTTTTGTTTTTTTTGTTTCTTTTTTTAAGTGTTATAAGCGCTATGAGCTGGATTTGGCATGCAGCGACTTGGGCCATGGTGTTCGGAAACGATGTACTTGGCTTGGGGAGGCTTAGCACAGCCCACCCAAGAAAGTTGGGCCACCAGTAAAGACTGATTGTTTGTAGACCATGACATATTTAACAAAAAAATACTATTTAGTGAAGTGTTTAGATAAGTTGACGGCACTATGCGGCATGTTGACTTGGTACCTTGCAGTTAATAGGAGTAGATTATTTGGTGGGTTATTTTTAGGTCCCAAGACATGAGTTCCATTCATATAATTCATCATTGACTATAGTCTGTAGGGTACTATGTTAGCATGCCACGTGTGGTACCCTGTGAGTATCTAAAAATTATTCTTTCACTGAAGGTGGAAGAGAGTTATATTTCAAAGTCATATATAAAAGTTACACATATATATATATATATATATCCGTCAATGCCTATGAAGTGGGTCTTTTGAGTGAGAGTTGTTAAGTAACCGCGTTCCCATAATTCGTTGACCACTGTATAAGTTGGTATTGCAAAAAATTTCGTGAAATCTATAATAACCCTACAAGGGCGGAACTAGGGTTACCTTGAATTGCAAAAACAGATTGCTGTAGTAGACGAATCGAGAACACGGGCTCGATAACAGTTCACGATCTTCTACTGTATTCCTCTGCTGCCAGAATATCGAACTGAGTGTGGGCCCTTTCGAAATCCTTTTAGTTTTCTGCTCTCTCGTTTTCGATCTCTTTTCTGTTTCGAGTTATAATACTCTAGATGGAAAAAATGCAAACCGAGAAGGGAGCCAATCCAGCATACATTTATATAGGCTACGATAGGGACCATAAGAAGTCAATAAGGAATAGGCTTCCTTATGGAATTAGGAAACCCTAATTCGAACTGAATCAAATTCCTATTTCCATAAATTATAATTCATACAACTAAAGAATTATAATTGCACTCCTACCCTTATCTCAAAAATATATTTCGAGCTCCATGTTATTAAATGCTTATTATCTTCCCACGTTAAGATTACAGATATCCATTAATTAAATATAATTACTGACAATCATATTTAATTAATATCTTAAAATTCTTTTTTCCTTGAGATCCTCTGCTTAACTTATTTGATATGTCGGATACAAAATCCACCTGCAGGGTTTGACATAATCAAAACTTATAAGCTTCCTCAAGGGGATATCATCAATCCCAAAATTGAGACATGGATTCCATCATTAATTAATATCCACCACACAATTAATATTGTCATCCAATCTTATGAGATATTAACCCATTTAAGGATCTCACCCTTTTAGGGATCAAAGAGTAAATATCAAATGTACGTGTTTATAAATTAACTTAGGATTTAGAGCATAAGCACTCATAATAGCCAAGAGGTGTTAATTATCTTATAAGTCAGTACAAAGATAATTACCCCAAGTCGGTCCCGTTTAATACACAAAGCGTACCATCATAGTGAGTTGAAACTATACCGTTTTCCATAGTCAAGACAAACCTACTATATCACCATGCTGCAATCCTACTGATGGTGTGTCCATTTCCATCTAAGACTGTAAACCTAAATCTTATATTCTACAAGATCCGATGGTTTGATCTTCTGTGTGTAAGTCAAACTCTACACACCAAACCACCTACTATGTAGAATAAGAGACACACATGCACAATATTAAATAAAAAATATAATGCAAACATTACCCACACAGATTCTCATAAAAATGGAATAACTGATTTTATTAAAATAATAAATCAACTACATAAAGCATGGATTTTAGTATATATCCCTAACAATCTCCCACTTAGACTCAAAGCCATGATACGACACACCTCACTCCTATCCCTTCTACATGACTATCAAAAGTCTTGGCCGGTAAGCTCTTGGTGAAAGGATCTGCCAGGTTATTTGCTAATGCTATCTTGGTCACTTCAACATCACATCTTTGCACGATCTCTCATATCAGGTGATACTTACGCTCAATGTGTTTTCCCTTCTTATGGGCCCTAGGTTCCTCTGAGTTAGCAACTGCTCCGCTATTATCGCAATAAAGGGTAATAGCCGATTGTACCGCAGGTACTACTCTTAGATCCGTAAGGAAGTTTCTGAGCCAAACGGCCTCCTTAGCGGCTTCTGAAGCAGCCACATACTCGGTTTCCATGGTGGAATTAGCAATACATAACTGCTTGATACTCTTCTAACTAATGGCTTCACCTCCTAGGATAAACACATATCCTGAGGTAGACTTTCTGGAATCCCTATATGACATAAAATCAGAATCTGTGTACCCAATGGGTACAAGACTGTCTGCTTGGTAAACTAACATATAGTTTCGAGTCCTTTTCAGGTACTTGAGAATATTTTTCACCGTAGTCCAATCTTCTCGCCCTGGATTAGACTGATATCTACTAACCAAGCCAAGAGCAAAGCAAATGTCAGGTGTAGTACATAGCATAGCATAGCATACATTAGGCTTCCTACTACCGAGGCATAAAGGACTACCTTCATCTTCTCTATCTCATCAGGTGTCTTAGGTCACTGATCCTTAGATAGAATAATTCAATGTCTGAAGGGAAGGAATCCCTTCTTGGAATCTAGCATGCTAAACCTTGCAAGAATATTGTCGATATAAGTGCCTTGTGACAAGCCCAACATCCTATTCTTGTGATCTTGTATAAGCTTGATACCTAGAATGTGACCGGGGTCTCCCAAGTCCTTCATATTGAATTGACTGGACAATCATACCCTTATAGAAGATAATACCCCTACATCATTTCCGATTAGCAAGATATCATCCACATATAGTACTAAGAACACCACCATGCTTGCATCATGTTTCTTGTACACACAGGATTCATCCGTACATTGATCAAAACCAAAAGACTTGATTGCTTGATCAAAGCGGATATTCCAAGACCTAGATGCCTGCTTAAGTCCATAAATGGACTTCTTAAGCTTACACAACATGTGTTCTTGGCCCTTTGCGATGAACCCGTCTGGTTACACCATATAGATGCACTCGTCGAGATTTTCATTAAGAAATGCTGTCTTGACATCCATTTGCCAAATTTCATAATCGAAATGTGCAACAATGGATAAGAGGATTCAGATTGACTTCAGCATTGCCACTAGCGAAAAGGTTTCCTTATAATCGATTCCTTCTTTTTGAGTGAACCCTTTTGCAACAAGCCTAGCTTTAAAGGTTTCCACCTCACCGTCTGGTCCTCTCTTCTTCTTGTAGATCTACTTGCATCTAATGAATTTTATTTCATTGGGTGGTTCTACAAGATCCCAGACTTGATTGGAGTACATGGACTCCATTTTAGACTTCATAGCCCTTTGCCAAAGGTTTGCATCTTTATCTTGGAGTACTTCATCGAAGTTATAGGGATCGGTACCTTGTTCATCAGGGACCTGGTCATAAGATCTCGCAAGAACATAAACCGATCAGGTTGAATAATAATCCTTCCACTACGACGAGGCACAACCCGTGTGTGTGTATCATTGGTATTAAGTTGTGAAGATTTGGAACCATTATCTGCACGCTGCACTAGTTCAGGAACCTGCGTGTTAATGGTTGGTTCGAGATCTACACGAGTTTCGGTAATCCTCCCACTACAACGAAGTAATGGAATATCGATAACTCTTTCTTCTAATGTTTCTACTCATACCGATGGTATTGAAGAAGTATGTGTTGGTGTCTCACCTCTCATTTCTTCTAGAATAATACGGCTTCTAGGCTTGTGGTCCATAACATAGTCCTCTTATAAGAATGTGGCATTGGTGCTAACAATAACCTTCTGACCCTTAGGATTATAAAATAGACCACCTTTAGTTCCTCTTGGATACCTAACAAAGAAACATACTTCAGTTCTCGATTCCAACTTTTCTGCATTCCATTTCAGCATGTGTGCTGGACTACCCCAAATCCGAACATGCCATAGAGTAGGCTTTCGCCCAGTCCACAATTCTGTGGGAGTAGTAGGTACTGACTTAGATGGTACCAAGTTTAGAATGTATGCAGTTGTCTCTAATGTGTGTCCCCAAAAGGAAACTGGTAATTCTGAATAACTCATCATAGATCTTACCATGTCCATGAGAGTCCTGTTCCTTCTTTCTGTTACATTGTTTTGCTGAGACATATGGGGTGCAGACAATTGGGATGTAATCCCTTGCTCCAATGAGTATTCCCTAAACTCTCCCAAGAGGTACTCTCCACCACGATCAGATCGTAGTGTCTTGATACATTTACCTAGACGCTTCTTCGTTTCAGCCTTGAAGTCTTTGAATTTCTCAAAGCATTCAGACTTACGCCGCATTAAATAAATGTACCTATACCTTGATTAATCATCGATGAAAGTGACAAAGTATTCAAAGCCCCCTCTTGCTTGGACAGTCATAGGACCACACAAATCAGAGTGAACCAGTTCTAACGGCTCTTTTGCTCTATAGCCCTTGGTCGAGAATGGCCTCTTGGTCATTTTACTTTCCAAACAGTATTCACAGATTGGAAGTGCCTCCACTTCCAATGTGCCTAATGGTCCATTTTGAATCAGTCTTTGAATCCTTTTTAGATTAATATGACTAAGGTGTAAGTGCCAAAGATGTGTTTGGTTCATTTTTGAAGGTTCTTTTCTCTTAAATGGCAAACTATTTGTGTTATTCAATTTATTAAGTTGCAGTATAGGAGAGACAAGATTTATAATATAAAGATCATCCACCAATTAACCAGAACAAATAAAATGTTCATTTTCTTTAATAACTACTATTTTATTAAAATGAACTGAATATCCATTCTCAACTAGAAATTGAAACTAAATTCCTTCTTATAGAAGGTACAAAAAGGTAATTTTTTAATATTAAAATCCTATCTCTTCCAAAACTAAGATGTAGATCTCCTACTGCAACTACTGCTACTCTCGTAGCATTTCCCATATATAGATAAACCTCTCCATCACTGAGTTGCCTGGTTCCCTGGAACCCCTGCAAAGAATTGCATACATGATTAGTGGCTCCCGTATCTACACACCAGGTATCGGTAGATCAGACCGCTAAACACGATTCAACAACTAGTAAATGAGATTTACCTTGATTGTTCTGTCTGGAGAGATAAACAGGACATTGCTTCTTCTAGTGTCTTGGCTGCTTGCAAACAAAACATTTGCCTTTAGGCTTTCCTGGTTGTCCTCTTGGCCTTTGGATTGGCAGAGGACACGCGGCCTTCTTTTGAGCCTTTTTCATTTTCTTCTTGCCTTTCGGCTTTGAAGCAGAACCTTTCTCAAACACAAGAGCACTCCCTGACTTTCTGTTGAGATGCTCAGCTGCCTGGAGTTCTTTAAGCAGTTCCGCCAAAGTATATTTAAATTTATTCATGTTGTAATTGAGGCGGAATTGATTAAAAGACTCTGGGAGTGACTGGAGTACGATATCGACTTGGGTTTTCCCGTCGATTTTAGCTCCAAGGATCTCTAGTTCATTAAGAAGAGATATCATCTTAAGAATATGATCCCTAACAGGCGTCCCCTCAGCCATGGCTGTGTTCATCAAGTCTTTCATGAAACCTGCCTAGCAGCACGACTTTGATCCCAGAACATCTCTCGAAGGCTCTTTAGGCACTGGTCATTGACTGATGCTAATATTGCAGAACATTCAACATGGATGCCAAAATGTAACACCACGCCATCTCATCAGCCTTGACCCATTTCTAGTGAGCCTGGGTTTCCTCAGCGGTTGCCCCCTCACCAGGTTGCTCAGGACAGACTTGAGTAAACACAAACATGTACTCTTCAGCAGTTAACACAATATCCAAATTCGTTTTCTAGTCTATATAGTTTGGTCCAGTAAGTTTGTTTTCTTTAAGTATAACAACGAGTGTATTGAAAGAACCCATTTAAAAGCCTGAGAATCACATAATATAAATAATTACATTTGGGCAAACAATAACTACGGATTCGAGTTGAAAATATTGGTTCCCTCTACCATATTTGAAAGGAATCCGCCAACAACCTGATACACCGCGAATAGTATTACTTGATGGAAAGCCATATTCTATCTATCATTTGTTCAGATAGGCAATTGCCTTTTAATTTTACTATCCAGGTGATGTACCTTGCCTAGTAAAATTAAACTGCTGACTTGCTTTGGTCCTATAAATAACAACAGTGACTTAGATGGAGAGGATATTATTATTTATAGCTAAGTGTATACCATCACTTAATTCTAGGTCAAAATTTTCGTGAGGAACACCTCTGATGAAGAGGTGACTCACACTAACAATCACTCAAAACATTCTTTTAAAGAAGTTTGTACCGATGATTCCATGACGAACTGCATCCGATGGGGAGGATGGCACTAGAGCCATCACACAAAATTAATCATATCATCTACAAACCAGTGATGGAGACCATGGGATTTATACTTGATAAATTCCCTCTCCCACTTAGAATTTTTAAAAAAAATTTAGGGTTATAATTTTTAGAAAAACTTCAAATTTAATTAATAAAAAATAATAAAATACTTGACAAGGATTAGTTCATCCTTTACTTGTCAAACCCACATGTGTAGATAATAAAATTATTCTATTCTCGTGATTTTAGAAAATAAGTACTTATGTTTTCAAAATATGGAATTAGTGTTATTTCTAAATACACATGTAGTTGTTCATCATTTTAAATTAATATAAATTAAACATGCAGCTAGACATGTGAAATAGGTCTAGGAACAATTATCCATGTTGTCCTATTCATTAAACATGAAATAATAATAATCATTCAATCACACATAAATAAGGAAACCACAATAAAATAGGAATCCTACTATTATGGTCAAGCTGCAACTCTTGTGAAGAAAACTTCACTATGCATGGGGTGTCGCCACTACGCACAGGGGTCGAGCTGCCTGGTTAGCTCACGGTCCGGGGCAGCTCACCGGAAGCTAAATCCGATTTACCATCAGTAACTGCCTTCCAGAACTGTTTTCTGAAATAGTCTTCTGAAACTGCTTCCGGATCGCTTTCGAAAACTGCTCTCACGAACCATCTTCACGAATTTACTTGAGATATATTACATAAACCCTATGCCTCCATGAAGGAGTTCACATGCTATTTATTTGTAGTATATTAACCACGCATCAATCAAGTGTGAGATCCAATACATACAAATCATATGCCTCCATAAGGGAGTTCACATCCTATATCAAAATAGTAATATTAACCATGGATAAAACCATCGTGAGATCCAATCACACAAAACCAGTGACCATAATAGTAGAATAAGAACGCTGCAAAACAAGGGTTAGCATAGATCTATGCTCTATCCATTCATCCAAGTATGCATAAGATCTGTATTACTAGACAACATTGTTGTTGAATCAACGTTGCTCTGATACCACTGTTAGGAAACCGCGTTCCCAGAATCCGTTGATAGTGCGTATAAGTTGGTACTGCAAAAAATTTCGTGAAATCTATAATAACCCTACAAGGGCGGAACTAGGGTTACCTTGAACTGCTAAAACGGATTACTGTAGTAGACGAATCGAGAACACGGGCAAGATAACAGCTCATGATCTTCTACCGTATTCCTCTACTGCTAGAATATCAAACTGAGTATGGTCTCTTTCAAAATCCTTTTAGTTTTTTGCTCTCTCCTTTTCGATCTCTTTTCTATTTCGAGTTATAATACTCTAGATGGAAAAAATGCAAACTGAGAAGGGAGCCAAACCAGCATATATATAGCCTACGATAGGGACCATGAGAAGTCAATAAGGAATAGGCTTCCTTATGGAATTAGGAAACCCTAATTCGAACTGAATCAGATTCCTATTTCCATAAATTAAAATTCATATCACTAAAGAATTATAATTGCACTCCTACCCTTATCTCAAAAATATATTTCGAGCTCCATGTTATTAAATGCTTATTAAGATTACAGATATCCATTAATTAAATATAATTACTGACAATCATATTTAATTAATCTCTTAAAATTCCTTGAGATCCTCTCCTTAACTTATCTGATATGTCGGATACAAAATCCACCTACAGGGTTTGACATAATCAAAACTTATAAGCTTTCTCAAGGGGATATCATCAATCCCAAAATTGAGACATGGATTCCATCATTAATTAATATCCACCACACAATTAATATTGTCACCCAATCCTATAAGATATTAACCCATTTAAGGATCTCACCCTTTTAGGGATCAAAGCGTAAATATCAAATGTATGTGTTTATAAATCAACTTAGGATTTAGAGCATAAGCACTCATAATAGCCATGAGATGTTAATTATCTTATAAGTCAGTATAAATATAATTACCCCAAGTCGGTTCCGTTTCATACACAAAGTGTACCAGTATAGTGAGTTGAAACTATATCATTTTCCGTAGTCAAGACAAACCTACTACATCACCATGCTGCAGTCCTACCGATGGTGTCCAATCCCATCTAAGATTGTAAACAAAAATCTTATATTCTACAAGATCTGATGGTCTGATCTTCCATGTGTAAACTGAACTCTACACATCAAACCACCTACTATGTAGAATAAGAGACACACATGCACAATATTAAATAAACAATATAATGCAAACATTACCCACACAGATTCTCATAAAAATGAAATAATTGATTTTATTAAAATAATAAATCAACTACATAAAGCATGGCTTTTAGTATATATCCCTAACAAGAGTACCCATATTCCAAAATACAGGAGTTCCATTATTTGTGGGTCCCAAAGCGCGAGTCCTACACCAAACTCACTCACATTTTCTATTGACTACAAAGGTATATCACATCGTATGAAATGTGGTAGCCAAGCCTGGAGAATCTAAAAATTTCTCCAATACAAATTAATTCATCGACCTCTTAGAACAGTAATAGTGATAGTATTTGTAGTACTTTGTTTTCCAACCAAGGGATGTTGTGTCTCACCATTAGGGCTTGTGTAGAAACCAGGTTGGTTAGGTTGGGGAAGAATTGCAGTCTCACTAACCAACATTGAGAGCACAGATGACATTGTTGGCCTGTCTTCGGGACTTTGTTGCACACACAACAGCCCTATTTGTATGCTTCTCTGTACTTCTAATGTAGAATATAAGTCCCCTACCATTACATCCATTAGCTCAAGGTCCCTTCCTTCAGTCCACAGTCTCCATGCCTAAAACAGAACATTTAGAGAAAACATTAATTCTACAGTATAATGACTTTTTTAATTTACAATTTTGGTGTACTTGGAGGGTACCACATGCATATATATATATATATAGTATGCATGTAGTAGATAGGATTGGCTTATTTAAGAGAGACCCTCATATAAATAATTGCATGTAGAAGGTGTGGGTCCCATCCAAATGAGTCTATTGCTTTTTTGAAATTAAAAAAATATCAACTACTAGTGTAAAATTATAAGTCATCAAGTTTTACACAACATTGGGAGCAACGTGTATATATAACGTTGGAGAGTAACTCTTCACAATGTTTGGAACAACTACTTATAATGCTCTTATGTTGGGAAGCAACTCTGCAGAAAGTCGGGAGCAAGATCATTATAACATTGGGAACAACTCATCACCACATTAGGAGGATATTTATAACGTTTCGGTGCAAGTTTACAACGTGTAAACATAAAGTAGACCAAAACATAAATTTGTGTTTTTTAATTTTGTTGATAACTTTTAAATTTTTATAATTATTGTTGATATTTTTTCATTTTTTGAAAAAGTAGTAAACTAACTTTTAAATTGCAACGAAAAATTGACTGAAATCTAAAATTGGATACTATTAGAACACAGACACACAATGATGTATCTGTGTTCTAATAATATATAATTTTAGATTTCAGTCAACTTTTTGTATAAAATTTAAAAGTCAGTCTATTATATTTTTAAAATAAAAAAATGTTAACAATTATTAAAAAAATTAAAAAGTCATTAACAAAATTTAAAAAACATCAACTTTTGAATTGTTATTTTGTGTTTTAGCCTATTTTATATTTTGAACGTTGTGAACTTCACCAAAACATTATGATGATTGCTCCTAACATTTGGAAGACTTGCTCCCGACATTGTGAAGAATTGTACCTGCCTTTGAAATTAGCTGCTCCTTACGTTTTGAATGCTCAAATTTAGTAGGTTGATAGATTTCATTTAGTAGGTTGAAAAAATATAAATTTTATGCAAAAGAAACAAGTTGCAGATCGACATGAATGCTCAAATTTGTAAAAAGTTTTTCCAATGTTTGTTAGAGCACGTAATTTCACTGAGTCCACAAACTTCTTGATAAATTTCAAAAGTTGTGAAATTTCACAACTTTTTTAGTGTTGAAACTCTCTTTAGATATGTCATTTAATTCTCTCTCTCTCTCTCTCTCTCTCTCTGGATCTAACTTCTTCATCCTCTCTCATTCGACCACACAACTTCTAGACTCAAAATAATACATAATTAATACTCCAACAAAATTTCACAAACTTTTTAATTTAGTGAAATTTCACAATTATTTTCTTTTTTCCTCGGAATTTCATACAAACAATGCTACCTGTTTGGTAGATCTCGTCAAGTAGTTGGAAGAAATATAATTTACACCTAAAACAATGTGTAGATTGGAAGTTACGAATTTTTGAAATGTGAAAAAAAAAATTGGAAAAACTGTTAAGAAGGTCAAACGAGGTCGTTGGAGCTCCGATGAGGCCCTGGTGGTGGTCGTCGGAGGTCCGCGCAAGGTACATGGTCGGAGATCCGGCGAATCCGGCGAGGTGGTCAGATGTGGTGTCATGCCTATTGTGTAGCAATTTTAGCAAAATGGTGAGGGTAGTTTAGTCAATTGAAGGGAGAGAGGACTTATGACTAAAACTTTTTGCTTGTCGAACCTAATACTAAAACATTACCTTAAAATGAATTTATCACCAATTCACCCTTAAACAAATGGTAAAAGAATAAAAAAGCTAGCACATAATATATTCTCCCATCCCAACTCTTATAGCCCATCACACGCACGGTTACATCAAGTTTGTGAATTTCATTCTCTAGTTCTTCAATTAGTTGGAGAATGTAAAAGTTTTTTCTATTTCGTGGTTTGCTCGTGTGGATACTTTTAGAGATCGGACACTTGGAATATTTGGTGAACTATTCATAGGACGATCTGGGATCAATATTTTGTAAAGCACGCTTCAAGGGTAACAATTCGATTAACCTTCTATGGATATTTTATGTATTTTGTATACATCATAGACTTGATCGTGGATTTAGGAAACCGTTAATTTTTGTTTTCCGCGACACGGACCTTTAAGGATTCCATATGGTTTTCTTTCACTAGAAGTTTAGGATATATTGACTAATTTCCAAGTTACAACATTTTTTGGCAGCACTGTGATGCCAATTGGTTGTGAACCAAAACTATTTTTTCAGATGGTATAACATTTTAACCCCAAGTTGCAATGATTTAGTTCCAAAATCACTACTATATATCTAATTAGAAATACTCCATAAACTTACATGTCCAAGAAGGCTGAGGTCAAATCCATGATCACAAAACCCTCTGTTCCTTTTGCCACTCACTATCTCTAAAAGTAGTACACCGAAGCTGAACACATCTGACTTCATTGAAAAGAGCCCATTTGTTACATATTCTGGTGACATATAACCACTGCATGCCATTAAAAATAGACATTAGGCTTTCTTTGGTTCATAAATTTTGTGAGCGAAAACGTCAAGGAAAACACAAAACAAAATGTTTTCTTTTGTTTGATTACCAAGTAAATTAATGAGGAAAATAGAAAGAAATAGAAACTATATAGTGAAAAATGAAATAAATGAATTTGAGTTTTTTCACTTTCCTTCCGTTTCATTTTTTTTTTTATTATCAAGTTACAAAAACAATTTGAAATTTTTTAATGTTTAAAGTTCTTTCAGAAAGAAACCAAAAGGAATACACAAGGAAATTAGTTTTCCTTTCCCCTTTCTTTTCCTTCAATGCATCTGCAAATGAAACAATGCCTAAGACTCTGATTGGTTCATGGATTTAGTGTGGGAGAAGAAAAGAAAGCATAGAGGAAAACACTTTCCTTTATTTGGTTAATGAGGAAATAATATGTAAAAAATAGGAAGATAAATAAACAAGGGTGAACAAGTAATAAACATAGAGGAAAATACTTTCCTTTGTTTGATTAGTGAGGAAATGGTACGAAAAAAATAGGCAAAAAAATAAACAAGGGTGAACAGTTAATAAAAAAATTTAAAATTTTATGGCTCAAATTGTTTCCTATTTTCTTCAATTGCTATTGTGCTTTGAGAAATTTTACTTTCTAATTTTATTTAAGCATGAAGGAAAACATAACGAAAAATACGAAAAATACTAGGAAAACAATTTTCCTTTTCTTTTCCTTCTCTAAATCTACAAATGAAATAGAACCTAGGAAAGCAGTAAAAATTGAACTCAAATGTAAGGTAGACTTGAATTAATTCTTCATGTACTCACAATGTTCCAACAACCCTTCTTGTTTTTGCTAAAAATTGATCGCCTCCAAATGCTCTAGCAATTCCAAAGTCGGAAATTTTTGGATTCATTTCATTGTCTAGCAGCACATTGCTAGCTTTGAGATCTCTGTGAATAATTCTCAATCTTGAATCTTGGTGAAGATAAAGAATCCCTCGAGCAATCCCCATAATTATATTGAACCGCACGCTCCAAGCAAGAGGATTACTTCTTGTGTAATCTAGTACATCGTGCTAATTAAGAGAGGCTTATGGAAAATATATAGATAAAATCAAATTCTTCGCTTACACAAACTTTTTCTTTTCTTCTTTTCGACCCCCCCCCCCCCCCTTCTCTCTCTCTCTCTCTCTCTCTCTCTCTCTCTCTCTCTCTCTCTCTCTCTCTCTCTCTTCGGGGTTAATTTCTATTTTTATTCCTTGTGATTGAATCCTTGATGTGGTTCAAAAACTGATAATTAACTCATCATGTGGTTGTAATAAATTGAAATTGATAAGTTTCCTTTAAAACATTTGCGAAAACATTTTTGACCAATTTTAAGTTTGAAAAGTCAATTTTGTCGCAATTATCTTTTTCTTCATCACACCATCATTATCACCACCACCACGGTGGATCCAGAGGGGGGCAAGTAGGGAGACCGCCCCCTTAGATTTGAGAAGTACATAGACTCTCAGATTCGTGTATCCATCCCTGACCACTGTCACGATCGGTCCAACATCATCACTAAATGTTGCCATCCACCAAGTGAAAATAAATGTACAAAATGAATAGTTGAGGTGTATTTAAATTATGGAAAAGGTACACAAAGAAAGTCGAAGATGAATGAAGGGTGAATTCATTATTTCAAGTTAAAAGTTAACCCAATTGGGAATTGCACTTAACAAATCACAACACTGCAGGAGTTAAGCGTTAATTTTTGAACTATAAAGTAACAAAAAGGGGTCTAACCACATGGGTAAACTATAGTTAAAACTTTTATTTTTTGTATGAGAAGGGTAAACTAAGCAAGGGGATGAGAAAAATTTGAGAGACAAACCAAAAATAAAGGAGTTCAAGCTTCCATTTCGCAGATACTCGTAAATTAACATCCTCTCTTCCCCTTGAATGCAGCATCCCAAAAGCCTAACAAGGTTTCGATGTTGAAGTTTGGCTATCAAAATGACTTCATTTTTGAATTCACGAAGTCCTTGCTTGGAATTCTCAGAGAGCCTCTTCACTGCTATCTCTTGTCCAGTTGATAGCTTACCCTATACAACAATTAACATGATTTTTCCACTCACTTGGAAAGATTTCAATTATGTTTCCTCCAAAAAAATCTGTGTATATATACATATAAATAAAATAAGGAAGCACGTATTTTTGTTTAATGTAGAAGAATCTGCATCGGATGCGCACCCACACCCACACTGACATGGATTATTCTTGGATGAGGCAATGTGTTTTTTCTATTTTTTTTTTTCCAAAAACTGGGACTCTAACATAAGTTTTAAAATTTTGGACTTAATTTACGAGTGTTGAGAGTTGATTACAAGTCAAAAGGCCAATATTACTTATTTATGCTTGTTATTAGTCTTAACTACATAAAAAAATTAAGACAATGTACAGTTTATAAATTTATGTATATATATATAAATAATTTATAAAAGTACCACTGCACCTACATACTCGCATCTGCATTCCCGCACATACCATTGCTTTCTAGGTACGTATGTGTATATATATGGGGGGGCTGCTATCCTACTACATGAAGGTTGTAGGATAGCATTGTAAACCATCTTTTAGCGACCAACAAAAATATTTTTAGCGACAAAAAAAACTTTTAGCGATAAATCTTTTTAAAAGATTTCGTCACTAAAGGTGGAAAAAAAATTGTCGCTAAAGGTGAAAATTTCGTCTCTAAAAGAGTTTTTTTCGTCGACAGATAGATACGCATAGATGCCTTTAGGAGTAAATGTCCTAAATATAAGAAGAAAACCATGAATTTAGTCATTATTATTCTAACAAACAAGACATTAATACAATTTCTTCGATACTTTCTGTAATACCCTATGTTTTTTAATGTATATTAATGTATAAGACTTGATATTATTCCTTGGATACACGTATGAACCTTACCGTTCTATTAGTAATTTTAGTGTTTCAATCGATTGCCACTTTTGGTATCCCAATCGATTTCCCTTTCCCAATCGATTCGATTGCCACATTTGGTATCCCAATCAATTGCCCTTTCCCCAATCAATTGATACCTTGCCGACATACCCAATCGATTGCCCTCTTACTAATCGATTGCCTTCATAAATATCCGAGTCCAATCGATTGCCCCTTAATCCCAATCGATTGGTCGGGAGGTGAACTTGGTCTCCAAGTTTGCCTCGGGTTTTGATGTGTGGCACTCATATTTTCTATATATAAGATGATTTCGTACTTGTGAGGGTTGTTTGACAGATTTTGGTGAGAAAGAGAGTTCATATACACATATATACACTTATACACATATATATATGCACCCATATATATATATATATATATATCTATACACACACTGCTGGGGCAGAAGGAGAAGAAAAGAAGAAGAAGAAGGACAAGGAGAAATAGAAGGAGAAGGAGAAGAAGAAGAAGAAGAAAAAGAAGAAGAAACAGAAGAGACGGAGAGAAAAAGAAGTCTGAGAAGAAGAGAAGAAAAGAGGAGAGAGAAAGAGCTTGAGCTCCATAGACCCACACACTCATACACACGCCTTAAGTGAGTTCTAAACTCATGTGGTCCCTCTATTATGAAGTTTTACATATTTTTAAGAAGGAAAGATGTAGTAAAATACATCCCCCGAACATTTAAGTTCTGGACTGCCAGTCTCACTGGAAAAAAAAGAAGTCCCAATCGATTGGGCTTTTTCACAATCAATTGCCATTGACCTTGACCCAACCCATTGGACATTTTATTAAATCGATTGACATTAGTGGTACCCCAATCGATTGCCAAAGTTTGTAATTGATTGACATTGAATGTGATCCAATCGATTGAACTTTTCCTCAATCGATTATTATTGCTTTTTGCCCCCAGTCGATTGGACCTCTGTCCTAATCGATTGGAAGTTATAGAATGTGGATATTTTCTGCTAGTTATTATATGAACTGTTTAACTGTTCAGATATCAGTTCATATACCAGCGATGAGATAGCGGAGAGATAATATTAGAGAATAGTAGGATGTAGAAAATGGATTAACGTTATGACGTTAGATAAAGTGACAATCGTGAGTTTGATATTCGTCCATTTCAATCAGAGTAGTCAGGCCACAAGGGAATGTCATGTATCATTAGTAATACAATGATAAGTAGGTTTGATAAGTTCTGGGATTCTTACGGGAATGAGCATTGGTCAATCATATGTCCTAAAATGCGGTGGACTGTGCATATGTCCTAAAAGGCAGTGGACAGGACCAATTAGCTCTAAGATAGCTGGTAATCCAATCATATGTCCTAAAAGGCAGTGGACTATTCATATGTCCTAAAAAGCGGTGGACCGAGATTATTGTTAGACATCATTAAGTCGTGGCAATAGATCTGATGTCTCTTTGCTCAAAGCATTAAATCCCTGACATGCGGAGGACTGTGCATATGTTCTAAAAGGTGAGAGATGGACTGAAGTGGTATCCATGACATGCGGAGGACTTTGCATATATCCTAAAAGGCAGCGGATAGAGCATTGGTGTATCCAGGAGTATTACTATCAAGTCTGTTCATCAATCAGTTGGTTATGATAAGTTCTTGTATAATAAGACGTTGGATTGAGATAACAAGAGGATCAAATAAGTGAAGATACTGTTGTAGAACTATTTCTTTTATCCTTTCATAAGCTTGTATATTACTTCATATAACTAGTACCACGCTAGTTTTCTATTTACTCAGCTTTTAGTAAGTTAACGGCCTTTTATGCCTGAACATTCACCATCCAGACTACCCTATTTCTAATACTACAGGTGATGATGCCTATAACGATGGCTACTACCCGGAGGGTGTTTATGCAGAGGGTGGTCCCATTGAGGACGGGTACGTTGGGGAAGACTGCTACACTGACGGCTATGTTTCCGCCAGCTGAAGTTGAAGATTAGGATAAAGTATAGTTTCTATTCCAGTTTTCTTATGTTTTGTAATCGGGCATATGTTGCACTACGACTCTAGTACTTCTACTTTTGGAACTCTGATGTAATAGTTAGTAAGTTTATATTATGATCAGTTTGGTTGTATTATTGTTTGTGTTATGTACTGCTGTTTAGAACTGTGTGGTGTGCACAATTCAGTGACTTCAATAGTCATTGTTTATGGACCCAAAAAGAAATTTTTTTTTGCTCTATTTTTGTTGTTCCGGAGCGTGACACTTTCATCATCTTCGAAGATGCTATTGGTCTATCTACGTGCCACATAGAGACACTTAGGCATTTGGACCAAACACACTTTGAATACATAAGATATTTTATAAGTAACCAATGAAAAGTTCCCAAGTCTTTTCGTACTCTTATTATGAGCAATAAGCCCCTGCTCTGCATTAAAATAATTATCGCTAACAGATGG
The DNA here is from genome assembly GCA_033977485.1 of Hydrangea macrophylla. NCBI lineage: Eukaryota > Viridiplantae > Streptophyta > Magnoliopsida > Cornales > Hydrangeaceae > Hydrangea > Hydrangea macrophylla. Next base: position 64,188,481 of record CM066998.1, read on the forward strand.
AATATAAATTACCTTGTAGACAGGTCCAAAACCACCCTCTCCAATCTTATTTGAGTCTGAAAAATTGTTGGTTGCCTCTGAAATGGTGACAAAACTTAAAAGAGGTAAATCTAGGCTTTCTTCATCGTTGGCTTGAGAATCTTGACGCCGACCTATATTTTCATTGAAATCGATCATGATATTAGAAGAGCATCTCCAGCAGGTTACCTATTTGAACTTTTTTGACAAAATAGCTAGTCAACCGAAGTTTTATGTATTCCAACAAGCTAGTCACTTGACTAAACATTGTAACATTTATTTTATTGCCTAGTCAGATTTATGTAGTTAGGAATGACTCTTTATATTCTCTATCAAAATCTCAACCTTTAGATCTTCTTCCATTGTTTAATTAGTTGGCACAAATCTCAATCATGAAAAATATTATAAAGTAAGATGGCTAGATAAAACAAAAAATACTGTTGGAATTGAAGGTAAATAGTGAATAGCTAAACAAGTTTTTAACTTAAGTACCGGCTATAAACAATTTCACTGCTACAACTAAGAGTTTTTGGGTCATAAATGTAATACTCCTAAAGTGAAGCCAATTTTCTAAAAAAAAAAACACCTTATGTAAAAACTGTACGTAGATGAATCAGTCTTCTAACTGGTGAGAGCATTGTCCTAAATTTTAACTCACCAGTTGAGAAACAAGCATCATTGAGAAATCAATATTCATCTTTTTGGGTAAAATACACTTTGCACCGTTAATGTTTCTAGCGATTTGCACTTGAGTCCCTAGTGTTCTAATTTTGGCAGTTAAGTCCTTAATGTCTCAATCGTGTTGCGATGTGGCCCTTCCTTACACTTCCCAGTCATGTGACCTTAAATGGTTGGAGGGTGAATAAAAATCCAAAATTTACCTTGTTTTTGTAGCCTTCTCTTCAGAATGAAACATAAAGCAATGAGAAGCATTACTGGAGCTACTGATGCAGCAACAATCACCAAAACCATCCTCCTTTTCTTTCTGGATTCTGAATATAACTCTACAATTGCAATCCAATTTCAAAATTCATAAAAAAAAATAAAATAAAATAAAATTAACATCAATGAGAAAAAAAAAGCCAAGAGTTCCAATTAACTCAAATTAAACGTACTATAAAGACAATGATCAATAGAAAAATGTACCTAAATCAAGAGCTGAGACACGAAGGTGAAAATTTTGATTACCGCTATTTTGCAGCCGTGTAATGTCAACCAAATCCCCAAACCACAACAAGCACCCACCACTTTGGGCTCCAGTTGGATCCGAATTAGCATAAGCTGTACAAGAACAATTCTTCAAACACTCTGCTTCACAATCCTTGAGACTCATACTATCATTCATCCAAAACTCCAAGAAATCGGGTACTTTAACCCGTTTGATCTCCAAAAAGCCTTCGCCGACCGAACAATTTAATGGGTGTTTTGAAACACACCCACTTGACGAAACAAGCAAATCACCATCTTGTGATGATCTAGGTTCATATCCAGGCAAACAACCACATATCCGCGGGCCATTAATGGTGCAAATGCTATTAGGACCACACTGCCCATAATTGTCACATGGAACACTAGGGAGCGAACGCAAAACAAACCATTCAAGGCTAATATTGTTCCAAATTTGTCTTTGGATTGAACCATAATAACTTAAAACAATCTTTGTAGTAGTAGAATCGTCTTGAGGAGTATAATATTCGAAATTTTGCTTTCCTGAATCATTGATGAGTTTGGGGTTGTAGATAAGGTTGGGTAAATTATTGACGCCACTAAATCTCATACCGTCCCATGGGCCACTTCGGAAAATCTTTACAGGACCTTTTCGAAGGAATACTTGTGAAAAGCCGCGATATTCGATTCCTATAGAGAATTCCCCAGGGGAAGGGTCTTCTGGGCTTTTCCAGGATGTTAATTTCCTTTCCCTCCCAGTTTTCCCTTCCCTTCCCAGTTTCATTCCTGCCATCAAGGTGTCGGAAGGAAAATCAAAGCTCTGCCACATGTAGATTTCTGTACCTCCATCACTCCTCAAAACAAGATTTCCTGAGTCTAAGAGCTGTGCAATAGTAGCATTTTTGGATGAAAAATCAATCTGATGAGTATCATTGGTGGACCAAACAAGTTTTTCTCTTTGGTTGAGAAGAAGCAAATTTCCATGGTCTCCAATTTTGAGAATCCCTGATGAATCATTAAGTGGGTTATCCCTATTTGCAACCCATATGACTGTTTGGGGAGTCAGATTATAGTGCCATATACCCAAGTATCTGTTCTTGGAAACACCAGGACTGAAGAAACCAAACTCAAATCTTTGTGCTGATGATACAAGAGTCTGACCATCACTAAGTGTATCAATTGGGTGTAAAATATCAGTGGCTATACAGATTTCTGTGAATGATAATAATAATAATACCAAAATTTTCAATTTGTAATTTAGAATTGTGTTACTGACAATCTCCATACCAATGGAAAACTCTCGAGATGACTAAATGACTCTTGAATTTTTAACCAGGTTGTGTGCACAAATTTTTTTTCCCCCATTTCAGGAAATTACATATCCACCCCAAAAAAAAATTTATTTAGAAACTCCCTATTTTGTTAATTTGATGAGTTTTGAAAAATTCTACAATACATCCAAGTATGATACATTCAATTTCTTGGCCTCAAATTGAAATAATAAGGTGTCTTTTGTTGTAGTACTTTTGGTGCTAATCAGTATTGCTTTTCTTGTGTGCCATTTGATAATAAAAATATGTGGCATCTGGGAGTAATTTTTAGGTTCCATTAATTAGTTACTCCAACTTTATATTAGATAGTAACAGGCAGGGACGAATGTAGAAATTTGTAGTTGGGGGGGCTTAGTAGGGGACAAAACCAAGAAGTTACACCTGGAGTAGCCGAGTTTGCAGGGGTTCGAGGGCTTAGGCGAATTTTTTTTTTTTTTTTTAAGTATTTAAACATTTTTTCTTGCAGATTAATATAATTAAGTTAATGCTATAAAAATTAATAGATAACTCGAGAAATCTTCTCACAATGTATGATACATACACCAAAGTTACAATACTTTAAGACCTGTTACCACCCATTATAAATTGAAACTAACAAATGACACCTAAAAGTTACTTCCAAATGACACATTAGAAAGGTTAATACTAATTGACACAAAATGCACTACAAATGACACCTTATAATTATAAATTGAGATTAAGAAATTCTTGTATATTTATGTGCCTTTTGTGATTGATATTCATATAATTATTTTTTCGCATTTTAATTTGTTATGGTTTCATGTTTTGCTAGTCTTGGGCACAACATACAAATTCTTGTTGCTGTTAGTTTTAACAAAAGTGAGTATTACTCGTTTGACATCGAGTATGCTCTTATTCCCTCTATTGTATAAATTGAGTGTTCAATCCCACTCTAAAAAATTACAAAAAATAAAATAAAATCGAGTTTATTTTCTCGAACTCTTGGTTCACAATTCAGGAGGAGGAAAAATCGAATTTATATACTAATAGGGAGCAAAGGATGGTCAAACTTGAACACTTTGAAAATGAAATGAGCTGTTTTTGACTATGAAAAGCACATGAATTGAATATAATAATAATATATGTCAAAGAAATATCCCAGTCTATGATTGTAACCACTAGCCAGGAAATTTCGTACCCAATTGACTGCGATGACCCATTCATAGTTCTTGAAATTTTTGTCATCAAATATAAGATTCTGTTTGGCACAGCTTTGTTTTTACGGTTCAATCAAAAAAATTTATTTTTTGGCTATCTAAGAGCACATTTGACACAACTTCTACTTTTGCTATTCCGTAAAGGAATAACTTTGGCTTGGGAGGACTGGAATTTAATGGCGTGTATTCACTTATAGATCTATACTACTACTGCTGAGGCGATTTTTTTTTCCCGGTCTATTCAGTCATTTTATTTGTTTGGATTTTCATATACCACTTATCTATAGTACCAGTTCATTTTTAATTTGTCTTCCTTGACTAATAGTAAAACATTTAAGTTGAACTAAATTAAAAAGTGATAAAAAAAAAGGTGATAGGAAAAATATTTAAATTATGGTGAATTACAATTTAGGTTAATATATTGTACATAATTCATTTATTTCAAAATTTGGTAGGAACTTATTATACATACTATATATATATATAAATAAATAAAAAATTCCTACTCCAATAATAAAGTATTTTGTTCAAAACTAGGGGGAGCTATAGCCTAGGGCAACCCTCAAAGGTATCCGCCCTTAGCCTTTGGCCTACTATGAAGGCCACTGGCAGAGCATGATGACTTCTCTACTAATGGGGTTGAATTTAGATGGTATTATAGTGGAATAACCCTTTAGAGCATTTATCCAACCAAGGAGAGCATGATCTTGACATCATTGTAGTCTCTTTGATATTTGGCAGAGCACTAATTTTTCTTATTGCCACATTTGATCAATTTATTCACAAACATTCTATGCTAAGCTTTGCTAACCTTGTTAAATTTGATGGAACTCTTAGGAAATTACTGATTTGTGGATATACTTGTGTTTGCACCTAAAAAATACATTTTTTTAAGTCAAAATTGGTAGAGGCCGATTGGATCTTTTCAAATCGGACTATAAGACCGATTGCAAAAATTAATGGCCAAGTAATTGGTTATTAGTTGATTGGACCGGATGGATTTTTGTAATCTATATACAGTTCGGGCTGGCGTATATGGATTCGGGCTGTATTGCCTCATCGGACTTCCCTTACTTGTACCACTTCAATAGCAGCCAATTGAATTTGGCCTAAGTTTATATATTGGGTCACCATGATTAACTGGGTTGTTGATCAATCAATCAATTAGTCAACAAAGGTGGGCCCAGGGTATCATCACGAAATCTCATGTCCCAGTATATCATAGTGTATTAGCATAGGCTTTGTTTGGCACCAAAATTCCATCGGACTGTGGTGATATCGGGTTACACATCTTAGGCTTCATTCAGTATTCATGACCAATCGGACATCCAATATTTTCATTGCCAGTCGGGCTGTCAACATGTCAATCGGGCTGCAACTCATAACTCTCCACAATATTCAGCCACTTTGTTTGACCAAAGTGGTGGTCCCACCAATAGAGGAGTGCTCATATGAATTTGTTTTCAGTTCAATCACTTCTTGAATTGAAACAAATACATAGCGTTCGGATTTGAGTTTCCATATCAAGATAATTCTTGATTGATGCTGATAAGGGAAGATAATATTGGGAGATAATATCAATACTTTATGGAAGTATATATCTTTACTTGGAGGGGAAGTCAGCCGAATGAAGACCATATTGGGACCAGATTCAAGATATATACATATATATATATATATATATGTATATATATTTTACAAGATATGGCAGTTATATCAGATTTGGAGATAAATCTGGTATAATTTACCAGATAATATTCATCAGATTCCTACCTTATCTAGGAGACCAGTCAGACCGCTATAAATCAACAGGCAGGCCAAGCTATCAATTCACCCCGCGTCACTTTGACAACCGCATCCAAAAAAGCATTCAACATGCATTCTTAGTTTTTTAGGCAAATAAAAAGCTTCCTTTTTATTTTCTTAGGCTTTCTTAGCTTTCAATTACATTATTGTAATTTCATTTCTTTTAATTAAATAAAAGTCTATTTTATTTAATTCTTTCTTTTATCACTTGTATGGCTTGTGTGCTTCAATACTGCCATAGGATTTTAGGTGAGGGTACTTTCCTACTCGCCTCACACAGTCGTTTTGTTAGAAGTCAGATTCATTAAGCCTTGTGTATCACTCACACAAGCACTTAGGAAATTAGTTTGCACTAGCGAACCATTATTGGTTCTGGCACGCCCGCGCAAATTACAGCAAACAATTTGGCACGCCCGGTGGGACAGCCAAGTGATGAGCCATGCACACACTGAAGCATGGCTATATTTCTACAACAACCAGATTGGTTGGCGGAACGAGTCAATACGCCAACTTCGCGAAGAAATCTATCGTCTCTACAACGATGGATATTGGAATGAAACTGGTCATCTTTAGAATGAGATAGACCGTTTTGAGGCCGACATGCGATTTTTTAATCAAGAAATCGGCCTCCTCACAGCTTCGAGTGGAGCTGATGAGCTGCCGCCCAAGGGAAATTCGTTCATGTCTCTAGACGAGTTTCTATACGGTGACTGGCGAAAGAATCTAGCTTGTGACAACATTCTTCGTGCTCTTGAAGATATGAAGGCGCACTCGAGAGAACAACAGGCAAAGCTTAGCCGGTTTGAAGAAGATACGAAAACAAGCCTGGCAATACTAGAGGCTCAAGGGCAAAAGATCGAGCAATTTTTAAAGTCACGGCAACGGCCCGAGAAGGCCGATGTTACCGCTCTAAATCAAGAGACCGATGACTCTGGTCATCTTGATTTCACGCTGTCCAAACCGCTCGGGGGGCAAGAAGACGACGAAAAAATAATTTCTAAGGAAAGGCCGAGTAATTTTATATCGGCCATAGAGCCTCTCGCCGACGATGAAGAAGGCGATGAAGCGCCCGGGGGGCAAATTCAAGACGAGCCTCAAAATTCTATTGAGGCCGAAGAGGAAGAGAGTGATTCTGATTCGGCCATAGACCCTCTTAATAGCGAGGAGGACGAAGACGAAGACCCTCTTGTTGATGAAGAAATCGGCGTAGAAGGGCTCGGGGGGCAAGCTTCGCCGAGACCGATTGATTCTAAATCGGTCCAAGAATATTTTGAACATATTCCTTTGAGGAAACTCAGCCTCAAGGAATTGTTCAATTTTTTCGGTCTTGTAATAGTGACCGATTATATTCTCCATTTTAAGCCAATTAATTATTTGGCTTGAATTGATTTACATCCACGATGGCTGTGTGGGTGTCACCAAAAATTGAATATTATTTGGTGGTTGTTTCTTCAACAGTGGTATTATCAAGAAGACTGAAAAGGTGCTGAAGACCGGACTGAAATAATTCAGTCCATAGGCTATTCAGATTCACAAGGCCGAAAGCAAGAATAATAATAATAAATAAAGTGATGCTGGAAGGATGCTTGGAATGCTGATCGGACATAGAGGCCGATGGTGTAGTGTAAGAAGTGCTTGTGTAAACGGTCTAGATGGCAAGCCCGATACAGCGAGAAAGGTAATCGGTCTCTAGAAAAATATGGCTATTCAAAATTTCACTTGTTTTTATTTTAAACAGCCAGGGGGGCAATTGTTTGCACCTAAAAAATGCATTTTTTTAAGTCAAAATTGGTAGAGGCCGATTGGATCTTTTCAAATCGGACTATGAGATCGATTGCAAAAATTAATGGCCAAGTGATTGGTTATTAGTTGATTGGACCGGATGGATTTTTGTAATCTATATACAGTTCGGGCTAGCGTATATGGATTCGGGCTGTATTGCCTCATCGGACTTCCCTTACTTATACCACTTCAATAGCAGCCAATTGAATTTGGCCTAAGTTTATATATTGGGTCACCATGATTAACTGGGTTGTTGATCAATCAATCAATTAGTCAACAAAGGTGGGCCCAGGGTATCATCACGAAATCTCATGTCCCAGTATATCATAGTGTATTAGCATAGACTTTGTTTGGCACCAAAATTCCATCGGACTGTGGTGATATCGGGTTACACATCTTAGGCTTCATTCAGTATTCATGACCAATCGGACATCCAATATTTTCATTGCCAGTCGGACTGTCAACATGTCAATCGGACTGCAACTCATAACTCTCCACAATATTCAGCCACTTTGTTTGACCAAAGTGGTGGTCCCACCAATAGAGGAGTGCTCATATGAATTTGTTTTCAATTCAATCACTTCTTGAATTGAAACAAATACATAGCGTTCGGATTTGAGTTTCCATATCAAGATAATTCTTGATTGATGCTGATAAGGGAAGATAATATTGGGAGATAATATCAACACTTTATGGAAGTATATATCTTTACTTGGATGGGAAGTCAGCCGAATGAAGACCATATTGGGACCAGATTCAAGATATATATATGGCAGTTATATCAGATTGGGAGATAAATCTGGTATAATTTACCAGATAATATTCATCAAATTCCTACCTTATCTAGGAGACCAGTCAGGCCGCTATAAATCAACAGGCAGGCCAAGCTATCAATTCACCCCGCGCCACTTCGACAACCGCATCCAAAAAAGCATTCAACATGCATTCTTAGTTTTTTAGGCAAATAAAAAGCTTCCTTTTTATTTTCTTAGGCTTTCTTAGCTTTCAATTATATTATTGTAATTTCATTTCTTTTAATTAAATAAAAGTCTATTTTATTTAATTCTTTCTTTTATCACTTGTATGGCTTGTGCGCTTCAATATTGCCATAGGATTTTAGGTGAGGGTACTTTCCTACTCGCCTCACACAGTCGTTTTGTTAGAAGTCAGATTCATTAAGCCTTGTGTATCACTCACACAAGCACTTAGGAAATTAGTTTTCACTAGCGAACCATTATTGGTTCTGGCACGCCCGCGCAAATTACAGCAAACAATTTGTCTCTGATCAATGGCTTTAAAGTCAGTTCACGCAAATCCAGAGTAACTATCCCTTGTCCGGTTGTCCCATTGTGTATTATTTATTTGGATTCTGTTATTATTTTTTATTTGAGGAAGTTTCATGAATTCTGATAATCCAGGGCAACGAATTAATCTGTATGTTGGGTTTATTTGTTGTTCGTTTCAATAAAAAACCATAATGGTAAAGTTACTGTTGGAGATTTGCCACCTTTATTGCTAAATGAGTGAGCAAATCTTGGTACTTCTTTTGTCATTTGGATTTTATGTTAGCTTTCAGCAGCTTGCACCCATGACCAATGATTGATTCCTTTTTTTTTTTTTTTTTTGTTGTAGGACTGTTGGATTTGCCTACTAGCCTATGGATTCAGGTAATTAATATTAACCCAATCTGATTATATTCTGTTTATATAACGATAACTTTGGTTTGGAAAATTTCTCATTTCTTTTTCTTTGTTCATAGAATTAAGTGGATTCCTCGTTGTGATCTATTTCCTCTTGTAGGTTATTGATTGTGAGTAATACTAGACCCACATAAATTTTCAAAAAAAAAAATTCATACAAAATAATCTTGATCCTTGATTCTGGTGAGTCTTGTGTGGCAACCATGAGTTCCCCACATAGAGCACACTGGAATCAAGGGTCGGAATTATTTTGTGTGGAATGTTGTGTGAAATTTTGTGTAGGTCTAACTTTATTGATTGTTATTTGTTAGTGGAAAGCGTGCCAAGTCAGTGAAATTCAAGAATGGCTACATGATTTACTCTGGAGTCTGGTCAACCTGCCTATTCAAAAGTTAATATTTATGCATTAATGCACACTCTCTTGGTGCAAATTGTACATGTGGTTATAAGTATGTATCTATGGCTGAGTGCCTGAATTATGCAAATTACTTGGATTTGGGTTTGTGTAATATTCATTCCTTTTTTGAATTGTAAGTATACTTTCATCTATGCACTAAAAGTTGGATTGCTATGGTTTCTTTTCCTTTTTTTTTTTTTTTTTTCTATTGGGGATTTATTATATATTAATTTTTACTTCTAATTATGATTATAAGTGTTATTTGTGATACAAGTGCTATTATTATATTATATATTGGTGCGCTATGATAATGTCAAATTTTATTTCTCCTTTAAAAAATAATCTGGCACTATTCCTAAACTCTACCAGATTAAATAATTTTTACACTTAATAAAAAATTGGCATTGGCCGGGTTGCCCTTTTTTTTAATAAAAAAACCAGCACTGTTTTTCGCAGTACAAAAGGCATGTAGATTAATGTACCCGATATGTGACACATGGCAAGCACAAAAGTTGCCACGTGTTGCCTAGTAATATTGACGCGTGGCACAAAACAGTGCCAAAAAAGGGTGGCAAAACTTAGAAATCAGGTACCCTTTGACCAAAATTAGACACTGTTAACAGTGCCAAAAAAATTGGATCCCCGATATTTGGCCCTGAACAAAAGCATGTCTGAGTGCCAGTTTAGCGTTTTTGGTGTAGTACAAATAGGTTCATAGCTTATTATGAGATCCAAGAGCTCTAATCAGAAAAAGGTAAAAGCGATAATCTATCTAGTTTAAATTACAACAAACAATGTAATACCAAATTTGCCCCAAGCCTTAGCCTCTAGCGAGCTTCAACCATAGTCACAGTAACATCATTAACAGAACAAACTCCAACACTTGAGTCTTTAGCATCGATACTGCCTCTGAAAATAAAAGCAGGCTGTTTAGGATCAAGAAGAGCTGTTTCATTACATAACATAAAAGCAACTTCGGACATGTTTGGCCTGTCAGTAGTTATTTCTTGGACGCACAAAAGTCCAATTTGAATACATCTCACAACTTCCTCAGCTTTGTGTGACTTTTCCAATGATGAATCCACTATGTCCAAGGCATTCCCTTCTTTCCAAAGTTCCCAAACCTTAAAACGGTTCAGAAAATCATGTTAGTTAATTAGCATGGTCATATATTTTTGGAGAGTAATGTTAGGGTCCCAAATTTGTATATCGAATTTGATTTCTAATTAATGTTAAACTATTATTGAATGTGATCATAGTGCCACATGCGTTGGAAATGAAATAGTGATTAGAAGTTCGAAAATCATACCATTACTCAACTTTCAAATGGTCAACTACACTTCTGCACCCTTTATTTTTCTCAGAATTATAATTTAGTATTATGAATTCCTATAATTATACATAAGCTAGAGGTAAGTGAGGACAATTGATTTAAATTGAAGATAGTTATTGTTAGCCTTGAAATGTCATATATGTTAACAATTAGAATTTACTTCAAATTTTGGGGCTTTTAGGTGATCCCATTGACTATAGAGAGCCCAAATTTGAATTTTGAGGGGAAAAAAAGAAGGGGTCAAGAAGCGTATTTGAGCCGTTCACATGTCATAGGACTATGACATGCATTTACTTACATGTCCTATTAAATTCACCGAGTTTGTTTGATAATAACTGCTGTTCTTCTTGCCACTAATGATCTCCAATAACAAAACCCCAAAACTGAAAACATCAGATTTTATTGAAAAGAGTCCTTGCATTGCATACTCTGGTGACATGTAACCACTGCAGTAATTGAATATGAAGAAATTAGTATGTACCAATATATATGTGTGGATATATATACATATATATATATATTTTTTTTTTTGAGCATTGATTGTTATAGTACTTACTATGTTCCAACAACTTTACGCGTATTTGCTTCAATTTGGTCCCCTCCAAACATTCTAGCCATACCAAAATCAGATATTTTTGGGTTCATTGCAGCATCTAGTAAAATATTGCTAGCTTTTAGATCCCTGTGGATGATCCTTAATCTTGAATCTTGATGAAGATATATAATCCCACGAGCAATCCCCAAAATGATTTGAAAGCGTTTTTTCCAATCTAGTTGAGACCCTCTCACTTTATCTGGATGTATTTGAAAATGGTTAATTTCCACAATACTCATGTAGTTAAGTTCATTTTTACTTCACTTAATCAGGGTAACCAGATCATTTATGATGAAGATGGTTACTTAACCCCTTTTGTACAAACCCTAATAAAGTAATAATGTAAGTAGTTTTACCGTCAAAAGAAAAATATTCCATCACTTCAAATTTATTTATTTGTCTATATATTTTATAATAAAACTGCCTTAGTACTCAATTTTAATATTTACTTTTTATGGTGGGTGGCGATGGTTGGTGGTAGTGGTAATAAAGGTGGTTGAAGAAGTAAAAATAAGGTAGAAAAAAGAAAATGAAGAAAAACAAGGTGAAAATAAGTTAATGGGGGCAAAATTGACTTTTTAATTCAAAACTTTTCCCGGCAAGCTGAATTTCAAAATTTTCATGTGTTATAACATTTTAAATTTAATCGCAATTACAAGGGGTTAGATGTCAATTTTTGAACTATCGATAAGTAAATTAAAAATAAACTTAACTATGATGGAGTAAAGTATATTTAACCCTTTGAAAAAAGTGCCAAAACAAATATATTTACACACAGTCAAATATCTAATGCAGTGAAAACTAAAGAGATGAAACCAAATGGAGGTTATAGAATAGAAGGCATACCAAAAATGAAATAATCCAATCCTTTGTTTGGCAAGTATTCATAGATTAACATTTTCTCTTCTTGTTGGAAGCAATATCCCAAAAGTCCCACTAGATTCCTATGCTGGAGTTTGGCAATTAGTGTAACTTCATTCTTGAATTCTTCTATCCCTTGTCCTGAACTTTTTGAGAGTCTTTTCACAGCTATTTCCACTCCATTATACAACCTACCCTGAAATCAAAATTTAAGGCACCATTCCCACACGCAGACATACTAACACAATTAATCAAATTTGAAAGATTGATGTTATGCAATTTTAGACATTTGTCATAGTACTTGTAAGGGTAAATTGAACTTTAGCCCTCCAACTTTGTGATAAATTTCTCTTTAGTCCCTATATTCTCAATTTTTTCAATTTAATCCCCCATGTTTGACAAGTTTTTAAATTTGGTCCTAGCAAGTATTTCATCTCAAAAACTGATCTTTAGTGATAAATTTTTTGATGTGGGAACAAATTTGTACAATTATCGCATTTGGAGGGATCAAATTGAAATCAGCCCCAAAGTCAAATGGTGAAAAATGTAATTTACTCCACTTAAAATATGTTACCTTATAAACTGTGCCAAAACCACCTCCACCAAGTTCATTAGCAGCAGAGAAATTATTTGTGGCTGCGATTAAGGTACTTAGATCAAAAGATGGCAAATCTGTATTTTTTCCACCTTCATCAAGCTCTAGTCCTATAAAAGAATCTTCAGAAAAATGTCAGAATTAGTGAGGAAAGTAAGGGTCTATTTGACAAAACAAAAAATAAGTGCTGGATTTTAAGCAGTGAAAATTTTAAGTGATTGAGTTTGCAATATTGAAAATAGTATTCCAAGCATTGAAATAGACTGCATTCAATGATTATATTCAGTAGTAATTTTTCACTTAAATTTTCAGTGATATTTTGGCTGTTTTTCAATTAAGTGGTACATTATCAAACGCACTGAATACAAATAAATTTTAGCACTTAATTGGGTTATCAAACAAATCCTGAATAATAGACTGCACTTGCCTCTCCTTTTCTGTCCGTTTAACATAGTTATAAGTTAGGCATGCACCTCAAAAAAAAAAAAAAAATTAAAATTTGGTGTAATGATTTAAAGGCAAATTACACTACCCTTATATTATACTTGTATTTTTAATTGGATGCATATCCCTTTTTTTTGTTCAATCGAACCCTTGAACTTCAAAAATTCTTTCAATCTTACCAAAACTTTAATGTTTTGGCTTAAACTAACGGAAATTGTCACGTGATTTGTGTGTGATGCTTGCATGTCATAGATTAGGTTTAGTCAAACGAAGAAGATTGTGAATGGCGCAAAAATGAAGCATATTTTGGTCTGATTGGTTGGATATGAATGAATGTGTTTATTCACGCCATTCCAATCTTCTTCGTTTGTCCTAACTTAATCTATGATAGGCAAACATTACGCACAACTCACATGACAATTTTTGTTAGTTTATGCCAACGGCGTCAAACTTTTGATAAAATTGAATGAATTTTTAAAGTTCAAGGGTTCTTGAACCAAAATGTAATGTATAATTTGACCTAATTTATAACCGATGATATTTACAGTAAAAAAAGTTTGTTGATAATGGTCTTTACCTTTTCTTTTCTTCATCACCAACCAATATGTTAAGAAGACTATGAAAATAGAAGCTGCAGCAACAGACGTTACCATAATTGCCACCAACTTCTTTCCATGAAAACCTTTTGACTTCGAGTATTGAGCTGAAAAGGGCAAAAATAAAAAAACAACAAAACAACAAAAAAAAAAACAAAAAAAAATTATTCCCCATTTACGTTAAAGCCAAAAGTGAATTATCCATTTTATCCAGGATTTGGGAGGTTTGCGGTGCCGGATAAGAAGTTTGTGTTTCTCATCTTCCATTCTTTTTCTTACTTTTATACAGTTGTATTGTTTTCTTTTGGGATCATAGTCCTAACTTCAAAAATGGTCATCTCTAACTTGCATTTTTCAATGGAAGTTATCAAATAATACACTATTAGAAAGTTTTCTAGGGTATGGCCATTATTTACGAATTTCATGGAGTGTAGATGAAATTGGCTCTCATTTATCATAGGGTTGGCTCGGGTGAGGTACCATTCCTACGAGTGAAGAACATCAAGCAAGATGTAGAAAGCTGACTCGAGCGAGACTGTACAAACCAAGTTTACTAATCTGATTGAAAACACAAATTTGTTTAGTTTCCAAGTTTATGTTGGTTTCATGTTTGTATGAAAATAATCATTGAGAGATTTTTTAACGTAAAAATTTACCATGTGGGTACTTCCTCTTTGGTATATACCCACTATCGTAGAAAAAGATGAAGTCTTTCGCGAGGACGAGCTCGCCTTGGACTATCTGGTAGTTCACTCCTCCCGGACTAAACGATCGCACACAATGACCAGGCTATAACCAAAATAGGTGTAAACGAAAGCAATACTTTGCTCAATCCCAGGGCGACAATCAATGGATTTTGCTTCTGAAAAGGACATCAGCTCTGAAAGAGTCAGCACGGCTGCCGCGTAAACTACCGTGGTTATCGAGAGAGAAAAAAAAATATGTGGATAAATCTAATACAGACACTTGCAAATTAAGATGAAGAAGAAGATATTGTCATTGAATATTGAGAGCATCCATAGAATGTATGTATTCTCAAGGATTAAAGAGTGTATATATATGCGAGAGTTGGTGAGGCATCCATTGTAAAGTTTTGTATTGCCTAAATCATTAATGAACTAGTTGTTCCTCGCACGTGGACGTTGTTATTCTTGTTTTATTTTCCCTCTTACAAAATTCGTGTGCTACTGTTTGACCCATTTATTGGCACGGCACTTCAAGTACTATAGTTAACTATCTTGTGAGGTGGTGTTAAATGAAATTCTTTGGAGAAATTGTTGAGAACAAGTAGACCAGAAACACACATAAACACACGTGAATAAATCAAGCAAACAATCATGAAATGCAAGGACAAGAAATGAATAAGCACGACATAAAGATTTACTTGTGGTCGGTCAAATTGTCTACGTCCCTGGCCTCTCACACCAGATTTCACTATATCGCAAATAGGATTATAGTGTTTAGTTCGTATTCTCTCTCACAACTCTCCACACTGTTGCTGGAGAAGAAAGTATAATATACCACTAAGGTTACACACAAAATTACCGAAATATCCTATTGCCCGAACAACCCAAATCGCATTGGACTTCATCCTACTTGAGAGGAGGGAGTGAACTGAGCTGGCTTCAGAAACCAAACAATCTCTCACTTGAAGACTAATCTATTACAAATTAAGCTGATGTCACCTCCATCGAGACATATAGTGTTGGTGTGAGATTTCCTTGTCTTCTAATTTTGGAGACAGATGGAGGCTAAACATGTCTTCGGCTTCTCCACAGTGACTACCTTGGTAAACATATCTGTAGGACTATCTTTTGTATGAATCTTCTCCAAAGTAAATAGTCCATTATCCAAAATTGAGCTTATGAAATGGTACTTGCTGCCAATATGCTTGGTACTCGAATGAAATGCCGAATTCCCGCAAGATGAATCGTATTCTGATTGTCACTGAACAACTGACAACTCTCTTGTTCCTTACCAATCTCTTTCATGAAATTCTTGAACCATACCATTTCCTTGTAAGCCTCGGTGGCTGCATCATACTCTGCCTCTATCATGGAGATAGTCACAATTTTCTATAGCCTAGAGACCCAACTGACTGCTGCACTACCCAAAGTAAACACGTACCCTATAGTGCTCTTCCTACTGTCAATATCCTCTACTAAATCTGAATCCGCATATCTGAGCAGGCTTCACAAACCCAATAGAAATTGTTTGTTAGAACCCATTAACCTAACTCAACCATGAAAATTGGCTTAAAAGGTAAGGATTGCCTAAGAGCTTATTCCCAGCTCTTTGTCTTTGTGTCCAAGTGAAGTAGGATCAACTTCACTAACACCCTCCCTCACACGAAGAGTGGAACACAAGTGTGAGGAGGGCGGAGAGTTAGATGAGGGTCCAGAGACATGCCTTTCGTGACCCAGCTCTGATACCATTTAGAACCGATGGGCCTAACTCAACCCTAAAAGTCGGCTTGCAAGGTGAGGGGTGCCCAAGAGCTTATACCCAACTCTTTGCCTTTGTGTCCAAGCGATATAGGATAGACATTACTAACACCCTCTCTTATGTGAAACGTAGAACATAGATGCAGATGTGAGGAGGGTGGAGGGTTAGATGAGAGGTCCGGAGATAGATATGTCTTTCGTGACCCAAATTTGATAGCATGTTAAAACCCATACGCCTAACTTAAACTTGAAACCAACTTACAAGGTGATTCGCCAAGAGCTTGTACCTGGCTCTTCGTCTTTTGTATCCAATTTTCTGCTCACTCTTCTCTTGAGCTCTATTCCTTCTTATATGTAGATTGGGCAAAGGACCCCAATAATCGTCGATATATCCACCACTGGGTGTTGCTTCTTCTTGGGTGATTCTCTTATTTTCTAGTGTAGCAAGAAGTAAACCGTTGTCGCTCGATCTAGTACAGAAGCTGAGATGCCTTTGCTGATGCCAATCACTAACTTCTCTGGCTCTACTGGTTACTTAAGGACATGGGCGTCAAACATTCCACTACCACTACCATCAGTTGGCGACAGTCTAAGTGCCATCCAAATTGCTCACAATGATGTCTTCTGTCAACGTACAAAACACATTGAGATGGAGTGTCATTTTGTGTGACATCATCTCTCTTGTGGCACCATTGGCCTTACCTCAAGTTCTTTCATCGATCAGACTGCTAATATATTCACTAAAGCTCATCCACTAGGACTTGCTTAGGAATTCATTTCCAAAACTCAAGTTGGCCTCCATTCTACCACCTTAAGTTTGAAAAGAACTATTAAAGTATATTTTATTTTACTTCTAATGTACTATTGTACTACTAGGTTTAGTACTATTGTACTAGTGTACTATTGTACTACTAGGTTTTGTTACCTATATATAGGACTCAAAACTCCCTTGTAATCTCATCTTCTGATCAATACATTATTGAATTCTCTCCAATGCTCTCTCTCCTCCTACTATTCTAAAAGCTTGGTGTTAATGCGTAAAAGGTTTGCCTCACACTATTCAACTAGTATCCAAGTAGGATATAGCAGAATACTTTTAATAAAAATATCACCTATATGATGGTGAAAAGGGGTGCCCCTTCTATAAGAATTTCAAAGGTTGAACTCTATAGAGTACTCATGAATATCGAGAATTGTTCAGGGCTAAGATAAATACAACCATGAAAGGTGAAAGTGTTCGAAAAGACACTGTGTGAAATCCATTGACTTGGTTTTCACAAAAGGTCAAATAGTTTAAAACATCACACTCATTGGTCAGCCGAGTAAATATAATAGTTCTATACTACAGAAGGTTAAAATCCAAAAATAACTTATCCCAAAGCAGTGTCCTTCCAATGTACGTTCCCTAGAATCAGCATATTTATTTACATATTGTATAGTCAATTTTCATTTATGTGGGGAATCTTCATTCGTCTATATGTTCCCCCCTTATGCAGTTGTATTCGCTCATAGGTTGACTGTGCCAAACATTTTCTTACGCGACTAGCCATGACTATTCACAATAGTCATCGATTGTAACTATTCACAAATAGTAACCTTATGGCCTATATATTTATATACTAGGGGCGTTGCACGTGCCCGTCGGTAAATGTGGATGAAATTTGTGACATATATGCACTTTGTGTAAATTGAGAAATAGTTAGTGAGAGATGTGTGACTATCACAATATTTGACAATTTAATAAATATTTATATAATCAATTCTGTCATTATAACTACTTTTGCTATCATAAAAGCGTAAGTTTTTTCACGGGATTGTGGAGTATTACTTACACCCTTCTCTATTAAGGGGACTAATAACACCACATCCCCTATAATTAGTCCGTAGTAAATTTTTGTAAATGTTATTGACTTCTTTATAATTGTTGATGTAAAGTCTTTCCCTTTTATTGAGTTCTCGCTATTGTGGTTATTGCATTTTTACCCTACCCAGCTCTTAGCTATGAATTATCTATGCTTTTTTCTTTCCTCTAATGTTGTACTTCTCAAATTTGATTGGAAGATGTTAAAGTGGTTGCACTTTTAATAGTGGTCTCAGCATTATTCGAATTTAACCACACTTAAAGTAAAAGAAAAAAAAAACATAGTTAGTCCGCGTGTAAACTCTTTTTCATGTAAGTTTTTCCCTTCCAATGAACTTCTCAAATTTGATTGGAAGATGTTGAATTGGTTCTACTTAGTTTTAATGATGGTCTCAGTGCTATTTGAATTTAACCACACTTAAGTTTAAAACCAGTTAGTCCAGGTGTAAAGTACTCGATCTTTTTCATGTAAGTTTTTCAAATTTTTATTCCAATGTTATTGACTTTTTTGTAATTATTGGTTGACTTCTTTGCGTTTTTTAAAAAATGTAATTGTCTTCTTTGTAATTATTGGATGGCTTATTTGAATTTTTTGAAATATAATTGACTTCTTTGTATTATTATTAACTTCTTTTTATTTATTGAATGGATTATTGACTTTTTTTTAATTATTGCTTTGTTCAATGGCGGTCAAAGAGACAGTTTGGTATTTTACTAAATCCTCTACTTATTTGTATTTTTATTGACTTCTTTGTTTTTGTTTTTGTTTTTTTTTTTGATATTATTGACTTGTTGCAATTATTGCTTTGTTTGACCGGTTGTCAAAGGGATAGTTTGGTATTTCACTAAATCTTCTGTACTACTTTGTAATTTTTGGAAATGTTATTGACCTCTTTCTATTTATTTCTTTAATTCGTTCTAAGTTTTGAAAATGTTATTGATCTCTTTGTAACTATTGTCATATGAAATCACAAATAGTCGGAATAAAGTTGACCTAAATTTAATTATTTATGTGAAATGACACCGAAAACCAAATAGCCATAAACAATTGACTAAAGTCAAAAGGCAAAGTTGACGAAGATGTAAATAGCCGTCATATTGCGAAGTAAATGATAAATGTTGCAAAACTTGACTCATTTCCAAAACATGTTGACTTAAATATAATTAGACGTAATATAGCTAATTTATTTGTGATTTTTATATTAATTTTATTTCTTTGGATGACGTGAACGTAATTATTTCCTCTCAAATGTCAAAATTACCCTCACACAAATCAATATATCCTTATGTAGCTATAGAGATGTATGAGTAATTATGGTATAGCAAAGGGATATTATGGTACTTGACTAAAAACAATTATCATAAAGGACAAAACAAATAGAGAAATACCGAAATTGGAGAAATCAATTACCACAATTGCACGCTTCCATAGATATATAGACTCTTTTATAAGGTGTTTAGATATACACCCCATATCGTTTATTTGAATAATATATAAAGTAATTGAATTTCAGAGTTTACACACTCATATAGTCTTTATAAAGTCTGTTAGTGTTTAATAGAGTACAAATTAACATCTGTATGGTTCGTTGTCCCGTCTTGTTTGAAGTGTGTCTATAGGAAGGTTAAAGATCGTTGTATTTTGCTAGACACCCGTTAATCAATGTGTAAGCACCTGTGCATGGCAGAATTGTTTTACGGACATTAAATCCAGTTTTCGGCCTGATTTTCAAATCCAGTTGTAATTTGTATCTATTCCAAGTTTTGTTTATTTATAGTGCTTGTTTTACTTATTCGATTTCCTATTTATACATATTAGACATTTGAATAACAATCATGTTATCTATCCATAGAAGATGAGTACTAATTTCAATAGATGTACTAATTTAAGGTATTTGGAGAATGCTAGCTACAATCGCTTCTATTGCTAGAAAATAATCATTATTAAACACTTTGTTTTGTGTGTGTGTGTGTGTGGGGAGTGGGCTGGTGGGTGGTACTGATATGCTATTGACTCTAAAATTCAGTAATGAAAATTGATGGGGTACCTAATTCAGCAGCATCCACACGTATGTAAATATCTTGGCCCCCATCTGAAACCATTTTGGTATCCACCAACTCCCCATACCAAGTGATACATCCGATCCCTCCTTCCTTCAAATCTGCACGTGCGTACCCCGTGCAATTACAACTCCCCAAACACATCTCTTCGCGCTCTTTCCACCCCAAACTCATGTCCACTCGTGCACCAGAAATGTCTGGCAAATTGGCATTTTCCAACTTCACGAACCCCTCCCCATTCCGGCACATATTTCCATCACCACGCTTCCTTTTGCACCCGCCCGACCCGTCCCTCAAGTGCCAGTCACGTACCAACCTGGGCTCGAATCCGGGTAGGCACGTGCACTCAAACTTATCACCCAAATCATGTTGGGGGTTGCAATTTCCATACACACCACAGTGATTGTAAAAGTCACAACTATCCTTGGGTGCCGTCCAAAACCCAACCCATCTTCGGTTTTCGTCTTGCCAAGTCAGCCTTTCCACAACCCCGGACTCATTCACTACAAATCTTGAGAAAATTGATTCGTTACGTAGGGTATACATCGAGGTGACCTCATTGTGATCGTTCATGTAAGAAATATGTGGCCGGGCCATACGGGCACCCACATATATTGGACCGGGTCCAATGGGCCCTAGGGTTTGGTGAATGTGTGTGACTATATATATATATGATATATATCACATATAGGCTGCCCTAACCATATAGTTTCCAGCAGCCTCTCTCTCTATCTCCCTCTCTCTCTCGCGGTTCACTCTCTCTCTAGGACATCACCATAGTGCCATGGGATTTAGAAGGTGACTATCATGTGGATGGCTCAAGTAGCATCCTCTACGACCTAGGCGATGCATAAGAGAGTACACGGAGGCAACAAGGAGCAGCCGTTCGTGGGTGAAGACGCCGGGCTTGTAACAACACCGTTTGGCGATCCGTCGGGTTATTCCGCTAGGTAAGTGACCTAAACCTGACACGTATGCTTGCGTGCATATTATTATCTACATTGGTATCAGAGCCATTAAGGTGTTGATTCGCCCGTAATTCTGCCCATATAGAATCTGCCATTGTTGATTTTTTCAAGCTTTTTACCAAAACTTTGAAATTTTTGATTTTCAAGTGGGTCTAGTATAAAACTCCAATGTGGGTCCAATTTTTTGGCATGGTTGTGTTCCTAATGGTCCCTAGAGTCCCCCCTATAAGCCCCATGAGATGATTATCTCAAACGAAGATGAAAACTGAAACCCTAATTTCTGGGCATTTTTAAAAACGAATTTTTCAGCAACTTTCAGCCTCTTTTCTGGACAATACACTCGTCCAATCACTATGTTTTTTGACTTGATTTTCATCTACGTCATGTAGGCTTTCCAACGGTATATTACACGATGTTTTTGGATGAGAAACGAAGCCGCTATGGCCTCGCAAAGTGGCTGCCGCGCGCAGCCATGATTGCTGATTTTTTAGGGCATCTTGGTGAGGAAGAAGACCCAGAAGGGCTTTTCCCACTCGCGCCGGGGAGAGTGGGCTCTACTCGCCGGCCTCCGGTGGTCCGGTGACCATGATTCCGGCGAGTGTGGGTCCCCCTCAGGGTCCCGGTCCTTAATATATTTTTTATTAAAATAGTCCAGAATAAAAAATAATTATTGTCTAATTAAAACAGTTTCTGGTTATTAAAAATTGTGTTTTTAATAGTTTAAATTGTTTTAAATGCTTTAAAATTCTGGAAAAATGTGGAAAATTTATTTTTAATTTTTCCTATGTTAAGGACACTAAGTGGGACCAGAAATAATTTTGTGGTAAATTATTTCATTGAATTTTGGTATTTTAGAGCATAAAATATATGTTTTATATATGTTTTTAATTGCTTAAAATATCCAAAATGCATATTAATTTTTGAAATTAATATATAGTGTCTAGGACACTGTAAGGGACTCTAAGATAATTTTTTGTGTAAATTATCATGTATTTATGGTATTTTAGAGCATATAATTAATGTTTATGGACGTTGATTTAATTGCTTAAAATAGCCATAATACATTATTAATTTTTGTAATTAATATGGGACATCAGGGACACTGTTTTAAGACCATGTAAAATTTTGTGGGACCCATAGATAATTTTTTGGAAAATTATCTCAATCATATGAATATTTTAGAGCATATAATTGTGTGTTTTTGTACGCGTATTAAATTGCTTAAAATGTTTTTATTGATTGTTAGTTCAGAGAATTAACACAGTGTGTTTAGAACACTGGGGGTAGCTTGAGAAAATTATTTTAGTGTATTTTCTCGCTCTTTGGGACATATTTTAGAGCATATACATTGTGTTAGATACGCAATATTAATTGCTTAAAATATAACCAATGAAGTTGTTAATTCTTGAATTTAATATTTAGTGTTTTTGTACACTAATTGGAGACTTGAGAAAATTTTATGAATTATCTCACATTTGTTTTGGTATTTTAGAGCATAAAATTTATGCATATGTGCATTTATTTAATTGCTGAAAATAGCCAAAATAGATTATTAATTTTTGAAATTAATATGGGTGTTTAGAACACCATATTAGACCACTGAAAATCTTTGGAGCACAAATTCTTGAAAATTTTTGCATTTTTGGGAATTTTGTTGCTCATAGTTAATTTTGTTTAACTAAATCAATTTATTTCGTTAAATTGATTCCAAATGTTTTTTGGGCCTTGGTGAAATTCCGGAAATTTTTATTTATAATGAAAAATTTGTTTTTCAATTAATTAAACTTTCCATAAGGTTTTAAATTAATTGTTAATTTAAAGGGCCCTCAATAAATTGGTTTTAAATTATGTTTTAAGACCTAAAATTGGGTTAAAATTAATGAAAAATCCAAGATTTTTTCATTGATTTTACTTAGCTTATGGGAGCTATTCGGGCTGTGCAATAATCATTTTAATGCACAATTTATTTCCTTAGAGGCTCATTGCATTGTTGGTCACGTTTAATTACTGTTGTTTGTGATTGGTTGACCCTATGACCTCTAATTCCTCCTCCTTAAGTGGAGTGACGGATGAGTCCATTCATTTTATAATAAGACCGCATGAGTGCTTGGAGTATGTGATTAATATAGATTTTAATCTGGCTTAAATGAATGGACAATTAATTGATAATTTATGGAGCTTGTGTCCTCACGATGTATGTTTAAGGTTGTTTCTGTGTATGTATATGAACAAAGCATCCCTATTTTTTATGGGCTATAAATGTAATGTGAGGACGAGTGTTTACATTTCTTGTATTTGGAAAAGCCTACTTGTAAAGGGATGGTTTTCTTTATTCATACATCATACACTTGAATTACCTTAACATGAGCTCTAAGTTGTCAATTCGGACCCACGTGGGGGTCCATGCGCACTCTTGTTGTATGGCGCATTTTATATCTTGTGGATGATCTTAGATAGGTAATTGTACCATCTAATTGATGTTTGTTTAGAAAAATCAATTATAAAGGTTTTTCTTGATTTACAAAATTAAGATTTGATTAATGAGCAATAGCGAATTTTTTGGTCTTAAATTGTAGAAAGGGAAAAATCATTTGTAATTGGATTTTAAAACAAACCTTATGAAATGTGCAAATAATAATGTCAATCCCTTGCGCATGTTCTCAAAGATTATTCTTCAAATTTTTTTTGGATTTACAAAAACAAATGTTTTCCAAACCACACTTTGTCGAACTTTATAAAAGTAACAAGTTTAAAAGGGACTAATTTTTTGTAATATGGCACTACAAAGTAACACACCAATAGAATGAGTAAGAGCTTATGGGCTTTAGGCTTATTCTATGGTCCAATCCATTAAACCGAATAATAGGCCTCCGGCCCAATTTCATTATAAACCTTAATAGTCAATAATACTTGGCTCGAGAAGGATCATAGCACGCGCTTTGTGATAAGCAGCATGCACCATGATCTTGTTGGGAAGTATATGTACTACCCAATAGCCAAGGTATTATAAGATCATCTCAAATTTGTTTTCGATGGTACATTCACTACTAGATTAAGCATCTAGTTATGAAGTTCGGGAAAGTAAAGGAAACGTTCCAAGTACACGATGACTGGACATCTAAGGTCGATGACAGGTATGATTCGTGATTTCAAAATACTCGGAACATCTTTACTGGCGAACTGCAGTTTCAGGCTAGGATTAGTTCTTTGTCTGATTCGCGGGTCCATAGAAAACAAATCATGATCCACAACGGAAATGTTAAATTTTTGGTTTTGACATTTTCTGACATGATTGAGCTGAGTACGGAGCGCCAAAAGGTTAGGCGAACCGTATAGCTGCACTCTTGACCACTACTTCCATAAGTGGAAGCAAGCGCAAGGCCAGTGGGCCTAAATGCAATGGTAAGGGTAAACCCGCCTAGAGGCAGGGTGGGGCTAGCAAGTTTGCGCCCAAGGCTAATAAGGTGGAAGAGCGCAATCGAGGGCGTTTTTCAATTCGGTGGTAATAGGATGGATGCCTTTGGGTGGTAGTGTTACTAGGACATAGTTATCTAGGGATAGCTGCTTAAGAATTATTTTTTAATAATCTCTAGTTTTCTCTGTTGTTCATTTATTCTGAGACATGACATGCTTGACTTGAACACATAGGATGTGATTGGATGACTTGATTAGCTCGAGAAGCCCTTTTTGGGCCCACTCGCTAAGGTTGACCTACCTATGTGTGAGTCTTGCTTAGTTGGCAAAGCATGCCGAAAGCCTTTTAGAGAGGCTATTAGAGCTACTCAAGCATTAGAACTAGTTCACTCAGATATCTGTGGACCTTTGGTTGTAAAGGCACGTCATGGCGCCTCTTATTTTCTCACTTTTATAGATGATTTCGCGCGATGTGAGGATCGCGAGTATTTATCTAATCAGTTCTGGGAACTGTGTGAGGAAAAAGGAGAAACGCAGGCAACTTTCTGTTCCGGAAACTCCGCAACAATATGGTGTTGCAGAAAGAAGGAATAGGACATTCCTAGATATGGCTAGGACTATGATGGCGCAAGTCATCCTCCCAATGTTGTTTTGGGGAGATGTACTCTTGATTGCTGCCTACAAACTAGAGTGCCTCTTCTCAATCAGCTCCTTCTACCCCCTTATGAGCTATGGAAAGGCGAAAAGCTTATTTTGGAGCATTTGCGCCCGTGGAGCTCAGGAGGTTATGATCACTATACCTCGCATAAGTGCGAGAAACTATGCTCGAGAGCTAGAAAGCATTCCTTTATAAGGTATTCTAATAGCTCGACAGCCTATGTTGCGTATAATGAACAAACGGGTATAGGAATGACACAAATGGTGCCACGTGATATTGAGAATGACTTCCCCAGATTTGTATTACTAAGAGACATCTTGACCTCTATGAGCTGGAGGATGTTGAAGACAACATACCATCTTTAAGCGAGGGTGGGGAGATTGAGAATCCACATCCAGTAATCGCTGAAATATGGTACTAGTCTCCAGCCGAGTGGGAGTACACCGCTAGACGCTAGTGGGAGTGTACCAGATAGTGGGAGTGCACCACTAGGCACTCAAGATTCTCAGGTAGTACACTATATGGTGATGAGGAAAACGTTCCCTATCGCTGTTTTGAAATTGAGGAAGACATTTTCATATGTGTGCAAATGTGTGCACAAGTGGATGAGGATGAGCCTGCTTCTTTTGTAGAAGCGTTTTTCTTCGTCTGCTGAAGTTGAGTGGATAGTTACTATGCTAGACGAGATGAGCTCTATGGACGCAAATAAGGTCTGGGAGTTAGTTGACAATCCGCCTGTGCGTAAGATGATTGGAGACAAGTGTGTTTTCAAAATCTAATGCAAGGCAAATGGTTCAATTGACAAGTATTAGGCGCGCCTTGTGGCGATAGTTTGTACCCAGAGGGGGTATAGACCATGGAAACATGTTCTCCCAAAGGGTGAGATCTGACTCCATTCGCCTTATCCTAGCAATTGTCGCATATTTAGTTTTTGAACTTTTTTAGTTGGATGTTTAAACTGCTTTTTTCTCAATGGAGAACAAGACAACGAGATAAATATAGATCATCCCATTGGTGTTGTGACCAAAGGGAATGAGCGCAAAAGTGTGCTGTCTCAAACGATCTATTTATTATCTCATGTTAACAATCGTCTAGGCAGTGGTACAATGTGTGTACATTAAATGGTCCAAGGAAAACGTTCTAATTCTTTATATGTTGATGACGTCCTTTTAGCTGGGAATGAGATGAGTTCCATTGTTGCCATTTGATAGTGGTTGTCCTCTCAGTTTGAGATTGAGGACATGGGTGATTCCAACTATGTGTTGGAAGTTTAGACCGTGAGATATTGTTCTCAGAAGCTCATCTATTTGTCTTAAGGGACTTACAAGATGAAGGCTCTTGAACATTTTCACATGAAAGGCTGAATTACCCATTGACATCCCAAAAGGGACTCACCCTGACCTTACTTCATTATCTTAAGAAAAATGAGAAGAGGAAACAAATGTCCAGTTTGCCATATGCGTCCGCAATAGGGAATCTGAAGTATGCTAATGTGTGTACTCGGTCAGATATCTGCTATGCGGTTGGTTTAATTAGTCGTTGCCGTAGCAACCATGGTCCTGTCACTAGAGAGTGGTGAAGAGTATCTTGCGATATGTTCGCAGGAGTACTATGGACCTTGCCTTATGCTGTCCACGATGGAAGTATAATATGTGTGGTGTGCTTTGCAGCTGTTAAAGAAGCTGTTTTGGTTGAAGATTTTTTGCAGTGGCTAGGCTCTTTATCTCATAGTGATGAGGTTGTGCTCATCGAAGGTGATAGCACGTAAGCCTGAGCATATGCAAAAGATTTCAAAAACCATTCTAGTACGTGTCACATTTGAGATGTGGTTTGCGCAAAGGGAAGTTGTCTTAAGGCACATCTCCATTTGGGGATTTGATGTGCTTAGACATTTTATTGTGGTTTTGACATTATTATTCAAGTTTTTATAAACTAGTTGTTTTCCATATATATTTGTTATAAGTGGAACGGATGCACATTTCTTATATGTCACCGGGCTTGAATCGACCTGCTCACACGGGTGATTCACCTTGGCGCCGAGATAGCGAACTAGGACATGCGTGTCCATGGCGCTTAGATGGCGAGCAAGATGAGACATTTGTGTTCATGGCGCTTAGATAGCTAGCTAGGACATGTGTGTCCATAGCGCTTAGAATGCGAGCTTGAACACTTATATCTACGCAGTATAAGAACAGCGAGCTAGATATAAACCCTCTTATTTCTATATGTCGCCTTAGATGGATCTAAGATGAGACCTTACACTTGGTCGAACATAGAGATATCCCACGACTCTATGTAGCCTGTTTATAGCCGAATGTGAGTTTTCAGACGGGCGCCAAGAGTGGCGACTGTGCTGGGAAACTCAGGTTAGACGTTTTGTGTAACGTCTAGACTAAGATTCGTATGGCGTTACTTGTTTTTTCAAACACAGAGTGACATGCCCATTTTTATGGAAGAACGCCATAGCATACATTTCATACTGTATGTGCTTTTGCGATCGACTGTGGAGCAGTGAATGGATTCCTCTTCATTGCTGTGTGAGCCATGTAGCATATCCAAGACATTGGTTATCCTACAAACTGGTTGCCTTCACGACTTGAGACTATGTCATGAAGAGGACGCTTGATGACAGCTACTTTAGCATGCTATCCTAGGACGATGAGATAATTCCGTTCTATGGGGTGTGTCTGGGCAAGCGGTCGAGTTAGTCGGATTGACATGTGGGCTCAGGGAAGACCATTCAATAACACACCATGTTTTTGTGACTCATTAGCAGGCCTGCGACAATCGTAATTTGTTACTGATATGTCATGAGTACATTACATTGAGGTGGTGCAGCAATTCTTTTCACCGAGGGATTGAGAATGCTGTGTCGGGTGTGGTTGAATCGTCTAAGGCATATACGAGAAGCTTCCGAGTGATGTGTCTTGCTGGTTATGGTGATGATTTGGCATTACACTCCTGTCGCTGTACTTTCTTTTCGTAAGGTCGCACGTTCTATTTCCCTGTATGAAGAGATGAGAAGTTCTGTTTGGAGAGATTGGTTTTAGTACTAACCCTATGTGGGTGAGTGGGAGATGTAAGAAATATGTGGCCGGGCCATACGGGCACCCACATATATTGGACCGGGTCCAATGGGCCCTAGGGTTTGGTGAATGTGTGTGACTATATATATATGATATATATCACATATAGGCTGCCCTAACCATATAGTTTCCAGCAGCCTCTCTCTCTATCTCCCTCTCTCTCTCGCGGTTCACTCTCTCTCTAGGACATCACCATAGTGCCATGGGATTTAGAAGGTGACTATCATGTGGATGGCTCAAGTAGCATCCTCTACGACCTAGGCGATGCATAAGAGAGTACACGGAGGCAACAAGGAGCAGCCGTTCGTGGGTGAAGACGCCGGGCTTGTAACAACACCGTTTGGCGATCCGTCGGGTTATTCCGCTAGGTAAGTGACCTAAACCTGACACGTATGCTTGCGTGCATATTATTATCTACAGTTCACATAACTTAAGTTGAAGATGAAATCCGTTGTCAATTCTAGCACACCAATAAATTTAAGCCAGTTCCATGGACCGCTTCGCAATAAACGGGTCGAACCTTTGTTCAAGAAGAACTGAGGGGATCCATTTAGATCTAGTTTAAACGAATACTCCCCTATTCTCGGTTCATCGCTCGACTTCCAAGAAGTTAGGAACCGGTCTAGACCGGTTCTCCTGTCCACCCCAAGTTTCATGTAAGGAAGCATAGTATTTGTAGGGCAATCAAAGCTTTGCCAAGCAAAATCACTTTTGGCTTCACCCTTAAACAAAACCAGATTTCCTGTATCCAACAATTGAGCTGAAAAGGTAGCCTTCCCCGCCACGGCCGAGACATTCGTGGACCAAACCGGAATAGCACTATCCCCGTCGCGGATAACGAGGTTTCCGGTATTGTCAATAGAGAGAACTCCGGTATAACCATTGATTGGATTGTCTCTATTTGCCACCCAAACAACGGTTTGCTCTGAAACTTTGTTGTACCAAATTCCAATATATCTTCTGCTAGAATTGCTTGTGCTAAAGAACCCAAGTGCGAAATTATTTCCCTCTGAGACAATTAGATCACCATCTTTGATTGATTGGTTTGAAGTTATGATGTCTGTGGAAGTGCAAAAATGGAGGACATGAAACAAAAGCAGAGAAGTGATCAGGAGTTGTTCTTTCATGGTACATGACATATGTTATTAGTTCAGTGATTGTTCCTATTTTATTTAGAAGAGTAATGTGATCATTCGAAATTTTGTATCCTAAATGTGGTTCCTAATAGTACCTATTTGCACCAATAATATGTATTTTATACACATGACGAATATTTGATCAAAAATACTTAACAAGGGGTTTTCCTCATTATTATATGGAAGTAGCAAACACACAGCTTCCAAAAGTTGGTGAAACTAGAACCATGCCTCTAAATAATCAGGCATAAATGGCCATTGGCCTAAATGGGCGATTAGGCCATTTCATTTGGAAAGTTTGGCAACGCAAAGTCATCATATGTGGGGCCTTTCAGTTTGACTAAGGGTTTTCACTTTATAATGTCATCAATGCAAGGAAGTTTCCTAAATGTCATTTTCAGCCATGAGTCCATGACCATCCTTTTGGCTTCATGCAAGCAACTAACAACCGGCTCTTATTTTTGAAAGTTCTCATCCGCCTTGGCACTTGTCAAGTCATGGGCCATGAGCATATAGTGTGGGTAGTTATCACATGGGATGGGCCCATGTAATCAGGGCCGGCCCTGAGCTTTAGGGGACCCAAAGCGAATTTTTAAAATAGGGTTGAGATTTTTTTTTGGAGTCTACGTATACATAATTATGCGTATATATTGGTTTTCAATGTCACATTGCAAAATGTGCTAACAACTTGCAGCATAATTAAATACTTATTTGAACAACCAATAATTTAAAACCAAGCTATAAATTGAAAACAACTTACAGCTGGAGGGTGTTTGTTTGGGCTAAAACTAAAAAGAATTTGGGGAATTGAGAAAAACATAATTTTCTTACATTTTTTCGGTACACTGATTTATTTTTATTTATTTTTTTAAAAGTGTATCACACTATGAGTTGATCAATTAGTCTTTTTTTTTAATAGTGAAATAAATTATAGTCTTATTCTCTCTAGCAAAAAAATATAGTCTTATTCTAAAGGGTTTGTTTGAGCTTAGCTTTGTAGTTCTATATGTGAAAATTTTGGGTCATTTTAGGTTGGGTTGGAGCCTTTATTAGCCTAGGTTATAGTAAGGTTTTTATAAAGGCCCAATATAGAAATGCAAAGATAATATCAAAAATGAGTCCCTTAAATTATCTAAATATCTCGGGGTCCAAAGCGGCCGCTTTCCCGGCTTTAGCCCAGGGCCGGCCCTGCATGTAATTAATGGTTGGTGTACAATGATAACCTTAAACCAAACAAGCCTTCAACGGGTAGTTTTGGCATTTGGGTCTGTACCATTAATTACAGCTTAGTTAGGATTTTTCTTTGAAATTAGAATTTAGTCGAAGAAAGGTCAAAGCCTACAACTTATGACTCAACTTATGACTCCTCCATCAAGCCATTGACCAAGAAGTGATCAGGAGTTCAAAACTCATTTCACAAACAAAATACTAGATGCACAAAAAAAAATGTACAATTAAATGTATAACTTGTTTAAAATTATTGGATTTTGTGCTAAAAAATATGTACACACAAAAAGACAAAAAAAAAAAAAAAGTAGGAGTATACAATTTTTTCAACACAAAGTCTAATAATTTTAAACAAGTTGTGTATTTAATTGTGCAATTTTTTTTTTTTTTGTATATCTAACATTTCTCACACACAAATAGACTTTTTGTCAAATGGTGGCCCCAAATTTGTCATTTATCACATGATGGGGCCACCTTCATCATTACTATGACTTTGGGCAACACATTTTAGAGTTTTGGACTTTGTGGCATGGGTAATACTTGGGGCACACCAAAAGACACAATTTTTGGGATACAACTTAAGAGATGTGTCTATCTCTCTCTTGTGTTATTGTGGAGTTTAGTGACATCACAGGAGAAAAGTAGACACGTCTTTTAAATTGTATTCCAAAAATTTATATCTTTAAATGTGTCTCAATCTTTACTCTTGTGGCATTACTTTCATTCGGCTTTGATTCCACAGGTAGCACTCCATTGGGCTAGGCACTTTCTGTGTAGAATGCATTCACAGTCTAAGTTGATAGGGTCCATGAATGATTACAAGACTTTAATACAATTGTGAGTCTCAAAAAGACTTAGCAGGGGAGCTAGGAATGCACCCATTAGACCAGCAAAGCTCATTTCCCTCCATATATACAGTGGCATCCACTAACACAAAAACTCTCCAATAAAATCAACACAAAACAATACTCAGCCCCATCAAACACTCCTCAAAAGCATTTCTTTTGTTCTTCTTTCAAGCATCAAGTAGCTTTTTCATAGCTTCCTTTAGCCTTTCTTATTTTATTTTAGTGTTCTTGCAATATTGTATTTTTACTTTCTTAAGTAATTTCCTTTCATGCAATATATTTTTAATTTCAAAAGTCTGACTTTATATTATTTTTTACCACTTTTTAACTTGTATGCTTCAATACTGTCAAAGAACCTAGAACTATGGTACTTTCCTACTAGTTTTTAACAATCCCAATAGGATAGAAGTCAGATTGTGCACCACTTGGACAATATATTAGGAAAAACCACATTTACTAATTTAGTCACACAATCGAGCTGCAACAGCTCTGACACGCCCTACGCAAAATAATAAGAGCCGAACAGTACCACTTTCAAAATGGTGGTAACATTTTAATAGGCTTCGATAAAATCAAATGAGTGTGACGGTCATATGAGATAATTTCTGAACGCTAATGCATATGCGACTCCTTGCCTTCCGTCTCATATTTAGAGTCATGTATTCTATTTTTGGATGTCCTAAAATTATGTCCATCTTTGAAAAGTCATTGCAAAATTTTCACTATTCCAATTTTACCCCCACTACTTATGGTGAAAGATCTCTAATTTGGGGCAATCTTGGAAGAAAACATTTTCTTTTGATGTAATAATTATGTTCGTTTAATAAGTTGGGTACCCAAAAATGGACTCCGTATTGGAGTAATTATGTTCCTGTAATAAGTTGAGTACCAAAGAAATTTCAAATCCAGGAATTGTAGTCAGCCAGGAAATTTCAACTCTAACAACTTTTAAGACTATTTATTGCAATGACCCATTCCGAGTTCTTGAAATTTTGATAAACAATCTAAGAGTCCATTTCTGTAATTCAATAATAAAAAATAATTTTTAGTTATCTAAAATTCCGTTTGAGACAGCTTTTGCTATCACTATTCAATGCCCATGCCCCCCACCCAATAAATTGCTTTTGGTCCATAAGAAAATTTTGCATTTTACGCGTGTATTTTTTCGATTGAATCACATAATTTGATTTACCAAGCAGTATTATTTTAACTTCTGAAATTCTATAATCATATGCACTTCAAATTGGTGCTAAACATGGGCTAAACAGCATGGCTTCTAATGTTATGCAGTCCCATCACAAACGGCTCAGTTACATACTTAAATATGGATTAAAACAACAATTCCTTTTTTATTTCTGTTGTGAAGGCCTTACTTTTTCTTTTCTTTTTTTCATTTCTAATATTTGATAAATGCCTCATTTTTTTGAAAAATTCCTTTCTTTACTTCTGTTGGTTTGGCCCTACTTTTGAATCAGTTATTTCTCAAAAAACCGAGCAGCCGTTAAATGCAAAGGTAATTAGGAAATAAAATACAGTTGGCATCCATATGGGGGAAAGTTTAAGTCTTGAACAATGTGGGATATATCTTTAGAAAAAATAGTGAGCTTCTTATAATTCAAATGCTTGATTTAGTAGACCTATTGTTGCTCTGGCAATAGAGCTAGTTTATTGTGATTTTATTGCGGTTTTTTTGTACCATTTACATATCTATGAGCAGATTGTGGTTTTGTACCTTATCAAAAGCTCCACGGATTGATCATGAAGTATTGATCAATGAAGTATTGGTTTCTTTTAGCTTTATTATTTAGTTATTTTGGCATTTAGGATAGATTTGTGGTTTTTTTTAGCATTTCTTTTAGGATAGCCCCTTTGTCATGGCAAACAACCCCTATTTGTGGCATGCAGATTCAAGATTCAATTTTTCCAGCAGGTGGGGTAATTTTAACATTGTTGATTAAATGTGCGTGTACGTACTTACTTCTTTGCTCCTTATAAGTTTCATGATCGACACATAACATTGCTTGTGCAGTTGGAGTGTGCTTAAACATTTTGCATCTGTCTATTACTATATACCTACCTTGCAACGTACGTTACGATATATCGTTCCAGTTCTTTGATTGTGTTAGATAAATTAAAGCACAATTAAATATCTATTGATGCTTCTTTGAACTTTTTGAATTTGTGTAGAACCGGATGCATATTGTGGTGGTTGCCGTGGTTTCAATCTCACAAAGGTTATCGAGATATAAATGCTAAATAGACAATATATTATGCTCATACTGCCTAGTATATATATTACTATCCTATTCATGGGGGTTATATGGGAAAGCTGAACCAAATATATATATTCCGTGCCAAGTGTTCTTCACTAGGAAACTGGGCTGGATATATTAGCAAATGAAGCACACATAATATTTGACACCCATGAATTTGCGAAGCTGGACACATGTTTGCTTGTGAGGCACAAGATGGCATAGGGCATAGGGCAGAGCACTCATTTTTCATATTGCCACATTTGATCAATTTGTGAATTCACAAACATTCTATGCTAAGCTTTGCTAATTAACCTTGTTAAATTTGATGGAACTCTTAGGGCCTGCTTGGTTGTCCTTAAATGAAATAATTCTATTCGTGTTTCCGTACACAATTTTATCTATATAAAAAGATGAAGAGCTTGAATGGTTTCATTTAGAAAACGGATGGTCGTCTCAAAAATGATGCTTACAATCATGAATTTTGTCATTCTAGAAAAATGAACAAATTGCCTCATAAGAAGAAATATATATGGTGAAATCTCCCATATTTGTAAATGGATTCATTCATGGTGATGAATTTTGCCTTTAACTTCTATACAAAATTTGAATGGAACTATTCAATTTAAAGGGACAACCAAACAGACCCTTAGGAAATTACTGATTTGTGGGTGTACTTGTCTCTGATCAATGGCTTCAAAGTCAGTTCAAGCAAGTTTAACTTCGCAGCCTCAAATCCAGAGTAACTATCCCTTGTCCGGTTGTCCCATTGTGTATTTTTATTTGGATTCTGTTATTATTTTGATTTGAGGAAGCTTCATGAATTATGATAATCCAGGGCAACGAATTAATCTGTATATTGGGCTTATTTGTAGTTCGTTTCAATAAAAAACAAGAATGGTAAAGTTACTGTTGGAGATTTGCCACCTTTATTGCTAAATGAGTGAGCAAATCTTGGTACTTCTTGTTAGAAAATAATAACGAATAGACACTGCTGTGAACGAAAATACTTATCAGTAGGGTTGAAGAATCTGACTGAGTCGTGTATTAGACACTGTCCTTAAGAGTAATTTCCACCCCTCAGAGTTCTTGACTCAGCACAGAAAGGTCTCAGCGGTTTACCCTCCAGGATTAAGCAGCCTCGTCTTTGTTCACGTGCACTCGTCGAACAAAGGGCACAGAACAGCCTTGTATGTATATCAGTGATCGATGAACAGAGAAGAACAGAGAAGGACCAGAGAGGGAAGATTGTATATTGCTCTATATTCTCAAAGAAAAAGTCCCACGAATTTATAGCCATATTAACTCGACAGGAATCCTTTGATTTATAAAAACGTGTTAAAAGAAAGGATAAGATTTCATTTAAACGGCTAATTAATTGCACAGTTTAGGAAGGCGTAAATCTGTGAGGGAATGATTTTATTCAGTCAAAGCAAAATTAAAAGGAAAATTTTGGAAAAAATAATTTGCAAAAGGATGGTCCAACCGTGTGAGCCCGCGAGGCTTGGAGGCCGGGATTTGCACCCCCCCCTGCGCGCGAGTAAGACGTGACGCGCCCGGTTAAACGATTTCCGGATCGAAACCCAAATTTCTATTGGATTTGGGATTAGCTTGGGCTTGGCTCATGTGCGCGTGAGAGCCCACATGTTCCAACTTATTACTAAGCCCATAAGGACAAAGTATATATTAAGCCTTTCAACTCCCTCTTCATAAGCAATGTGGGACAAGAGTCTCCACCACTCTTTTACCCAACACCACACCAACAAGAGAGATGTAGAGAGAGAAAAAGTTTGACTTTGAAAAAACACCCACTTTGGACCACAAATTACAACAAAATTACAACAATCCCCCACATTTTTCAAAGACAAATTTTGAGAAGTAACGATCGACCACTTTAGTATATTGCATCAGTGATAGTGTCTTTTGGACTATGAACCAACACTTAGGGAAATAAGAATTGATTCACAGAAATTTGGTGAAATTAGAATTTCTATGAACCTTATTTCTTTGTGTGAATCAAAGTACTTATCACCCACAATACACTCTGATAAACAAGGCTGTTAACGCGGTTTGGCACTTTTCGGCCATGCGCCGTACCTGGATTTCATGAGTGCTCTAGAGAACCTGTCTAAGTTCTCATAGGAAGCGGCCCCACTTCTACACTCATATAGGTGAATTCATCAAGTATGTATTGCAACTATACATACCACCCAATAAGGACTATGAATTCATTAAGAGTTAAGACTCAACCTCACACGTTGCAGTTTACACTATCTACACCATAGGGATGAACTATAATTATGTATAATTGATAGTGTCTCACCAAGTCAACCAGTAGTTTGTTATTACCCATATGAACCTAGTTTGTGGGATCTCCACTCATATAGGTTGGGTTACCACTACTATTGACCTATGTTATGGGCATTAGTCCCATCCCCCTCGATGTATTGGACACTAGCTTTCTTGCTAATGGTTTGGTCAGAGGATCCGCTAAATTCATCTCTGACCTCACAAAGTCTAGGGATATAATCCCACCTTTTAACAGCTGTTTCACAATGTTATGTCTTAGGCGAATATGCCTGCTTTTTCCATTATAGGCTTTATTTCTTGCTCGGGCTATTGCAGCCTGGCAATCACAATGTAACGACACAGATGGAATTGGTCTCATCCATAAAGGGATATCTGCCAAGAGGTTTCTAATCCACTCAGCCTCAGAACCTGCCTTCTCTAACGCGATAAACTCGGATTCCATAGTAGACCGAGCAGTGCATGTCTGTTTGGATGATTTCCAAGAGACTGCACCTCCTCCAAGGGTAAATATATACCCACTTGTAGATTTTGTCTCATCTGAATCAGAGATCCAGTTAGCATCACTGTACCCTTCTAGTACAGCGGGAAATCCACAGTATGTTAAACCAAAATCAATAGTACCTCTGAGATATTTTAGTACTCTACATATAGCGGTCCAATGTTCCTTATTAGGATTATGAGTGTATCTGCTCAACCTATTAACTGTATAAGCAATGTCAGGTCTGGTACAATTCATAAGGTAAGTAAGACTACCAATTATTTGAGCATATTCAGACTGTGATACACTAGTTTCATTATTTTTCTTCAATTGTATGCTCATATCATAAGGAGTACTAAATGGTTTGGTGTCAAAGTGACCAAACTTTTTAAGGATCTTTTCTACAAAGTGTTCTTGAGACATCATAAAACCCTCATTGGTTTTTGTCAATTTTATCCCAAGTATAACATTAGCTTCACCTAGGTCTTTCAAATCAAAGCTAGAAGATAACAAATGTTTTGTTTCATTTATCACAATCATATCAGTGCCTAAAATAAGCATATCATCCACATATAGGCAAATGATTACACCAACATTATTATCAAATTTATGATACACACATTTATCGGCTTCATTCACAATATATCCATTAGAGGTCATTACACTATCGAATTTCTCATGCCATTGTTTTTGTGCTTGTTTTAAACCATACAAAGATTTCACTAATTTACAAACTCTATTTTTGTTTCCAGGAGATACAAAACCTTCAGGTTGTTCCATGTAAATTTTCTCTTCTAGTTCTTCATTAAGAAACGCAGTTTTAACATCCATTTGATGAATTATGAGTTTATGCAAAGAAGCAAGAGCTACTAGAATTCTAATAGATGATATTCTAGCCACAGGAGAATAAGTATCAAAATAATCAACATCTTTCTTTTGGGTGTATTCCTTAGCTACAAGTCTAGCTTTAAACTTATCGATAGATCCATCAGGTTTTAACTTCTTTTTGAATATCCATTTACATCCTATAGGTTTTGTACCAGGAGGCAAGTCAACCAATTCCCAAGTGTGATTAGCCATGATAGATTCTATCTCACTATTAATCGCTTCTCTCCAAAAGGAAGCATCAGGAGAGGAAATAGCTTCATTATAAGTCATTGGATCATTATCCATTAGAAACGTGAAAAACCCATCTCCTAGGTTTGTTTCTCTCCTATCTCGTTTGCTTCTTCTTAATTCGATTTCTACAGACTCATTTGAGTCAATGATAGGCTCAACTATAGGTTCTAGTCTTGGTCTCTCAATGGTTGTTTTCAAGGGAAATATGTTTTCAAAGAAGTCTGCATTTTTCGATTCAATTATTGTGTTTTTCTCTAACACGTCACTTTTAAGAACCAAGAATCTATATGCAGCACTGTTCTCAGCATATCCTATGAATAAACAATCTGCTGTTTTCGAACCTATTTTTCTTTTCTTAGGTTTTGGAAGTAGAACCTTCGCTAGGCACCCCCACACTTTAAAGTATTTGAAGTTAGGTCTATAATTTTCCCACAACTCATAAGGGGTCTTACCTGTTTTCTTAAAAATAATTCTATTTTGAAGGTGACACGCAGAGAGGATAGCTTCCCCCCACAAATTATTAGGTGCTCCAGAACTAATTAACATAGCGTTCATCATTTCCTTTAAAGTTCTATTTTTCCGTTCAGCTACTCCATTAGATTCTGGTGAATAGGGTGGAGTTACCTCGTGTACTATACCATGTTGTTCACAGAATTGTCCTAGGGGGCCAGATTCATACTCACCTCCCCTATCAGATCTAAGTCTTTTGATCTTTTTATCTAACTTGTTTTCAACCTCAGCTTTGTATTGTATGAATTTTTCTTCTGTTTCATCTTTATTTCTAAGTAGAAATACTCTAGTGTATCTCGAGTGATCATCTATAAATGTCACATAATATCTCTTACCGCCTCTAGATTCAGTCGATTTCATGTCGCCTAAATCTGAGTGAATTAAGGTGAGCAATTCAGTTTCTCTTTGTACTACTTGTTTGCAAGGTTTCTTAGTACCTTTTGCTTCACTACAAATTTGGCATTTCTCATTATTAGTGATACTAACATTTTCAAGAATGCCTAATTCTTTCATTTTCTTTATATAAGAAAAGTTCACATGTCCTAATCTAGCATGCCATAAATCATGAGAATCAATCAAGTAAGCAGAAGAAGTAGTAGCATTTCCATTCAAATTATCAAGAATATTCAAAACGAACAAGCCATTATTGTAGTACCCTTTCCCCACAAACACCCCATTTTTAGTCATTACAACTTTATCAGAATCAAAAATAACTTTCACTCCCACTTTCCCAAGTAGCGACACAGACACAAGGTTCCAACGAATATCAGGCACGTGGAGAACGTCGGTAAGTGAGAGGATCTTTCCGGAAGTTAGCTTGAGAACTACCTTCCCTTTCCCGATCACAGGTGAGGGCCTTGAGTCCCCCATGTACACTTGTTCCTCTCCTTCCCCTACTGGTGTGTAGGAGGTAAAAGCACTTCTGTTGCCACAGATGTGCATGGTAGCCCCAGAGTCTACCACCCAATTTTTCTCCTCCGCCACTAAGTGCACCTCAGAAACGACAGCCACAATAACATCTGCCTCAACTAGATTAGCTCTAGGGGCAGGTTGGTCGTTTTTCTTCCTGTGTCTGCATTGAGCAGCATGGTGACCCGGTTTGCCACACACAAAACATTCCCCTTTCTTTTTAGCAAACTGGTTTTGGGGTTTGAGATTTTTGTTGAAATTGGTTTTGTTGAAATGGGGTTTGTTATTCTGCCTTTTAAAATTCCCTTGGGTGCGATTAGGCTTTTCCTCAACGAGGTTAGCCTTGGAAGCCATAGCTTTGGCTTTCTCATTTCGATCAAGTGAACGGTTCTTTTCTTCAATGCGAACATGAACAACAACTTCCTCCAGAGTCATTTCCTTCCTCTTATGTTTCATCATATTCTTATAATTTTTCCAAGACTCTGGAAGTTTTTCAATAAGCGAACCAGTTACAAATGGTTCGGGCAATTTCATTCCTTCATTACTAAGTTCCGAAACCACAAGGTGAAAATTGTGAATTTGGATAGAAACATCTATGTCATCGGTCATTTGAAAATTGAGAAAATTTCCGATGGCATATTTTTTAATTCCGGCATCCTCGATAATATATTTGGTGACCAAAGCATCCCAAATTTCAGTTGCCGATTTGAAGGTACAGTAAATATCAAAAAGTTCATTTGATAAAGCGTTTAGAATAATACTTTTGCAAATCTTGTTTGCACTTTCCCAAAGAGGCAATTCGGTTTCATAATTTTCAGAATCTTGAACGGGTTTTGGTTTAGTCAAAACGAAATCAATCTTTGCAATGTCAAGAATAAGTAGCAGTTTGGTTTGCCAGCGCTTAAAGTTATTCCCGTTAAACGATTCAATTCTTGTGACATCGGGAATAGCTTTAGTTGCGGTTAGCATAGCAGTATCCATAAAGATTACTCTTAAGATTGTTAGAAAATAATAACGAATAGACACTGCTGTGAACGAAAATACTTATCAGTAGGGTTGAAGAATCTGACTGAGTCGTGTATTAGACACTATCCTTAAGAGTAATTTCCGCCCCTCAGAGTTCTTGACTCGGCACAGAAAGGTCTCAGCGGTTTACCCTCCAGGATTAAGCAGCCTCGTCTTTGTTCACGTGCACTCGTCGAACAAAGGGCACAGAACAGCCTTGTATGTATATCAGTGATCGATGAACAGAGAAGAACAGAGAAGGACCAGAGAGGGAAGATTGTATATTGCTCTGTATTCTCAAAGAAAAAGTCCCACGAATTTTTAGCCATATTAACTCGACAGGAATCCTTTGATTTATAAAAACGTGTTAAAAGAAAGGATAAGATTTCATTTAAACGGCTAATTAATTGCACAGTTTAGGAAGGCGTAAATCTGTGAGGGAATGATTTTATTTAGTCAAAGCAAAATAAAAAGGAAAGTTTTGGAAAAAATAATTTGCAAAAGGATGGTCCAACCGTGTGAGCCCGCGAGGCTTGGAGGCCGGGATTTGCACCCCCCCCTGCGCGCGAGTAAGACGTGACGCGCTCGGTTAAACGATTTCCAGATCGAAACCCAAATTTCTATTGGATTTGGGATTAGCTTGGGCTTGGCTCATGTGCGCGTGAAAGCCCACATGTTCCAACTTATTACTAAGCCCATAAGGACAAAGTATATATTAAGCCTTTCAACTCCCTCTTCATAAGCAATGTGGGACAAG
This sequence comes from Hydrangea macrophylla, assembly GCA_033977485.1. Lineage (NCBI taxonomy): Eukaryota > Viridiplantae > Streptophyta > Magnoliopsida > Cornales > Hydrangeaceae > Hydrangea > Hydrangea macrophylla. The sequence continues at coordinate 64,229,327 of CM066998.1, forward strand.
AGTCTCCACCACTCTTTTACCCAACACCACACCAACAAGAGAGATGTAGAGAGAGAAAAAGTTTGACTTTGAAAAAACACCCACTTTGGACCACAAATTACAACAAAATTACATCACTTCTTTTATCATTTGGATTTTATGTTAGCTTTCAGCAGCTTACACCCATGACCACTGATTGATTTCTTTTATTTTTGTTGCAGAACTGTTGGATTCGTCTACTAGCCTATGGATTCCGCTAATCAATATGAGTAATACTTGTGACACAACCATTTTCATAATTTTTGAGACACAATCCAAAAGATGTGTCTCTCTCTCCTGTGATGTCAGTGGACCCCACAATGACACTGGAGTGACAGAGGAGAGATATAGACACATCTTTTGGGTTGTGTCACAAAAGTTGTGTAAATAGTTGTATCCCAAGTATTACGGACACAATCATTTACACAACTTTTGGGACAAAACCCAAAAGATGTGTCTATATCTTTTGGGACGAAAACCAAAAGATGTGAATCTTTCTCCTGTGATGTATCTGTTTTTATAACTATAACTTTGGTTTGGAAAATTTCTCATTTTTTCTTTTCTTTTTCATAGAGTTAATTGGATACATAGTTGTGATCTATTTCCTCTTGTAGGTTATTGATTGTGAGTAATGCTAGATCTATACAAAATTTTATAACAAAATTCACACAAAACAATCTTGACCCTTGATTTTGGTGGGTCTGTGTGGGACCCATGTGTTCCTCATATAGGGCACACTGGAATCAAAGGTCAGAATTATTTTGTGTGAAATTTTGTGTGAATCTAATTTTGTTGATTGTTATTTGTCAGTGGAAATGTAACAACCCTAATTTTTTAAGTGCTTTTAGTAATTTTCATATTATTATTTTCGAGTGTTAGACATTAACTCTGTGTATGTATCTTAGTGACACCTAAAAAAAAATATTGAAGTAGCGTGTATGGGTAGTTAGTATGTTAAGTAATGTGCTTAACATAAAAATTTAGTGCCCGGGGTCATGGGTACCCATTGGGCTAATCATTTGTCCCATTAGAATGCATTTTCGGATCCATATAAAGCCTTTTTGTGAGGCCCTTAGATAAAAAACGGGATTCATATGTTTGTGTGTGTTTTATTCATAAGTGTTGTGTGTGAAATATATATACACATATATTAAACCCTAGCTCCCATTTAACAAAAAAAAAAAAAAGGGGAAGAGGAGAGAAGAAACTAGAGAAACAGACGTTTGTGAGAGAGAGATAGAGAGATAGAGAGAGGGAGAGAGAGGGAGAAGAAGAAGAAGAAGAAGAAGAAGAGAGGAACCTCAACCTTTGGTTTGTGTAATCATCATCAACCTTGAAGCCCTAAATTGGTGAGTTAACTTGTTATTTTCTTTCAATCTCGTTTGATTGAAATTTAAATAGATAGAATATTAAATTAATATGGTTATGGATTATGAGATTTAAGTATTTGTTTTACAATGATTGAAGTTGTGATTTGAGATTTATAGATGAGCATTGGATATGCATTTGAGTAATTATTCAATTTTCGGATTTGGGGTTTTCACGGATCAGATTTGAGTAGAAAATTCATAATAAATCATACGTTACAGTTTTTGTGATTCTGTACGCGGTGGCCTGTAGGAAACGCAATTCTGGACAACTTTTGTCTAATAGTGTTTTTTCCAATTATGCACCGTTTGGGCAGAAAACGCATATTACAGTAGCAGTTTATGAAAGTTAAAATAAGCGTATTTGCTACATCATATTTTTGTGTGATTTCGTGCTCGTTAATATGAATTAATTTTGTTGGTACTTAGAGAGATATAAGTTCTCATGTATAGTTGAGCTTTGTGACATTGTGACTGTGCAATTTTGTAAGAGTTATGAATCTGTGTGAACATGTAGCTGTTAATATGATTTTAACGGGAATTTGATTTGAGATATATGAATCTCTTATAAAGTTGAGTTTTGTGAAAAACGTGGATGTATGAACGTTAGAAAAGCCCTTAGAGTTCACCACTGCTCCTTATGATTTTAGGCGGCGACTTCGTGGATGACCCGTCCTTGTGTGATTAGACGGCGACTACGTGGATGACCCGTCTCTTCATTTTTAAGCCTTATGCCCGTCTTGTTGGTCTATTTCATGTGTATTTAGACATTGTTTTATTGACGTCAAGAACGTAAGGACTAGCCTTTCGGTGGATACTCAAATCCCAGTGATACCCCATGGGAGTTGGGACCGGAGTGGGAGTTAGTATTACGTTAGGAGACACATGGGATATATGTGTAGGCTGAACCATGGATGGGTGGCCGAGGTGGTGAACATAAGGTGTAATTTGGATCGAATATTATGTGTTTTTTTTTAATTGCGAATTTACAGTTGTAATGTGGTTTATGATTTTCAGTTATATGAAATTCTAGGAATTGGTAGTCGTGTAGTTTTCAGGATTTTAAATAATTTCGGTGTTGTGCCCGTTAGCTGAAACCTATCATTCTATGTGTAACGTACCATTTTTGGGAACATAGTAATTTGATAATAAACTGGACCAGATTAGTAAATTGAATATTTTGGATACTTAGATTCATAGTTTATGGCCGTTTCGCAAAAACTGAAGTAAAACGACGATCCGAACAACTTTCGTGTTTTACACTTTTTCTAAAAACGTCATCTTGACACTATTTCCATCGATTTTCAGAATTTGCTGAACATCGTCTATGTAAGAGCTGAATTTTAATAATTAATTTCTGAATTATCTATTTAGAATTTATGAACGAGGATGCGTGTCATTCCTTGAAAATTTTATTCTTGACATTTTTCGTGTTTTAAGTTTTGTCTAATTCTAGTTCTTTGTTAGAGATAAAATCATTTTAATTAATAACACCTTATTATTGGTTTATATTATTATGTTAAGTTCTATTTGTACAGGATGGTAGGCCTACTAATGGTTTGCAGGTATCGGCCTACCATAGTTAAGAAAGGTACGTATTTAATTATTTTTATTCGGGCAAGAAACTACTTGCCACCACATAAATGGAAACTACTCTATTGTCCAGATATGTGTGTGGAACTACCTGTCTTGGCCCAAGAATGTTGTAGTATGATTTGTAGTCTACGGGTTCAAGTTGGATCCCTAAGACTTGTGTTTTGTTTAACTCATACCAGTCATGTGACTGACCCGAGTGTGTTATGCATTCGGGTGCGTTTCTGTTTGAAACGTAGTCGAATGACATGTGCATGATAGTATAGTTGGAGTTCATTGTGGAGCAGCCAATCTGTTCGTGAAGTTGAAGATATCTCCTTTTTATTCTTTAATTACTATATGATACTCTTTTATTTAGTTGGCATTGTGAGCCATGATTGAGAACTTGTATTAGATGTAGTTATATTTCAGTTGTATTATTGAATTTTTTGGGACGTTTATAGCAGATCTAACCTGAGATAGTGTAGTGTTGAAATTATTCCGTTTATTATTATAACTAGATAATTTTATTGTGATTCGATGGAGAAAAGTATATTATTTTTATGTAAAGGAAAACGTTTGGTTTTCATTTTGTAATAAATGAGAATGGAGAAAATTTGAAACGTGGATTTTTCTTGTAATGTTTTTGAGAATGAGTTTGATAATAAATGAGTTTTGTTTAAATAAAAATCATGTGGTTTATTAAAATAATTAAATTCAGTTTATCTTAAAATGGTCTTTTAAAATTGGGTATAGGTTGTCATCCTTGGATTTTTGGGCGGTTGAATAGTGATTAGGGTATGCACTTGATTGAATATTTGCCTTTTCAAAAATCAGGGTGTGACAGTTTGGTATCAGAGCTTAAGGTTAGCTTAGCGAGTCTAAGTGATTCTCGGAATGTGGTTTATGGGTTGGTTAGAGCCTTAGGTTTGCGGATTTTTGGGGAAGGGATTATGTGTTATTTCGTGCTTCTATTGCTTTGTGCTATAATGTGCTTCTTGGTATTGTGTGTTTTGTTCTACAGTGTGCTTTGTAACGTGTTAGTCTTAAATGCATGTCATTTTCGGGATGACATAATAGGAGCATACATGATATTGTTTAAATTTACATGTTAGTGCATGCATCTTTGGTTGTAACGTTGGGGGTCTTATCAAGGGGAGTGTTATTTTGGCTCATGGAGTAGCAATGTGGATGACTATCTATGTGAAGGATTGAAAATCTTATTGGGAGTTGGAGGCAGAGATTGGATATTTGGACTTCTTATGTGATCAACTGGTTTTCTTATCTCTATTGATTATCTACTGCTTTTCTGATGCAGAATCTATTACTATTGGTATTCTGGATTTCTTATCTTCTGATGCGGATGTTATCAACGGATATTCTGGGTTTCTTATGATTATGTTGTTGCTATTATTATATATGGGAACTCTATTCTATATGATTTCTCTGGAGTGATTATCGACAATATTCTTTTCTCTATGACATATTATGATCCGGATGGTTCTGGATTTCTCTTCAATGGCAATATCGTCTTCTCAACCTGATTATTAGCAAGGAGTTTTGGAAGAATGAGCAATCTCAGATACATTAGTTGATCACCGAGTATTGAGTATTCCAAGGAGTATTAGAGTGGGGGTAAATGGTTTCATTCATAATTTTATTCATATATGTTGCATTATTATCTCTGTCTTAATTAGCTGCTAACATTTAATAATTGACAATATGAGGCTAAATGTATATACATGAGGGTTTCCTTGTTTGGATTATTCGCTCGACGTACTAAGCCTTGTATTGTTGAGAGTTAAAAGCGAATCAGTGTTTTCTATTAGTTGCGTGTTTAACAATATTTATGAATAAGTATTTGTTTTACCGTCGCTTCAAATTTCGGGACGAAATTTTCTTTAAGGAGGGTAGAATGTAACAACCCTAATTTTCTAAGTACTTTTAGTAATTTTTGTATTATTACTTTCGAGTGTTAGACATTAACTGTGTGTATGTATCTTAGTGACACCTAAAAAAAAATGTTGAAGTAGCGTGTATGGGTAGTTAGTATGTTAAGTAATGTGCTTAACATAGAAATTTAGTGCCTGGGGTCATGGGTACCCATTGGGCTAATCATTTGTCCCATTAGAATGCATTTTCGGATCCATATAAAGCCTTTTTGTGAGGCCCTTAGATAAAAAAACGGGATTCATATGTTTTGTGTGTGTTTTCTTCATAAGTGTTGTGTGTGAAATATATATACACATATATTAAACCCTAGCCCCCATTTAACAAAAAAAAAGGGGGGGAAGAGGATAGAAGAAACTAGAGAAACAGACGTTTGAGAGAGAGAGAGAGAGAGAGATAGAGAGAGGGAGAGAGAGGGAGAAGAAGAAGAAGAAGAAGAAGAAGAAGAAGAGAGGAACCTCAACCTTTAGTTTGTGTAATCATCATCAACCTTGAAGCCCTAAATTGGTGAGTTAACTTGTTATTTTCTTTCAATCTCGTTTGATTGAAATTTAAATAGATAGAATGTTAAATTAATATGGTTATGGATTATGAGATTTAAGTATTTGTTTTACAATGATTGAAGTTGTGATTTGAGATTTATAGATGAGCATTGGATATGCAATTGAGTAATTATTCAATTTTCGGATATGGGGTTTTCACGGATCAGATTTGAGTAGAAAATTCATAGTAAATCATACGTTACAGTTTGCGTGATTCTGTACGCGTTAGCCTGTAGGAAACGCAATTCTGGACAACTTTTGTCTAATAGTGTTTTTCCCAATTATGCACCGTTTGGGAAGAAAACGCATATTACAGTAGCAGTTTATGAAAGTTAAAATAAGCGTATTTGCTACATCACATTTTTGTGTGATTTCGTGCTCGTTAATATGAATTAATTTTGTTGGTATTTAGAGAGATATGAGTTCTCATGTATAGTTGAGCTTTGTGACATTGTGACTGTGCAATTTTGTAAGAGTTATGAATCTGTGTGAACATGTAGCTGTTAATATGATTTTAACGGGAATTTGATTTGAGATATATGAATCTCTTATAAAGTTGAGTTTTGTGAAAAACGTGGATGTATGAACGTTAGAAAAGCCCTTAGAGTTCACCACTGCTCCTTATGATTTTAGGCGGCGACTTCGTGGATGACCCGTCCTTGTGTGATTAGACGGCGACTACGTGGATGACCCGTCTCTTCATTTTTAAGCCTTATGCCCGGCTTGTTGGTCTATTTCATGTGTATTTAGACATTGTTTTATTGACGTCAAGAACGTAAGGACTAGCATTTCGGTGGATACTCAAATCCCAGTGATACCCCATGGGAGTTGGGACCGGAGTGGGAGTTAGTATTACGTTAGGAGACACATGGGATATATGTGTAGGCTGAACCATGGATGGGTGGCCGAGGTGGTGAACATAAGGTGTAATTTGGATCGAATATTATGTGTTTTTTTTTAATTGCGAATTTACAGTTGTAATGTGGTTTATGATTTTCAGTTATATGAAATTCTAGGAATTGGTAGTCGTGTAGTTTTCAGGATTTTAAATAATTTCGGTGTTGTGCCCGTTAGCTGAAACCTATCATTCTATGTGTAACGTACCATTTTTGGGAACATAGTAATTTGATAATAAACTGGACCAGATTAGTAAATTGAATATTTTGGATACTTAGATTCATAGTTTATGGCCGTTTCGCAAAAACTGAAGTAAAACGACGATCCGAACAACTTTCGTGTTTTACACTTTTTCTAAAAACGTCATCTTGACACTATTTCCATCGATTTTCAGAATCTGCTGAACATCGTCTATGTAAGAGCTGAATTTTAATAATTAATTTCTGAATTATCTAGTTAGAATTTATGAACGAGGATGCGTGTCATTCCTTGAAAATTTTATTCTTGACATTTTTCGTGTTTTAAGTTTTGTCTAATTCTAGTTCTTTGTTAGAGATAAAATCATTTTAATTAATAACACCTTATTATTGGTTTATATTATTATGTTAAATTCTATTTGTACAGGATGGTAGGCCTACTAATGGTTTGCAGGTATCGGCCTACCATAGTTAAGAAAGGTAAGTATTTAATTATTTTTATTTGGGCAAGAAACTACTTGCCACCACATAAATGGAAACTACTCTATTGTCCAGATATGTGTGTGGAACTACCTGTCTTGGCCCAAGAATGTTGTAGTATGATTTGTAGTCTACGGGTTCAAGTTGGATCCCTAAGACTTGTGTTTTGTTTAACTCATACCAGTCATGTGACTGACCCGAGTGTGTTATGCATTCGGGTGCATTTCTGTTTGAAACGTAGTCGGATGACATGTGCAGGATAGTATAGTTGGAGTTCATTGTGGAGCAGCCAATCTGTTCGTGAAGTTGAAGATATCTCCTTTTTATTCTTTAATTACTATATGATACTCTTTTATTTAGTTGGCATTGTGAGCCATGGTTGAGAACTTGTATTAGATGTAGTTATATTTCAGTTGTATTATTGAATTTTTTGGGACGTTTATAGCAGATCTAACCTGAGATAGTGTAGTGTTGAAATTATTCCGTTTATTACTATAACTAGATAATTTTATTGTGATTCGATGGAGAAAAGTATATTATTTTTATGTAAAGGAAAACGTTTGGTTTTCATTTTGTAATAAATGAGAATGGAGAAAATTTGAAACGTGGATTTTTCTTGTAATGTTTTTGGGAATGAGTTTGATAATAAATGAGTTTTGTTTAAATAAAAATCATGTGGTTTATTAAAACAATTAAATTCAGTTTATCTTAAAATGGTCTTTTAAAATTGGGTATAGGTTGTCATCCTTGAATTTTTGGGCGGTTGAATATTGATTAGGGTATGCACTTGATTGAATATTTGCCTTTTCAAAAATCAAGGTGTGACAGGAAAGCTCAGGCTCAGCGTGCTAAGTCAATGAAATTTAAGGGTGGCTACATGATTTACCCTGGTCAGCTTACCTATTTAAAAGTTAATTTTTATGCATCAATGAGTGCTCTCCTGGTGCAAATTGTACATGCGGTTATAAGTATGTATCTATGGATGAGTGCCCGAATTATGCAAATTACTTGGATTTGGGTTTGTGTAATATTCATTCTTTTTTTTGGATTGGAAGTATAATTTCATAGATGCACTAAAAGTTGAATTGCTATGATTTTTATTTCTATTGGAGCTTTGTTACATATTGATTGTTACTTGTAGTTCTGATTATAAGTGTTATGTGTGATACATGTGCTATTGCTATTGGTGAGCTATTATGATGATGTCAAATTTTATTTATCCTTTACAAAATAATCTGGCACTGTTCCAAAACCGTACCAGATTAAATAATTTTTAAACTTAATAAAAAATGGCACTGTTTTTAGTAGTATAAAAAGCATGTCAAATTAATGTACCCGACATGTGATACATGGCGTGCACAAAAGTTGCCATGTGTTGTCTAGTAATATTGACATGTGGCACAAAATAGTGCCAAAAAAGGGTGCCAAATCTTTGAAATTAGGTAGCCTTTGACAAAAATCAAACAGTGTAAAAAAAAATTGGATCCCCGATAATTGGCACTGAGCAAAAGCATGTCAGATTTGGTCAGACTATGTTAAAACAGTACTAATTTAGCATTTTTGGTGTAGTGCAAATTGGTTCACAGCTTATTCTGAGATCCAAGAGCTATAATCAGAAAAAGGTAAAAAACTGTAATCTATCTAGTTTAAATTAGGCCTAATTGCACTTTACCCCCTCGTACTACACATGTGTTTTCAATTGGGCACATGAATTTTTTTTTTTTTTTTTTACAATTGGGTACATGAACTTTCATCTCCTTTCCAATCAGATCCAATTGATGACGCCGTCAGTTTTAACTAACGGAATTGCCTAGAATTGTCATTTTTTTGCAATTGGGTACACGAACTTTTATTCCCTTTCCAATCAGATCCATTCGATAGCGGCGTGAGATTTTGTTGGACAGAATTGTCCAAGTGCCCTTCCTCCCAAAATTGCTAAATCGGAACCTCTTTTTTTCACTTTATCTGTCAAAAAAGATGATTCATATGTTGACAGACAGATAATATTGAGCTAAACAATCCTAATTTTCTTATCTTTTGGCCTTTTGAGGTGATTTTTTTTTATTTCAATATTTGTTCAAGATCAACGTAATGGGCTTCAAAATTTCACAAAAAAATATACGTTGCAGCCTTATTTTGTTTAACTCAATATTATTTGTCTGTCGACAGATAAAATTATCTGTTTTGACAAATAAAATCAAAAAATGAGGTTCCAAATTAGCCATTTTTTGGTTCCAGCGAGGGGGTTTTCTCTCCTTTTGATGTCGAAAAGTAGTAAAGGAGTTTATAAAAAATGGTCAAAATTTGGGGGAAGGACACGTGAGTAATTCTATCCTACAAAATCTCACGCCGTTAGCGAATGGATCTGATTGGAAAGGAGATGAAAGTTCATGTACCCAATTACAAAAAAAGAACAATTCTGGGCAATTCCGTTAGTTTTAAACTAACGGCGTCATCGATTTAATCTGATTGGAAAAGGGATGAAAGGTCATGTCACGCCCCGGAGCAGCATAAATAGAGAAAAATAAATTTCCTTTATGGGTCCATAGGGAATGACGGGTGAATAACCGCATTGTCATCTACTCAAACCAACAAACACCACGATAGGGAGGAATGCTATTCATAGAACATATCTTATTAACATAATCAGAGGCTACAGCGGAAACTATAAAAGGTTTGAAAGCAACGGATGCCCAAGTACCAATTATAAAAGTCTACTAAAACTATTACAACAGCTGGCTTAGAGTCTCAGGCCTATAACAATAACAGCAACAGCAGTACAAAAGATATACCAACTAACTATTACAAAGCAGCATGCCTTCGTCTTCCAGCCTTTAGCTCCACGTCCGGTGAAACATCAGTCTCCCGTCTTCAATACCTGCCAAGCTCTAGACATTGGAATGTCCAGGGCATGAACGCCATCAGCTTCGAATACAAAGCTGAGTGAGTACATTAAACAACACTCCTCACCGTTATTGTTCAGCATCTTAAAATGCGGTTAATCTCTTAATAATGGCGTCACTCACGGACATAGCAGAGGTCTCAGTAAACTGTACATGAATCAATAATAACAGAAATCATATTAAGTAATGACAAGGATAAACATCATGGTATAACATATCTCATCACGTATTCACCAAATCCATGCGTGTAACCGTGCAACCACCCATGCATCTACCTTTACGTCGGGACGCTGAATCCACGACTGAACCATCATCATACTAAACATTCCCATATTCACATCCATATCCATGTTCTTATTCTCATCCGTATCCATACGTCGATCCCATAATACCAATCTGAAAACCATTCGTCGATACAGTAATGCCAATCGGAATCACCCGACTAAGCAATAGGTCCCACAATCCCTTGATAGGGTTACCGGTCGTCTACACGGTACCACCTATCTGTAAACGATAGAACGGCACATCGGACGTCTTCAACGATGCGTATACCCTCACTGGTCGTCTACACAGCTGAGAATACATTAGAGCACTAGCCGGACGTCTTCAACGGTACACTGGACGTCTTCAACAGTGCATACGCATCACTGGACGTCTTCAACAGTGAGAGGCGCACTAGGAACTCTAACCATCCCACGTCCACCCAGTTCGTCAGCCGTTGATCCCACGGATCCAAAGTACCAATATCTCATTATTCCACATTGAAGCACATATACCATTTCTCATCATATTCTCTTGTCTCGTCATAATACTATCCCATTTCTCATCAGATTCTCTTGTCTCTTCATAACACTATCCCATGCATGCTGACCACATGTTGTGAAATGCTCATACTTTAGATAACCAGATTTCCACATGCTCTGTATTCATCATATCTACTCATTTCTGATTATTAACATGCTATCGTGTTCCATTCTACTATTCAGTTTGACAATAACATATGGCAGTTATTTAATCATTAGAGCATCTCATATCGACAGTTAATAACAAACAGTTCATCTTGTAACATTAACATAAACATCATATAAGGTTAACGTAGTATCATGTTGACTAAGCACATATCAAATATCACGTATTGTACAACCATTCGCAGCTTGGGTACATTACAATCAGCTCATAACATAAAACAATAGATAAACAACATTCTGCTCTTCCCAATTGATTGAAAATAATGTCAATCGATTGGACTTAATGTCAATCGATTGGAAATAATGTCAATCGATTGGACTTAATGTCAATCGATTGGATATATCAATCGATTGGACTTTATGTCAATCGATTGAACTCTGTCTTCTTCCTCAAAACTGCTGGGTTTTTATTAAAAACGTTGGGGTCCTCTTTCCTTCTCATGCACGTTATTATACACACATAAACATCACAAAAACAAACCTCCTTGAGTGAGTTAATAAACTCACCTCTCCCGGCGTTCCGTTGACGGCGTCCCGAGCTCCGCGGCGGCGGTTATGGTGGTTTCTCTCTCTCTCCTTCTTCTCTGCCCTTCTCTCCTTCTCTCTGTGTTCCTCTCCTCTTCCTTCTTCTTCTTCTTCTTCTCTTCTTCTTCTTCTCAACCCGAGAGTGTGTGTGTGTAATATATATATATATATAATATATATGTGTGTGTATATATATATGAGAGTATGTATCTCTCTCTCTCAAGGCTGCAAAACTTGGTCCAAGGCCACAAATGAACAAGTATATATAAGGTTTAAGAGTGCCACACGTTCAAAGCTGAAGGAAAGAAGAAAATGTTTCTCAGCTTATGTCAATCGATTGAACTCTATGTCAATCGATTGGAGACAGATATTTGTAGTCAATCGATTGGAATAATGTCAATCGATTGGGATGAATGGCAATCGATTGGGATGTTGACACGTCATCAATTTTAGTCGGTAGAATGTCAATCGATTGGGAACATGTCAATCGATTGGTATCTGAAAAGTGTCAATCGATTGGGAAAAGAGTTCAATCAATTGGTATCAAAAGTCACCAAAAGGAAGAGAAAGTTTATACGAGTATAGAAATGAAATACCAGGTCTTATTAATATACCAAAAATACAGGGTATTACATCATCCACCACTCAACAAAAGATTTCGTCCTCGAAATCTGAAGCAGTAGCCCCTCAAATAAACACACAAATCCTCCCAGAAGACAACCTCTAAAATGCTCAAGTTCTCGTTTTACATAAACGATCACATCAGCGGCCAAAGGGTTAAGTTCTAAACACGCGATGCAAAGTTATCAACGATCTATAAGTGCTAGGGTAACAACTATCAATCCTTGGGTTAGCTATATGAAAATTCGTATGTCGAACTTCGAGAAAAGGTTCTAGGTAGCACAATCTAATCATCTCACAATATCTGAAACGGCTAGTCCCCAAACACACAAGATTCATTCCTCAAGTCAAACTCTACGGTGTGAGGGTTCTATTGATCAAGTGTTCTAATCTCATCTAAGTAGTAAAGAAGCGTTGTCGTCTACTCCCGTCTTCAAAGGTACTTTGAACTATGCTAACGATGTCTTTACTGTATCAACAGTTGGCTGTCTCCCATCTCTAGACTTTTTGTCATGATCGTTGGCATCCTCAGTCGGTCTCTTGTTGCACACGACATCCTTGTTAACTCTCGTGTTATTGTCGTCGTCCCTCAGGATATTGACTTGAAAGCATTTGTGACTCTAATATCGTAACTGGTGATTTAAACTTCCTCATGTATCTCCAAATTCTCACGTATTATTCATATAATCATCTCTCGAGGTTATATCATCCGTTGAATACTCATTCTGCTTCCACGTACTAATCAAATAGGTTAGGCAGGACTACATACTGATATCGTGAGTCGATCTATTGTATAACTTCTTGACTGGATGAAGGCAACAGACAATCGGTGTTTGAAAAGAATCCTTCTATGATTCTCTTTTGAAAGTTCTGGTGTTGTCTCTGCGTTACTCATATCTCTTCTCGTATACTCGCAATCTTCTAGTTCGTCCTCTCTTGTTAAGGCTACATCTAACGAAAATTTAGATTCCTCATCTCTAATCTCTGTCCAACTTACCAATGGTTGGCGTAGTCTTTCGATAGGAAGGCAATTGATGTCAGATAGGGATGCAAAAGATGTCATATGGGATGTAAAAGAAGTCATATGGGATGCAATTGATGTTATACAGGGATGCAAATGATGTCATATCTATTCTTGGAAAACTTACTGTCATAGACGACTATTGATCAGTGCCAAATGGGTGTTTGCGTATCTACAATTTATGGTGTAGGCTAATCTTCTTACAATCAAATCAAGCGAATACCAAACTTCTTGCAATATCGGGATCGTATATAATACAAAATGTAGGTGCTGAGTATTGTACCTTCTGTCTATCGTCCTTGTCTAAGTCGAGACCAATTATTTGTATGGTGAGTCTGCCCTCGTGGTACTTGTTGCGATGGAACATTGTGTTGCATCTCTAGTTCTGGACAAAACTTACGAACATGACCAAATTTACCACAGTTGAAACATCGTATTCCCCGTCCATTAGATTTCCTTGCTGCTCTGCATTCTGGGGAATGGTGTCCTAGTACTCCACAATTGTAGCAGATATCTCGTTCTCTGTGCTGTGTTGGAGTCACCACTGGTTTTGATTCTTTCTTACTGTTCCCCAACCTCTTACGCTTCTGGCGGTTGCCCACGTAACTTCTCTCTGTATTTCCTTGTTGAACTTGGTTAGCAGCCAACACAATCTGACTATCTCTTCCTCTCTGATCCGTTAGGAGAAACTGATCGTACTCTGGAAATATTTTATCGAAGTATGGTCCTTCACTAATCTAAGTATCGTCTTCTAGCTTTGTTGCCATTTCTACCAGAGCTTCGAAAGATTGATCTAAATGTCCTATAGTCATATGACGAATATGCGGAACTAGTCCTTGATGATATCTTTTGATCTTCCTTCTTGGTGTATCGATCATATGCGGTGCAAATCGTGATAGCCTCTCGAATTGAGTTGTATATTCCGGCACTGTAAAACTACCTTGGACTAATTGTATGAACTCCATCTCCTTTTTGTTCTTCTCGGATTCTGGAAAGTACTTCTCTAGAAATCGAGTCTTGAATGATTCCCAAGTCATCCTTCCTACAGCTTCTTCACCTATCGTAGCTTTCACTGCGTCCCACCAATCTGCTGCTGAGAATGTCAGTTGAAATATAGCCAAATGTCTCTTCTCAACGTCAGTACATCCAAGTACCTCAAATATCAATTCTATCTGTCGAATCCATTGCTCAGCTTGCCATGCTCCCGTTAATCCGGTAAAGGTTCCTGGTTGAAGAGCACGAAATTCCTTTAGCAACTTAACTCTCATTTGTTGTACTGGTGCTTCATTGCCGAGGACACGATCTGCACGATTGATAACTTGCTCCATGCGACGGATGAAAACTCCGATCATTCCTGTTGGATCTATCTCAGGAGGTACTACATCAGATACTCCATTCAGCTGACTCTGGTTTCCTCGAGTCGTCCTAACCATAACGAGTGCTGGTAAGGTTCAGTGTCGCTACCTAAAATGAAAATCTATTCGGTCAGCCACATTCTATCTTACAGCTCAAGCAAGAACAAAACATGTGGTAACCAATATATAGTACCACTATATAATACGATCACATTAAGCAATACGGATACCTCACATAAATAATAATAACCACAAGGTCAGTCTATCTACCAAGTGTACTCCAACATATCTATGCTCAAGACACGGGTTACGAAACTATAAGTTCTACACGTAACGTCAAATCTAACCATTCTATTTCTATTCTCAAGTTCCAGGCTATGAGTATTGCTCAACTAACATGTGAGACCACTCAACTAACATGCGACTCAAGGTAACAGGATAATCTTATCCTTAACCTCTTTCTATTTCTAGGACATACTGACTGTTCCGAGATCGCTCAGGAATTTGTCAGTGTCTAAAATCCAACAGTTCTATATATATAGGATCTCTACAACCACAACTAATTCTCAACGCATTGTTCTCCGTGAACTCAGCTATCCACATCCTTATTGGTTCCAACAGTTACTATCTCATCTCAACTAATCCTCATGCTATCGATATTAACTTAGAACTCGGGTTCTAATCACAAAAGACAAGCGGTTAACAACTAAAACCTAGGCTCTGATACCAAAAATCCTGTCACGCCCCGGAGCAGCATAAATAGAGAAAAATAAATTTCCTTTATGGGTCCATAGGGAATGACGGGTGAATAACCGCATTGTCATCTACTCAAACCAACAAACACCACGATAGGGAGGAATGCTATTCATAGAACATATCTTATTAACATAATCAGAGGCTACAGCGGAAACTATAAAAGGTTTGAAAGCAACGGATGCCCAAGTACCAATTATAAAAGTCTACTAAAACTATTACAACAGCTGGCTTAGAGTCTCAGGCCTATAACAATAACAGCAACAGCAGTACAAAAGATATACCAACTAACTATTACAAAGCAGCATGCCTTCGTCTTCCAGCCTTTAGCTCCACGTCCGGTGAAACATCAGTCTCCCGTCTTCAATACCTGCCAAGCTCTAGACATTGGAATGTCCAGGGCATGAACGCCATCAGCTTCGAATACAAAGCTGAGTGAGTACATTAAACAACACTCCTCACCGTTATTGTTCAGCATCTTAAAATGCGGTTAATCTCTTAATAATGGCGTCACTCACGGACATAGCAGAGGTCTCAGTAAACTGTACATGAATCAATAATAACAGAAATCATATTAAGTAATGACAAGGATAAACATCATGGTATAACATATCTCATCACGTATTCACCAAATCCATGCGTGTAACCGTGCAACCACCCATGCATCTACCTTTACGTCGGGACGCTGAATCCACGACTGAACCATCATCATACTAAACATTCCCATATTCACATCCATATCCATGTTCTTATTCTCATCCGTATCCATACGTCGATCCCATAATACCAATCTGAAAACCATTCGTCGATACAGTAATGCCAATCGGAATCACCCGACTAAGCAATAGGTCCCACAATCCCTTGATAGGGTTACCGGTCGTCTACACGGTACCACCTATCTGTAAACGATAGAACGGCACATCGGACGTCTTCAACGATGCGTATACCCTCACTGGTCGTCTACACAGCTGAGAATACATTAGAGCACTAGCCGGACGTCTTCAACGGTACACTGGACGTCTTCAACAGTGCATACGCATCACTGGACGTCTTCAACAGTGAGAGGCGCACTAGGAACTCTAACCATCCCACGTCCACCCAGCTCGTCAGCCGTTGATCCCACGGATCCAAAGTACCAATATCTCATTATTCCACATTGAAGCACATATACCATTTCTCATCATATTCTCTTGTCTCGTCATAATACTATCCCATTTCTCATCAAATTCTCTTGTCTCTTCATAACACTATCCCATGCATGCTGACCACATGTTGTGAAATGCTCATACTTTAGATAACCAGATTTCCACATGCTCTGTATTCATCATATCTACTCATTTCTGATTATTAACATGCTATCGTGTTCCATTCTACTATTCAGTTTGACAATAACATATGGCAGTTATTTAATCATTAGAGCATCTCATATCGACAGTTAATAACAAACAGTTCATCTTGTAACATTAACATAAACATCATATAAGGTTAACGTAGTATCATGTTGACTAAGCACATATCAAATATCACGTATTGTACAACCATTCGCAGCTTGGGTACATTACAATCAGCTCATAACATATAACAATAGATAAACAACATTCTGCTCTTCCCAATTGATTGAAAATAATGTCAATCGATTGGACTTAATGTCAATCGATTGGAAATAATGTCAATCGATTGGAAATAATGTCAATCGATTGGACTTAATGTCAATCGATTGGATATATCAATCGATTGGACTTTATGTCAATCGATTGAACTCTGTCTTCTTCCTCAAAACTGCTGGGTTTTTATTAAAAACGTTGGGGTCCTCTTTCCTTCTCATGCACGTTATTATACACACATAAACATCACAAAAACAAACCTCCTTGAGTGAGTTAATAAACTCACCTCTCCCGGCGTTCCGTTGACGGCGTCCCGAGCTCCGCGGCGGCGGTTATGGTGGTTTCTCTCTCTCTCCTTCTTCTCTGCCCTTCTCTCCTTCTCTCTGTGTTCCTCTCCTCTTCCTTCTTCTTCTTCTTCTTCTCTTCTTCTTCTTCTCAACCCGAGAGTGTGTGTGTGTAATATATATATATATAATATATATGTGTGTGTATATATATATGAGAGTATGTATCTCTCTCTCTCAAGGCTGCAAAACTTGGCCCAAGGCCACAAATGAACAAGTATATATAAGGTTTAAGAGTGCCACACGTTCAAAGCTGAAGGAAAGAAGAAAATGTTTCTCAGCTTATGTCAATCGATTGAACTCTATGTCAATCGATTGGAGACAGATATTTGTAGTCAATCGATTGGAATAATGTCAATCGATTGGGATGAATGGCAATCGATTGGGATGTTGACACGTCATCAATTTTAGTCGGTAGAATGTCAATCGATTGGGAACATGTCAATCGATTGGTATCTGAAAAGTGTCAATCGATTGGGAAAAGAGTTCAATCGATTGGTATCAAAAGTCACCAAAAGGAAGAGAAAGTTTATACGAGTATAGAAATGAAATACCAGGTCTTATTAATATACCAAAAATACAGGGTATTACAGGTCATGTACCCAATTGCAAAAAAAAAAAGTTCATGTATCCAATTGAAAACATGTGTATAGTACGAGGGGTAAAATGCAATTAAGCCTTTAAATTACAACAAACAATGTAATACCAAATTTGCCCCAAGCCTTGGCCTCTAGCGAGCTTCAACCATAGTCATAGTAACATCATTAACAGAACAAATTCCAAAGCTCGAGTCTTTAGCATCCTTAATGCCTCTGAAAATAAAAGCAGGCTGTTTAGGATCAGGAAGAGCTGTTTCATTACATAACATAACAGCAACTTCGGACATGTTCGGCCTGTCACTAGCAATTTCTTGGACGCACAAAAGTCCAATTTGAATACATCTCACAACTTCCTCAGCTTTGTGTGACTTTTCTATTGATGAATCCACTATGTCCAAGGCATTCCCTTCTTTCCAAAGATCCCAAACCTTAAAACGGTTCAGAAAATCATGTTAGTTAATTAGCATGGTCCTATATTTTTGGAGAGTAATGTTAGGGTCCCAAATTTGTATATCGATTTTGATTTCTAATTAATGTTAAACTATGATTGAATGTGATCATAGTGCCACATGCGCTGGAAATTAAATAGTGATTAGAAGTTTGAAAATCATACCATTACTCAGCTTTCAAATGGTCAAGTACACTTCTGCACCCTTTATTTTTCTCAGAATTATAATTTAGTATTATGAATTCCTTTAATTAATTAGACTTAAGTCCTGCAATTTTTATACTGGGATAAGCTAGAGGCAAATGAGGACAATTGATTTAAATTAAAGATAGCTATTATTAGCCTTGAAATGTCATATATGTTAACAATTGCCCTCAATTAGAATTTACTTCAAATTTTGGGGCTTTTAGGTGATCCCATTGACTATAGAGTGCACAAATTTGAATTTTGAGGGGTAAAAAAAAAGAAAAGAAAAGAAAAAAAAGAAGGGGGTCGAGAAGTGTATTTGAGCCGTTCACATGTCATAGAACTATGACATATGCATTTACTTACATGTCCTATTAAATTCACCGAGTTCGTTTGATAATAACTGCTGTTCTTCTTGCCACTAATGATTTCCAATAACAAAACCCCAAAACTGAAAACATCAGATTTTATTGAAAAGAGTCCTTGCATTGCATACTCGGGTGACATGTAACCACTGCAGTAATTGAATATGAAGAAATTAGTATGTACCAATATACATGTGTGTGTATATATATTGAGCATTGATTGTTATAGTACTTACTATGTTCCAACAACTTTCCTTGTATTCGCTTCAATTTGGTCCCCTCCAAACATTCTAGCCATACCAAAATCAGATATTTTTGGGTTCATTGCAGCATCTAGTAAAATATTGCTAGCTTTTAGATCCCTGTGGATGATCCTTAATCTTGAGTCTTGGTGAAGATATATAATTCCACGAGCAATCCCCAAAATTATTTGAAAGCGTTTTTTCCAATCTATTTGAGAACCTCTCACTTTATCTGGATGTATTTAAAAAGTGTTAGTTTTTACATTGCTCATGTATTTAGATTCATTTTTACTTTACTCTGTAATCAAAAGTAAATCAGGGCAAGTGGATCATTTGTGATAAAGATGATTATTTAACCTCTTTTGTACAAAACCTAATAAAGTAATAATATAAGTAATTTTACCGTCAAAAGAAAAATATTCCGTCAATTCACATTTTCTTATTTGTCTATATATTTAATAATAAAACTGCCTTCGTACTCAATTTTAATATTTACTTTTTTATGGTGGGTGGCGATGGTTGGTGGTAGTGGTAGTAAAGGTGGTTGAAGAAGAAAAAATAAGGTAGAAAAAAGAAAATGAAGAAAAATGAGGTGAAAATAAGTTAATGTGGGCAAAATTGACTTTTTAATTCAAAACTTTTCCCGACAAGCTGAATTTCAAAATTTTCATCTGTTTTAACATTTTAAATTTAATCGCAACTACAAGGGGGTTTGGTGTCAACTTTTGAACTATCAAAAGGTTAATTGAAAATAGACTTAATTACGGCGGAGTAAGTATATTTAACCCTTTGGAAAAAGTGCCAAAACAAATATATTCACACACTCAAATAGTCAAATATCTAATGCAGTGAAAACTAAAGAGATGAAACCAAATGGAGGTTATAGAAAAGAAGGCATACCAAAAATGAAATAATCCAATCCTTTGTTTGGCAAGTATTCATAGATTAGCATTTTCTCTTCTTGTTGGATGCAATATCCCAAAAGTCCCACTAGATTCCTATGCTGGAGTTTGGCAATTAGTGTAACTTCATTCCTGAATTCTTCTATCCCTTGTCCTGAACTTTTTGAGAGTCTTTTCACAGCTATTTCCACTCCATTATACAACCTTCCCTGAAATCACAATTTAAGTCACCATTCCCACACACAGACAAACTAACACAATTAATTAAATTTGAAAGATTGATGTTATGCAATTTTAGACATTTGTCATAGTACTTAAAAGGGTAAATTAAACTTTAACCCTCCAATTTTGTGATAGATTTCACTTTTGTCCCTACATTCTCATTTTTTCAATTTAATCCCCTATGTTTGACAAGTTTTTAAATTTGGTCCTAGCAAGTATTTCGTCTCAAAAACTGATCTTTAGTGATGAAATTGTTGATGTGGGAACAAATTGATACAATTATCGCATTTGGAGGGATCAATTTGAAATCGGCCCCAAAGCAATTTGAAATCGGCCCCAAAGTCAAATGGTTAAATATGTAATTTACTGCACTTAAAATATGTTACCTTATAAACTGTGCCAATGCCTCCTCCACCGAGTTCATTAGCAGCAGAGAAATTATCTGTGGCTGCGATTAAGGTACTTAGATCAAAAGATGGCAAATCTGTATTTTTTCCACCTCCATCAAGCTCTAGTCCCCTAAAAGAATCTTCAGAAAAAATGTCGAATTAGTGTTGAAAGTAAGGGTCTGTTTGATAAAATGAAAAATCAAGTGCTGGATTTTAAGTAGTGGAAATTTTAAGCGTTTGAGTTTGCAATATTGAAAACAGTGTTCTAAGAACTGAAATAGACTGCATTCAGTGATTATATTCAGCAATATTGAAAACAGTGTTCCAAGAACGGAAAATTTTTTGATTGTTTCTCAATTCTAGCACTTAATTGGGTTATCAAACACACCCTATATTATAGACTGCACTTGCCTCTCATTTTTTGGCGTTTTAACATAGATATAAGTTAGGCATGCACTTAAAAAAAAAAATTGGTGCAATAATTTAAAGGCAAATTACACTTTACACCCTTATACTATACTTGTGTTTTCAATTGGATGCATATTTATATATATATATATATGTATTGTTCAATCGAACCCTTGAACTTCATAATTTTATTCAATCTTACCAAAAGTTTGATGTTTTGGCTTAAACTGACGGAAATTGTCACGTGAGTTGGGTGTGATGCTTACCTGTCATAGATTAGGTTTAAGACAAATGAAGAAGATTGTGAATGGTGCGAAAATGATGCATTTTTGGGTCTGATTGGTTGGATCTGATTGAATGTGCTTTTTTGCGCCATTCACAAAATCTTCTTCGTTTATCTTAACCTAATCTATGATAGGCAAGCATCACGCACAACTCAAGTGACAATTTTTGTTAGTTTATGTCAACGGTGTCATACTTTTGGTAAAATTGAATGAATTTTTGAAGTTCAAGAGTTCGATTGAACCAAAATATAATGTGTAATTTGACCTAATTTAAAACCTATGATATTTACAGTAAAAAAAAAAGATTGTTGATAATGGTCTTTACCTTTTCTTTTCTTCATCACCAACCAATATGCTAAGAAGACAGTGAAAATAGAACTTACAGCAACAGACGTTACCAGAATTGCCACCAACTTCTTTCCATGAAAACCTTTTGACTTCAAATATTGGGCTGAAAAAAAAAAAATTTCCCCCATTTACATTAAAGCCAAAAGTGAATTATCAATTTTATCCAGGATTTGGGGGTATACGGTGCGGGCTAAGAAGTTTGTGTTTCTCATCTTTCATTATTTTTCTTACTTTCATACATTTGTATTGGTTTCTTTTGGAATCATAGTCCTAACTTCAAAAATGGTCATCTCTAACTTGCATTTTTTAATGGAATTAAGTTATCAAAGTACATTAGAAAGTTTTCTAGGTTATGGTCATTATTTACGAATTTTATGGAGTGCAGATGAAATTGGCTCTCATTTATAGCCTTCATAGGGTTCGCTCGGTTGAGGTATCGTTCCTACGAGTGAAGAACATCAAGCGAGACTGTAGAGAGCTCACTCGAGGGAGACTGTGCACACCAAGTTTCCTAATCTGATTGAAAGCACAAATTTGTTTAGTTTCCTAATCTGATTGAGGATGCCAGAGACATCAACAGTGGGCGTACTGCCCGAGAGGAAAGGCAGGAGCATATGGCCTGGGAATCAGTCCAGGGTCACTCGGTCAAGAGCCGAGTTGTCCCTAGGCAAACGGTTACCCGGAGTCATAGCCAAGCCCGATCCCAGAGGACAGTACCCCGCCACGAAGAAGAAGCCTCTTCCACCGACCCGACCAACCCCTCCGATACCGGTCGGGAAGGAGTGGAAGCCCGAATCAAGGACTTGTAGAAGCAGATCGACGGAGTGGCCAAAAAGCTTGGTCAAAACCGTGTTCCGAATCAAGCCAATACCGAGACAGAGTCACCGTTCTCCTGCCAGATCACAAGGTTCTCCATCTTGCGCAAATTCAGGCAGCCTCGCCTAGATCCCTATAACGGCTCGGGAAGCCCGGTCGACCACGTCCGTGTTTATAAGGCTCAGATGGCCCTAGCCACCAACTCCGATGAACTACATTGCCTAGCCTTCCCCAGCACTTTGAAAGGCCCGGCCATGCAATGGTTCTACTCCTTGGAGCCCCGATCGATCTGTAGTTTCAAACAACTCAGCAAGCAATTCATCAACCAGTTCGCCGGCATGCATGAACGGCCAAAGTCAGACATGTAGCTACTGACGGTCAGACAATGGAATAATGAGTCCCTCAAGGAGTTCACCGACTGGTTCAACCAACAGAAGCTTCAATCCGCAATTTGAACGAGACAATCGCCATCATAGCCTTCTGCTCGGGAGTTCAACACACCAAGTGTGCCACGTCGTTTCACAGAAACCGACCGGTAACCTTGATTGAACTCGCAGAGAGGGTTGGAAAATACATTGGCGCTGAAGAGTTTCTGAAGACCAAATACACCGGGCAAGAAAGCAATAAGTCTTCCAGAAGCAAGCGAAAGCGAGATCATCCCGAGCGTTCTGACAGTTCTTCCAGTTCACAACGGTCTGAGTCCAGCAACCCCGACCCGACCACCGGTTCACAGCAATCCGGGTCAGGCAGCCCCGACCGGACCTCCAGCTCACAACAGGCAGGGTTCGACAGTCCCGACCCGACCTCCAGTTCACATCGATCAGGATCAAGTAGTTCCGGCTTTGCTTCCAATACATAAAAATCAGGAGCCCGACGATCCTGATCTGACCCTCTTGTCTCCATCATTCTAGATGAGCCCGACTACAGTGGTACTTGCTTGATAACTACATGAGGCTCCACCGATTGTCAGAGAGCTCATCTAAAACCTCGGGCTTCAAACCCAAGCACTAAAAAGACCTCGGGCTCCGAACCCAGGCACTAAAAAGACATCGGGCTCCGAACCCAGGCACTAAAAGGCCTCGGGCTCCGAACCCAGGCACTAAAGAGACCTCGGGCTTTGAACCCAGGCACTAAAAAGACCTCGGGCTCCGAACGCAGGCACCAAAGACCTCGGGGTCACGTCCGAGGCATCGGCTTCGCTTAGGTCCAATCGACGATGGGGCAAACCCCCTAGGTGGCTGATGATTGCAAGCTTCAAAAGACCCTGCAACCACCATGTTCCAGGTCGGTTACCTACAGTCATAGCCTCTGTAAGACCCTCGTCTTAGCGAAAGCTTGGGGGGCAAGATGGCGTAGTGAACTAAACAGGTAATCACACCGGGTATCTACAGACCTCGCGGATAACCAAGTCAAAATCTTGGACAACCCGAGCACCTACAGTACTCAGAGGCATTAACTCCACTTAGGCCCAAACCGACGATAGTGGTGACTAAAATCTCTTAGGTTGGCCGACGATAGAGAATCAAAAAGACCCTAAAGCAACGTGATTTAGGTCGACTCCACCAACATGGTCAAGCTCTTCTCCCAACAGTCTTGACGAAGGCTAACTGGGTAGAAGACAACCATCCTGGGGAGTTAACATAAAAGGACCCTAAAGCAATACGCTTTAGGTTGGCTTTTCCAACATGGTAAAACTCTTCTTCCCACAACCTTGACGAAGGTTCACGGGCAGAAGATAACCATCCTAGAGGCTAACTCAAGCAAAAAGACTCCGAAGTAGGCCGAGTCTCAACTCTCGGTCACTTCCCGAGCATTCAAAGACTCCGAATTAGACCGGGTCTCAACCCCCGGTCAGTTCCCGAGCACCTAAAGGTCCCGAGCTAGGCTGGGTCTCAACTCTCAGCCAGTTCCTGAGGACTCACCAGGCTCAGAAGCCCTAAGGCAGCTTCCCCAAGCACTCAGACAGCGACAAGTAACATCAAATTGATTTCCAAACTTGCCCCAATATAGCATCTGGCCAACCTTGGAAATGGGGCGCAGCTGATACACCCAAAATTGGCTCTATCCTATAACCGAGCGGTTCAAATCAGCAGCCAGTCCATCATGCACAACTCCTCGGACAACCATCAGCCCGAGCGGTCTAGTCTACTCATCATCCCGAGCGGTTCATCCACGGCCCGGCCAACAGGTCGGGAACATCGCACGGACATATTCCACCGCGGGAACAGTTCATCCGGGCCCATAGGCATGATCCCGAGCATTACGGGCAGTTTCCTACTCAAGCTAGAAGACTAATGGAAAGTGCACACTATTTCCTAATCCAATTAGGAAATCCCCACAATTAATGCCAATCTATATCAATTGGATTATATTTCCTTATCCATGTAAGAGTAGGTCTCTTGCATCTATAAAAGAGACCTCTCACCCCCCATTGAAGAGGCAAACTTTTCAGTCTACACAGCACCTCTATAGAATTCACCATTATATGCATATACCCGGCCGGTATTACTGGTAGTGTCGCCCCAACTTGTTGGCTCACCAGGCCCGCCGGTGATCTGCTAGTGAGAGCGCACAGACGCAACCGTGGACGTAGGTCACCTCGTTAACGGGACCGAACCACATACAAATTCTTGTCTTATTTTCTCTCTAAACCATTCTTACCAATTTTAGGCAGCATCACAATATTTGACAATTTAATAAATATTTATGTAATCCATTCTGTCACCATAACCATTTTTGCTATCATAAAGCGTAATTTTTCCATGGAATTGTGGAGTATTACTTACACTCTTCACTATTTAGGGGAATAGTAACACCACATCCCCCAGAGGATTAAGTAGCCCGTAATAAATTTTTGTAAATGGTATTGACTTATTTGTAATTATTGGTGTAAAGTCTTTCTCTTTCATTGAGTTGCAGTTGCTGTGGTTATTGTGTTTTTAACCTACCCAGTTCTTATCTGTGAATTATCTATGTTTTTTTCCCTCTAATGTTCTACTTTTCTAATTTGATTGGAAGATATTGAAGTGGTCACACCTTTAATAGTGGCCTCAACATTATTTGAATTTAACCACACCTAAGTAAAAAAAAAAACAGTTAGTCCATGTGTAAAGTCCTTTTCATGTATGTTTTTTCCTTCCAATGAACTTCTCAAATTTGATTGGAAGATGTTGAAGTGGTTCCACTTTCAATAGTGGTCTCAACACTATTTGAATTTAACCATACTTAAGTCTAAAACCAGTTAGTCCAGGTGTAAACTTTTTTTCATGTAAGTTTTAGTAATATTTATTAAAAATGTTACCGACTTCTTTGTAATTATTTGTTGACTTCTTTGTGTTTTTTGAAAAAAAATTATTGACTTCTTTGTCATTTTTATTGCTTCTTTGTAATTATTGGATGGCTTCTTTGATTTTTTTTTGAAATATCATTAACTTCTTTGTGTTGTTATTAACTTCTTTGTATTTATTGAACGCATTATTGCCTTATTTGTATTTATTACTTTATTTCCGTGGCGGTCAAAGGGACAGTTTGGTATTTCACTAAATCCTCTACTTCTTTGTATTTTTATTGACTTCTTCGGTTTTTTTTTTAACTTGTTTGCAATTATTGCTTTGTTTGACCGACAGTCAAAGGGATAGTTTGGTATTTCACTAAATCCACTGTACTTCTTTGTAATTTTTTAAAATGTTGTTGACCTCTTTGTAATTATTGTCAGATGAAATCACAAATAGCTAGAATAAAGTAGACCTAAATGTAATTATATATTCATGTGAAATGACACTAATAACCATATAGCCGAAAACAATTGGCTGAATTCAAAAAGCAAAGTTGACGAAGATGTAATTAAATGGCCGTGATACTGTAAAGTAAGTGATAAATGTTCTTGCAAAACATGACTCAGTTCCAAAACATATTGACTTCAATGTAATTAGATGTAATGTAGTTGATTTATTTGTGAGTTTTATATTAATTTTATTTCTTTGGATGAACTGAACGTAATTATTTTTTTTGAAATGTCAGAATTACCCTCACACAAATGAATATATCCTTATGTAGCTATAGAGATGTATGCGTAGTAAAGGGATATTATGGCATTTGACTAACTAAGCAATTACCACAAAGGGCAAAATAAATAAAGAAATTAATACCAAAATTGGAGAAATCAATTGCCACAATTGCATGATTCCATAGCCATATAGACTCTTTTGTAAGGTTTTTAGACATACACATTGCATGCTTTATTTAAAAATATATATATAAAGTAGTTTAATTTCAGAGTTCACACATTCATATAGTCTGCATAGATCGAGTGAGTGTCAGTGTCTAACAGAGTACAAATATCAGTATGGTTCGTCGTACCTTCTTGTTTGAAGGTGAAAGATCGTTGTATTTTCTTAGACACCCGTTAATCAACGCGTGAACACCTATGCTGGGCAAAATTATTTGAAGGACATTAAATTTAGTTCTCGGCCCAATTTTCAAATCCAGTTTTTGTATCTATTCCATGTTTTGTTTATTAATAGTGTTTGTTTTACTTATTTAATTTCCTATTTATACGTGTATTTGACTAACAATCATGTTATCTATCCATAGAAGATGAGTGATGATTTCAATAGATGTGCTAATAATTTAAGGTATTTGGATAATGCTAGAATCGCTTCTGTTGCTAGAAAATAATACAGTAATTATTACACACTTTGGTGGGTGGGTGCGGGGTCATTCTTATCTTCTATCACACACACACATACTAACACAATACCGGTGAAGAAGACGAGTTAAAAAAAATAGACTGTAAATGCAATGAAATCAAAAATCCAATAATGAAATTGATGGCATATACCTAATTCAGCAGCATCCACGCGTATGTAAATATCCTGGCCCCCATCCGAAACCTTTTTGGTATCCACCAACTCCCCATACCAAGTGATACATCCACTCCCTCCTCCCCTCACATCTGCACGTGCGTACCCCGTGCAATTACAACTCCCCAAACACATCTCTTCGCACTCTTTCCACCCCAAACTCATGTCAACACGGGCACCAGAAGTGTCCGGCAAATTGGCTCTATCAAACCTCACGAAACCGTCCCCGTTCCTGCATGCATTTCCATCACCGCCCTTCCTTTTGCACCCG
The DNA here is from genome assembly GCA_033977485.1 of Hydrangea macrophylla. Lineage (NCBI taxonomy): Eukaryota > Viridiplantae > Streptophyta > Magnoliopsida > Cornales > Hydrangeaceae > Hydrangea > Hydrangea macrophylla. The sequence goes on from CM066998.1 coordinate 64,256,786, forward strand.
CCTGACCCGTCCCTCAAGTACCAGTCACTTGCCAAACTGGGCTCGAATCCGGGTAGGCACGTGCACTCAAACTCACCTGAATCACGTGGGTTGCAATTTCCATACGAACCACAATGATTGTAATAGTCGCATTTATCATTAGGTGCCGACCAAAACCCGACCCATCTTTGGTTTCCGTCTTGCCACGTCAGCCTTTCCACAACCCCAGACTCATTCAATACAAATCTTGAGAAAATTGATTCGTTACGTATGGTATACATCGAGGTGACCTCGTTGTGATTGTTAACATAACTTAAGTTGAAGATGAAATCCGTTGTCGATTCTAGCACAGCACTCCATTTAAGCCCGTTCCACGGCCCGCTTCGCCATAAGCGGGTCGAACCCTTGTTCAAGAAGAACTGCGGGGATCCATTTAGATCTAGCTTAAATGAATACTCCCCTGTTTTTGGGTCATCGCTTGACTTCCAAGAAGTCAGGAATCGGTTTAGACCGGTTCTCCCTTCCACCCCAAGTTTCATGTAAGGAAGCATCGTATTTGTAGGGTAATTAAAGCTTTGCCAAGCAAAATCACTTTTGGTGTCACCCTTAAACAAAACCAGATTTCCTGTATCCAGCAATTGTGCTGAAAAGGTGGCCTTCTCCGCCACGGCCGAGACATTCGTGGACCAAACCGGAATACCACTATCACCGTCGCGGATAATGAGGTTCCCGGTATTATCAATAGAGAGAATTCCGGTATAACCATGGATTGGATTGTCTCTATTTGCTACCCAAACAACGGTTTGCTCTGAAACTTTGTTGTACCAAATTCCAATATATCTTCTGCTAGAATTGCTTGTGCTAAAGAACCCAAGTGCAAAATTATTTCCCTCGGAGACAATCAGGTCACCATCTTTGATTGATTGGTTTGAACTAATGGTGTCTGTGGAAGTGCAAAAATGGAGGTCAAGAAACAAAAGCAGAGAAGTGATCAAGAGTTGTTCTTTCATGGTACATGACATATGTTATTAGTTCAGTGATTGTTCCCGTTTTATTTAGAAGAGTAATGTTATGATTTCAAATTTTGTATCCTAAATGTGGTACTATCTTCTATAATAGTGGTATCATTTCAATACAATCCGATGAAAATCAAGTGAGTGTGACGGTCATATCCGATGAAAATCAAGCGAGTGTGGCGGTCATATGAGATAATTTCTTAACGCTAACGCAAAATGCTACCCTTTTCGTCCCATATTTAGAGTTTTGTATACAATTTTGGGATGTCCTAAAATTATGTCCATCTTTAAAAAGTCAATGCAAAATTTCACTACTTCTCCACTTTTACCCCCACTACTTATGGTGAAAGGTCGGTCTCTCATTTGGGGCAATTTTGGAAGAAAATACTTTAATTTGATGCTATTATTATGTTCCCTTAGTACGTTGGGTACTCAAAGACGGACTCTAAATACGGATCGGAGGGAGAATGTATCAAGTAGTAGACAGTGGAAAATAAACAAGTTAACAACTTATTTTCAAAACTCGTGGTTGACAATTGAGTACACACAAAAAAAGAATTTATTTGGACAATCATAAAATTTGAACACAACTTTGAAAATGAAATGAGCTGTTTTTCAGCATGGAAAGGGATATCAGTTGAATATATATCAAAGAAATTTTCAAATCCAGGAAATGTCCAGCCAGGAAATTTCAACTCTAACCCGTTTTCAAACTCTATTTTATTGCGATGCCAATTACAAGTTCTTGAAATTTTGATAAACAATCTAAGAGTCCATTTCTGTAATTCAATCACAAAAAATTTATTTTTAGTTATCTAAAATTCCGTTTGACACTACTTTTGCTAGCACTGTTACATCGCAAAAAAAAAAATTAATAAATAAATAAAAATAAATTGCTTTTGGCCCATAAGCAATTTTACGCTGCATTTTTTTCGATTGAATCACATAATTTGGTTTGCCAAGAAGTATTGTTTTAACTTCTGGAATTCTATTATCACTTATGCACTCCAAATTGTTGCCAAACATGGGCTAAACAGCATGGTTTATAATGTTAAGCAGTCCCATCACAAACTAATCCCAATTTTTTTATGTTGGAACTGTAAAATTGGTTATCGAATCCTGAAGTTTGAAAACTTAAAAAATAAAAATAAAAAAATAAAAAAAATAAAAAGTAGAATGAAAAAATTAAAATGTCGGATTGAAATCGGAAAAGTGGTAAAAAAAATAATAATAATAATAATAATTTTTTTGAAAATTTCGAATTTTCAATCCAAAACTTGCAGAAAAAAACTTCTGATCCCTTATCCTTCAGTATTAATTGGTGCATGGAAGTAAGAAATCCCCAACTCTTTGCTCTTTAATGTTTCAAGTTAAACATTTCACCCCTCTGAATTTTATAATGATTTGTACTTCGCTCATAAATGTTTCAATTCATGCAATTTGATCTTTAAACTTTTCAACACCTTGGGGTGTCAACTTTCCATTAGTACCTGTTAAAAAAATTGGTAATTCATAGAACACAACTTTCATACAACTTTCACACAACCCTCTTAAAAGATGTGTCTATCTCTCTCCTGTGTCACTATATAGTGACACAGGAGAGAGATAGACACATCTTTTAAGAGGGTTGTGTGGAAGTGGTACGAAAGTTGTGTCCCAAAAAAATACCCTACAAAAATAGACAGAAAGTGGGCACATGACCATTGTTCACGGCCATTTGAGGTATTTCACTGGTTGTGCTAATTATTTGAGGATCAATTATTGAACCAATAATTTGCATCATTGCTCATTGTACGAGACCGAGAGGACTTACTTTGGTCTATGCGTATTAGCACCAATGACCCAAATAGACCAAGTGTGTTTTTCTCAAGCTCTTTTGAAAGCTAAGATACAATATCAAAATGCAATAAGCATAAAATTCTAGCACTCCACATTATTGAAGTTCTCTAACTAATAGCAAAATTTGCATAATCATCTGAAATTTTTTTCTTTCTCACAGAAGTTTGTGCGTCGTCATCAACTTCGTTCTTCCTTTGCTCATACACAATTCCTAACAAACGAACCACAAAAAATCCCCTTATGCAGTTTCTGACAATTATTCAAACATTGAGACCCAAATTGCAATTCGGATAAAAGTTAAGGGGTGAAAGTACAATTTACTCGTACGAAATACCTCAAATGTCATTGAACAATGATCATGTACTACTCACACGTGTGACCATTTTCTATCAATTTTTTGAATGGATGTTGACGAAAGGTTAGCATTGCAACATTTTTAAAAAGTTTTGAGGACCAAATTTCTTAAATTGAAATATTAGGAATCCAAGTGCAAATCCTTGTAAAGTTCAAATGTATTTTACCTGCTCTTTTTTTTTGGCAAATTACAATGACCTCCCTTGAGGTATCTGATAATTACAAAGACGTACCCTGTGTTTTCGAAAATAACATTGACCTCCCTTGCTTTTTGTAATTGTTAGCACTTATTATCTCCCCTTTGTTATTCAAAGCTCTATTGACTATTAATTCTTGAGTAATATTTGGGGCACACCCTTACACACCCAAAAGACATCCACACCCTTCTCCATACCTTGAGGTGGACCTCCGGATGTCTTTTAGGTGTGTAAGGGTGTACACTAGCATTGTTGTTAATTCTTTAATTGGTTAACTTTTTTTAAAATGACAATCCTACCTTTATTAGGTAAATGCTTTTGGAAATTTGTATTCTCTCCCTCCCTTATTGTCTTCTCTATGTCCCTTGATTCCATGTATACATTTCCATACAAACACACGTGTGCATAAATAAAAAAGCAATATAGCATATGTAGAGATCCAGGCTCCAAACCACGACCATCTATCCGGTAAAGCATAACCATTAGAGTAATATTTGGGGCACTAACAACATCCACTAACACTTACTAACACATTTTATCTCTTTCCTAGTGGCACTGTGGGGTCCGCAGTGGATCCCACTGTACTACTAGGAGAGAGATAGAGTATGTTAGTGCTTGTTAATGGATGTTCTTAGTGTCCCTAGCATTACCCTAACCATTAACCGCTCAGTCATGGCCAAACAAAAAGAAGTAATGGTGAGAGGAGTTTTGGAGGGAAGGTGCAGTTGAGAGGAGTTGTGAGGGGGAGAAAAATGGCCAAATTGGGTGCTGGATCACCACCACTAATGCCTTCCCTTTGTTTTTTTTTTTTTTTTTTAACTATAATATCTTGAGATAATTAGATTTCAGACATCTTTATATGTGGCAAATTTAATAGTCGGCCTACTATTTTTTTAAATTTGGAAAAATATTAACAATAATTAAAAAGTCATTAACAAAAAAAAAAAAAAAACCCATCAACTTTTGTAAATTTATTTATATTTCAGTCTACTTTATGTTTACACATTGTAAACTTGTACAAAATTTTGTGAATATGCTCCTAATGTTGTGATGAGTTGCTCCCGTCTTTGTACATAGTTGCTCCCCAACAAGACAAAATTATAAAGGGTAATGTTATTGCAAGAAGCTTCTCAACTACTATAACAAATTAATCTCACTCAATAATGCTTCTATCTTCATCTATATTCCTCATTTTGTTGTTTTCTCTCGCTATATATGTATTAAATATATCAAAATTGGTACATATGCTTTGAGGGAAAAAAAATGTCACCTCTGTACTAAATGGAGCATAAAAGTAATGAAATACTTCTTTGCTAACTGTTGTACACTTAAAAGTAATAGTAATAATAAAATTTTGCCAAGTCTATGCATTTGAAAAGTAGGCAGAACAAAAATCAAATTACAGATATATATAGCCTTTGCGACCAAAAAAGAATATAAATATATGTACATATATATTCTACAAAGTTGGGGACCATACTTCTATCTACCTTGTATCATTGACATGGTTAATTCATTAGAATTATAAGCCTTTTTCACTGTCGGAGTAGTATCCGTCACAGCTGGAAATCTTTCAGAGTAAAAACCAGGTTGTTTAATAGTAAAGCATATGATTAGTTTGTATTTAACATGTCTAAAATGTTAAAATTGCCATGTTGACATGTTGAGCTGCTTTTATGCTTATTTGGGTCAAAGGGTCTCAAGTGATAATCACCATTAGTTAGCTCATATATAAGGGACAGAGAGATGTTGAAGTCCTCAGAGAAAAGGGGACGGTGGTGACGACCACCAGCGAATTGACTACGGTCACGAGTGAATGAGAGTGATTTCGCTATATGCGACGGAAAAAGTGAGATTGGCCCAGAATCAGGGATCCAGAATGATGGTGATTGATTACTTGACAAGCCTGCGACCATTTATTGTTGTGATGTTTAATTGGTGTTATGATTCATTAAGTACTCCAATTGCATGATTAGCACCACGTACTCACTAAGCGAAAGTTTATTCGATTTTTTGTGGCTAATGACCACGCAGGTTCAGATGAACGTTCAAAGTGAGAAATGATCGAAACTACGGGGCTGGGTCTAGCTTGCTTATATGTTTATATGTGAGGATTTGAATAAGGTTGAAATAAACTTAAAGTTTGTACTTTTAAATATGTTTAGAAATAAATGTTAGAATGAGCTTGTAATATCTATATATTTAGTTGAATTTTGATGTATTTTGGAATATTTAAATAAATGAGTGTAGGAGGAGTTAAAAATGTTTTAGTTTATGAAAACAGGGTGAATGGTGCTGTAATAGGGGAAACTTTACCCAAGGACCATTTGACGGTTTTAAAACTTTATTTTATTCATTTTTATTAATTTAATTGATTAAATGATATTTTATCCCTGGTATTTCAGTCAAAATGTTCATCTTTGGAACATTAAAAATAATTGTTTGGTCCTTGGCTTTGTTACACTTGTCCTAACCCGCGGGGGCGGGTTGAGGTGTGACAAATTTTGGTATCAGAGCAATAGGTTAGAGCATTTGGGACGAAATACGAATATGACGCGTAAAAAATATATATATATATATATAAAAAAATCAAAAATCAAAAATAAAAAAAATGCATGTATAATCATGACACGTAGCTACATGTAGAGACATATATGTTTACTGCACGTGATTTAAATGTTGTTGAACATGCATATTATGTTGCATGCATTCTACATATTGTAATATGTGGAGAGACGGTTGGAAAGCTTCATTGTGATAAAATGGAGTATAAAGTGAAATGTTTTCTCATATGTACGTTGAATTGGGGGGATTGTAAATTCAGTAAGAAAAATCCGATGTTGGGAATATTTGTGAAATTAGGGTTCAGAAATCAAGGGTTGAATTGGTCATCCTGAAATGATTTGATTGGTATTATTTTATCAAGGGTATTGATTTGATAAAAGGGATATTGAGTATTAAGTTATGATTGTGGGTATGAATTTCTTTCCGAATATTATCGGGTATTTTTACTTGTGAAGATTATTTTTTATTCTCTATCAAGAAAATGGATATATGGATTTCTTTATTTACGGTGGGTCTTCTAGTATTCAAATATTATAGTTTGGGGAATTCTGAATTTCTTATGATTTATATGGGCCTCATGAGCAGATATGGTGTTATTATTATTATCTCTTATTTCTTCACTTATTCGGAATAATTTTTGGGATTATTCATTGAGCTATTTATATATTCTCTTGGGATGGAGGGTGAAATACTGAGTTGTCGAGGTGATGAGATATTTTGGGATTTATCCAGTTGTTTGAGTTATCTTGGGTTGAGGAATCTCTCAACTCTATTTGGGTTATATTGGGTTGTTGAGGAATATCTCAACTTTATTTGGGTTATATTGGGTTGTTGAGAAATCTCTCAACATAAATTAATTTATTTTTATTATCGGGATGCCTCCCTTAGTATCGAGTAATGATTGGCTATCCAACGTGTCAGTATGATGAGTAGATTTGGGGTCAACTAAAAGTAACAGACTTTTCCATTGTGGTTCTATCGATTGAGTGTCATTACGGTTATAAATCATTCTCTTCTGCTTAAGAATATAGTTGATTGAGATCAAGACTAACTAGTTGTGTTGCATGAATAACTAATTGGGTTAATTGGCTACACGGGGTATCAGAATTTTCTACCAGGGATTTGAATTTGAAAATGGGTTTACCAGTTTAGTAAGTAGTAATCTCTTTGATATCCAAACCAGTACTGCAAGATTCGTTCCACCACCGGGTGAATTAGGTAATTGTATTATTATTATTTCTTTGTACTTTATATGTAAATAATCGAGATTTGACTATTGCACTGCACTGTAGCAATTGTCAAATATCCTAATATATCACTAGAAACTTTCAGACTTTGGATTTAGTTACTAATAATGTATTAGGAATTTTTGAGATATTTGAATGACGTTAAATGAGTTTATATATGTTTAAATGAGTAGAAAATATTTTGAAATTATCTTTTGTGTAAAAAAAAACTGATTTATTGTGAAGCAGGAAGTGTTTAAAAATGTATATATATTTTGATAAATGGAAGCTGTTGGATTTGACCCAAGCTGAGTAGAAGAGGAAAACTAGTGAAAAGAATTTTAATCAAATGTGGGTATTTTAATTGTTGTTTAAAGAAGTTAATAATGGAAAATATTTCAAGATAGTTGTGTAAATGTTTTTGTTCTATGGAAAGAGATTTTAAATGAGTACTATTGGGCTCGAAGCTCAGCTGAGTACACTACCTTTACTTTGATTTTAAATTGGAATATTAAAATTTTAAATGAATTCCTAATGACCTTGGTGAGAAAAATGGTCTGAAAGTAACTTGTGATATTCTACGTATTATTCTAAATACTGTTTGTTGCGAATACATGATTGGATTGATGGGTTATAAGGAGCATCAATTTATTTCTTGGGAACTGAGTTGGAATATTCTTGGTTACAAGGTGAGTATTGTATTCCTTGAACGTATGGTTGTGTAGAATTCTAACACTGGAAAGAAGAAATCGCTTGTTGCTTGAGACTACAGTCGGAGATCAACGAGTTGTAGACACCCCATTTTGACCTGCTAAAAAAAAAAAGAAATAACTGTCACAAGGGGCCTACCAGGCACATAAATCGAGAAAAGAGCTCCAGAATCCAAACAGGGATCCCAGAGGTCAAATCGAAGTCAATGCAGAGCCCATAGCTCATCGATCAGGAGTTCCAGAATCTAGGATCGTCGGTTACGATAATCAATGACGTTTTCAACCAGAATCGAAGTTCGGCACAAAATTCAAGACCGAAATCAAGTCTGGGACGACCGAAGGTTGAATTCGATTACATCAGGGCAAAGCAGGGATCAATTCCAACCCATAGGACTTCAAATCATCAACTTTTGATAATGACGGAGAATCGGGCTCTGATCGAAGTTTCTGGTGCATCGAAATCAAGGAAAAGGGACACGATCATCAATCCAGAAAATGCTGAAAGTCCGACTAGACATGAATAATTGAAATACGAAGAAAAATAGAGGTTTGGCGACTTGAATCAGTTCAATCGGACAATCAGAGAAGAAACGGCGTCCAAACGAAGTTTTGAGACTCAATTGGGAAAGACAAGGGCAAAAACGGTCATTTCTAAATCAGAGATTCTCAATCGAACCGTACCAATTCAAAGAGAACGTCAATACGAATTCAAATCATCTTGAATTAGGAAGATCGGACGGTTGGATCAAAAGATATCGACAGTCGGAGTTTAGACGGCCCAGATCGGACGTCGATGGTCTGAAGAAAACGGAGTCGATTCCGGGTTTTAAACGAATTCCGATCCAACCATACGGATTTAAGGAGGACGTTAAACCGAGCCCAGATCTTTTCGAATCATCTGAATCGGACGCTCGAATTGAAAAATATCAAGGAACAAAGCTCGGAATCGATCAAAGGTCCCGATTGAAAGTTAGAACCTACGACCACGCGTTCCGCCTACATGGGATTAAAACTCATGTAGGGTTTTGAGAAAATTTCTATAAATAGAAAGCTTTCCCCACAAACTTAAAAAAGAGAAGGCAGCCTCCATCAAGGCCTTGTTTGGTTTTTGAAAAAAAAACCTCCCAAAACTATAGGCTTTGTTTGGTTATCCACCAAACATACCCATATCACCACCACTACACCACCATGGCCTCCACCACATAAAACCCATGGCCACCAACTCATTACCCAACCCCCTGCACAATCCCAACTCACGAAACCCCACAAAACTCCCAGAATCTGAGCCTAAACCAAACAGAGCCTTAGCCACTGCCCAGTTTCTGAAAACACAACCAAACAGAGCCTAAACTGGCTCTCTGAATCTCACCTCCCCATCCAGTGAGTCCCCCTCGCTAAAACGGAGCCAACGCCGCCGGTCCCGCCACAACACCACCTCCACAGAGGCCCCACGCGCCTCCCAAACAAACCACGCGCCGCCGCTGCAAAAAGCTGCTCCGGCAGACTTTCCGGCAACCCCCGACGGAAACCACCACCACCAGCCTGATCGTCTAGGCCAGACGATCTAATTCCCGGTGGCTGGACCTCCAAAACTCACCGAAATTGGCCGCACGCGCTACACGCGCCACCAAGGCTCCGTTCCGCCGCCCACGCGCAGGTAACAGTCAGCGCTGAGTCAGCACTGACTCAGTGTTTGACCCTCCAATCAAAAGCTGCCACGTGGCAACGACTGCTGCGTCAGTAGTCCAGTCAGCTGCCACGTGTCACTGCCACATCATTGCTGAGCCAGCATTGAAGACCAATCAGCATCTGACACGTGCCACAAGCTGCCACGTGTGCTGCCAAGTGTACTGCCACGTCAGCACCAGGTAAAAAATGGTTGACCAATCATAGACTGCCACGTGGCATGTGATGCCACGTGTGGCTGCCATGTCACTGTTGCGTCAGCACCTGTCAACCAATCATAGTTTGACACGTGGTATAGACTGCCACGTCAGGATGTTGACTAGCCAGTCAGAGACTGCCACGCGTCACCTTGCTGCCCAGTCAGCACTCCACTCAGCGCCTGGTCAGCTTTGACCAGCCAACCAGAACGCGCCATGTGTCGTTGACTGACACGTGGCATGCTGACGTGGCATCTGGGGGGGGGGGGGGGGGGGGCAATTTTGGTTTTTTTTCCAGTTTTCTCTACTCTGGGTCCAGATTTCGACGAACGGACACTTGTTCCTAGCTAATTTGGCCGTTCCAGACGCACCGGTGACCTCAGAATTGGTCGAATCCAACTCTTGAGGACTGTTTTGGCAAATTATATGCCTATTTCAGGCTATACCGGCCAGTTCTAACCCCTGCGGGTCCCGCTCAACTCAGCCTGGACTCATTCTGGTGTTCCTTATGGCTACTCTGACTCTTCCGGCCCTTCCGGACCCAACTATGAAGTCCATTCAAGTCGATTTCGCATCGAAGTACGACTTGGGTATTCTTGGATTGTTTCTGCTATGTTTTTCCGAATTCTTCCATTCTTTCTCAACAACACACCGACTCGGCTTCAATAGCCCCTTCTGCACAGGTAACTCCCTCAAACTCTTACACTTAGTGGTCTGGGGCTCCCTATAAATCCACTGGTCGGATATTCCGCCTTTTCCTTTTCTTTTATTTACTTATATGCTTTAGTGGTGTGGGCTCCCTATAAATCCACTGGTCGGATATTCCGCCTTCTCTTGCCAGTCAGAAGGAGGCCTCGAACTCCACCCGATTTGGACTTTATATCCTGCGTCAGCCAGAAGGAGATCTAATGACCCACCTGGCTGAACTTTATCAAATTGTTATATCTTGCGCCAGTCGGAAGGAGGCCTCGAACTCCACCCGATTTGGACCTTATATCCTGCGTCAGCCAGAAGGAGATTTAATGACCCACCTGGCTGAACTTTATCAAACTGTTATATCTTGCGCCAGTCGGAAGGAGGCCTCGAACTCCACCCGATTTGGACTTTATATCCTGCGTCAGCCAGAAGGAGATCTAATGATCCACCTGGCTGAACTTTATCAAACTGTTATATCCTGCGCCAGTCGAAAGGAGACCTTCGAGCTCCACCCGATTGGACTTTATATCCTGCGTCAGCCGGAAGGAGATCTCATGACCCCTCCGGCTGCACTTTATCTCTTGTTATAGATTTTCATTGATATAAATCAAGAAACACAAAAAATGATACTTCTCTCCATTTGCTTAGGGCACCGACCCGTACTTCTGGTAAAACTTTCACATCACCTTTTTTACATCACTGGGCACCAACCCGTACTTCCGGCACCTTTTCAAAGCACTGGGCACCGACCCATACTTCCGGTAAAACCTTTTTCAAAACTATTGGGCACCGACCCATACTTCCTGTAAAACCTTTTTCAAAACTATCGGGCACCGACCCATACTTCCGGTACACTCTTTTTACACTGGGCACCGACCCGTACTTCCGGCACCTTTTCAAAGCACTGGGCACCGACCCATACTTCCGGTAAAACCTTTTTCAAATCACTAGGCACCGACCCATACTTCCGGTAAAACCTTTTTCAAAACTATTGGGCATCGACCCATACTTCCGGTACTTTGCTTGGAACCTGCAAACAGCACAGGTAAGACAGGTATGTCTTCACACTCTTAATGGGCACCGACCCTTACTTCCGGCACATAAAACAAAAGAAAAAAAATCATGAAAAACAAAAAAAATACAAAAGCTCATCGCACGGTCGATCTATCCCAACCTTTTATTCAAAAAAAACTTTCTTAAAACTCACTACTTTTCTCAAAGGTTAACGTCTAGGATTACACCGCACAGGTTAAAGTTCCCAGCTACACCGACTTTACTCAAAATACTATTTTACACACTCACGGTCTAGATCGACCAAAACACTCACGCACATACACAACACAGAACTACGTACGGCCTGATTCTCGTATCGAGATACGTATGCAACCCATACTTGGGTGCGGCCATAACTATACTTTCAAAACTAGTACATACTTTCAAAACTATCTCATGTCGAGATACATAAATCGGCAACCGCGCGTCACGGATGCTCGCGTTTTAATTTCTTATATATATTCTACTACCCCTTACTTACGCCCCGTTACTATGAAAACCACAAAATCGGCAACCGTGTGTCACGGATGTTCGAGGGTGCCTAATACCTTCCCTCGACGTAATCGAGTCCCCGAACCTACTTTAAGAACTCTGGCTTCGCACGACTATCAAGAGTCACACTTTTTAAAAGGGCCCCACTCTTCTCAAACCATTTTCTCAAAAGTCAAAGACGATTACTCTAATCACCTTTGCAGGGATCCTAACTCCCGATAACGTTAGGTGGCGACTCTGAACTCTTACCTGGCCCTACTCCCACTTGTATGCACTTTCATACATTTTCTTTCGCGCCTTGGTTCGCTGCTTTGAGCCTTTTACCCTATTTTATTTCATTTCCTTTTAAAACGGTCGCGATCCCACGAGGGGACCGCTCCTCGCCTTCAGGGCGGGCGCGACAGCTCACCTACTTTCACGCACCTAACGTTACACACCTCACCTACTTTCACGCTTCTCACGCCTCTCGACGTAAACGGTCGCGAACCCACGAGGGGACCGCCCCCAGCCTTCGGGGCGGGCGCGACACGAGTGATGTTGTTATATATAAGTAACGCATTTAAAAGGGTATTGCACACTTGGATAAACAGGAGAAAATTTGAGATTGAGGTGTGTTGGATCATATTTAAGTTGTATCGCGACAAAATCAGTTGCTAATTGATTGTAAGTGCTACAAGGAGGGGGCAAATGAGTATATCGATTTCTATATATTGGGGCTTAGACAGCGTAAACCGAAAAACATGTACGTTCTACAATCTGAAAAGTTTGAGAATTGTGAAGCTTTGCCTTACGTTGAACTTCGTGTGGATGAGTTGTGTTTTTAGAGTATGTGATTTAAAAGGGATAGAGATTTCGTGGGTGTCGTTAGAAATCAATCAATCGGGACTTATGAAGGTAACATGAATTTGAAGTTACGATATTGACTGGGTATTATTAAAATTTTGTTGAAGATTTCTTTTCTGTACAGGGACACGTGTGAAATTTATATTGGTTACATTGAAGATTTCTTCTATGATGATATTAATATTATTATTGCAAATGTTTGTGTTGGGATTGGGCTATATGTTGACACAACAATAATTTATACTACATATGGTTGAAATCTCATAAAATGAATTATCTGATACGAGATCTAGAATTCATGGTATTCTTTTATATTGGGCATTTGGCAGTAATATTCTTAAGAGCCAGAAGTTTATGTTAACTGTCGTGACTTGGAATATTTAGTTATACAACGACAATTGAATAGATGGTACAGAGGACAGTTGAAACTCATGATTGCTACAGTTTGAAAGTTTGTATTAATCAGGTGAAGACAAAATGGTTGTTAGTGCTTGAATTAGAGATCAATGGGGTTTAGTGTGCGCATTGACCATTCAGAAAAGATTTGAGTCAAGATTCAGAATTTATTTGGAAGCTAAATTTGTTCCGAAAATTGGGGAAGGAATGATGATATTAAATTTAGGTCATCCAGCATTGCTATAATAGATGAACGAAAATTGACTTAAAGATCAGTTTGAGTTTTTGTTTTAGAAATTTGTGATGAAGCATTAAAAAGAACGTGATTGAACTCTGCTCTACAGTAAAATGTATCAGAATTTCAAAGTCAAGCACTTACTTCGAGTGAAGGTAGCTCAAGAGAATGAGTTCAGAAGAAATATTGAAGTATATGATGAGATTTGAGCATAAGTACGTTGGTAATTGGGTTTGCGACACTACTAATTGCATTTCATTGATATGATGACTTAGTAATTAGTTATAGGAACACAAGTCTTCTTGAAGATTGATCTGGCATTTAAATTCTTTCAGGTAAAAGTTTTGACTCAGATGTTGAGAAAGCTGTCTTCAGATGGGGAAATATAAAGCATTCTTTACGATGCGTGGTATAAGGGCAGAATCAATGAAGGTTCGTGGGGTTATTGTGATTAATATTATCAACAATCTGAAATTGAATATTTATTGTAGTAAATTTCATGACGGGGGTAGCCAAAATCAACAAGAATTAGCTATCGTCATATACATAATTTGTGGACAGGTTGATCCAATCAGATCGTGGTTACAAATTGAAACTGCAGATTTGCTGGGATTAAACAACCTATATGTGAAAAGAATTTGCGAAATTATGTGGATACTAGCACTTGTCTTCTTAGAAGAAAGTAGTCGATTATGAAGAAGTTCTGAAATCTTGCAAGAAACAATGAAAGTGGGACTGAACTTTTGCTAGATGTTTTATCACCCGCTGATATCTGGTGGGAAAGTATAATAAAGGCAAGTGAGTTTTGAATGATTAGGGGAAATGACTAATGTGGGAAGAAAAATATTTCTTGAAGTTTCATCTTCAAAAAAGGGTATGGTTTGATGAACCAAGTGAGATTGAAATTCCAGTACGACAATTGGAAATATTGAAAAGATTGGGTACCAGTCGGCTGCGATTGTGATCACACCAATGGGTGTAATGTATTCTATAATCGTGTTGTCGCATATGAACTAGTACAGGTTTGAAGAGAAATATGTAGATCTATTTGATTCGTAAGGTGAGAAAAGTTTGGGGACAAACTTTCTAAAAGGGAGGGAGAGATGTAATACCCGTACCCGAAAAAAAGTAGTAATGTCTATTTTGCATGCATTAATTAGTGTAATTAATTGCATGTGATGATTTGGGTAAGTTCTAGTTACCCCATGTGATAAGTGTTTGATAAAGGGCACAGTTGAAAGTTCCACTAGAAGTGGGACAGATATGAAAGTGTGACCCAAGAGAGGGTTGGATAATATAAATTGCATAAATGTGCATTTATGTGGTTAAATGGTAGACATGTAAATGTAAATGTGTACATTATAATACATGTTGGTGCCATATTATTATTTAATTGATAAAACGTTAAGTGTTTTAATATTCTATTGTTATTCATGATTATTTATGTGACCAGTTTGAGTACCCTTGTGAGGGCGAAATTGGATAAATGGTATAATTGATAGGCTAATTAGTGTCTTCATATAATATTTGGGACCATGTATGGGACCCATACGTGACATAGATATAGATCTACTTAGATATTGGGATAATAATATAATTAGTTTGGATGTTATGATAAAATTTAGAAACACTGGGGGTGTAAATAGAAATGGACTAAGTTAAAGAATATTCCTTGGAATATTCTATTTTAATCTTAAGTCAAAAGAAAAAAAAAAAAAAAAAAAAAAAAAAAACCCAAACAAATCCGTGCGTGTGTGCAAAGTGAAGGCGGCGGCGACGGTATATATATATATATATATTTATATATATTTGATTAGTTAATAAGAAAAAAAAAAGATAATCATAAGAAAGAAAAAAAAAAGAAGCAGAGACTGAGAGAACAGAGAGAGCTGCGAGAGAGGAAGAGAAAAAGGTAGGGTTTCAGCCTTCCCAACGCCACAACTTCGTCGTTTGTTGGTCAAATCGCGATACAAAGTTATGTTTGGACTCGTGGGGGTAAGTCCAACCTTTTGGTATAATTTATTTTCAGTTTAATCGATAGATTTTTCGTGACCCAAATGAGTTGGTAACATTTAGTTTACCAAAATTGTATAGGATTATCATTGGAATCATTAGGAGCTGGTTTTACGAAGGAATTTGGGGTTTCTAGGCTTATTTTGGACCTAATTGTGAGGTGAGTGTCCTAATCCCAAAATTGGATATTTAATGTTATTTATTTATTATTAAATGCTTAATTATTGATTAAATAGTAAAGCATGTGATTAGTTTGTATTTAACATGTCTAAAATGTTAAAATTGTCATGTTGACATGTTGAGCTGCATATGTGCTTATTTGGGTCAAAGGGTCTCAAGTGATAATCACCATTAGTTAGCCCATATATAAGGGACAGAGAGATGTTGAAGTCCTCAGAGAAAAGGGGACGGTGGTGACGACCACCAGCGAATTGACTACGGTCACGAGTGAATGAGAGTGATTTCGCTATATGCGACGAAAAAAGTGAGATTGGCCCGGAATCAGGGGTCTAGAACGATGGTGATTGATTACTTGACACGCCTGCGACCATTTATTGTTGTGATGTTTAATTGGTGTTATGATTCATTAAGTACTCCAATTGCATGATTAGCACCACGTACTCACTAAGCGAAAGCTTATTCGATTTTTTGTGGCTAATGACCACGCAGGTTCAGATGAACATCAAAGTGAGAAATGATCGAGACTACGGGACTGGGTCCAGCTTGCTTATATGTTTATATGTGAGGATTTGAATAAGGTTGAAATAAACTTAAAGTTTAAACTTTTAAATATGTTTAGAAATAAATGTTAGAATGAGCTTGTAATATCTATATATTTAGTTGGATTTTGATGTATTTTAGAATATTTAAATAAATGAGTGTAGCAGGAGTTAAAAATGTTTTAGTTTATGAAAACAGGGTGAATGGTGATGTAATAGGGGAAACTTTGCCCAAGTACCATTTGACGGTTTTAAAACTTTATTTTATTCCTTTTTTATTAATTTAATTGATTAATTGATATTTTACCCCTGGTATTTCAGTCAAAATGTTCATCTTTGGAACGTTAAAAATAATTGTTTGGTCCTTGGCTTTGTTACACGTGTCTTAACCCGCAGGGCGGGTTGGGGTGTGACACGTTAGCTTTTGAAGCTAAGTGAAATCATCTTAACCGATCTCTCCTAATACATTTAAGGATATACAAATACAACAATATCTTGAAGCAATATTAATGAACATATGACATGGTAGTATGACGACACAATACAGTATTGATATATTCAACTTTAACTCGACCACAGACACCACAACTGACTCATATGACTTGTTACATTACCAGTGTATCGCCGTTAGCTTATAGTAGAATGATTACGTTGCTATCGTCGCCTAGCAAGGCCCTATAGCAGTTTCATGGTTGTTCCCATTTACTTGACTGTACCACTCGGACCACTGCGGTCTACTCAATGTGTACAACAATATGACTTGGTTAGTGCCCATGACTAACCATGCAGACGTCAACATTGACATCATGACTCGACTACGTTCATATGAATGTTTATGATTGTATAAACGTGAAAATATGATAAGCAGGAATATCAACGAATATTAATTAAGTATGAAGTATAGCTAACTAATATGCGTTCATCATATAAGTAGAAATCTCAACATTCACATGATTAATACTTATCAGTATCGTCCACACAGGACGCACTGGTTATACATATATGTACAAAGAATAATTCTATAATATACCAAGTGAGTTAGGACGACTCACCTTGAAGCGGGTGCGTAGAAACAAGCGTAGCGATGGTTCCTACAAGGTATATAAATTCATTGAACATCGATTAATAAGCATACTAAATCAAGGGCATAATGGTAATTGTGCCGGGTGAGTCCCTAAACCTCAATATGATGATCTAGATATCATTCTGAGTCCAACACCCTTACTAGACTCAAATCGGAGTACGTCGCATAAAAGGCTGGGTTTTCTTTACCAGTGTGAGCCCTAAAGATAAGCTGTATTTTTTACTGTGTCGAAAGGTCACCAAACTTTAAGGGGATGTTCTAGACATTATTCTAAAATTCTAAGAACTGACCGCGTATTTTTCTGAGCTACGGTTTATTTATTATGAATTTATGAAGTTTAAATCGTCTAATAATAGACGTAGGAACGCTTTAATTATAAAATATGATTTAGGAAGACATTGGGCCCTTATAGATATTTTTATTAAATACTAGACTTTAAAATAAGGTAGTAGTATTTTTCTCATAATTTTCGGAGTTCGTTTGGTATTTTAAATAATTAAAATACAACCCAACGGGGCTTTTAATACAAATTAATAATTATTAGAAATACTCAAGTTTTGGTTTTATAATAATAATTTATAATATAAAGGCATTTAGGCCGTAGGAAAATTTATCATAATTTTCCCATATATTAAAATGATCATTAGGTATTTATTATCTAATTATTTTTATTTAAAACCAATACTTATCATTTATTGTATTTAAATAAATGATAAGTATATGATATAGGAATTATATTTTAAATTTCAGAATATCAAAAAAATAATATTTCAGATTATTAGGATGTCATTTAAAACTATTTTAAAAATAATTTAAAATCATTTAATAACACTTGTATCTATTTATTTAAATAAAACCAATAATTTTTGTTTATTAAAAGAAACTAAATAATTATTATATATTAAAAATAATAATTTCAGAATATTATTATAATGTTCCAGATTTTATACTAATCTTAAAACGTAATTTAAAACAATTATTAAACACATCTAAAACCTATTATTAATTTAAACAATCTTAATAATAATAATGAAAAATATAGATAAACAGACCCGCGGGTCTACCCAAATCCGTACCCAACTCGACGGGTTACCCATTTACACATACCTCCTGATCCAACTTAAAAGATCCGACCCATGACCCATGGGTTAAAATAACCCGAACCCACTACCCACATGCACTAACAAACTAACCCGACCCTACCCGAAACCCGACCCGACCAGTGGGTAAACGATATATCCCGAAAACCCACGGTTTGTGTCTTCTTCAACATTTCACGCCACCGCCGCCGGCGACGTGTATCTCGCCGAAAATCTTCATCTCTCCATAACTCACGCATTTTTCCATGAAAATGCGTGATTCCAACGCCAAAGTGACCGGTTTGGGGTCCTCTACAACATACTAGGAGCTGGGACAATGGTGTATTCGTTTCCTAACCCACTGTGAGATTATTCTTTTCGGTCTTTTGAGGATAATGGTTTGCATGGTTAACCAAACGTGGTTAAATCTTCAAACTGTTCATGGAGGGTCTAACTGGGACCTATAGGGTCAGTTTGGCATGGTTTTTAGGGGTTCTAGTCGATTTGAAAATCCGAGCTCCGGCGAGGGAGCTTTAATGGCAGTTCCGCCATTACCAGAGCTTAAGGCTATGTTCGGTTCACATATGGGGGTCCGTGTGTGCATGTGTGTGAGCCTAAGGGTACAGAAAACACAGAATAGACAGGGAGGTGAGGGTATAAACCTGTCTCATGTCTCTCTCTATTTTTAATCTTCGGTGAGCTCTCTCTTGCTTCTCAGTCCTTCTTCTCCTTCCTGGTCTTCTGTGGGGGTGTCTGTGTGTGTGTGGATGAGGGAGGAGGCCCGTGGTGGTGGCTGGTGGTGGTGAGAAGAGAAGGAAGAGATAGAGAGAGGTTGGGGTGGTCGTGGCCATATATTATATATATATATATACTCATGTATGAATATATATATAGAGAGAGATTGAGAGGTTGTGGTCGGAGTGGTGGCCGTGGTGGTGGCTGGTGGTCGTGGTCGTGACGGTGGTCATGGTGTGGTGGCCGGCGATGGTGGTGGTGGTGGTAATGGTGTGGTGGTGGTCGTGGTCGTGGTCATGGTGGCTGGTGGTGGTCGTGGTGTGGTGGGGGTAGTGGTGCTGGCGGCTGGTGGTGGTGGTAATGGGTGGTGGTGGTGAGGAAGAAGATGAGGGGGGGTAAATGTAGTTTTTTTATTTCAAAAAAGATCAAAAGTTTATCTCTTTTTAATTTGTGAAGATGAATTAGATTTCCTTTCAATTTAAATAAAGTATGTGACTGACATCTAAATTTTTAATAAAAGTTGACTGATATCTAATAATCCTATTTCCAAAAGAACTTGGTCCATCACATGATTGGTGTTTCTGTACAGCAAAGTATGTGGTTGAGGAACCTCTGCAACCAGCAGGAGTGATGCCAGTTGGGTATTATATAAAGTGTACAACTAATCACATGATAAAATAGTGCAGTATTATTTTAATATTGTGTTTGGTGCGTACCGGATTATACTGAGGATAAAATTCAAATAGTCCAATGCTATATTTAGAAGATTATGGTATAAGCCTAGATTAATCTGTAGCTTTCCATACATGCCGATTGTGTTAAAAAAAATCAGTAAAACAGATAAAAATCAACTCAAAATGCAATAAAATATTGATGTAGAAGTCAAAAAATTTACTCAAAATGCAAAAAAAAAAAAAAAAAAATTGATATAGTTAATCAAGGTTTGGAAATGGATGAACACATGTATTTTTTTTTTTTTTTTGAACAGAAAAGAATTTCATTGATTGATGAACACATACCCTAATCTAGAAATGGATGAACCCAATCATTAAAATCAAGATCTAATAACCAATCAAAATGGAAGAACCCACAATATACATAGATATATATATATATATATATACTAGTCGTACAACACGTGCGTTGCACGTGATTGGTGCACAGTTTTAATATCTTTAATCTTGATAATAGTTTGTGATGAGAACATCACCACCTAACAAATTTACAATGTTAGTTTTCATAACTCATATAAGTATATAGTTGATTGATGAATAAATGGATGTAAGCAAGAAGGGAAAACACATTATCCTCACAAAAGAGAAATGTGATGTTTTAACAAAATAACTGTGATGGTTTGAAGAAGATGTATTTGATGTGTCCAAAAAAAAATTAACTATAATTGTTTGATATAGTGTTACAAACTAAAAATTAAGGCAATTGAGATGCTTAGCTAGACAGGCAAATAGAAAGTAGGAATGTTATGGTCAAACAATGAAGAACATAAAAAGTGGCATAGCTAAGTTATTAAAATTTTGAGAAAATCAGTGAAGTGAAAGTGCACAAATTGATAATATAGAACCATGAGAATGGTTTGTGATGATCAACATCACAGTAGTTGTCATAACATATAAGTGTAGTTATAAGTATAGTTGATTGACAAATAAATTAGTACAAGTAAGAAAGGGAAAATACATTATCTTCATAATTGAAATCAATCTAAGATGCTTGTTCATTGTAACTTAAAAATTTGGACAAAAAAAAAAATAAGGCCTAAAAAAAAGTAAGACACAAACCTAATGAAGTGGACGTTTAATTGGATAGACAGTCAAATTGAGGTTATGACTCAATTAGTGTGAAAATTCAAAAACACTTCAAATTTGGTGTAAGTTAAAGAGACCAAGAAGATTCAAGCGACACAACTAATAAGTAATTGAACGTAGTATGTAATGACCGTGTAGCAATTGTGAAGGGGAAAAAATGCTTTAATGTCGTTATAAGTTGTACTATTATAGGACTCTTATGGACGGATCAAAATAAAAATAAAAATGTTAAGCACACAACACATTTCACAACAGGGCTTTAAATGTGTTGTACCATGTGCCTTTGAATTTTTTTCGCTTCTATGCACCACTTACACAGCACAGGGTACATACATTTAAAGCTCTGTTGTGGAATGTGTTGTGTGCCTAGCATTTTTGAAATAAAAATAGCATACCAAATTCATAAAAGCTCTAACAAAAATCAGTTAAGCAAAGTGCACCGATTGTTAAAAGTTTAAATCACTCTGGGGGATCGGTGAGAAGATGAAGATCTCTAATATTAATAATATAACAAAAACAACAAAAACAAAGAGAAGCATACCTCAAACTTTGACACATTAAAGAATAATGTAGGTGGTTGGAAATGTTTTGAAAAAATATAGAGAGAAACAACTGATAGAGAACTTTTGGTGTGTCTTACTTTTAAAGACTCCACCTCAGTGTTCATTTGCACAAATCTAATTTTAAACATTTGTAGAGTCATAAAAAAAAAAAAAAAAAACTATATATCTATATTATAATGATCATATTAATAACCAATCTACATTAGGGAGTCAAATTTTTATTTTTACACATATAGTGTCCTATATATAGTTTTTTTTTCCTTGATGGACATAGAGTCCTATAATTACATGAAAGCATTAATGAAATAACTTTTACAATGATTATCTAAAAATCCATAAAATCCTTAATAAGAATCACATTCATCAATTTTATTATATTTTCTCTAATTATATTTTCAACTACCATGTTTACACATATGAATCTTTATTCATTAAAAGAAAACAACAAAACATTCTATTAGAATATAAATACGTACATTGTAAAAGCTATGGCTTGAATTTAAGAAATAATGATAGATTTGCATATTAGATTTACCTTCTCGATATTATATTTTACCATTTTATTAAAATTACACAATGACAAAAAGAAAAATTAAAACTTTCTGTGGTTCTCTTCATCAAAATACTAATAGCACATCTAATAATTACATTTGATGAAACTACTAATTGTGGATATTAGAAAAGAGATCTAACTTCTTTGATTCTTGTAAATTTTAATAAAGATATCATTCAAGCATTTCAATAAACTATATAGCATTGCTTAAGCTGCCTATTTTTACGAACATGTTAGTAATTCCTAGCCAATTTTAATGTGTTTTAATTCTCCGTATTTAATATCATAACTATGTTTATAGCCAATTTTCATTTATGCAGAAAAATTTTGTGTAAATAAAACTTTCTTTTAAAAGGTGTTTAACTACTCTGGATAATTAAGTATAATATGCATAAACTGTAAAAAAATATTTATAATAATACTAAATAAAATAAATTTAAAAGCCTAAACAATGCAAAAAAAAAAATCATTCATTCTCTACTTTATTTCCTTCTTCAGAATTTTTTTTTATCCAAATTTTGCAATAAACAAATTGCGAAATACATATTTAAAAACTTATGTAATAATTAAAGCGACACAATTTTATGAAAAAGTAATCAACCAAATTTCAATTTGAATTACATATATTTTTTATAAGCCTGAATTAATTATAGTTAAATCAACATACTTACATTTTTCAATGAAAAGTTAATAGATATTTAAAATTTTGAAATTAATAATCGTGCAAATGAGAATACTTTACCACCAGGTTAAATAAAACTAAATTGATTGAATTTCAATTAAGATTAGGTATTGATGATACCGAAAATTGGTAAGAGAAATGGAGAGAGAGAGATATTGTAACATAAGGAATTGTATGTGGTTCGGCCCCTTTAATAAGGTGACCTACGTCCATGGGTGCGTCAGTGCGCTTCACTAGCAGATCACCGGCGGGCCTGGGGAGCCAACAATGGGGCGGCATTACCAGTAATACCGGCCAGATGTATGCATATGAAAATCAGTGTGTATAGCTATTCTCTCGGTTAGGAATGCGATCCCCTTGATGGGGGTGAGTGGCCCCTTTTATAGGTGCAAGAGGCCACCCATACAAGGCAACTAATTAGATAAAGAAGCCCTATCTAGTTACAATTTGATGAGCATAAATAATGGGAGATTTCCTAAGTGGCTTAGGAAACTATTTACTCTTTCCATTTGTCTTCAGGCTGACTTAAGAAACTGCTGTGTGGCTTGGTTGTCAGATTGTACATCATGAAGAGCTGCAGCGCCGTATGCCCGGGCTGTGCAGGCATCCCGAGCGATTTCAGTAGAAAGACCTCGGGACTGATGGGCCACAAGCTCCCATTTTGGACAGTGCGGATCCTTCGCTGCTGACGTGGCGGTTTGACTGTAGCATGATATTTCTGGGCGTATCAACTGCCCCCCCATTTTCGGAGTTGATGTGATGTCCCATAAGATGAAGTTTAAAAATTAAGACTGCCTCCAAGCAACTGTCCGGTAGGAGGTCGGGACTCTACTCGGGGCAGGACCGGTCGTAATGGTCAGCCGGGGTATGGACCGAGCTGTGGCTCCGTGGGCCCGGATCCTTCCTCTGCCACGTGTCAGCTTGTGACTGGCCTAGTCAGGATCAAACGATACCAACGTGGATGTAACTGGACTGTTCTCGTGGTAACCGAACTGTCTCATTAGCATTTAATGCGCGCGCCTTTTGAGGCGATGCTTCGCGTGCCCGAGGTGACAACTGTCAGCCACATTGAGCGGGAAAGCGTATGAGCCATTGGATGTGTTTCGATCTAAGCCATCCACGGTTCCTATATAAAGGATACTTGTTCATTTCTTCAACTCTTTGCTGCAAAGACATATATTCCCGAGCGGTTTGAGAGCGAGCAAGTTTCTGAGCAAGATTCCCGAGCCCTTTTCTGCGCTAAACTTTGTAAGTCTTTCCTTTCCAGCTTCAGTTCTTCACTCTTTTCCTTCTCTTCTTTTCTGAGCGAGGCTGGAGAGAGCTAACCCACTTAGGTTAGAACGGGAGTGGGATTTTTTCTTCCTTAGATTCTGTTCTTTCTTCAAGTCAGGAGGCATCTTAGGGTAGTTGAACCGAGCGGGAGTTTCAGGGGTAGTCTTGAGAGAGTGTCACCTGACGTTAAGTACCATTCACTCTTTACCCTTTAGGTTAGTGACCTTTCCCCCTTTGTATACCAGGCTCAGGGTTCCTGACCCATACTTAGGCCATAACTTGCTTCCCCTTTCTACCATAAGAGTACCAGAAATGGAACACTCCGGCTTCGATTCTGCTTCCCGGTCAGAGGATGAGATGTACAGATCTGGAAGTCCTGACACTAGCCTAGATCCACCGTCCGCTTCCCCATCTGATGATCAGAGCGAAGTCAGGATCCCGATCCGTCTCTCTGATGATGAATCAGACCAAGAAGCCCCTATTGCTTCCGTTTCCCGGGGTTTAGGTGACGAGTCACCAGGGGAACCCGACCCCGAGGTAGCCTTCTCCAGCAGATTAATCCCGTCCACCTTGCGTACCGAAGATCTCGGGGCGCATTAGGGATAGGTACGGCCTTCCTGACTACTGCTCCTTGGCAGTGAGTTGAGTGTCGGTGGGGCCCAAATCTACCAGCGGGGTTTCACTACCCTATATGAGGACATCCTCATGGCTGGGTTCCGCATCCCCCTCCGTCCGGTCGCCCGGGACGTCCAGATATACATGGGGATTGTTCTGGGCCAGTTGGTCCCGAACGATTGGAGGTTCCTTATGGGGTCCATCTCCCTATGGCCCCAAGTTTTTGGATATGAACTCTCCATCCAGGAGTTCCTCTGGACACACCAACCGTTCCCCGTACATGGAGAGACCCGGTTCTTTTCTCTCGGGGCTCGTCAAGGGAGGAAGATCTTGGTCAACTGCCTGAGCAACAACAAAGGGTGGAAGAACAGGTTCTTCTAAGTGTTCACCCTTGGGCTCTGCGAACCGGCCCCCGGGATCCAGATGAGGACTTCCTGGGCGGGAGAGTTGAGGGGTAAGCCCGTTCGGTTTTACTCTTTGCATTCTACTTTGCAGCGGGATCAACCAGTCCGCCGAACATTCCTGACGAGTGCCAGGCAAGGATCAGGAGTTTGGCAGACCGACCGGTTAACATCTGGAACTTGCTGACTCGAACCGGCGACTTCCGAGCTACTGACGACCCAGCTGAGCCCATCGAAGCTCTGGTATTTCCCCCAATTCTTCCTGGTAAGTGCTCGGACTCTGCTGTCTCCCGTGGTACTCCTTCTGTCACGCCCCGGAGCAGCAAAAATTAGTAGGAAATAAAATTTTCCTTTCTGGGTCCGTAAGCCATGACTAGTTACATTAACTGATTGTCCACAAACATGCTAGATAAATAAAAGAGTAACTTAATGGAAGTGCAAACTGAATATATACATCAACAGATTACTAGCTATTACATCAGAGTTTGTAGTTATCCAACGATAAAGAACAAAAGAGCTTAAAGCGTTAGATGCCGTTTACAACTTAGCAGGAAAGGACAAAAGTCTATAAAGAACAACTAAGTCTTCTTTCCTGAAGCCGCGCCTCTAACTGGCGTAGCCGTGACCTTCAGCATAGTAGGCTTCCCCTTCGTAGGCTCCTTCCAGATAGTCCTCCTCTGGATAATTATATCCTGTATAGTCTGGACATGGGAATGTCCAGGGCGTAGTATGCCGTTAGCTTTAATAAAAGCTAAGTGAGCGTTCTAACCGAACACTCCTAATATAAAATATGTATCCAAAAGTACACAACGGCTGGTTACGACGATTGAATGAATTATAATTAGACCGTGGGTGAAACTATGCATCATCGATATATTCGACTTCACTCGACTTAACATTCGACTTACTTAACTTTGTTACATTACCAGTGTAACGCCGTTGGCTTAGAGTGACTCGTCCAGTGGGTCGAGTTATGGTTACTTTACTATCATTGTCTGCCTCTCCGTGGCCATAGTAGTAATCTCGCTTTACAAGCTAACCATGTACTCTAGGTCCTCGATACCTTGCCTTATGAATATCGTTGCCGGTTTGCGAAACGGTTACTTTACTATCGTTGATCGTCGCAACCGCAGTAGTAATCTCGCTTTACAAACTAACCGTGTTTATTCATTTATCGATGTATTCTTATCAACATGGTTACTTTGCTATTGTGTTTGCCTCTCAGTGGCCATAGTAGCAATCATCGCCGGCATGCGATCATGTAATTCCATTTGATAGTACCAACTCACAACATATCAACTTTCGGACCTCCGCGGTCGACTACACATATTTCCAAATGCATACGAACTTGGTCTCCGCGACCGTTCGACTCTATACCCGTACACATCGACTTGACGTTACGACACCGACTTTTACGTACGTGAGATGTATCATATGTTATGCACGGGGTACAAGTTAATTGAACAATTACTATTTTATTCTTGAAATAAAGTATGGGACCCTAAGCCCGTAGTATCACCCGTTAAAGCATGAGTTTAACCGGACTGATAATAATAACGAGCAGCAATAATAATAATAATAATAATAATAATAATAATAATAATAACGGAGACAATATGTTCGGGGTGCAACATATTAATATGAGGTTAACCGGAAAGTGATAACAATAGTTATTGACAATAATATTATTAAAATTAGTAATAATATAAATAATAGTAGTGTGATAATATCTTCGGGGTACAACATATTAAGGCCTGCGGTTTAAACAATAATAATAATCCTAATAATAATAATAATATCATTACTATTAACGGAAATATAAAACGGATATTAAGTACGTGGTATAACCTGTTAAAGCACGAGTTTTAACTGCTAAAGCATAATGATAATAATAATAATTATAATTATAATACGGCCCTGAGTTAGGGACATCATCTGTTGAAACACGAGTTTTAACGGTTAATTAATAAAATAATAATAATACTAATAACAATTTGTAGTAGCAATAATAACAGTAATAATTAAAACCATAATACGGATCTAGATTAGGGGCACCACATATTAAGTACAAGAATTTCTAGAATACTAATACTACTAATAATAATAATACTATTATTAACGGAAATATAACATGGACATTAAATCTGATATACCAAGTGAGTTAGGAACTCACTGTAGGTTCAGGGTCGTGGCGTGGCACAGGGGGTAAGCTTTTCTTTCCTTTCTTTTCTTTTCTTTTCTCTTGGCCTAACTCTCTTTCTCTCTATATTTTTCTAACCCATTGGGTCACTATTTATAGGGGAGATTCATACATACATACACCACACACATACACTCTACACCACTCATCTCCCACCAACACTCACTACACTTTACACATGCCCTCATCACACACCCACACATGACACTACACACACAAGACACATGCACACATGACTTACCCAACACTTGGCACACCACTTAACCCAACACTTGGCACACCACTTCACCCAACACTTGGCACACACTCACACATAAACACAATTTGTAGGGGTTGTTTGAGGGTTAGCTTAGGGTACACGCATGGTTGGCCAACACAGGTATAATTATGGATAAAATAATATTTAATTATAGTGGAAAGTTTATAATTACTGTCTAGAACTGGAATAAAAATTACAGGTATTACAATATCCACCTCCTATCAAAGATTTCGTCCTCGAAATCTGAGCTAGCTAGTCACTAAACAAAGTTGGAAACTTTTCACGCATTTCTGATTCCAACTCCCAAGAAGCTTCGCGTTCGTCATGATGTCTCCACTGAACTTTCACCAGAGGAATTTCCTTAGTCCTCAGCTTCTTGACTCCTCGATCCAAAATTCGGACTGGTCCTTCAGTATAAGTCACATTGTTGTTTACCTCGATGTCCGTGAAGTCAATCTCATGTGACGGATCATGTACAACCTTCCTAAGCATGCTTATATGAAATACATCATGTACTCCTGACATCCTAGGTGGTAGTGCGAGTCGATAGGCTACTTTTCCCACGCGCTCTAAAACTTCAAATGGTCCAATGTAGCGTGGTGACAACTTTCCTCGTTTCTGTCCGAATCTGACAATGCCACGTACCGGAGATACCTTGAGAAGTACATGATCTCCAACACTAAACTCCAATTCCTTGCGGTGCTTGTCTGCGTAGCTCTTCTGTCTGCTCTGTGCCGCCTTCATCTTTTCTTTCACGATGTTAATCTTTTCATTCGTCTCTCGAACCATTTCCGGTCCTAGAAGTTTATTGTCTCCGACTTCCGCCCAGCACAATGGTGATCGGCACGGTCTTCCATACAATGCCTCGAATGGTGCCATCCCGATGCTCGAATGGTAGCTGTTGTTGTATGCGAACTCTACCAATGGCAGGTGTGTCTCCCAAGAACTCTCAAAGTCTATGGCACAAGCTCGGAGCATGTCCTCTATTACTTGGTTGACTCGTTCTGTTTGTCCGTCGGTTTGGGGATGAAATGCTGAACTTAATTTCAATGAAGTTCCCATTGCTGCTTGTAAGCTTTTCTAAAATCCCGATGTAAAACGTGAGTCGCGATCTGATACAATCGATACAGGCACTCTGTGTAGTCGTACGACTTGCTATAAGTACATTCTGCTCATCTTCTCAACCGGGTACGTCATGTTGTAGGCGATGAAATGAGATGATTTCGTGAGTCGGTCCACGATCACCCAAATAGCGTCATGATTTTGTTGTGATCTTGGCATTCCTACAACGAAATCCATAGTAATGTGTTCCCATTTCCATCCAGGAACTGGCAGTGGTTGTAATAACCCTGCTGGCCTTTGTTGTTCTGCTTTGACTTGTTTGCAGGTTAAACATTTGGATACGTGATCTGCTACCTCTTTTTTCATTCCTTCCCACCAGAAATTTCTTTTCAAGTCCTTATACATTTTTGTTCCTCCAGGGTGGACCGTCATTCTTGACTTGTGTGCTTCATTCAGTATGTCCTTCCTTAGGTTGTCCTCGTTAGGCACACAAAGTCTATTGCGGCATCTAAATCCTCCGTCTGCTCCAATATTCCATTCTGCTGGGTCCTTTGCTAATGCTTTCTCAAACCATTGACGAAGTCCTTCGTCCTTTCCTTGAGCTTCAAGGATGCGATTTATGAGCGTCGGCTGCACTACTAGACATCCAAAAATTTGTCCTTCACTAGATTCAACGGTCTGAAAGTCAAATTCGGCTAGTGTTTCCAATGCTCTCCACTCTTTAACCATAAGAGAGGATATGGACAGTTTGCGAGGTTTTCGGCTTAGTGCGTCGGCAACTACGTTTGCTTTACCAGGGTGGTATTGCAAAGTGAAATCATAATCCTTCAACAATTCCATCCAACGTCGCTGCCTCATGTTCAGCTCCTTCTGAGAGAACAAGTATCTCAAACTCTTGTGATTTGAAAATAGATCAAACTTCTCTCCGTAAAGGTGATGTCTCCAAATCTTGAGAGCAAAAACAATTGCGGCTAGTTCAAGGTCATGCGTAGGGTAGTTCATCTCATGTGGTTTCAGTTGTCGTGATCTATATGCTATCACTCTTCCATCCTGCATGAGCACACATCCAAGTCCTTGGTGTGATGCATCACTATAAATGGTGAACTGCTCACCGCTCTTTGGTATTGCAAGCACTGGCGCCGAGGTCAGTCTTTCTTTCAGCTCTTGAAACGCGCGTTCATGCTTGTCTTTCCATTCGTACTTCACGTCCTTTCTTGTCAGATTGGTCAAAGGGGATGCTATTTTAGAGAATCCTTCAACGAATCTTCGATAGTATCCGGCTAAACCAAGAAAACTCCTAACTTCGGTTGCAGTGTTCGGTCTATTCCAGTCCAAAACAGCATCTATCTTGATTGAATCCACAGCTATCCCGTCCTGTGAGACAGTATAACCCAAGAATTTGACTTCCTTTAGCCAAAATTCATACTTGCTGAACTTCGCATACAAGTGGTTATCTCGAAGCGTCTGTAGTATGATCCTCACATGTTCTTTGTGTTCCTCCCTGGTCTTTGAGTAGATCAGGATATCGTCTATGAACACAATCACGAATTGATCCAAGTAGGGCCTGAACACTCTGTTCATTAAATCCATGAATACAGCTGGGGCATTCGTTAGTCCAAACGGCATGACTAGGAATTCATAGTGCCCATATCTCGTTCTAAAGGCTGTCTTTGATATGTCATCGGGTCGAACCAACTGTTGGTGGTATCCGGATCGTAGATCTATCTTGGAGAAGGTCGTTGCTCCATATAATTGATCGAATAGGTCATCGATTCTGGGAAGTGGGTATCGGTTCTTGATTGTAACCTTGTTCAACTCTCTGTAGTCGATACAGAGTCGAAGCGTCCCATCCTTCTTCTTACCAAATAGCACCGGCGCTCCCCAAGGCGATGTGCTCGGTCGAACGAATCCGAGATCTTCAAGTTCCTGGACTTGCTTCTTTAATTCTTGCATTTCTGTCAGGGCCATCCGATATGGGGTCTTAGATATTGGTAGGGTACCGGGTATCAGCTCAATACAAAAATCGATGTCCCTCTTGGGTGGTAGCCCTAAGATTTCCTGAAATACGTCCTCAAAGTCTTGAACCACAGGGATTTGTGAAATTGAAATTTCTGAACTTACACTTCCAAGGGTAGCTAGACATCTTGTGAGGAAGGCATCGCACAAGGGATCGCATTGGAATTTAAATGGTTGACTTTCGGGTATCGAGAAAGTAATAGACTTGCTAACACAGTCTAATTTGGCATGGTATTTCGTGAGCCAATCAATTCCTAAGATTAAGTCAAATTCCTTCATCGACAGAACTATTAGATCAGCGGGGAGGTTATGATCTTCCAAGTTCAAAGTGCAATCTTTACACACTTTTCCCAACGTAATGTTCACTCCTAAGGGGGACATAACGTTCAGAGCTACATCATGCATCTGGGGTACTAAACCCAACCGTTGTACAATCTTAATAGCAATAAAGGAGTTGGAAGCACCAGTATCGAATAAAGCTTTAACTCGACTGTTAAACAATGTGAGGGTACCTTCCATATTTTGCTGTTCTCCTTCATCGAATCCGGCTTCCTCCGGGATAATAGCATTTAGACGGGCTTGCTTGGGTTGACCCTGAGTAGATGCTCCATAGTATCCGCCTTGAGGCGCTCGACAATCCCTAGATAAGTGACCCTTTTTGCCACAGTTGTAGCAGACGGTGTCCTCTCGGCTTCTCCTTGGGGCTCGGCAGTCCTTGGACCTGTGTCCGGGTTTTCCACAATTGAAGCATCCATTGTTATTAGCTCCAGTGAAAATAGGTGGTCCTCTTGGGGTTTGTGCTTGGGGTACAGCTAGTCGGTTCTGAGGGAATGTGAGTTGTGGTTTCCTTTCACCAGTCCAATTATGCTTATTCCCTTGTAATCTCATTGGGGGTCTTGGTCCTTCGTTGCCTTGGTTGTTTCTGAACGGTGGTCGATTTCCAAACCGTCCTCGTTCTCTACCATTGATTTCCTCGTGGCCGATTGCCATGCTTACCATGGCTTTGAAGGTCAGGCCTTGATTATTGAGAGTCATGCGTTGAAGTGGTAGTGATAAGCCTTGGTGGTACTGTCGGTTTTTCTTCTCAGGGGTATCAATCATGTGACGAGCAAAGCGGGACAATCGTTCAAACTGTACTTTGTATTCCCTCACAGTCCGATTTCCTTGTGTCAGATCAATGAGCTCCCTCTCTTTCTTGTTCCTCTCTGTCTGTGGAAAGTAATTCTCCAGGAACAGCTCCTTGAATGTAGCCAAGGGCATTCTTCTTACTGCCGCTTCTCCTACCATTGCTTTCTCTGATTCCCACCAATCGGCTGCCGCGCATGTTAACTGGAACGTCGCCAGTCGATGCTTCTCGATCTCTGTACATCCCAGTGTGTCAAAGATCGACTCCATTTCGCGGAGCCACTGTTCCGCACGCCATGGCTCGGCATCTCCGTTGAACTTCTCAGGGCGAAAATGACGGAAATGCTCTACCACTCTATCCTCTACAGGTCTCAGAGGTGGTACGGGGTTGTTCCTATTATTCACATTATTGTTGTCATTGTTGTTGATGCGTTCTAGTCTCCTCACAAAGGCCTCAAATAGACCAGTAGGATCAGCAGCTGCAGGTGCCGGGGGTGCAGCCTCAATCTGCCCAACCAGATTGTTACGGGTATTTCTGTTTCTTCCTGCCATAGTGATTCGTGTGTTGGTGTACCTACACAGACATCTATTGGTTACTACTAGAATATATGCACACATCTACAAGTTGTCACTGAAACATATACGTCGAGATATGCAATTTTAACAAGGTAACAACAATAGTAAAAAATAAAACATCAAGATTACTGGGCCACAGTATATACCAAAAGATAATACTTGTATATATATATATCCCAAAGATGTACCATAAAGTACACATTAGTAACTGTGTACCACGGAGACATAAGCCAATACAGCGCTTGAGTCAACTATTTACAATGCCACTAACAGTGGCTGCTAACTATACAAAAGAGCTATGGTCAAATAGCTATCCCTGAAATCCTCAAAATAAAGTGGACAACATGTCCTGTCATATATATACTAGAAAATCTAAGCCCCCCAAAAGTCCTGACTCAGTAGTCATCCACGTCTGATCCATATAAGGGAGCTTCATCCACGAAGGAAAAATCCCACTCCTCGACCATCATCTCCTCGTCGTCCTCCTCGTCATCCTCATCCATAGCGTCTACTGGTGGCTCAGCGGCATCAGCAACTGCAACGATAAATCCCTCGGCTATAGCAATAGCCTCTGCTAACTCGGCCTCTCCTATAATGAATCCCTATGGCTGTGCAGCTATCCCTGCTACCAAATCTGCTGCCCTATTGACAAGGACTGCCATCTGTAATATAGGCCCTGCTACTAACTCAGGTATAACTACCTCCTCAGGTCCCTCATCCTCAGCATCATCATCTACCTCTAGTACAATATCTCCTCCGGCTATAACATCCATGTCCGTGGGCTCTGGGTCCTCGGGATCCTCCTCTGGGTCATCCTCCAGCTCATCATCGTCGTCCACGGGCTCCTCCTCTCCATCCCCGTCCACATCCTCGTCACCAGGCTCTATGTCCTCAACCGGATCCTCGTCATCCCCTATCGGCTCGGGCTCCGCTGGCTCTGGCACTGGTGCTACTGGAACCGGTACGGGTGGTGCAGGTACTGGTGGTGCTGGCACTGGTACTGGTACTGGTGGTGCTACCTGAGCTGGTACAGCCACAGGTACGGGTAGGGGATCAGGCTCGCTAAGATAGCTCTCAACTCGATAGCGTCCATCTCTGGCTTACTCTGGACCAACCGAGCCATCTCGTGATAAATAGCCTCCCGAGTCATCGCGAAATGGTACGCGTCCATACGAATCTTAGTAGGGTGAGTCCGTCTAGTAACATACAGGGCTCTCCATACATCCTCCTCTAGGTACTGGCTGGCCGCACGGCGTATGCGCTCGTAATAAAGCTCTGGATCAGCCGGCTCCACAGTGTCCCCATGAATCACGTGACCTCCATAGGGATCATCCACAAACTTATGAAAGCTTGGATCCATGCTAACCTGCAAGGAAACTATCTAACGTCAGAATGACAAACTTATCTTAATACTCATATCTCAGGAATCTTAAAAAATAGATGGTGGGGGACAATCAGCGAGCACATCTAAGTAAAACCTAGAGCTCTGATACCAAAAATCCTGTCACATCCCGGAGCAGCAAAAATTAGCCGAAAATAAAATTTTCCTTTCTGGGTCCATAAGCCATGATTAGTTACATTAACTGATTGTCCACAAACATGCTAGATAAATAAAAGAGTAACTTAATGGAAGTGCAAACTGAATATATACATCAACAGATTACTAGCTATTACATCAGAGTTTGTAGTTATCCAATGATAAAGAACAAAAGAGCTTAAAGCGTTAGATGCCGTTTACAACTTAGCACGAAAGGACAAAAGTCTATAAAGAACAACTAAGTCTTATTTCCTGAAGCCACGCCTCTAACTGGCGTAGCCGTGACCTTCAGCATAGTAGGCTTCCCCTTCGTAGGCTCCTTCCAGATAGTCCTCCTCCGGACAATTATATCCTGTATAGTCTGGACATGGGAATGTCCAGGGCGTAGTATGCCGTTAGCTTTAATAAAAACTAAGTAAGCGTTCTAACCGAACACTCCTAATATAAAATATGTATCCAAAAGTACACAATGGCTGGTTAAGACGATTGAATGAATTATAATTAGACCGTGCGTGAAACTATGCATCATCGATATATTCGACTTCACTCAACTTAACATTCGACTTACTTAACTTTGTTACATTACCAGTGTAACGCTGTTGGCTTAGAGTGACTCGTCCAGTGGGTCGAGTTATGGTTACTTTACTATCGTTGTCTGTCTCTCCGTGGCCATAGTAGTAATCTCGCTTTACAAGCTAACCATGTACTCTAGGTCCTCGAGACCTTGCCTTATGAATATCGTCGCCGGTTTGCGAAACGGTTACTTTACTATCGTTGGTCGTCGCAACCGCAGTAGTAATCTCGCTTTACAAGCTAACCGTGTTTATTCATTTATCGATGTATTCTCATCAACATGATTACTTTGCTATCGTGTTTGCCTCTCCGTGGCTAGAGTAGCAATCATTGCCGGCATGCGATCATGTAATTCCATTTGATAGTACCAACTCACAACATATCAACTTTCGGACCTCCGCGGTCGACTACACATATTTCAAAATGCATACGAACTTGGTCTCCGCGACCGTTCGACTCTATACCCGTACACGTCGACTTGACGTTACGACACCGACTTTTACGTACGTGAGATGTATCATATGTTATGCACGGGGTACAAGTTAATTGAACAATTACTATTTTATTCTTGAAATAAAGTATGGGACCCTAAGCCCGTAGTATCACCCGTTAAAACATGAGGTTAACCAGACTGATAATAATAACGAGCAGCAATAATAATAATAATAATAATAATAATAATAACGGAGATAATATGTTCGGGGTGCAACATATTAATATGAGGTTAACCGGAAACTGATAACAATAGTTATTGACAATAATATTATTAAAATTAGTAATAATATAAATAATAGTAGTGTTATAATATCTTCGGGGTACAACATATTAAGGCCTGCGGTTTAAACAATAATAATAATCCTAATAATAATAATAATATCATTACTATTAATGGAAATATAAAACGGATATTAAGTACGTGGTACAACCTGTTAAAGCACGAGTTTAACTGCTAAAGCATAATGATAATAATAATAATTATAATACGGCCCTGAGTTAGGGACATCATCTGTTGAAACACGAGTTTTAACGGTTAATTAATAAAATAATAATAATACTAATAACAATTTGTAGTAGCAATAATAACAGTAATAATTAAAACCATAATACGGACCTAGATTAGGGGCACCACATATTAAGTACAAGAATTTCTAGAATACTAATACTACTAATAATAATAATACTATTATTAACGGAAATATAACGTGG
Organism: Hydrangea macrophylla; assembly: GCA_033977485.1. Lineage (NCBI taxonomy): Eukaryota > Viridiplantae > Streptophyta > Magnoliopsida > Cornales > Hydrangeaceae > Hydrangea > Hydrangea macrophylla. Next base: position 64,292,360 of record CM066998.1, read on the forward strand.
ACATTAAATCTGATATACCAAGTGAGTTAGAAACTCACTGTAGGTTCAGGGTCGTGGCGTGGCACAGGGGGTAAGCTTTTCTTTCCTTTCTTTTCTTTTCTTCTCTCTTGGCCTAACTCTCTTTCTCTCTATATTTTTCTAACCCATTGGGTCACTATTTATAGGGGAGATTCATACATACATACACCACACACATACACTCTACACCACTCATCTCCCACTAACACTCACTACACTTTACACATGCCCTCATCACACACCCACACATGACACTACACACACAAGACACATGCACACATGACTTACCCAACACTTGGCACACCACTTCACCCAACACTTCGCACACACTTCACCCAACACTTGGCACACCACTTCACCCAACACTTGGCACACACTCACACATAAACACAATTTGTAGGGGTTGTTTGAGGGTTAGCTTAGGGTACACGCATGGTTGGCCAACACAGGTATAATTATGGATAAAAATAATATTTAATTATAGTGGAAATTTTATAATTACTGTCTAGAATTGGAATAAAAATTACAGGTATTACACCTTCCCCGTTCTCTACATTGGTTGTTTAACTGTTCAATTTTTTCCTTTTGCAGAGATGGCTCCGAAGAAAAATATGGAGCAACTGAGGGAGAGGTAGGCCGCTGCCGCTGCCGCCACCCGAATGGCGGTGGCACAAGGAAAAAGGCCCGCTGCCGAGGTCCCGGGTGGCGGGCGCCCTTTGAGGCGGCTCCGGCACGGAGTTGCAAACCGTTCGGAGCCCGTGGGGACCTCAACGCCCGACGTGGTGGTGGTTGAACAGACTGCCCCCCAGGAGGGGGTGCCAGTAGTGGCACCGATGGCCGCCTCGGCCGGGATCCGGGAGCGAGTGAAGCCTAGCTTGCTCCCCAGTCAAGTGGAGGTGTGTGGAAACATGTTTCCCGAGGTCTTCCAAAGCTGGCTGTACAGCCTCTCATATGGTGAGTTTTCCTATCTCTGTTTTTTTTTTCTTCATTTATTTTATCAGCAGTGTCTGTTTACTGACCGGTCGGTTTTCACTTCTTCGCAGGTCGGATGTATGGCCGCCGGGGCTGAGTCCTTCCTACCTTCATTGGCTAAGAGGGCCGCTGCCGTTGAAGCCGCTTTGTTTGAGGAGCGGGTGATCTCAGAGGCCAGGGGAACCGCTCTGGCCGTGGAGAAGGAGTAAAAGGCTTGGCCTTGAGCCTTGGCGCTGCTCAAGCCGAGCTAGCTACCACCCAGGCTGACCGAGAGGCTGCTCGGGTAAACGCGGCGGCGGCGGAGGCACGGGAGAAGGAGCTGGCAGAAGCATCCGTAACTGGGGCCCAGGAGGAAGCTTTCGACAACGGCTTCTTCCAAGGCTATGAAGATATGAAGCGGAGGCTATCCCGAGACCAACCCGAGTGGGACATCTCGTCCTACGAGGGGATTGATTCAGACTTCTGGGATGTAGGTCCCGCTGAGGGCGAGGGCCCAGCTGCTGATGCTGGCCTTACTGAGGAGGCTCTCCCAGGCGGGGGCTCTGTACCGAGAGGAGGAGTTGACCCCAAAGAGGAGGCTGGGGAGACCGAAGACGTGGTCGAGGTGGACGACTAAGGTTCCCAACCTGTTTTCTTTTGTGTTGTGGTTTTTTTTTTTTTGTTTTTTTTTTTGGGGAGGCTACTATAATTGCCCCCAGGCCTTGTACAAATATTTTTTAATTAATGAAAAGGTCCTTGAGACCAACTGTCTATCAACTGTTTACTGTTTTTGTACTTATTTGTGATTGCCAGTAGTCGCCCAATTTTAACCGACCTAAATCCCTGCCTTAGCAAATGGTTTAGGACTGTAACCGGTAGAACAACTGGTCATACCGACCTGTTTTAAAGGTAATCGCCCAGTGTATCATAGGAACTTGTCCTGTTTACCGTCCGGAATGGCCCGGTGTATTATAGGAAAATCCTGTTTTACCGTCCGGGATGGCCCGATGTATTATAGGAAAATCCTATTTTACTATCCGGGATGTTTATCTCTGATCACTGTAAGTACTTAGGAATGTTAGGATTCTAAGTCCTTTTAATGACCGGTGTGATTTCTTGTTTTGGCCCATTCCCTGCCCCCCAAGCATCTTGCTAAGGCGGGTGTGCGGGAGTGAGTGACCATAGGAAACTGACCTGGAACATGGGTGGTTGCAGGGTTATTTGAGGCTTGCCATCATCAGTCACCTAGGGGGTTTACCCCCATCACTGGTTGGGCTTAAGCGAAGCCGTTGCCCCGGGGTTAGGCCCGAGGCCTCTTGAGGCGCCTCAGGGTTAGGCCCGAGGTCTTTGTGCCTTGGTTTTGAGCCAAGGTCTGTCATGCGTCGGGGTTAGGCCCGAGGTCTGTTGGGCGCCTCAGAGTTAGGCTCGAGGTCTTAGTGCCTTGGTTTTGATCCAAGGTCTGTCACGCCTCGGGGTTAGGCCCGAGGTCTTTCAATATTGGACGTGACACTGATAGGAGTAATTTTGCAAAGTAAAGTCTTTTATTTTATGCAAAAATTTATAATGAATGCTCAAATGGAGCTACAAAAATTTTCTAACCAATGCTAAACTGCTCACGTCTCAAGGTTACTGATAGTACTTCCGGAGGTGTTGCACATTCCAAGGGTGAGAGAGATCACGTCCATCCAGGCTTCGAAGCCAGTAAGTTCCCAGTCAGTTGACTCGGGTAACTGTATATGGACCTTCCCAGTTTGGCCCCAACTTCCCATGGCTCGGGATTCGGGTAGACTGGTTCACTGCCTTAAGGACGAGGTCTCTTACTTGAAAACTACGATGCTTTACCTTGCTGTTGTAATATCGCGAGATCCGCTGTTTATAGGCCACCACCTTTAAATAGGCTCGGTCTCTTTTTTCCTCTACCAAGTCCAGTTCTGTTCTGAGTGCATCTTCGTTGTCGGGCATGCTGTAATTCGCCACCCGGTAAGTAGGTAACCCGAGCTCTATGGGGACCACCGCCTCGAACCCGTAGGTTAAGCAGAACGGCATCTCACCTGTTGTCGCTCGGGGCGTAGTTCGGTAGGCCCACATGAGGGTTGGCAGTTCTTCAGCCCACAGTCCTTTGGCGCTTTCAAGTCTTGTTTTGATCGAATGCAAGATCGTCTGGTTTGTTACCTCGGCTTGATCATTGGCTTGAGGGTGCTCGGGGGAGGAGTAGTTATTAAGTATCCCATAGCCCGAGCAGAACTGCCTAAACAATGGGGTGTCGAATTGCCTACCGTTGTCGCTGACCAGAACCCGGGGAATACCGAACCTACTGAGGATTTTCTTTTCCATGAAGCTTTCCATTTTTCGCTCGGTTATTGTTGCCAAGGGCTTAGCCTCTGCCCACTTGGTAAAGTAGTCAACGGCGATGACTGTGAACTTGACTTGTCCTTTTCCCGTCGGTAGGGGTTCGACGATGTCGATACCCCACTGGGCAAAGGGCCAAGAGCATAGATTGGTGTCTAGAACTCTCTCGGTCGGTTGATCATGGGAGAGTATCTCTGACATTTGTCCCATCTTTTGACATACTCTTGAGAATCATGGGCCATTGTCGGCCAGTAATATCCTTGCAGTAAGGCCTTTCTAGAGAGTGCCCGGCCTCCGATGTGATTCCCGCACACTCCTTCATGGATTTTCATACAACACTGATTGGACCTGTGTGGGATGGACGCAGCGGAGATACGGTACAAAGAATCCCCTTTTATAGAGGATGCCGTCTACAAGATGATATCGGGCCGCCCGGCACCTGAACCGGCGGGCCTCCTCTTTCTCGTTTGGTAACACGCCTGTTATCGGGAATACCACGATCGGGTCCATCCAGCTGGGTCCTAAGGCATCTGGTTCCACCTCCATGCATTTTGAGTTGATCACACTTAGCTTGGGTAGGTATTCTATCCGTATCCTGGGCAAGTCTGATTCAGAAGACGAAGCGAGGCGGGCTAACCGGTCGGCCTAGGTGTTTTCCTCTCTGGGTATCTGCGTGATGGAAAGACCTTGAAGCTTCTTCGAAATCGCTCGGACAAGGGCTAGATAGGCTACCATGTTGTCTCCCCGGGCTTCGTACTCTTTGTTGACTTAATTGACCACGAACTGAGAGTCGCTATAACCTTGGACCTGTTGCGCACCCATGGAAGTGGGGAACTGCAATCCGACCAATAGGGCTTCATACTCAGCTTCGTTGTTAGAGGCACGGAACCCAAACCTTAGGACATACTTGAGCTGGATGCCGTCGGGAGTAGTTAAGATGATTCCTGTCCTACTGCCTTGTTGGTTTGAGGATCCGTCCCATACAGCACCCAGGTGGGGATGTTAGCCTGTAACCCGGGCAGTAGGACCGGTGGGTCGATCTCTTCAGTTGGGTCTTCCGGATATGTGAACTCAACCAGAAAGTCTGCTACTGCTTGTCCTTTGATTGCCGTCCGGGGTCGGTAGGCCACTTCAAATTCTTCCAACTCCACGGCCCACTTGAGGAGCCTCTCGGACGTGCCAGGCCTACTTAAGATCCTGAGGAGAGGTTGGCCAGTAAGGACCACAATGACATGGGCCTGAAAGTACGGACGGAGTCTCCGGGCGGAGGTGATGAGAGTGAATACAAGTTTTTCGATGCGGGAGTATCTGCTCTTCGCGCCTTAGAGCGCCACCCGGCTGGTATAGTACACTAGGAACTGTATCCCGTGCTCTTCCCTAATGAGTGTCAAGCTGACCGCTGAGGGTGATACTGCCAGGTATAGGAACAATTCTTCCCTCGATACGAGTGTTGAAAGCAGAGGGGGAGATGCCAAGTACTTCTTGAGTTCCTAGAACGCCTCCTCACACTCATCTGACCATTGAAATGCCTTGCGGAGGATCTTGAAGCGGTAGGCACCGATCGGTCGCTCGGGACACGAACCGGTTCAACGCAGCAACCCGTCAGGCCAGACTCTGTACTTCTTTCGTTGACCTGGGCGACCGCATGTTGATGACGGCCTGCATTTTCTCGGGGTTTGCTTCGATTCCCCGCCTGCTGACCAGGTGCCCCAAGAACTTTCCGGATGAGACGCCAAATGTGCACTTGGCCGGGTTCAACCTCATCCCGAACTTCCTCAAAATGCTGAAGGCTCCGGCCAAATGTTCCAGATGGTCAGACTCGTCCCGGCTTTTGATCAGCAGATCATCAACATATACCTCTATTGATTTCCCGATCAAGTCTTTGAACATGTGATTGACCAGGCGTTGAAAGGTTGCCACGGCGTTTTTGAGGCCGAAGGGCTTGACTTTGTAGCAGTAGGTCCCCTGATCCGTGATGAACGAGGTCTTTTCTTCATCCCCGGGGTACATGCTGATCTGATTGTACCTGGAGTAGGCGTCCATAAACGAGAGGAGCGAATGACCGGCCGTGGAATCCACAAGGAGGTCTATCCTAGGCAGCGGATAGCAGTCCTTGGGGCAGGCTTTGTTCAGGTCGGTAAAGTCCACGCACATCCTCCACTTCCCATTGCTTTTCTTGACAAGTACTACATTGGTTTGCCAGTCGGGATAGTGGACCTCTCGTATGGATTGGGCTTTGAGGAGCTTCTCGACCTCCTCACCCATTGCTTTTTGTCTCTCAGGGGAAATGCCCCGTCTTTTCTGCTTCACCGGCCGGGAGTCTGGGTCGACGTTGAGCCGATGAGACATTACCCGGGGATCAATCCCGGGCATATCTTCGTGGCACCAGGCGAACACATCCTGACCCTGTTGCAGGAATTGAATCAGCTTCTCCCTAAGGCGGGGCTCCAACAGGGTGCCGATGCTGACTGTTCAGTCTGGGAGTTGTGGGTCCAACGTCACTTGTTCCAATTCTTCGATCGGGCCCACTCTATCATTCTGGTCCCTCGGGTCCATCTCCTGGACGTTCAATGTCTCGGTGATGACTCCCCGCCGAAGGGAACTGAGATAGTAACTCCGGGCGGTCGCCTGATCTCCACGTAGGCTCCCGGTGATGACTCCTGTTTGTGATGTTCTCCACACATGAAAAGTGAAAACACTTTGGTCAAAAATTGTAATTTTACACTGTTTTTACTATTCATGTGTGGGAAACAGCACAAACAGGACTCTATAAATAGTACCGAAGTCGTTTCCATGTATATATATATATATGTTTCGAGCTCCGTTTAAGATATTTTTGGAAATAAGAATTTTTATTAGGAGATTTTTCTAAATGATGGTCGTCTAGTGTTTGGTAGTATTAATTGTTTTAATAATAGCAATTCCATTGTCAATCTTTTAAAAGGTTTTGGTTCATCTTTTTAGAAAAAAAGCTTTAATTAAGTAATCTCTTTTTTAGCTTTATAGTTAGTTTGATTTTTGGGAAAAAATCCAAAAAAAAAAAAGAATGAAAAACTAAAATAAATAAATAAACCTGTGTAAAAAATAAGTTTCTAAAGAGACTCGAATTTTTCAAGGGTAGTTAGTGAAAATGACGTTATGAAAAAAAATTTTGGAGTTAAGTGACGATTAAAATTTATGACAAAGGATAAGTAATTTTAATAATTCATAAACTAAAATACCATTACCTCTACTACAACCAAACCCACAATTACTCTGGACCTCACTTAAGTCAAATTTCACTTAATATATATTTTTTTATTATTATATAAAAACAAGAACATTTCATTACTTCACAAGTAGAGGCAGCTTCCAAAATGAATCAATCAAGCAAAAAGAAGAAAAAAAATACTCCCTCCGTCCTATTTTATGTGTTCATCTTTCCTTTTTGGAATGTCCCAAAATTGTTGTCCACTTTCCTAAATTAGTATATAAATTTTACTTAGTTTCCCCAACTACCCTTGCAATCAACACTAAAAGAAAATGAAAAAAGAAAGTGCAATGATTATGGGCAATTGTGGAAAGTAGGTGTAGATTCTTTTTGTCCCCTTAAATAGTTGGATTCCCCAAAATGGACACATAAAATGGGACGGAGGTAGTACAAGAAAATAAACTCAACAACCTTCTGACTCGCACTGCAAATCTCTCAAATCTGTGATATCTCAAACTGTAGTGTAGCTCAACACTGAGCCGACTGTGGGAGAAAACTACCAACCGCCCCAAAACATGGAGCACTCCAAAGCACCATCACTGCGAAAAGAGCCCACGCAAACCCCAAAATTGGCAAAAAAAAAATTAGATCTGTGAGAAGAAAGGCCGGATCCAAACCACGGAGTAAGAAAATGGAGAAATCTAGCTTGAGCACCTAAACAAACCAAGAAAAAAAAAAATCACAAAACAAACCCGCACAAAGAGGGACAACACTCTCAAATAGAGAGAAACAACTAAAAAGAGAAGAGTCAATGGCTCTCCCATGGTGGGAGAGCCTGAAGAAGCTGCCAATGGAAGACTTTTAGAAAGAAGGGAGAGGATGTATTTTAAAGAGAGAAAGGGAAATATCTTTTTTTAAATATATGATTAAGAGTGAAATTTCCCCAGATGGGGATTAAGTGTTAAAATTAGACCCACTTAGAGAGTTTAAGTGACAAAATTAACCTCACAAAAGTAGTTAACTAAAAAATTAGTCTCCCAAATGGCTTAAGTTTTAAAAATTAGACCATAAGTGGGTAAATTGGCAACATTATCTCCACATATGGGATTAACCCTAAAATTAACCTCACAATGGGGGTTGAGTGTTAATATTTTTTTTACCAATTTCAGAATTTCACAAAGTTTGAAGGAAATCTTAACAATTTCACTTTAGTCCAAAACCATAAGGGGTTAAGTGTACACTTTTGAACCACATGAGTGTAAAGTGAAAATAAATCTAACTACAAAGGGGTTAAATGTATTTATCCCAAAAATGAAAATAAAACTGTAAACCAGAACATTTCCCATGCGAGTCCTAAAAAGTTTTTCTAATCTATACGTCTGAAAAGTAGGCAGAACAAAATCAAGTTACAAAGCTAGATACACATATACAGCCTTTTGCTTAAAACCAAAAAACAAAAAAATTAATTACGAAGTTGGGGACCGTACTTCTATCTACCTTGTATCATTGACATTGTTAATTCATTAGAAATGTAAGCCTTTTTCCCTGTTGAAGAAGTATCCGTATCAGCAGGAAACCTTTCCGAGTAAAAACCAGGTTGTTTAGGTTGAGGTAGCATTGGATTCTCACTGTCCAACATTAGAAGAACCGTCGACATTGTTGGCCTGTCTTCGGGGCGTTGTTGCACGCACAAGAGGCCCACGTGGATACATCTTAGTACTTCCGATTCAGAAACCGGCCCCTCCATGAGAGCATCCATTAGCTTTGTGGGATTCCGTTCATTCCATAATTTCCACGCCTGAAGCATTTCAAAATCAATGATCATTAGATAAAATTTTTGTACGAAAAGCAAGTATGGTAAGAATGATAATATCGTCTATGTTGTCGCAGTAGTAAGCAATTAGGATTTTTGTGGTGACTTTAAGGTGCATCTAGGACAGTCTTTAAGGTGTTAATTGCCCTCACTCAGAAAGAGTTTTGCGGTCAGGTTAAAAGCAACATACCTCCAGGATATGACAAAGTCACAAAAAGACTTTCTTCGGAACTTTTCGTGACGTATGTAAATGGATTGAGAGAGAGAGAGAGAGAGAGAGAGAGAGAGAGAGAGAGAGAGAGAGAGAGAGAGAGAGAGAGAGAGAGAGTGTGTGTGTGTGTATTTATGGGCTGTAACCAACACATCTCATTTTTTCTTCTAAAACAAAAGATCATAGATCGAAATCGATCACACGCCCACGTGGCAAGTGAACACGAGAGCATTGTAATATAATGCACTGCACAATACTGGATCACATCCATAATAAGCTTCCCTCTCATTCTTTAATAAGGAATTGACTGGAGTTAGTACTACTTTAAAGGCACAAGGAATGTTTAAGAAATTTTTCATGTGGGACAAAGATTAAACACCAACTGACCAACACTTATAACTTTATTACACTATAAATAGAGAAGTCATTCAGAAAATAAATAGCTTTGATTTTAAACTCACATGTCCTATGAGGTTGAGATCATGATCAGGATGAAAAAATCCCCTGTTCTTTCTAGAGCTCACTATCTCCAAAACCACCACGCCAAAGCTAAACACATCCGATTTCATCGAAAAGTGCCCATCTATTGCATATTCGGGAGACATATAGCCACTGCAGCCATTACGAAACAAAATTATAAGTGAACAATATTGAGAATATGTAAAGAGAAGAGAAAGGGATAAAGAGGTGGTACACGTACTAAGTTCCCATGACCCTATTCGTATTATCTTCCAATTGATCACCTCCGAATATTCTTGCCAAGCCAAAGTCCGAGATTTTAGGATTCATATCACTGTCGAGAAGTATATTACTCGTTTTCAAGTCTCTGTGGATTATTCTTAATCTTGAATCACGATGAAGATAGAGAAGTCCTCGTGCAATTCCCCCTATTATGTCGAAGCGCTTGTTCCACTCAAGTGACGTGCCTCTTGTTCGATCTGAGCAAATTCATAGAAAGTTAGACTGATTCCTCAATGTTGGGGAAAACAATGTGAAAGATTTACGCTGCGTTTGGATTTCGGATTTAGAGAAGAAAATGAAAAAGAAACAGGCACGGCAAATGAGATGGAGAACTCTTTCCTTGGTATTTTCCCCCGTTATTGAATAACCCTTGAAACTAAAAATTTCCAGAAAATAATATAACTCGATAAAATAGGAAGGTTAAGGGAAGTGACTGATAAAATTCTTAATTTATCTATAACCCTATTTTCTTTTTGTTCGTGTTTTTCTCATTGTTATTCCTATTAACGAGACAAAACAAAATTTTTTTCGTGGTATTTTCTTTTCCTTTTCTCTCACTAAATCCATGAACGTAACAGGACTTAGAAGGGCTGAGAGAGGCCTACTGAAAATGAACAAGTCCAAACTTTTGTTGGGCATGTACTCATAGATCAGCATTTTCTCCTCTCCATGAATGCAACATCCGAGGAGCCTAACAAGATTCCGGTGCTGCAATTTGGCAATTAAGATAACCTCATTTTTGAACTCATTGATGCCCTGCCCTGAATCTTTGGAGAGTCTCTTCACTGCTATTTCTTGTCCTGTTGATAACCTACCCTGCAGTGTTTCATTAACTTAGTTTTTAGTGAACCTGCAAAAATAGCATGTAAGTTCTGGTGACTAATATCAAACACCAGTATGTTAACATGGACTTGGGTACGTCAGGTACGTGTTTAAGCATCAGACTTCCCAAATTAGTGAATCTAATGATAGGGACATGGAAAATAAGAATTTTACATTAAAACAAGAGTTTAACATGAGCATTTAATCCATTCTAAAAGAATTTGGTAGCAAAAGAAATATAAATACAAATTAGCTAATATGCTTCTTGGTGTGTCACCTACCCATGTCTGATACTCGGGTACAACAACCCAGTAAGAAGTGTCCATGTAACATAGATTACACTACACATAATTGATGTTAAATGTGGTAGAAAATTACCATGTAAACCGGACCAAAACCACCTTCTCCAATCTTATTTGTGAAGGAGAAGTCATTTGTGGCAGTTGAAATAGTGGCCAAATCAAATAGAGGCAACTCTAGATCCTCATTCCCAATGCATTGGGTGTTATCGTGGCTTGGATTTTCTTCTACTCTTGGATCTGTTAAAATCAGGAAAATGGCAAAAAAAAAAAAAGAAAAAAAAAAGTACTATCAGAAGTATTCCAAAGGACCAAAACTAACACTACTAGAAGGGATATTCCTAATCCCATTAGTCACCGATGAGCTGTTTCATTTTACTATTATTATTATTTTGTTTAATCAATTATCACCTATTTCTAAGATAATAACCATCTCCTAGTATTTTGAAGATATTTTATTAAGGTCTATTTGCTAGTGAGAGTTATGAATAAACCTTGGTTATGACTCGTTATTGGTGTTTGAACTTAGGGTGTGTTGGAATGACATTTTGCAAAATGCATTCTCACCAATTTTATTTCATAATCATCTTCATTTTCGGCTTATTTCAAAATGCTTTCTAAAGGACGGTAAACTTGCCTTTTTACTTTTTATTGCATCTCAAGGAAGGACTTAAAAGTGACTATGTCCGCAAAATGCGATTAGAAGAGGTTCATGGTATTATCAAAAACTATGATCACATCACCCATCACTGAAGCTCTGTGTTTATTAGCAACACCCTTCATAATTTCCAACACTATTCATCCTCAGTGTTCTAAAAATCGGCCTAGGCGCTAGGCAGACCCTGGCCGCCATGAATTTACCCTAGGCGTTAGTAAAAATTGCCTTAGAGATTAGGCGGGCACTTGGGGAATGGTTCGAGAGGCATCGGAAGCGGATAATGTCATGGAGCTTCGGAGAAGTGGAAGAAATGTTGAAGCAAGAGAAGTTCATGAAGTCGATTTTGTATCGGATGAGGATAGGATATAGAAGAAGAAATGATGAGGAGAATGAGTTTCAGTTCGATGGAGAGATAGTATTGGAGGGTTATGGAGAAGAAGATATAGTTCGTTGATCATGTGAATTTTTTTTTATGAGAATTTTCTCTATATTATTAATTTTGTTTTAAAATAAAATTCCCACCTAGGCTACCCTCCACCGCCCGCGTACCACCTAGTGATTTTTAGAACATTGTTCATCCTCAATTATGTCAACAACATTAGAAGGCATAAATCATTCTCGCTTCCTTCCCATGTTGCAATATCTGAAGATCATGATTAGGAAAAGACCTTACCTTCACCTCATGAGGAACTATTGAGTGTCTAATAGGGTCAATAACTTAGACACCCTTGTTTTAACAAAGGAACTATCTGTCTTGAATTATGAGAAAGTTTTCACTTTCATTGTTTGAATTCACAGAAAATGTGTGTTGCGTTTGTCAAGAAAACAATGGGTTTCCGTATTAGTATCTGTGAACTACTAAAATTACATAACTTCCAAATTAACGAGCTAAATAGAGCAAACCCGAAGTATCAAACATTAAAAACGATAAAAGGACAAGCAAAAAACCTCATGCCAAGCTCCTATACTGATGACCAAATGTTGTAACTTATCATTTCTTCTTTTACTCACAAAACAACTATGAATATTTCACTAATCTGGGGCAAAACAAATTTTGCTTTAGCTTTTAGTTCATTAACATTTGCAAACTTCTCCCAGAATGACTAAATTTATCCTGACTTCCGGAGTACTACCCAGCCTGTTGTTCCACTCTTAAACTCATGTTTTCAAGAATGTAGAGGTGTAGTCCTTCATTGCCAGCTACATATTGCAGACTACCTTGACAAGAAAAAAGTAAAAGCAGATCTTGTTTGAGAAGAAAAGATAGTGTCTTTTAAACACAAAATACAAGCTAAACTTCGGTCAAGTGATATGATAATAAGTTTCAATTATTAATTTGACCACGAATGTTATTCCACCAAGGATTTCACTTCAGTAAAGTTCCTTAGATACATAAGATACTATTCCGAAACGTGATAGAACATAAGTGTTCCATATCAACAATAATTGCACAAATGGGCCAATCACATATCATAATAACACTTTATGTACATAAGGAATTGCACTGAAATCTTTTTTTTGTCATTAAATTCACTATTTCTGGAAATCAAAAGCAAAGTCACCCATGAATAACATATTGTATAGTGATGCAACAAGGGTCCCAAAGATGTTGAATATACTTGCAATTGAATTCTTAGCAGGTGCATCTAAATAAGCTAAACATAGATGTAAAGGTGGTAGTTTATGAAGAAAAATCAATTAAACATTATGTCAAGCACTTGGACTGCATTAATCTATGAAGCTATTTTTCACAAGAAAATTTTTTGATCCAAAGTTTACCTTCTCTCCTATGAGCAGCCCTCTTTCTGATAACATAACAGATGATTACACCCAAGAGAAGAACCCCTAAAATAACGGTTACCGACGCGATCACTGCCGTTCGTTTTCCATTGTTCTTGAATCCTATAAATCCACCACACAAAAGTTCCAAAAAAAAAAAAAAAAATAGCTCAATAAAATGACTAGAATAATTTTTGTCTTGCAAAAAGTAATATCAATAATTTCCATAAGTCATTGGTACAGTTAAGTATGGGATGTGCTAAGTATGTACACAAATAACTACAGTCGGGTCTTTTCAACCCTTTTTTCAGAAGGCAAAAGTGTTAGGCCAAGTTCATTCTATACCTGGTACTTGACATTAAAATCCCAAAACAATGTGCTAACTATCAATGAAAGGAGTGTCATTTGATCCTAACTAGTACATCCACAAAAGGGTTTTCCATGTTCTATGTTCATGACTTTGGAAATCTAGCCATGAGACATGGGACAATTCATATAACTTTCAATGAAATTTTGGTGGTCTCACACGATGTTCAAGGTGTTAGATGTCTCACCAGGTCATTAGAGCATCTTCAACAGACTATTCAAATTTTACTATTTTAAATGCACTCAAATAGGCACTTTTAAGTGTAAGAATAAAAATAAAAAGTCAGTTTCTGACTCATCAAATTTACAGTCTATTTTGGCTCTCCAAACTCAATTTTTTTGGTATTACTCTAATAAAATGTATAAGACTCAATAGACAAAAAAAAAAAAAAATCACTCTTGATGGTACAAAATGGGTCATTATAGTAAAAGTTGAAAAAAAAAATTATTGAAAGGCCTATTGGAGATACTATTAGAAGTTGAAAAATATGAAAGTGATCCATTTTTTTTAAGGCCACTTGCTCCTAGTTGCATATTAGGCTTGTTGTAAATATTTAAACTAGGATATCGTTCAGTTCAAGTCCAACTTTTTATTTGGTTATTGTGATAATCAAGCATAGGTTAGTTTGAAATAAAACCAGTGTTAAAAAATTTATTAGACTGGGCACGGACTCCTATGCTAGAGATAAACACTCATAAAACTTGGTTATCAAAAGAACCAGATAAAAGTTGAACTTGGACAAAACACGATCATGTTTTTAGACTTTCTCAAACAGAAGCTAAATATATGCTTAAAATTTTCGCTAAATAATTTGCGAAAGTGATTTGCTCTTTGTCACTCAAATGGCACGCTATGTTGCATGTTAAACTATAGCAATGTCAGATCTTATGTAAATATGACACAAAAATATAGCAATAAATCAACTTTTCTCAACTAAAACAAATGCTAACGGCTATGATTTCTCACAACATGTCAAAAAATTGGTGGGTTGTATAAAAAAAAAAATGACATTTTTTTTTTAATCCAACCATGCCATTGGAGCTTAGATCAACAAAATTTTGTATTTTTGAATTGTAAACTGCCAAAAATAAAATAGAGCATTGCATAGAAAAAATGACATTTTATATTAAAAATATTCTTACCAAGGTCAGAAACAGCCATCTTAATATACAGGTCCTGTCCACCTTCATTATACTCTCTAAGGTCAGTCAAATTCCCAAACCAAACCACACACCCACTAGCCTCAGTTTTAGCATAACCCACACAAGAACAATTTCCCAAACAGGCCTCAGCACATTCACCACCACTTGTAGCTGTACTATTCACCCAAAAATTAGAAGTATCTGGCAATTTCATCTTCACAAACCTCCTAAACCCTGTCTCAGTAACACCACAATCCAACTTCGTTTTGGGCTCACACCCACCAGCCCAATCCAACCTAGTCCAGTCCTGGCTCAATCTGGGCCTGAACCCATCTGGGCATCTACATACAGGTAACTCATTGATATTACATATGCCATTGGGCCCACAGTGTGAGTACTCATCACAAATATCAGCTTGTAATGTTGCTATACTAGCCCATTCTTGGCGCCCTTGGTTCCAAGAAAGGTGTTGAATCGAACCGGATTGGTTCAAAACAAACCTTGAAATAGTAGTCTTATCAGAATTTTCAAATGAATAGTAAACATTGTTGGAATCAAATACAAAGATGGGTTTGAATACTGGGTTTAGGCCTAGAGGAGGCCCACCGCCGAAACGAACCCCATCCCATGGCCCGCTCCGGTACTGGACCGTGGTGCCTTGGCGGAGGACTATTTGAGGAAGCCCATTGGGGTCTAGCCTATATGTATAGTCACCCAAAGATGCATCTTGTAAACTCTTCCACGATGTCAAGTACCATTCTTGATTGTTTTGTAAGTCCCACCCCAGCTTCATTCCCGGCACGAGTGTATCATACGGAAAGTCAAAGCTTTGCCACATATAATTATCTGAACTATTTCTCACGACGAGATTGCCAGTGTCCAGGAGCTGCAACACTGGATTAATGCCCGAGGAATTCGACGACCAGATGGCCTGGCCTGATTGGTTGTTAGTGATGACTATGTTCCCAGATGTGGTGATGCGGAGTTCACCGGCTGAATTTTCGAGTGGGTTGTTTTTGTTGGCCACCCAAATCGGCGTTCTTTGTGGGATATTCTTGAACCATATTCCTATATAGCGGTTTTCAGAGTTAAATGGGGTGAAGAAGCCCAATTCAAAGGTTTGGCCTTGTGAAATTAGAGTTTCACCATTGTCTGTGAGTGTTTGGTTTGGAGTGATGGAGTCTACAGATATGGAGGGATTTGGAAAGAGGAAGAAGAGAACAGTGAAGCAGAAGAAAATGAATTGAGGAACCATCATGATTCATGAATGACCTCAACTTTAGATTATGGAAGCATATTGTATTTATTTTGACTTGGTAAACCAAACGCGTTTGTATAACAAGAGTTTGAAAATGATGAATTGACTCATAAGAGGTCTAGAATTGCTGGTAAGAATTAATTTGTTATTTTTTCAATGGTATGTGAGATTTGACTTGTGAAGGTCCCCCTTCAAGTCAATGGAGGGATTGAATGGCTATTGTTGTATTTAATTTCTGAATTGATTGATTGTGAAGGAAAATTTTCTTGCCAAACGAAGTTTAATATTACAAACTCTAAACAAATATATGCCTAAGAGCATCCACAATGCCTACCATAAACTTAAGGAGATCATTTGGTAAGTTTAGTCTACATAATTAGTACATTAACAATGAGTAAGTTGTCCAACCGACATACACAAAGCCATTTGGGAGTGTGTGAGTGTTTGCATCATAAGGAAAAATAAAAGAAAAAAAAAAGTCAAATGGCACACACTGCGCCATTTGGAAGCGGCACGGCACCGTGTGTTTGGGAGATAATTATGCGTCACACGGCATGATATGTGCCGTTTGGGAGTTGCACTGCTTTGTGCGTGCTGTGTACTCTCTCACGGCACACTCTGGCACACTCTGTGCCGTAGCACGCGTACATTAGCAAAAACTTAGATGTACACTAAACTTAATTTCCACTAAATTCAATTATTGTACATTGTTGTATACAACAACCTATTATAGACGTCCCGCAACACAACCCTTAAATTTAGGCGCCCGCCCCATTATGGATGCTCTAAGTGAGGTCAGTGATATTTTATCAAAACTATAGAACTAGCTGTTATGATACTAAGCGATTGCTTGGATTTGATTGGACTCTTTTCATTTATGCAGAAGTCGATGAAGCACTAACTGTTAGGGTACTATTAAAATTGGGTAAAAATTTACCATTTATGTCCCTTGAGATATGACCGGATCACACTCGCCACATCTCATGTTTGGGATATCACACTGACCTTCCTTGTTAGATAGTAGGGAAATTCTATTGACACACACTTTACTCTTTACACCCACTAACTCTTTACACCCATTATCCTAATTTAAATTAAAACAATCTACTCTCTACTCCCTCCCTTCATCCCAAAATAACCCTAAGAGGCCTAACCTTAGAACTCATACCATGTTTTACTACTCTCTGCACCCATCATCCTCCTCATCTCTTCAATTCAAAATACAAACGCTTGTGGTTTACAATAATCATACAAACAAACGGATCTTACTCCCAAATCAAGTATATATGTTGTGAATCCGAGCAATTAATCCTAATTCAACTAGAGGTTTGATTTTCTTTGGTAAGTTAATCATCGATAGCATGCTACTTCATAATATTTTTTTTTTTGGTAAAAAGTATTTTGCACCCCTAATGTATACACCATTTTGGACTTTGCACCCTAATGTTCAATTTTCTCAAACTAACCCTTAATGTATATAGCGAGTTGCAATGTGGTCCTTCTGTCAGAAATTCTGTCAAAAATTAACGAAAAATTGCCCATGTACGAGTCTTGTGACTTATTTAAGGGTATTTTGGTCGTGCACCATAAATTAAAAGCATTTTGCACCCTTAATGTTTGGTTCATTTAGCGATTTACACCCTAATGTTTGGGTCTTCCGGCGTAATTTTTGGATTCCTCTACCGCTACCTATTAATAATAATAAGAGGCCTAATCCAGATAAAATAAAACCAATCTACAGTTATCAAACCTATCCTTAACTATTTGTTTATTAATTAAACAATGTGTTTTATTAATAAAAATTGAGTTTTAATTAGTTTAAAATTCTGAAAAATAATATTTTTAGCATTATATATATATATTTTAGTGTTATGTATACTGCGTGGGATCCTAGGGCAAGTTTTGAAAAATTATTGTAATCGTTTTGATATTTTAGAGCATAAATAATATGTTGTGTATGTGTTTTTAATTACTTAAAATATCCAAAATTGAATATCAATTTTTGAAATTAATTTTTGCAATCGTTTTAATTGCTTAACATATCTAAAATATATTATGTTATGTACACGATATTAATTAGTTAAAATATAGCAAATAAAGTTATTAATTCTTAAAATTAATATATGGTATTTTGTATACTGTTTGAGGACTAGAGAAATTGTTTAGTAAATTCTCTCATATTTTTTATATTTTAAAGCATAAAATTTATGCTTATGCGCATTAGTTTTAATTTCTTAAACTATCCCAAATAGAATATTCATTTTTCAAATTAATGCGGGTGTTTAGAACACCATATTAGAACACTTAAATTTCTTGGAGAACAAATTTCTCAAAAGTTTTGTATTTTTGGGAATTTATTTTTTCATAGTTAAATTGTTTAAGTAAATCAATATTATTTGTTAATAAATTGAGGAGACACAAATACATATAACCTAAAATCTATAAGGTAAAAAATAAATAATGTGCTCTCAAAAAGTGGTTAATTTAGAAAAAAAGGTGGTAGACTAAAGCCAACCATTTTAGAATTAGAGTTTATTTAAAATTTCAATTAGGATATATTGGATAACTTAGATTTGTTTCAACTTTTATTTTATTTAGATTAGTCATCTTACTATTATTAATGGGTAGCGGAAGAGGCACCGAAAAATTATGTCGGAACTCCTTTTTTATATATATATATATATAAAATATGTCCAAATGACCCAAACATTAAGGGTACAAATCGCCAAATGAACCAAACGTCAAGAGTGCAAAATGCTTTTAATTTTGGTGAATGACTAAAATATCCTTAAATGAGTCACATGACTTGTACATGGGCGAGGTTCCGTTAGTTTTTGACAGATATTCTGACAGAAGGGCCACATTATAACTCGCTATATATATTAAGGACCAATTTGAAAAAATTAAAACATTATGATGCGAAGTCCAAAATGGTGTATACATTAAGAGTGCAAAATTCGTGTTAGCCTATTTTTTTTGGCATAAACATCATATATGATACACCCAAAATTGGCTCTATCTTATGACTGAGCGATTCAAATCAGCAGCTAGTCCATGTCCCGGGCAAATCATGCACAACTCCTCAGAAGCATCAGCCCGAGCGATTTTGTCTACTCATCGTCCCGAGCGGTTCATTCACGACCCGGCCAGCAGGTCAGAAAAACTGCACATGCACATCCCGCCGTGGGAACAGCTCATCCGGGCCCACAGGCATGATCCCAAGCATTACGGGCAGTTTCCTACTCAAGCTAGAAGACTAATGGAAAGTGCACCCTATTTCCTAATCCAATTAGGAAGCCCCCACAATTAAAGTCAATCAATCCTATACAACTAGGAAACTTACTTGATTGGTGTCAATCACATCCTAATGAGATTATATTTCCTTATCCATGTACGAGAAGGTCTCTTGCATCTATAAAAGAGACCTCTCACCCCCCATTGAGGGGGCCAACTCTTTGGTCTACACAGCACCTCTATAAAATTCACCATTATACGCATACACCCGGCCGGTATTACTGGTAGTGCCGCCCATCTTTGTTGGCTCACCAGGCCCGCCGGTGATCTGCTAGTGAACGTGCTCAGACACACCCGTGGACGTAGGTACCTTCATTAACAGGGCCGAATCACATACAAAAAATAGTCTCTCACTCACTCTCTCTGTCCTTAAATTACTTTACTATTACCAAATTTTGACATCACCAGTTAGGCACCGTCTGTGGGAAGCGACAAGTCTTCTCATCAACAAATTTCTCAACTGATCGTCATGCCACCGAAGAAGAGTAAGAAGGCTGACCAGCAGTCTGACCGGGATGTTCCTCCGGCCCCGGCTGCACCAGTCATGACATCTGAGCAAATCACCGCAACCCTCACACAACTCTTAGAGGGCCAGCGTCAAATCCAGCAACAGATCGAAACCCCTGCTAGCCCAGCAAAGCAATCCTCTAGTGGCCGGGAAACGACCCGGGAACGTTGCGTACGGTCGCGAACTGATCTTGACCATACAACGTGCCCGAACCAAACCCGTCCCGCGTTGAGGATGTCAAAGACACCAACAGTGGGCGTGCTGCCCGAGAGGATAGGCAGGAGCATATGGCCCGGGAATCAGTCCAGGGTCACTCGATCAAGAGCCGAGTCGTCCCTGAGCGCACGATTACCCGGAGTCATAGCCGAGCTCGATCCCAGAGGACAGCACCCCGCCATGAAGAAACCTCTTCCACCGACCCGACCAACCCCTCAGATACCGGTCGGGAAGGAGTGGAAGCTCGAATCAAGGACCTGCAGAAGTAGATTGACAGGGTGGGCAAAAAGCTTGGTCAAAACCGCGCTGAGAATCAGACCAATACCAAGACAGAGTCACCGTTCTCCAGCCAGATCACAAGGTTTGCCATCCCGCGCAAACTTAAGCAGCTTCGCCTAGATCCCTACAACGGCTCGGGAAGCCCGGTCGACCACGTCCGAACCTACAAGGCTCAGATGGCCCTAGCCACCAACTCCGATGAACTACACTGCCTAGCCTTCCCCAGCACTCTGAAAGGCCTGGCCGTACAATGGTTCTACTCCTTGGAGCCCCGATCGGTCCGCAGTTTCAAGCAACTCAACAAGCAGTTCATCAACCAGTTCGCCGGTATGCACGAACGGCCAAAACCTGACATTCATCTACTGACGGTCATACAAAGGAATAATGAGACCCTCAAAGAATTCACCTGCCGGTTTAATCAAGAGAAGCTCAGCGTCTACGATCTTGATGAAACCGCCGCTATCATAGCCTTCTGCTCGGGAGTTCAACACACCAAGTGCGCCGCGTCGTTCCACAGAAATCGACCGAAAACTTTTGTTGAGCTCTCTGAGAGGGTTGGGAAATACATTGACACTGAAGAATTTCTACAGATCAACCACCCCGGGCAAGAAAGTAACAAGTCTTCCAGAAGCAAGCGAAAGCGAGATCAGCCCGGGAGTCCTGACAGTTCTTCCAGTTCACAGCAGTCCGGATCAGCCAGCCCCGACCTGACCTCCAGTTCACAGTGATCTAAGTCTGGCAGCCCTGACACGACCTTTAGTTCACATCGGTCAGGATCAAGCAGTTCTGCCTTTTTCCGACGATCCTGATCTGACCTCCTGTTTCCATCAGCTTAGATGAGCCGACAATAGTGGTACCCGCTTGATCTCCATATGAGGCTACACCAATTGTCAGAGAGCTCTCTCAAAGACCTCGGGCCTAACCCCGAGGCATAAGAAGACCTCGAGCTCCGAACTCAGGCACTAAAAAGACCTCGGGCTCTAAACCCAGGCACCAAAGACCTCGGGGTCACACCCGAGGCACCGGCTTCGCTTAGGTCCAACCGACGATGGGGGCAAACCTCCTAGGTGGCTGATGATGGCAAGCTTCAAAAGACCCTGCAACCATCATGTTCCAGGTCGGTTACCTACAGATCATAGCCTCTGTAAGACCCTCGTCTTAGCGAAAGCTTGGGCGGCAAGATGGCGTAGTGAACTAAACAGGTAATCACACCGGGTATTTACAGGCCTCGCGGATAACCAAGTCAAAATCTTGGACAACCCGAGCACCTACAGTACTCAGAGGCATTAACTTCACTTAGGCCCAGACCGACGATAGAGGTGACTAAAATCTCTTAGGTTGGCCGACGATAGAGGAGCAAAAGGACCCTAAAGCAACGTGATTTAGGTCGGCTCCGCCAACATGGTCAAGCTCTTCTCTCAACAGTATTGATGAAGGTTAAATGGGCGGAAGACAACCATCCTGGGGAGTTAACATAAAAAGGACCCTAAAGCAATATGCTTTAGGTCGGCTTATCCAACATGGTAAAACTCTTCTACCCACAACCTTGACGAAGGTTCATGGGTAGAAGATAACCATCCTAGAAGCTAACTCAAGCAAAAAAGACTCCGAAGTAGGCCGAGTCTCAACTCTCGGTCACTTCCCGAGCATTCAAAGACTCCGAATTAGGTCGGGTCTCAACTCCCGGTCAGTTCCCGAGCACCTAAAAGTCCCGAGCTAGGCTGGGTCTCAACTCTCAGCCAGTCCTTGAGGACTCACCAGGCTCAGAAGCCCCGAGGCAGCTTCCACAAGCACTTAGACAGCGACAAGTAACATCAAACTGATTTCCAAACTTGCCCCGATATAGCATCTGGCCAATCTTGGAAATGGGGGGCAGCTGATACACCCAAAATTGGCTCTATCTTATGGCTGAGCGGTTCAAATCAGCAGCTAGTCCATGCCCCGGGCAAATCATGCACAACTCCTCAGAAGCATCAGCCCGAGCGATTTTGTCTACTCATCGTCCCGAGTGGTTCATTCACGACCCGGCCAGCAGGTCAGAAAAACCGCACATGCACATCCCACTGTGGGAACAGCTCATCTGGGCCCACAGGCATGATCCCAAGTATTACGGGCAGTTTCCTACTCAAGCTAGAAGACTAATGGAAAGTGCACACTATTTCCTAATTCAATTAGGAAACCCCCACAATTAAAGTCAATCAATCCTATACAACTAGGAAACTTACTTGATTGGTGTCAATCACATCCTAATGGGATTATATTTCCTTATCCATGTACGAGTAGGTCTCTTGCATCTATAAAAGAGACTTCTCACCCCCCATTGAGGGGGCCAACTCTTTGGTCTACACAGCACCTCTATAAAATTCACCATTATACGCATACACCCGGTCGGTATTACTGGTAGTGTCGCCCATCTTTGTTGGCTCACCAGGCCCGCCGGTGATCTGTTAGTGAACGTGCTCAGACACACCCGTGGACGTAGGTACCTTCATTAACAGGGCCGAACCACATACAAAAAATAGTCTCTCACTCTCTCTTTCTCTCTCTCGTTAAATTGCTTTACTCTTACCAAATTTTGACATCATCAATATATATATATAAATAATACATTTACAATCAAAAGGATGATCATTTAAGCTATTTCATAATATAGCTAATGAAAAATGTTACTTGTAATGATAACAATTTGGTTTTTCATTCGGTAAAATTTGGAATATACCCATTCACACAATTTTTGGGATATAATTTAAAAGATGTGTCTATCTTTTTTCTGTGATGTTAGTGGATTCCACAGTGACACAAAAAAGAAATGGACACATTATTTAAATTGTATTCCAAAAGTAATATAAATGAGTGTGTCCCAAATATTACCCTTTTCCAATCACAATTGCAACCGTGATTTTGACATGGTCACATACCTAGGAACCAAATGACGATGGTAAACTTGCATCGACATATGTATTGGCCATTGTGTATATGTGCATCTGTATTTATAGATATACATTACATACATACATACATATATGTATATGTGTATACATGAAAATTCTCAAGAAATGGTGCCATCTCTTTTATTAAAGAGAGGGCATCTGTTTTGGCCGTCGGATCGTATTTAAAAACTATGAAATAACATAACTGCCCTTCATAAAAACATGATCCGACGGCCAAAACGGAGGTGTTCTCTTTAATAAAGAGATGACGCCCTTTCCTGAGCCTGACTGTATATATATTTGTATCCAATTATAGTTTGATCCATATTGATTGAGGAGCTAGAAAGTGTTAGTTAGGGTTTGACGAGATAAGTGGGTATAGAAAGTAACTATTATGGAATTTTTGTATTCAATTGTCCTTATATGTCATTTTTTTCATGAATATAATGGTAATGAAAAAAAAATTAATAATGGTGGGTATAAAGAGCAAAAAGAAGCAGGTGTGAATAGAATTACCCCAGATAGACAAATACTTATTTTGTCTTTCTCTAGATTCAGTTAAAATGGCAAAGATAAAATAATCCTTGGATTCAAACCAGATTTGATTTCTCCATCAAATAGAAAGAAGGAAATAAGTTCATACATATAGAAATTGTATATGTGTATGAAACGCCCAAAATTGGCTCTACTCTATGATCGAGCGGTTTTACTCAGCGACTGGCCCCTATCCCTATTTTTCGAGCAATTGCGGGCCCTCTGGGCCTCTTGATCCTATAGAGTAGGGCTCTGCCAGAGGAAGCCCGACCCCTGGATCGGTAGCATTGTCCAGTCATCAAACAGTTCAGGATAAGTTAGCTGACTCGTTCCGAGCGGTAGACTATGTGTCCCGAGGCCCGACCAAATAGGTTGGGATTGTAACGCTGGCCAGGCTCGTCAGGGGTACAACACGGCCCACCCAGGACTTGATCCAGAACATTCCAAGCAATTTTCTATACAAGTTAGAAGACTAATTAAAAGTGTAAATTGTTTCCTAATCCAAATAGAAAACCGCCATGATTGATGTCAATCAACCAAAATTGAATTGTATTTCCTTATCCTTGTAGTTACCTTGTACAGGTAGGTCTCTTACATTTATAAAAGGGAACACCCGCCTCCTCCCATGGAGAGAGCACTTTTAGTCTTCATAGCACCTCTATAGAAATCATAATCGTGCCCGGCCAACCACTGGTATCTCCAAACTGTTGTTGGTTCACCACAGGTCAGCATAGTGAATGTGCTCAGACATACACGTGGACGTAGGTCTCTTCATTAACAGGGCCGAACTATATACAAACCCGGTCTCACATTATCTCTCTCACTGTTTCTCTCTCCTTAAAATGCTCCAATTTATCTTGCCCAAAAATTGCATCATCAGCTTGGCGTCGTCTGTGGGAAATGACAGTTTCTTAAAAAAAAAAATTCTTACATGATAGTCATGCCTCTGAAGAAGGGTAAGAAGGCTATGTAACAGGCTAACCGGGACATTCCGCCAGCTCCGGCGTCTGTGGAAGTCTTAATCCCTGAGAAAATCACCACGACCCTCGCACAACTTTTGGAGGGCCAGCGTCAGACTCAACAGCAGATCGAAACCTTGTTTGCCCAACAGAGCAATCTACAACCGGCTAGTGTCACGCCCCGGAGCAGCAAAAAATAGAGAAAAATATATTTCCTTTTTGGGTCCATAAGGAATGATAAGTGAAAGTCACTAATTATCCATACCACATGGTACAAGTGCACAAGAAACAACGACAATAGAGTATAACAGTTCTATCTATTACAAACATCAGAGTGGCCCTTAGGATCACAATAGGTCTTGAGACTACATATGCCCAAGTACCCGTTACAAAAAAAAAAGTTCAACAGAAACAACAGCAATATAAACTAGATATAACATCTTCATCTTTAGCTGGCGTAAGGGTAATCGTCAGTATAGTAGGCGTCTCTAGCATAACCTTCATTAGTATGGCCGCCCTCTACATAATCTAACACTAGGTAGTAACAATCATCGTAAGCTCCGTCACCTGCATTATTGAGGACAGGGTAGTCTGGATGGGGAATGTCCAGGCAATAAAGGCCGTCAGCTTACTGAAAGTTGAGTGAGAACTAACTAACACACTCTCATAGAAATAAAGTAATTACAAGTCATGCACAATATAAAGCAGTGATACTAAAAATATCTTTTCATCATTTATTCAGAGACCTCATTAACCGATTCTCATCATTTCCAATTCTAAGACTGACTGTACCAATCCTGACTGACTATCCCAAACTGGTTATATCATCGCGACATACTAGTGTTCTTGTTCACCGCTTTTAAGAACTCTTGCGAGCACTAGCCATCGTTCTCATATAACGAAATTTATGGACGCACAAATACTCTTGTTAACAGCTTTTAAGAACTCTCACTGTTCACCGCTTTTAAGAATGCTTGCGAATATTGTCCATTCACAATCAATATGTATTTCTACTCTTGTGCACTACTTTTAATAACTCTTACTGTTCACCGCTTTTAAGAACGCTTGCGAGTATAATACATAATGCTCACATCCCACTCAGATGTGTTCACTACTAATCTCTGATACTGTCAATACTTACACTGACGGTCACCAATACTCCACTGACTCAATCACCAGGATTAACTAATGTTACCCATCATTATAACTCAAACCTTATCTCGTTATTGCGTCGTATTATTATTAACATTCCAAACTCGACTACGTTACTCACCATGTTATCTCAATCTTATTATCGTATCCCATTACCTCCGTAATCCATAATATTTCATAATAGGAACAGGAAACATCAATTAAACAACTAAGCATTATGAATTTTAAACTAAAATGAAACATCCTAGTTCTGCTAGGGTTTGATTGATTGAAGTATTCTTCATCGATTGAAGTGATTATGGTCTCGATCGATTGAAGTCATTTCGATCAATTGAGATTCAGAGTATTCGATCGATTGAAACTAGTTCAATCGCTCAAACTTCGTCTTCTACAGGTTCTGGCTGTGAATGTTCAGAATATATTATGAAGTGTTTGGGTCCTTTTCAAACATACATAACTCATAAAACATTATAATTAAGCTACCGAGTGAGTTTGGAACTCACCGAAAGTTGCTATGGGCGCGTTTGGCAAAGCTTGAAGCTTCAAAGCTTTAATGGTGGCCTCTCTCTCTCTCTCTCTCTCCTCCACCTTGTGTCTGTCATTCTCTGTCTCCTTCTCTTTTCCTCCTCCTCTTCTTCTTCTTCTTCTTCTTCTTCTTCTTCTTCTGCTCCTTTATCTCTTCTTGACAGTGTATATATATATATCTATAAGTGTATCTATATATATGGATGTATGTATATATATAAATACAAGTACACACACACACTCTCTCTAAACGCTCTCTGCCTTCAACAATCCAAAGCTTACAAGCACAACATATATATATATATAAGAGATGGGGTACAAGTGGGTGTCTTTACATATATATATAAGAGATGGGAAATCTCATGATTACAGGTTCGATCGATCCAAAGTAGTTCGATCGCTCGAGAGTAGATCGGTTAGGTTTGATCGATTGAAGTGGGGACCACGTATTAAATTTATGTCGGTAGGGTTTTGATTAATTATACAAGGTTCGATCGCTTGAACTTGGGAATGTTCGATCACTCGAAGGAAGATCAATCGGTTGAAAGTAAGATTTCAAGTATGATCAAGGGAAATAATCGAATCTCTATGCATAAATAATTATTGAAAATACAGGGTATTACATCATCCACCACTCATTAAGGATTTCGTCCTCGAAATCAAAAGCATACAAGATCAAAACAAAAACGGAAACTTCTAACGCATCTCTGACTCTAGCTCCCATGAAGCTTCTCTTTCATCATGATATTGCCACTGGATCTTCACTAACGGAACCTCCTTGTTCCTGAGCTTCTTGATTCCATGATCTAAAATATGCACTGGTCTTTCATTGAACGTCACGTTGTCACGTTATCGTTGACTTCAATATCTTCAAAGTTAATCTCGTGTGCAGGGTTGTGTAGCACAAAGCTTCCTCAACATACTAATATGGAATACGTTGTGCACTCCTGACATATTCGGTGACAGCGCAAGTCGATAAGCAACCTTCCCATCACGTTCAAGAATCTCGAATGGTCCAATGAATCGAGGCAATAACTTGCCTCTCTTCTGACCAAACGAGCAATCCATCAAACAGGTGAAACCTTGAGTAGCACGTGATCTCTAATAGTGAATTCTAAGTCATTGCATCACTTATCGGCATAACTCTTGTGCTGGGTCTGAGCTGTCTTCATTTTTTATGTACAATCTGAATCTTCTCGCTTGTCTCTCGTACCATCTCTGGCCCAAGAAGTTGAGTATCTCTGACTTCAGCCCAACACAGCGGCGATCGGCAAGGTCTTCCGTACAAAGCTTCAAATGGTGCCATCCATATGCTCGAATGATAACTATTGTTGTAGGTGAATTCGATCAACAATAAGTGCGTCTCCCAAGAACTCTCGAAATCAATAACGCAAGTGCGCAGCATATCCTCCATCACTTGATTAACTCATTCAGTTTATCCATCAGTCTATGGATAAAAGGCTGAACTCAAGTTCAGTGTAGTTTCCATTGCTGTCTGAAGGCTCATCCAGAATTCTACAGTAAAGCACGAATCTCGATCTGACACAATTGACATAGGTACTCTGTGTAACCGTACAACGTGTTAGATATACATCCTGCTCAAACGTTCTACTAGATACGTCATGCTGTAGGTGATGAAATGTGCTATCTTGGTAAGTCGATCCACAATTACCTAAATAGTGTCGTGATTCTGCTGAGACTTCGACAGTACTACCACGAAATCCATGATGATGTGTTCCCATTTCTATTGGGGAATCGGTAACGGCTATAGAAGTCCTGGTGGTTTATGATGTACTGCCTTTACTTGCTTATAAATAAGACACAGAGCTACATGCTCAGCTACTTCGCATTTCATTCCTTCCCACCAGAAATTTCTCTTCAAGTTCTTATACATCTTCGTACCTCCAGGATGTGTAGTCATCTGTGACTTATGTGCTTCATCCAATATTTATTTCCAGAGATTTTCTTCGTTAGGTACACAGAGTCTACCTTTACATTGTAAGGCTCCATTTGTACTAATACTCTGAACTTTGGGTTTTTTGGCTGACATCTTTGCAAACCATTACTTTAGATCTTCTGTTGTCTGTTGAGCTTCTACGACATGACTGGTCAAATTTGTCTGTACCATCAGACATCCAAGGTATTGACCTTCCATTGGTTCCACTGGCTGTAGATTGAACTCCTCTAAAACTTCCAATGCTTGCCATTCCTGAATTAATAATATAGTGATCACTAGTCGAGGTGTACGACTCAAAGCATATGCTATGACATTTGCTTTACTTGGATGGTATAGCAATGAAAAGTCATAGTCCTTGAGTAACTCTATCCATCTTTGTTGTCGTATGTTCAACTCCTTTTGAGAAAACAAATACTTCAAGCTCTTCTGATCGAAAAACAGGTCAAACTTTCTCTATAGAGATAGTGTCTCCAAATCTTCAATTCCAACACTATTCCTGGTAATTCCATATCATGCGTTAGATAATTCTTCTCATGTATCTTCAATTGTCTAGATCCATAAGCAATCACATTCCCATCTTGCATAAGCACACAACCAAGTCCTTAGTGTGATGCATCACTATAAATCACATACCTTTCTCCATTCTTAGGTATTGTGAGTACTGGTGCAGAAGTCAATCTTTCTTTTAACTCCTGAAATGCACTCTCATGCTTGTTTGTCCATTCATACTTCATCTCCTTCCTGTCAGATTCGTCAAAGGTCCTGTAATCTTGGAAAATCCTTCTTCGAATCTTCGATAATATCCTGCTTGACCAAGAAAACTCCTAACCTCTGTCGTATTGGTCGATCTATTCCAGCTTAAGACTACATCAATCTTAGATGAGTCTACTAAGATACCATCTTGAGATATAACATGTCCCAAGAATTTGACCTCTTGTAGCCAAAACTCGCACTTACTGAACTTTGCATACAATTTGCTATCTCTGAGTGTCTGTAAAGCAATCTGTAAGTGTTCCTTATGATCCTTCTTTGTCTTTAAGTAGATTAGTATGTCATCGATGAATACTATAATGAATTTATCTAGATATGGTCTGAATACTCTATTCATTAGGTCCATGAATACTACTAGAGCATTCGTCAATCCAAAAGGCATAACTAGAAACTCATAATGCCCGTATCTCATCCTGAACGCAGTCTTCGACACATCCTCCGATTGAACTAAAAGTTGATGATATCCCGAACGTAGATCAATATTTGAAAAAATCCTTGATCCTTGTAACTGGTTGAATACATCTATACGAGGAAGTGGATATCTATTCTTGATTGTAACCTTGTTCAACTCCCTATAGTCTATGTAGAGTCAAAGTGTTCTGTCCTTCTTCTTTACAAACAGAACTGGTGCTTCCCAAGGTGACGTACTCGGACGCACAAATCCCAAATCTTCAAGGTCCTGAACTTGTTTATTCAATTCCAACATCTCAGTTGGTGCCATCCTATATGGAGTCTTCGGTATTGGCAACGTAATAGGTACTAATTCTACACAGAAGTCTATTTCTCTTTTTGGCAGAAGTCCCTTAACATCCTGGAATACATCCTGAATGTTTTGTATGGTAGGAGTCTGATCCATCATTGGTTCTGTACTCGTACTCTCGATTTTAGCTAAACCACTTGTTAAGAATATATCACTCGTCGACTGACACTGAAATCTAATCGTCGAACATACTTGTATTGAAAATACAATCGTTCTGGTAGGGCAATCCAGGTTGGTGCTGTACTTAGTCAACCAATCCATCCATAGGATAATGTCAAATTCTAACATCGAGAGGACCACTAAGTCTGCTAGAAGTTCCTATCTCCCAAGGTCAATGGGCTATCTTTGCACACTTTACCCAACTTAATAGTCACTCCCAATGGTGACACAACATTAGGTACTAGCTTAAGTGTCTAGGGTTCTAAACCTAATTGATGCACAATCTTAACAGCAATAAATGAACATGCAGCTCCAGTATCGAATAAAGCCTAAAATGGACTATAAAAGAGTATAGGCGTACATTCCAGATGCTGCTGTTTGTTAGCATTAAAGCCTGCTTTGGCTAGGATGATAGCATTCATCCTAGTCTAATTTGGGGGTCCTTGGATTCCTTAAACTGGTGCCCCCATAGAATCCTCCTTGTGGTATACGGCAATCCCTTCTCAAATGTCCCAGCTTGTTGCAATTTTGACAGATAGCATCCTTCTGACAGTTAACCCTCAAGGCTGTGCAAAACTTGGCAATGTGCCCTGGATTTTCGCAATTAAAACATCCTCCGGTGTTGCTTGGTGGGGCTGTCAGCAGCGCTCGAGGTTGCGATCCTCACTGTTGATATTGCTGGGGCCGAGGATAGCTTGACTGAGGCTTCCTGGTTCCATCCTAGTTTCTCTTGTTCCCTTAAAAATTTCCCTGAGGTCTCTACCCTTAAGTATTCCTCAGTGGCTGGTTCTGGAAATTTCTCTGTTGAAAACCTCTTGACGACTATGCTGGATAAGCGTCCTTTTCCAATCCTGTAAAAAATCTGACAATCTCCTCAAATGACTGATTTAGATGACCAACCATCATATGTTTGAGGTTGGGGTTCAATCCTTGGTGAAATCTCTTCACCTTCTTCTGTGGAGTGTCTATCATATATTGGGCAAATCGAGATAGACGCTCGAACTGTGTTGTATATTCTGGCATAATCTATCCTCTTTAGACCAGATTAAGAAAATTCCTCTCCTGTTGATCTCTCTCATCTTCTGGGAAGTACTTTTCCAAAAATCTTTCCTGGAATATACACCAAGGTATTCTCCTTGCAGCTTCAGCTCCTATTGTAGCTCTTTCGGCTTCCCACCAATCTGCGACAGCGTAAGTCAACGAAAAGGTGGCAAGACGTCGCTTATCTTGCTTAGTACATTCCAAAACTTCAAAAATCAATTCCACTTCCCGTATCCACTGTTCTACCTTCCATGACTCCGTTAATCCATCAAATTTCTCTGGACGTAATCCGCAAAACCATTCGAGTAATTTATCACCAATCTGTTTGGTGGCGGTGGTGCAACGGGTCTCTGGTGAATGGAGTGGTTATACGTATCTCCCACATGTTCCATCCTCTGTATGAAGGCTTCAAAAACTACCATTGGATCCATGCCTTCTAGAATAGGGGCTCCTAATCGTTTCTTGGTGATTTCTCAAGGGTTGCATCATAGTCATAATGAGTGTCACCTACAAGAGACCCATGATTAGCTGAAAGTCATCTCGTAGAAACGAAAACAAGATAGAGTGAGAAGAAGCAAGAACTAACAGTTCTACTA
Source organism: Hydrangea macrophylla (assembly GCA_033977485.1). Classification (NCBI taxonomy): domain Eukaryota; kingdom Viridiplantae; phylum Streptophyta; class Magnoliopsida; order Cornales; family Hydrangeaceae; genus Hydrangea; species Hydrangea macrophylla. The sequence goes on from CM066998.1 coordinate 64,323,639, forward strand.
GGCAACACATAGCAATCAAGCGTACAATCAATATCAAAAGTACTGCTCATGTATAGATATCAAAAGATGTACAATGTAGTACACACTAGTCAAACTATGTACCATATGGGAGAAGGCTTAAAATAGTACTAAAGTCAACTAGTTACAATACTACTACTGGAAATATCTATACAAAGTTATGGTCAATAGCTATCTGTCAAGCTCCCAAAACTCTTGTGGATAACATGTCCTGTTATAAAACTAATAAAAACTAAACCCTGCTAATCCTGACTAAAAAATTGTCAGCGTCTGATCTTGCTGGTGGTGCCTCATCCTCTGAAACGATATCCATTTGCCAAGGGGTATTTCCTCAACTAGTGCAGCAAGATCTCCGACTACCACTCTAATATCCTAGTCTACAATTACGTCCTCTGCCATCATCGCCTGATTAGCGATGTCGACGGCTATAGCAGTAAATCCATCAGCTGTATCCAAAGCTACGGCTAATGCAGCCTCTCCCATAACAAAACCAACTGGCTGTCCAAGGATCTCAGCTATCCATCCTACTGCCATATCGGCCATGGCTGCCATGTGTACTATCAGTCTGACGGGTAACTGATGTAATGCGGGTACTTCTGGCACAACTATCTCCTCATCGGGAACGTCCTCCTCCACTACCTCCATGATTACGTCTCCCTCTACTACTATATCTGCCTCAACAGCCTCGGGGTCTTCTGGCTCCTTCTATGGCTCTGGCTCTGGCTCCTCATCCGGAACATACTCTGGCTCCTCCGGGTCATCCTCCGGCTCATCATCATCGTTGTCGTTTACAAGCTTCTCCTCTACTAGGTCCTCATCATCCATAGGCTCTTCCTCTCCATCCCCATCAATATCCTCGTCAGGATGCTCATCCTTTGGCTCTACGTCCTCCTCACCCTGAATCAGCTCAGGCTCTGAAACTGGTACAACAGTTACCAGGTGGGGCTACAGGTGTTGGTATAGCTGTAGGCTTTGGTGGAATAGGCCTGGCTAACATAGCTCGTAACTCAATCTCGTTTACCTCTAGCTTACTCTGAATTAACCTAGCCATCTCCTGGTATATGGCTGCTCGAGTCATAGCATAGTGATACGTATCTTTGTCAGGTGTCTGCCAAATGTGGCTCTGGTAAATCTCTGGTATGGCTGGCTCCACTGTAGCGCCATGAATAATATGCCCGCCAAAAGAGTCATCTACGAACGGGTGGAAATCTGGATCCATGCTAACTTTGAAAGGAAACTATCTATCGTCAGGAAGACGAACTTATCTTATCATATCTTATCTCAAGAATCTCAAATGCTAGGACCAGATGGTGTGGAATGGTTAGTGAACAAAAGTATCACAACATAGAGCTCTAATACCAAAAAATCCTCTTATGCCCCAGAGCAGTAAAAATAAAGAAAAAATAAATTTCCACACCACATAGTACTAGTCCACAAGAAACAACGACAATAAATTATAACAGTTCTATCTATTATAAATATCAAAGTGGTCCTTAGGATCACAACAGGTCTGGACACAACATATGCCCAAGTACGCGTTACAAAAAAAAGTTCAACAGAAACAACAACAATATAAACTAGCTATAACACCTTCATCTTTAGTTGGTTTAAGGGTAATCGTCAGCGTTGTAGGCATCTCTGGCATAACCTTAATTAGTAGGGCCGCACCTGCATATTCTAATACTGGGTAGTAACCATCATCATAGGCTCTGTCACCTGCACTGTTAAGGACAGGGTAGTCTGGATGGGGAATGTCTAGGCAATAAAGGCCGTCAGCTTACTGAAAGCTGAGTGAGAACTAACTAACACAGTCTTATAGAAATAAAGTAATTACCATTCATACACGATATAAAGTAGTGATACTAAACTGATTGTCATCATTTCTAAGACTGACTGTACCAATCTCAACTGACTATCCGAAACTGATTATATCATCGCGACATACTAGTGATCTTGTTCACCGCAATTAAGAACTCTTACTATTCACCGCTTTTAAGAACTCTTGCGAGTACTAGCCAATGTTCTCATATAACAAAATTTATGGATGCACCAATACTCTTGTTCACTATTTTTAAGAACTCTTATTGTTCACCGCTTTTAAGAACGCTTGCGAGTATCGTCCATTCACAATCAATATGTATTCGAACTCTTGTTCACCGCTTTTAAGAACTCTTACTGTTCACCACTTTTAAGAACACTTGCGAGTACAATACATAACGCTTACATCCTATATAGATGTGTTCACTACTAATCTTTGATAGTGTCAATACTTATACTAACGGTCACCAATACCCCACTGACTCAATCACTAGGATTAACTAATGTTACCCATCATTATAACCCAAACCTTATCTCGTTATCTCATCATATTATTACTAATGTTCTAAACCAGACTACGTTACTCACCATGTTATCTCAATCTTATTATCGTATCCCATTACCTTCGTAATCCATAATATCGCATAATAGGAACAGAAACATCAATTAAACAGCTAAGCATCATGAATTATAAACTAAAAGAAAACATCTTAGTTTGCTAGGGTTTGATCGATTGAAGTATTCTCGATCGATTGAACTGATGAGGACTCGATCAATTGAAGTCATTTCGATCGATTAAGATTCAGAGTGTTCGATCGCTCAAACTTTGTCTTCTATAGGTTCTGGCAGGGAACGTCCAGAATACGTTAGGGAGTGTTTGGGTCCTTTTTAAACATACAGAACTCATAAAACATTATAATTAAGCTACCAAGTGACTTTGGAACTCACCGAAAGTTGATAAGGGCGCGTTTGGCAAAGCTTGAAGCTTCAAAGCTTTAATGGTGGCCTCTCTCTCCTCTGCCTTGTCTTTGTCTCTCTCCATCTCCTTCTCTTTTCCTCTTCTTTTTCTTCTTATTCTGCTCATCTCTCTCTTCTTGACAGTGTATATATATATCTATGAGTGTATCTATATATATGGATGTATATATATATACAAGCACACACACACACTCTCTCTCTCTAAACTCTCTCCACCTTCAATAATCCAAAACTTACGAGCACAACACATATATATAGAAGAGATGGGGTGCAGGTGGCTGTCTTTACGTGAAATATTGGAAATCTCATGATTACAAGTTCGATCGATTGAAAGTAGATCGATCGATCGCTCGAGAGCAGATCAGTCAGGTTTGATCGATTGAAGTGGGGGCCATATAATGAATTTATGTCGGTAGGGTTTTGATCGATTGAACAAGGTTTGATCGCTCGAAGGAAGCTTGATCGGTTGAAAGTAAGATTTTAAGTATGATCAAGGGAAATATATAGAATCTCTGTGCACAAATAATTATTGAAAATATAGGGTATTTCAGTCGGGTATCAGTTCGGGAGTGCAGTGCATGGTCGGGAGCTTATCTGGACCCGACAACGGCCCGGGAGGACTCGAGTCATGTTGGAGATGGAAGAAAAATTATCAAGAAAAGGCATGCTGCCCGAGAGAAGAGGTAAGAGCATATGGCCCGGGAATCGGTCCAGGATCGCTCGGTCAAGAACCGCAGTGATCTTAGGCCCATGATCAACCGGATTCATAGCCGAGCCCGATCCAAGGGGACAGTACACCACGAGGATGAAGCTCTTTCACTGACTTAACCTACCGTGCCGATACAAGTCGGGAGGATGTAGAAGATTGCATCAAAGACTTGGAAAGATAGGTTGACGGAATGGCCCAGAGGCTGGGCCTAGAATGCTACTCAGGACCATGTTAATACCGAGATAGAGTCACCGTTCTCTAGCCAGATCATGAGATTGCCATCCCGCGCAAATTTAAACCACTTCATCTAGATTCTTATAATAGCTCAGGAAGCCCGGTTAACCACGTCCTGACCTATAAGGCTCAGATGGCCCTGGCCATCAACGCCGATGAATTATACTGCCTGGCCTTCCCCAACACTTTGAAAGGCCCAGGTGCGTAATGTTTCCACTCCCTGAAACCCCGATGGGTCAAAGATTTCAAGGAGCTCAGCAAATAATTCATTAGCCAATTCATAGCCAAACTCTACCGGCTGCAACCTGATACCCAGCTACTCATTGTCAAGTAGCGGAAGGAAGAGTCGTTGAAGGATTATATCTATCGGTTCAACCAACAGAAGCTTTAAGTCTACAACCCGATCGAGACAGTCGCCATTACAACCTTCTGCTTAGAAGTTCAACACTCCAAGTGCGCCATGCTGTTTCATAGAAATCGACTGGCAACCTTAGTTGAACTCGTAGAGAGGGTAAAAAAATATATTGACACTGAAGAATTTCTAAAGACCAAAGATCCTGGGCACGTAAGTGATGAGCCTTCAAGAAAAAAGCGGAAGCAAGATCAGCTCGAGAAGAATAATATAACGAAGCCCAGTAGTTTTGGCAGTTCCTTCAGTGTCCTGTGGTCTGGGTCCGGCAGCTCCGACCCGACCTCCAGTTTACAACAGTCAGGATCTAGCAATTCTGACATTAACTCCAGCTCACAGTGGCCAAGAGTCCAGTGATCCTGACCTGACCTGACCTGACCTGACCTCCTGTCTCTAATAGTCCAGGCGAGTCCAACTACAGTGGTACTTTTGATCGATCATAGCACGACGCTCCACGGATTGTCAAAAAGCTCCTGCAAAGACCTCGGGATCACACTCGATGTACCAAAAGACCTCGGAATCACACCTGTAGACACCCCATTTTGTAGGCTATTAGATTTAGGAGACCCATAGCTTAGTGGTTCACAATGATCGTAAAAGACTCAAAAAGGACTCCTGGAAGTTAGTTATATCTCTCAGAATTCTCAGAATGACCAAAATACCCCTGAAAGCCCGAACACTCCTGGATTTGGACCAAATGTTCTGGAAAGGCGCTATGTCGTAAGAAAAATAATATAATAAGCTCTAAAGCAAGACCGGATGAAATCGTCGGCTCCCAGAGACCCCCAGAGATTCCGAAAGTTCCCAGAAAGTCCCCATTGACCAGTTTGACCAAGTTTGACCAAGTTAGACCGAAGTCGTCCGGATTCGCCGAAAAGTTCCAGGATCATTCTAGATCATGTGGAAAGTATTAAAATGAGTTTTAAAAGAAAATCGAACGAGAACGTCAGCTCTTGGAAGCTCCCAGAGGTTCCCAGAATTTCCCGGGAATCCCAGGTTTGACCAGTTTGACCAAAAGTTGACTTTGAAACCAGAGCACCGTATCATTTTTCAAACATTTTCCATGGATACTAGAGGTCAATAGCTTTCTAACGGTATATCGCACATAATTTTTGGATTTCAAACGAATTTATTATGAATTTCCGAAGGCAAAAAATGCGATCAAATCGATTTTTATCGTGAATACCGCAAAACTTTTCAAAGTGACCTTTCTCCAAACTATTATTGATGTAAAGTAGACACCATTACCTTTCCAATGGTATATCACAATCTTAATTTGGAGTTCGTATGCATTTTATGTGAATTTCGGACGAAATAAGGCTTTTTCGCGAATACCGGAATCTCTGGGGGCCTAAAAAGGATTATCTGGACGAATGAGGAGCAGTGGCGCCGCGGCACTGGCCCACTGCCGTCGCAGCCCAGGCTCAGTGCCGCCGCGGCACTCTCTTCCAGAATAGTATGTTATTGTAATTTCTTTTAGGGGTTCATTTTGATTAATTGAAAACCAAAACGACGTAGTTCTATGTTCACAAATGTTTGGGACCAATGGGAGTACTTCTAAAACCCCAAAACCACCCCCAAATTGGCCTACATATACCCCCCTTGACTTCTCATTTTGGGGGTGTCAAATGCAAGCTTTGAAAAGTTTTAGAGAGAAATTTGTAGAGATAAGGTTAGAATAGAGAAAAAAGAAGCTTCCTTCTTTGATTTTCAAACAAGAAAGTGAGTTCTAAACTTTGCTTTTTACTTCATTAATTCCATTTACTTCATATTCAATACACCCAACCACCATTTTAGTGAGCATTTAAGAGAGAGGAAGCTACTTCCATGTCCAATATCTCCACATATGAGTGAAACACCAAACTACAAGTCCAATACATCATGAATATCATCTATTGATTGCTATCTATTTGTTTGTTTATATTTGTTCATCTTCTCTCACCTCATTTCTTTTTTTTTTTTTTGTTTTTTCTTTATTTACTTACTAGTCTATCATTATCTAGATGATGACATGAAGTTTGAGGTGAGTGAATCCTTATGGATAGTAGCTCTTGACCTCAGAAACATGTTTGATAGATGATGATTTCAGCTTCAATACATTCCTATGTATTCATGAAGTTGTCTTTAAAATGTAAATAATACTTTCCAACAATCTTTGAGGTTCTTGATGATGAGTTTGATGTTGACATTTTAAGTCGTTATGATCATCATTAAGTATTGAAAATATATTTTCAAAACCCCCATTTCAAAACCCCCTCTTAAACCCCTCATTTTGATTTCAAGAAATAAACCTTGTTTTCTCAAAGCCTTCAAAACAGTGAGTTATTTAACTTCAAAGAATTATTTCGAGTTCAATACTCAATATATAAATGCAAGACCACTTGGAAAGTCTTTCTAACTCATTATAGAACATCCGTGATTTTTGTCTTGACTTGGAAGCACTTGAAAGGGGTCTATTTTCGTTCAAACATTCCTTCCAAACATTCTGCCTCTGCTGTCACAGCAGCTAGGTTGACTTTCAACTTGTTTTACAGAAAACTTTTCAAAAAAGAGTGGTCCCAACGTTTTTTCCCTTGAACTTCAATGTCTTAGGGAACTGTCTGTATAATATGGGCCTCTAGATCTTTTGTTTCCATTTTTTAAAATTTTCTAACATTTCAGTCGACAGTACAGACTCTGTTTCTGAATAAGCTCGATTGTTTATATGATTTCTCTCAATATATGATAGTGATTAAAGATTGGCTTTTTGGGTTGTGTTCTAGACACAATAAGGAAGACCCCCATTAAAAATCATGCATTAAAAACATTCCTAACCCCACTTTTCAATTTCTAAAAGATCATGTTACTGTTCTGTCCACTATTCACAGCAAGCACATTATTACTTTCATCGTTTGATTTGATGCCTACATGTACTCCAAATTAGCTCATGTCTTAGGAACTTGTTCATACTACATTTGTACATATCCCATGATGATCTCATTCATTCATTCATACATATTTTAGACTTCTAAGTCATTTTAGGAATCCATGAACATAAAACACACTACAACATTGGCACATTCTAGATATATACGTTACATCCATGCAAATATTTGGGGTTTTTATGTGACTCCCAATCTAAGAAGATTATAAGGATTGAACTTGATCACATGTCCATGCTTTCCCTCGATCTAATCATCCTTTCTCATCCGTCCCGGGGATTGAGAGATCTTCTCTTCACAAAGATTAACATGCATCATTCTAGCTTGCTAAGCATCCTTATTTTCTTTGATTTATTTTTTTCAAGAACAATTCATGTCTCCTTAGATTAGGAAAACTTTATTACTTGATATGTGATTAGACAATTTTTCCTAGGTTTGTTTTGTGTGATCTTTCACTTTGCATTGTGTGATACTTGGCTTAGATCGTCTGAATGATATCTTATCTTTAGATCTTCCATTTTATTCTTATGTGATGTAATATACTATCAAAGGATTAATTGTCGAACCATACATAGTATAAGATGATTATTTGGATGCTAATTGAGGCCTGTCGAAAGACGGGGCGAGTTGAGGGTGTTTTAATCGCGACAAAGGCTCCTTCCTCTCTCGTACCAAAATCCCGAGCCAAGTTCTTTGGTTATGAAGGGCCGGTGCGCTTTATCCATTTGGGTGAGTCAAAAATAGGTTTCTTGGTTTCTTAAAGACCAAGTGGCGACTCTGTATATGTTTTCAACAGACCATTTTCTTTCTTTGATCTAAATCAATTTTAAACAAAAACAAACAAGTGGTGGAATTCCGCGTGTCCACAATCTGGCAACTCTGTTGGGGAAATTTATTTTCAAAACAAAATAATACAGAGGTTTGACTCATAAGAAGCATTCTTAAAATCATCTTTTTACTGTGTCTGGTTCACCGCATTGCACTTTTGCATTTTTCTCCTCCGACTATGTCTGAAACGCGACGCTGACTTTGTTCAGGTCTTGTTGTGCCAGGGCACAAGTCACCGTTGATACTGTACTTTTCAAGGTATATCAAAAAGAGTAAAAACCTCCGTACTGTCTCCCTGACGGTATATTGGAACTCTCGTCAACGGACCCTCTTTGACTAAACCCAGCCTTTGCATATAGATTCTTGTAGAATCTTTCATAGGACTGTTCATTTATCTTTTTAGATAGGATAACGTGATATAACTGCTGTATGCCCTGACAGGATTACCTGTGAGGTGTAAATGCTTATGTGGCATGAGGTAGAACCTCTTTCTTATGATTCCCAAGGCAATCACTCACATGTGATCACATTGAGTTGACCTGCCTAGGCACCATGACAAGGATGTCTACACCATGCTCACAAAGATATACACTGCAAGCCTTGTTTGTCGGTCGTAAGATATAGGAGTATGAAAACCTGCTAGACAGTATGATCACCATCGTTACATGCTCCTGTCATATACACCTGTTCTCCTAGAAACTCTGCCCAACTCACCCAGATATCCCAGTTTCTCTCAGAAACCTTGTCTAAATTTCCCAGAAATTCCCAAATATGCCAGTTTCTCCCAGAAACTCCGTTGATATTTCCCAAAAATTCCCAAAACACTTAGAAATTCTCAGGTATACCAATTTATCCAAGAAACCCTGTCTAAATTTCTCAGAAATACCTAAAATAAGAAACTCTGTCCAGATATCCCAGATATAACCACATTAACCAGTTTCTCCCAGAAACTCTGTTTAGATATCCTAGATATGCTAGTTTCTTTCAGAAACTTTGCCCAAACTAACAAAAAATGCTCAGTCTCTCCTAGAAGCCTTTATAAAACCCTGGAAACCCCTGTTATCCCTTGGTGATCATACTGGAAAGTAGGGTTGGCGCACTCTATATGGTTAGGACCTTATTTGTTTAACTGCTACCTATTAGAAATAGGAGCATCATATAGATTAGGACTTACATCCGCATGCTTGTCTCATTTGCATACACCATTCATATCGGTCTGCACGCACTGTCTCGATCAGTCTTACACGAGTCAGTCCACGTTTGTTAACATCACTATCATTTGTCTATCTAAAGTCATCATTGTCAAAATCTGATCTAGTCCCCTCAAAATCTGTCAGGTCAGTATAAATTCCTGAAGTCAGCAGCTGAGATCCTCGTCTTGGGTCAGAAGTTCAGATAATCGTTTGGTCAGAATCAGTCCGACAGCTTGCTTTAGCATGAATCAAGAAGAGTTAGAAAACAAGTTTATTAAGTTGGGAGCAACCATATGCCAGCAGTCCGACAGCCTAACCCAAGTTCTGAAGTTCATGGAAGAGTTGAAGCAGCAGTGGCCGCAACCTCCACCTGGGTTTCCACCACCGGGGTTTGAACCGCCCCACATGAGAATAACGGGGAGGAAGACTGGTTTCAAGGGGTCCCATCGTTTGTATATGAGAAAAAGCTCCATGAGAAAATGGATAAGGTTGACAAGTTGGAAAGTGTACTGAGGAAAAGCAAAGGGGTTGATGATTACATGCGAGACTTGGAAGGCCTCTTTGAGCCTGTTAAGCTGAAACTGCCAAAGAACTTCAAGATGCCTGCCATCGACCGTTTTGACAGAACTGGGAATCCGAAAAGTTATGTGAAGCTATGTATGAGCATCTTCTAATCCATGGGCTGTACCCATGAGCACCTTGCAATGTTGTTCCCATAAACTCTTGCAAAGTCTGCACTATCATGGTTCCTAACCTTAGAAGCCTTCAAAACCCGGGCATGGGAAGACATCATTCGAGTCTTGGTCAATCACTATTCTTACAATCAAGAGTTGGATGTTACAGTCAGGGAATTGGAAACTACTCGGCAGAACAGCAATAAATCCTTTGCTGCTTTCTTGAGCAGGTGGAGTAACAAAGTGTCCCAAATGACCCACCGACCGATTGAGAAAGAATAGGTGAGAATGCTAATCCGGAACTTGCAACCACTCTACCATGAGAAATTGTTTTATCAGTCTATCTCCACCTTTGAAGAGTTGTTTGAAGTTGGAACTCAAATTGAAGACGCTATCAGGGAAGGAAAGATCAAGAAGGAAGAGCTTCCGAGTCAGTCAAAAAGGCCCAACTAGTCCCGCAATCCTCCGGATGTCAATGCTCTTAGCAGTCAACCAATGGCATACCCCCTAGGCCATACCAACCCCTCAACCAGGCAAACTCACCCAATCGCCCTTTCCAGAAAAAGCCTCCTCGTAATTTTGCCAACCTAGAAATTTCCCTCTCCTTAGCTTTAGATTGCCTCCTTAAAAAGGGCCATCTCCAACTACTCCAGCCGCGAAATACCCCATTCCCGCCAAACTGTGATATGTCCAAAAGATGCACCTACCACCAAGCCCCTGGTCACAACACCGATGATTGCATGTGTCTTCGCCATGATATCCAAGACCTCATTGACTAGAATATCATTCAGCCGCCTCCAAAGCAGCCCCATATCACTCAAAATCCTCTACCAAACCACCAAAATATTAGCCTCATTGAGTCCAACCATGTATCCTTCAACCCTGCTGCCTATGTCACCCCCTTAGGTCAACCTTTACCCCTCATTGACATCCCAAAATTTGTGGGAATTCATCTGATTGAAGGAGGAGACGACGAGTGGCAGCAACAGCTAACTGATGAACAAGATCTATTCTTCTTGGAAGAACACAATCTAAGGGAAGTGGACCTCAAATGGTATGATCCCAATAATGAAAGCGATGCTTTTATTTGGAATGAGCCAGAGAAACCATTTGGGGGAACAGATTGTGACTGGTTCAAAGAAGATGGGACTATAGAAGGGCCTACTCCTACCGAGATTGATCATCTGACTAGGTCAGGCCGTCATTATTAGTCTCCACAGCCTACCACTGAAGCAGTCAAAAAAAGTCTGGTCAAAGACAAGGGAAAGGGAAAAATGGATGAGATCATCGAAGAAGACAATGAGTTGATAAAGCAGTTAAAGAAAACCCAAGCGCATCTTTTGATGTGGGACATCATGGTAACATCCTATAAGCATAGGCAAGCTATGTTGAATGCCTTGGCTGGAATTGAGGTCCCCATTGACGCTGCACCGAAAGACATGGTGGCTTTCTTGGGCACACTCACCCCTGACCCAATCATTACATTTTTCGATAAGGACCTGCCGCCGGAAGGGTCTACACATAACAAAGCTTTGTACATCACTATTGGATATAAGGGACAACAGGTGCCATTCCGTCTGGTCGATACAGGCTCCGCCCTAAATGTTTGTGCTCTAAGGACTTCCATCGCCTTGGGGGTCAATATCCTTGACATCACACCATTTGTGCAATCCGTGAGGGCTTACGACAATACCAAGAGAAATGTGATGGGGACTGTTTCTCTCCAAATCCGGGTAGGGTCTTTGGTTTAGCACTAAAATCTTTCAAGTTATGGACATACCTGCCTCGTTTAATTTGTTCATCGGGAGGCCCTGACTGTATGTCAACAAAGCTGTATCATCCACTGTGCATCAAATGATCAAGTACATTCATGAGAAGGAGGTGAAAATCATCCTCGGCAATAGTTGGGGTAATGAAGCTTTCCCAAACTACGCTCTCATCTTTAAAATCCAAATACCTGAGTTAGAATAAGGAGAAATTGGGGGATTCTTCATGGAAGAAGTCCACATGATCAATGATGAAGACAGGTTCCCCGAGATCCACTTTGTAGTTGTCAACATCATCCGCAAAATGAACTACTTTCCTGGAATGGGATTAGTCCGACACCAGCAAGAGATTCGTGAGTTCCCGCAGATCAAAGGGCAACAAGGCACTTTGGGATTGGGGTACAATCCCACTGAAGAAGACATCGACCTATCGAGGCCGTGGAAGAAAAGAGTGAGGAGTCTCCCACCATACTGTAAAACCTTGAATGGGCAATTCCTCAAAGAAGGGGATGATTTCCCCTATTTTGGGTTCCCAGAACCCTGGATCTATCAGGCCACTAGAAAAAGGCACCCCGGGCTGAAAATCTTCGCTGACTGCAAAAGGCCCCCCTACCAAGATCCATTCTATCCCCCCTAGCATGCCTAAACAAGTACCAAAAGCAAACATCTGATCAAAATCATGCTACGAATGTTTTCAGAAAGCCAAATGCATAAAATAAGGTTGTCCAAGTAACCAAGGTTCGCTGATAAACAAACTTCGAATATTACATAAGTAGAGATAAATGAAAATACAAAAAGTTCTTTCAGAAAATAAACCCAAATATCAAAGACACTTGGAGGAAAGAAGCAGAATCAGTCAAGTCTAGTTTTATTTTGTGTCTTTTATTTCTTCAAAGGTCTCTAGAAATTGGCTCTTGCTCGACTGGCCCAGCCCCTGATGAAAGCAATAATAGTAGTGGCTCTGACAAGCAAAGACCCTCTTAGTAAACCCCCGGGGGACCTCCTAAACTCGCCTATACTGTCTGGCTAATCGGCGAGGATGATTGAAAGAAGTCTCTCTCAGGCCCATCAGCCACACTCTTTGGTAATCCCCGAGACTAGTGGTCACAGCATGAAGGCCCCAACGCCTCACGATCCAGCAAATGTCGGCCTCAGATAAAGCACCTATCATTCCAACCCAATCGACAGCAGTGTAATAAGGATGAAGCACAGCCCTGCAGAAGTAAACTGGCGACACATTACCTGTCCACAACTGACGGCACTCGTAGAGCCAAGCCTGTCACACCAAAGGCGCCCCAGAAAGAAGAAGCGTTCCTTGAATGAAAGCACGATCTAACTATTCAGGGTTTCAGTCAGAACCATGGCCATGGGATTCCTGCTAAGTTTCAGCCCAAGGCATACGTACACCAAGTCAATAGAAGCACCCGAGAACAGAAAATGTGAAGTCATGCACAATATCAGAGCGGCCCCATGGGTAGCATCATATACGCTAGGATTCCCAGGACTAGTATATCTGGTGATGATGGAAGCAATGTCAAGAACCTCGCCATGAATTAGCCGGCGGAAAATAGTAGTGGAACAGTTCAGGTATTCAGAAGAGCCTCGCGTGGGACTGGGGGTATCAGCAGAAGGGAGAATCAGGTCAGAGTCAGAATCAAAGCCAAGGATAGCACAGAACTCCTCAAATAGGGGACATATCTCCAGGCCGTTGAAATTGAAGACATGGTTCATCAGGTCCCAGTGGACAATAGCGGCACGCATGAACTCAGTGTTCAGAGCCATCTGGCGAAGAGAGAATAGTTCAGTCAGACCGTAGCTGAAGAGGTTGATCCGCTCCACACCATCCGTGATGTTTATCCAAGCTGTGAGTTGAGCGGGATCATATAATGCCATATTTTCTGTCGCGGCTCTAGCAAAATTCAAAATTTCGGCAGTACCTCCCCGTTTCACAGACTATCCCACCTGCAAGGCAAACACACTCACTATCACAAGGCTGCTCATCGGAGTAACATCAACAATCACAGAACCACAATACACAACCACCAACCAAAGCAAGCACACAACTGTGCCTTCAAACCGGAAACTATCCGACTCGAAAGGCAAAACATCATAATACGCTGTCAAGGGTGACAAATCATCCTACACATCATCCTACACATTGTCTTGCACATTGTCCAAACAGTTACATTATTCACTAGTACAACCCAATTGAAAACATAAAATGAAGATAAAATGAAAATCCCCGCTTAGGAGGCCTCAGTCGTCCTCTTCTTCGTCCTCTGTCGGGCCACCCGGAGTGTACGTCGACGATGGTCTCCTTCTGCCACCTCTGCACTTCAACCCCATCCTCGATGAGTCAGCACCACCCCCACGATACTGCACACACAAATAAATGAAAGTAATCAGTAGAGAAACAACAAAAAGTATAAAAATGAAGTTGAGTCAGAAACTTACCAAGGACGCCATCTGACTAGTGGCGAACTGCCGTATACCATCCATCTGTCAAGGGCAAAATCAGGGTTAGGACCTCATAACCTTAAGGAGCGCAAAATTAGAGACATACCCGATGGTCTCGCGTGAGAACCAAAGACCATAAGCTAGCTGCCAAGGCGTAGCCCTCCTCAAGGTCAAAGAAGAAGTAGAAAAGCAATTCAAGGCAGGGTTCATCATTATTACCGAGTATCCAGAATGGGTTGCCAATATCGTGCCAGTCCCCAAAAAAGATGGAAAAGTTCGTGTGTGCGTCGACTTCCGTGATCTAGGCCAGTCCTAAGGATGACTTCCCGCTTCCCCACATCGATGTTTTAGTGGATAACACCGCATGATATGAACTACTGTCGTTCATGGATGGTTTTTCGGGGTACAATCAGATTCTAATGGCGCCAGAAGATCGGGAAAAGACGATATTCATCACACCTAGGGGAACCTACTGTTATAGGGTAATGCCTTTCAGACTCAAGAACGCTGTAGTGACCTACCAAAGAGCTGCCACCACTCTGTTACATGACATCATTCACAAGGAAGAAGAAGTGTACGTAGATGACATGATCGTGAAGTCCAAGGACAAAGAAGGACATTTGGTAGCACTGGGAAAGTTTTTTGAAAGGTTACGCAAATACAAGATGAGGTTGAATCCAAAGAAATGCACTTTCGGTGTGACCTCCGGTAAGCTCATGGGTTTTCTCATCACACAAAGGGGGATAGAGGTGGATCCCTCTAAGATCAAGGCAATCCTAGAAATGGCACCACCACGGAATGGAAAGGAAGTGAGAGGGTTTCTCGGAAGAATCCAATTTATCAGCCGCTTTATCTCTAAACTCACAACTACATGTGATCCTTTGTTCCAATTTCTGAGAAAAGGAGAGAAGTTCCAATGGGATAACCAATGCCAAGCCGCTTTTGACGAAATAAAAGCCTAACTTCAAAATTCGCCTGTCCTTTCACCACCCGCTCCTCATAAGCCCTTATTCCTTTACCTATCTGTCTCCGAAAATGTCATGGGTTGCATGCTAGTCCAAGAAGGAGAAGAAAGCCACTCCGAAAAAGCCATATATTACCTTAGCAAGAGGATGACTGGGTATGAGCTCAACTACTCTACCCTCGAAAAAACATGTTGGGCCTTAGTTTTGTGCACTCGCCAACTGAGGCACTACATGATGGCCTTCCCAGTTGTGCTCATATCCTGCATGGATCCTCTAAAATACCTCCTCAAAAAACCCACCCTGATCGGTCGTATATCCCATTGGTTACTTCTACTGTCCGAATTCAATATCAAGTATGTGACAAGCAATCAGTAAAAGGGAGAACTATAGCTGAACATCTTGCTGAACACGCCATTGATTCTGAAGTAAATGGAGATTTTCTGTCCCTGGACGAGAATATCATGGAAATTAAGGAAGGACAGTGGAAGTTGTACTTTGACGGAGCAGCCAACATGAAAGGCTATAGAGTAGGAATGATTCTAGTGTCACCAAATGGGGACCACACCCCACTGGTAGTCAAGCTCAATTATAACTCCACCAACAACACTGCTGAATATGAAGCATGTATTCTGGGGATGGAAGCAGCTATAGAATTGAAAGTTCAGAAGTTGGATGTCTTCGGAGATTCGAACCTCATCATATCACAAGCTAGAGGAGAATGAAAAGTGAAAGAAGAAAGGTTGAAGCCCTATAACGATCATCTCGATGGTCTCAAGAGACAGTTCAAGAACATCACATTCTTTTACTTGCAGATTCAGCTAGCAGATTCGTTGGCTACCTTAGCCTCCATGATCAAAATTCACGTGGGAGTCAAGATGATGCCTTTGGTAAATGAGCAAAGGTACGAGCCTTCATTCAGCATAATCACCGCAATCGAAGAAGAAGAAAATGAAACACCGTGGTATCAGGATGTCTGGGACTTCATAGAAAAGGGGACGTACCCCCAAGAGTCTACCGAGAAAGACAAAAGGGCAATTTGAAGATTCGTAGTGCAATTCATCATTTGTTGCAGAAAATTGTTGAAGAAAGGGTACAATGGTCACAACCTGACTTGCTTGTTTGGAAAAAGCTCCAGAAGAATGATGGAAGAAATACACGAGGGGGTATGCAGTCCACACATGAATGGTCACATGCTGGCCAAGAAGATTATAAGACAAGGGTACTACTAGACAACATTGGAGAATGATTGTTGTGAATACGTAAGAAGGTGTCACAAGTGCCAGATCCATGCAAACATAATGCATGTACCGCCATCTCTTCTATATAGCATGACCTCCCCGTGGCCATTCTCAACTTGGGGAATCGATATCATCGGTGAAATTGTTCCAAAAGCCTCGAATGGAAATCGATACATTTGGTGGCCATTGACTACTTCACAAAATGGGTAGAAGCCACATCATACAGCAAGTTAGGGGCCAAGGAAGTAGCCAAGTTCATCAAGAAGAACCTCATCTGTCGCTATGGGGTCCCCCATGAGATCATTTCAGATAATAGTAGTCATTTCAAAGCTGAAGTCAGGGATCTGTTTGAGGAATACAAAATCACTTATCACAAGTCGTCACCATATAGGCCACAAACTAATGGGGCAGTCGAAGCTGCAAACAAGAATGTTAAGGCCATACTACAGAAATCGGCCGATACCTACAAAGACTAGCATAAAAAGCTACTATTCGCACTTTGGGGATACAGAACATCAATAAGTATGTCCATAGGAGCAGCTCCTTACTCACTAGTATATGGAATGGAAGTAGTACTTCCAGTCGAGATAGAACAACCGTCCCTGCGCGTGATGGCGGAATGTGAAATTTCGGAATCAGATTGGTTGGGGGAAAGGTACGAAGAATTGGCTCTCATAGATGAAAAGCACCTAGCGACAGTTGACCATGTCCGAATCTATCAAAAAAGGATAGCCCATGCTTTCAACAAAAGGGTTCGTCCGAGGAAAATTGTCAAGGGTGACCTTGTCCTCAAGGAATTGCGAGCCCCGATCTTATCCCCGCGGAAAGTTCAAATCCAAATGGGTCGGCCCTTATATCGTCAAAACTATCCTTTCTGGAGCAGCAACCTACCTTATGGACCTCGATGGCATTGAATTCAAAGAACCAATCAACATGGATCGCCTCAAAAAGTACTATGCTTGACCATTCCCCAAAATCAATTTTATTTCAAGCCTCCCCCTGAACTATGCTCGACTTGATTCCCACTCGGGGATATGTAGGCAACCGCATCGGTTTGGTCGACACCATCATAATCACCCCATTTTTTTTTCAACACTTTGGCCGAACTACGTTGGACCTGATCCCCGTTCGGGGGTACATAGGCATACTTTCAAAAAAAAAAAGAAGGATGACACTCTAGGTCAAAAATTCGAAAGGCCGCCTAGGCAAAAGTTAGAGTTAAACCCAAAATCAGCAATAACAAAAGAGAAAAAATAGCTCGCTAGGTCACCTAACTGGTGCCTAGGCAAAATTTTGAGCGTGTAAGAAAAATAAAGTCGCGGTCCTTACCATAACCCAGAAATCACCCTTCACACTAGGGGCAAACTTCGGTCATCCGCCTCGTTTGCCAAAACCTCTTCTACGGGCAAACATCGGTCATCTACCTCGTGTGCCTCACAACCATACATATCCTAAACTAGGGGCAAACTTCGGCCACTCGTCTCATTTACCTCTAATCGTCCTAGCATGCCTAAACAAGTACCAAAAGCAAACATCTGATCAAAATCATGCTACGAATGTTTTCAGAAAGCCAAATGCATAAAATAAGGTTGTCCAAGTAACCAAGGTTCGCTGATAAACAAACTTCGAATATTACATAAGTAGAGATAAATGAAAATACAAAAAGTTCTTTCAGAAAATAAACCCAAATATCAAAGACACTTGGAGGAAAGAAGCAGAATCAGTCAAGTCTAGTTTTATTTTGTGTCTTTTATTTCTTCAAAGGTCTCTAGAAATTGGCTCTTGCTCGACTGGCCCAGCCCCTGATGAAAGCAATAATAGTAGTGGCTCTGACAAGCAAAGACCCTCTTAGTAAACCCCCGGGGAACCTCCTAAACTCGCCCGTACTGTCTGGCTAATCGGCGAGGATGATTGAAAGAAGTCTCTCTCAGGCCCATCAGCCACACTCTTTGGTAATCCCCGAGACTAGTGGTCATAGCATGAAGGCCCCAACGCCTCACGATCCAGCAAATGTCGGCCTCAGATAAAGCACCTATCATTCCAACCCAATCGACAGCAGTGTAATAAGGATGAAGCACAGCCCTGCAGAAGTAAACTGGCGACACATTACCTGTCCACAACTGACGGCACTCGTAGAGCCAAGCCTGTCACACCAAAGGCGCCCCAGAAAGAAGAAGCGTTCCTTGAATGAAAGCACGATCTAACTATTCAGGGTTTCAGTCAGAACCATGGCCATGGGATTCCTGCTAAGTTTCAGCCCAAGGCATACGTACACCAAGTCAATAGAAGCACCCGAGAACAGAAAATGTGAAGTCATGCACAATATCAGAGCGGCCCCATGGGTAGCATCATATACGCTAGGATTCCCAGGACTAGTATATCTGGTGATGATGGAAGCAATGTCAAGAACCTCGCCATGAATTATCCGGCGGAAAATAGTAGTGGAACAGTTCAGGTATTCAGAAGAGCCTCGCGTGGGACTGGGGGTATCAGCAGAAGGGAGAATCAGGTCAGAGTCAGAATCAAAGCCAAGGATAGCACAGAACTCCTCAAACAGGGGACATATCTCCAGGCCGTTGAAATTGAAGACATGGTTCATCAGGTCCCAGTGGACAATAGCGGCACGCATGAACTCAGTGTTCAGAGCCATCTGGCGAAGAGAGAATAGTTCAGTCAGACCGTAGCTAAAGAGGTTGATCCGCTCCACACCATCCGTGATGTTTATCCAAGCTGTGAGTTGAGCGGGATCATATAATGCCATATTTTCTGTCGCGGCTCTAGCAAAATTCAAAATTTCGGCAGTACCTCCCCGTTTCACAGACTATCCCACCTGTAAGGCAAACACACTCACTATCACAAGGCTGCTCATCGGAGTAACATCAACAATCACAGAACCACAATACACAACCACCAACCAAAGCAAGCACACAACTGTGCCTCCAAACCGGAAACTATCCGACTCGAAAGGCAAAACATCATAATACGCTGTCAAGGGTAACAAATCATCCTACACATCATCCTACACATTGTCTTGCACATTATCCAAACAGTTACATTATTCACTAGTACAACCCAATTGAAAACATGAAATGGAGATAAAATGAAAATCCCCGCTTAGGAGGCCTCAGTCGTCCTCTTCTTCGTCCTCTGTCGGGCCACCCGGAGTGTACGTCGACGATGGTCTCCTTCTGCCACCTCTGCACTTCAACCCCATCCTCGATGAGTCAGCACCACCCCCACGATACTGCACACACAAATAAATGAAAGTAATCAGTAGAGAAACAACAAAAAGTATAAAAATGAAGTTGAGTCAGAAACTTACCAAGGACGCCATCTGACTAGTGGCGAACTGCCATATACCATCCATCTGTCAAGGGCAAAATCAGGGTTAGGACCTCATAACCTTAAGGAGCGCAAAATTAGAGACATACCCGATGGTCTCGCGTGAGAACCAAAGACCATAAGCTAGCTGCCAAGGCGTAGCCCTCCTCAACATAACTCTAAGGGACATTGAGGACTCCTGCTGGCTGGGTAGGATACCCACATATAACCCGTGGCACCTCCATAACCTGGGGAGAGCCATCTGCACCCAAAACATTAACGGTCCAATCCTAAGGAGGGATAGGATCAGAAACTAGGGGAACCTGTCTCCTATACATCTCGCAAAGTTGTAGGCACAAAACAAGTTAGGGAAAAGATGAGTAAAAAACATAGGCAACGGATAGAGACAAAAACGTAAAAGAAACTCACCACCAGGAGTGGGAATTTGGGCATTAGGAAGCGGCCACGGTAAGCCTCATAGCCGGTCTCAGAGAGAAAGTGATCCCAAACATCGGTACCAACTAAGGCCGTCAGCAAAGCATCACCAGAAAGGTCATCAACATCCATCATAGGAGGATCATGAGGGACGCGATACTCAGACCGTCAACCACCTATCGAGACACCCACTCGCCGAGGAACCATTGTCTACTTTCGCTACATTCCATCAGAAGGCGGTAAGAGGAAAGGGGCCTGACCGCCTGTATCTCCTCTGGGGCGGGATAGGCAACGCGCTTCCAAGGCGTCCAATCAACGCTAGCAGCTATCAGCCCAGATAAGAAGTTTCTGAGGAGAACAATCTGATGAGCCCCGCTCTTTACCCTGACAACTTCCGTCCGCCATCTTAAGCCCCGAGGGAACAAAGGCACAGGAGCCATGCCGTCCTCATCTTCACCTGATTCATCAGCGGGGGAAGGAGCCAACATCTTCAAGTACTCAAAGCTCCAAAGTTGCATAGACAAAGGGAAAATAAAATAAAAAAAGCAAGAAGTACAGAAATCAAAAAGCTGGAAGAAAAAGAAGTTGCAGTACATACCTCCCAAGCTCGCCAGAATCCCCCCGTCGATTTAACATCACCCCGGGAAACTTCACCCATATGCTTGTAAAGGTGGGCCAGGGCAGCATCGCTCCAGTTATAAGAGGGGATCTCACCAATGGTTGCCAGACAAGAAAGAAGCCTCAAGCTCACCCGATCATTCCGTGTCGCAAAGATCAAGCAGCCAAGGACATACAGAAGAAATACCCTCAAAAGCTAAGAATTATTCAAGTTGTGATTCCCTCTACCGTAAGCTCGATAAAGCCAGCCACAAGGGAACCAGTGCCTCTCCAGATTAGGAGGAATAGCCCCAATCAACATCTCGACAGCCTCGAGATCAATCTCATAGAAGTAGTCCAGAATCAAGTGCTTCCCGCCAACCCTCAAACCGGTCATCATGGAAAAATCAAAAGGTGTAATTGTCATCTCACTAAATGGTAGGTGGAAAGTATTGTTGGTGTCCCACCATCTCTCAGCAAGGGCGTAAAAATGCGTCAGATCATTGCTACTCTCTGAAACTAGGCGGGCAAAGCCGCCAAACCTGGTATCGTCTACCATTCTCTTGACGGCAGGCGAGAGTTGGGTGTACCACAGAAAAGCATGAGAAAGGCTACCATGGCCTTTCAATTTCACTTCTGGCCCTTGCACATATCAAAAATGACAAAAAAAAATAGCACAAAATCACTATTCACGACCCAAAGTCCAACTTCACAAAATCAATGTACGAGCACAAAATAAGCTTCAACAAACTCTAGGTGCACACTACGGTTTATATAACTAGCACAATGCACAAGATAGTCCTAAACTGTCGAAAGTTTTACGTACCAGGCTCGCTAGAGCCGTGGCCGAAAGATCGTTGGGGGTCCCGTAAAATCAAGTCCGGGGTTTAGCTCTCGGCTTTCATTCGTTCCTTGGCCTTCTTAGACGGTCTCCTCGAGCTCGAAGCCATGGATCTACAAGAAAATGGAAGACTAAAACCAAACTTTCTTCTTGAAAAATGGAATAAACCAAAACACCAATCAAAATTCCAATCATGGGAAAGATTACTCACCTGGCTCCAAAACCACCCTGAAATGGCCGAAAATGAGCTTGAAATGCTCAAAAACCCAAGATAAACACACATGGAGTCTAGCCACCCAGTGCCGCTGCGGTACTAGCCAACTGCCGCTATGGCAGTGGCCCAGTGCCGCTGCGGGATTGCTCCCCGCGGGCCCTACTTTGCTCCGTTTTAGCCCGTTTTAGACTGTTCGTGATCCCGTTTAGCCCAGTGGCCCATTTTAGCCAAGATTTATGAGGTTTTATCCCCAGAAGATCAATTTTAACCCCAACAGATTCAGTTAATCGCCTGAGGATAGAAAAGGAAAGATACCAGCTCCCGAAGGCCCGAATTGACTTTTCGGACCGACCAATGCAAAGATTTGATCAACCGTGAGAGATTCAGAGATGGGTCCTAGTTCTCGATCAAGAAGCAGTTAAGAGAGATTCCCTGAGAGTCCTACATCATCCCCTGAGGACAGAAATAGAAAGATATCAGCTTCCGAAGGCCCGAATCGACTTTTCAGACCGACCAATGCAAAGATTTGATCAACCGTGAGAGATTCACAGATGGGTCCTGGTTCCTGATCAAGAAACAATTAAGAGAGATTCTCTGAGAGTCCTACATCATCCCCTGAGGACAGAAATAGAAAGATATCAACTCCCGAAGGCCCGAATCGACTTTTCGGACTGGCCAATGCAAAGATTTGATCAACCGTGAGAGATTCAGAGATGGGTCCTGGTTCCTGATCAAGAAACAGTTAAGAGAGATTCTCCAAGAGTCCTACATCATCCCGTGAGGATAGAAATAGAAAGATATCAACTCCCGGAGGCCCCGAACTGCCCTCTTGGATTGAGCGCCGGAAGATTTGAACAACCGTGAGAGATTCAGAGATGGGTCCTAGTTCCCAATCAAGAAAAGAGAGATTCTCTAAGAGTCCTACACCATCCCTCGAGGAAAAATATAGAAGGATACTAGTTCCCACTATCCCCAGCAGAAAGTGGCAAAAGCCGAACCGACTCCCGAAGATCGGTCATCAGGAACAACCAGAGCATCGCCCGTATCCAGATTTTGAAGACGAGCACCGTCGTTCATGACTCTGTGTCTCCTAATTGTCATGAGCTTTCTCATCTATTTATTATCATAGATTTTGCACTTATCGGTTATCACAAGATCCCTCGATCGCCTTTGGTTGTCATCCTCTAAAACCTTGCGTCTGATCCATTTCACTTACAAAGCGCACTTCCCGTAATTTAAGAAGTTTGCCCGAGACCCAGAGTCTTCAAAACCTTGGCATCCTTATCAGGATCAACCACTGCATTATATTCAACACTAGCACACCATAAGTCCACTCGGGGTGGCACACACCCCACAACACCAACTCATACTAAGATCAGAACACTAAACATGATAGGACTCAGGATGCAATTCATATCACATCTATGCATTACATATCATCCTCATAACATAGCATTCGCCTGACTTGTTGTGCATGTGCGATTTATTCCTTTGTGCCCCGAACTACGTCTTGGTCTGATTCCCCTTGGGATACGTAGGCAGCTCACGAAGAGCACGACCAGCCCTGGCCCCGGCATCATATTTTCTATCATTACATCCTTCGCGACACTTTTTTTATCCTAAATCTATAGCCTCCAAAAAGACCTGTCTCTTTAAAGCTTTGACACTCGCTTGCGACATGCGTTGCCTCGAAAGTTCATGCTAAAGAGGGGCAAACTGTAGACACCCCATTTTATCGGCTATCAGATTTAGGAGACCCATAGCTTAGTGGTTCACAATGATTGTAAAAGACTCAAAAAGGACTCCTAGAAGTTAGTTCTATCTCTCAGAATGCTCAGAATGAACAAAATACCCCTGAAATCTTGAACGCTCCCGGATTCGGACCAAATGTTCTAGAAACGCGCTACGTCATAAGAAAAATAATATAATTAGTTCTAAAGCAAGACCGGATGAAATCGTTGGCTCCCAGAGACCCCCAGAGATCCTAAAAGTTCCCAGACAGTCTCCGTTGACCAGTTTGACCAAGGTTTGACCAAGTTTGACCGAAATTGTTTGAAATCGCCGAAAAGTTCCGGGATTATTCTAGATCATGTGGAAGGTATTAAAATGAGTTTTAAAAGAAAATTGAACGAGAACGTCAGCTCTTGGAAGCTCGCAGAGGTTCCCAGAACTTCCCGAGAATCCCAAGTTTGACCAAAAGTTGACTTTGAAACCGGAGCAGCATATCATTTTTCAAATATTTTTCATGGATACTAGAGGTGAATAGCTTTCCAACGGTATATCGCACATAATTTTTGGATTTTAAACAAATTTATTATGAATTTTCGAAGGCAAAAAATGAGATCAAATCGGCTTTTATCGTGAATACCGCAAAACTTTTCAAAGTGACCTTTCTCTGAACTATTTTTGTGTAAAGTATACTCCATTACCATTCCAACGGTATATCACAACCTCAATTTGGAGTTCGTGCATTTTCTGTGAATTTCGGACGAAATAGGGCCTTTTCACAAATACCGAAATCTCTGGGGGCCTAAAAATGATTATCTGGACGAATGAGGAGCAGTGCCGCTGCGGCACTGGCCCACTGCCACCACGGTACAGGCCCCAGTGACACCGTGGCACTCTTCTCCAGAATGGTATTTTTTATAATTTCTTTTGGGGGTTCATTTTGATTAATTGAAAACCAAAACGACTTAGTTCTATGTTCACAGAAGTTTGGAACCAATGGGAGTACTTCTAAAACCCCAAAACCATCCCAAATTGGCCTATATAAACCCCCATTGACTTCTCATTTTGGGGGTGTCAAATGCAAGCTTTGAAAAGTTTTAGAGAGAAAGTTGTAGAGATAAGGTTAGAATAGAGAGAAAAGAAGCTTCCATCTTTGATTTTCAAACAAGAAAGTGAGTTCTAAACTTTGTTTTTTTACTTGATTATTTCCATTTACTTCATATTCAATAGACTCAACCACCATTTTAGTGAGGATTTAAGAGAGAGGAAGCTACTTCCATGTCCAATGTCACCATATATGAGTGAAACACCAAACTACAAGTCCAATACATCATGAATATCATCTATTGATTACTATCTATTTGTTTGTTTATATTTGTTCATCTTCTCTCACCTCATTTTTTTTTTGTTTTTTCTTTGTTTTTTTGAGTGAATCCTTATGGATAGTAGCTCTTGACCTCAAAAACATGTTTGATAGATGATGATTTCAACTTCAATACATTCTTATGTATTCATGAAGTTGTCTTTAAAATGTAAATAGTACTTTCCAACAATCTTGGAGGTTCTTGGTGATGTTTGATGTTGACATTTTAAGTGGTTATAATCTTCATTAAGTATTGAAAATATGTTTTCAAAACCCCCATTTCAAAACCCCCTCTTAAACCCCTCATTTTGATTTCATGAAATAAACCTTGTTTTCTCAAAACCTTCAAAACAGTGAGTCATTTAACTTCAAAGAATTATTTTGAGTTCAATACTCAATATATGAATGCAAGACCACTTGAAAAGTCTTTCTAACTCATTATAGAACATCCATGATTTTTGGCTTGACTTGGAAGCACTTGAAAGGGGTCTATTTTTGTTCAAACATTCCTTCCAAACATTCTGCCTCTGCTGTCACAGCAGCTATGTTGACTTTCAACTTATTTTATAGAAACCTTTTCCAAAAAGAGCGGTCCCAACTTATTTTTTCCTTGAACGTAAATGGCTTAGGGAACTTTCTGTATAATATGGGACTCTAGATCTTTTGTTTCCATTTTTTAAGATTTTCTAACATTTCAGTCGACAGTACGGACTCTGTTTCTGAATAACCTCTATTCTTTATATGATTTCTCTCAATCTGTGATATTTATTAAAGATTGGATTTTTGGGTTGTGTTCTAGACACAATAAGGAAGATCTCCATAAAGAAATATGCATTAAAAACAATTCTAACCCCTCTTTTCAATTTCCAAAATATCATGTTACTGTTCTGTCCACTATTCACAGCAAGCACATTATTACTTTCATCGTTTGATTTGATGCCTACATGTACTCCAAATTAGCTCATGTCTTAGGAACTTGTTCATACTACATTTGTACATATCCCATGATGATCTCATTCATTCATTCATACATATTTTAGACTTCTAAGTCATTTTAGGAATCCATGAACATAAAACACACTACAACCTTGGCACATTCTAGATACATACATTACACCCATGCAAAGATTTGGGGTTTTTTGTGACTCCCAATCTAAGAAGATTATAAGGATTGAACTTGATCACACGTCCATGCTTCCCCTCAATCTAATCATCCTTTCTCATCCGTCCCGGGGATTAAGAGATCTTCTCTTCTCAAAGATTAACATGCATCATTCTAGCTTGCTAAGCATCCTTATTTTCTTTATTTATTTGTTTCAAGAACAATTCATGTCCCCTTAGATTAGGAAAACTTTATTACTTGATATATGATTAGACGATTTTTCCTAGGTTTGTTTTGCGTGATCTTTCACTTTGCATTTTGTGATACTTGGCTTAGATCTTATGAATGATATCTTATCTTTAGATCTTCCATTTTAAATTTTCTTATGTGATGTAATATACTATCATAGTATTAATTGTCGAACCATACATAGTATAAGATGATTATTTGGATGCTAATTGAGGCCCGTCGAAAGATGGGGCAAGTTGAGGGTGTTTTAGTCACGAAAAAGGCTCCTTCATCTCTCGTACCAAAACTCCGAGCCAAATTCTTTGGTCATGAAGGGCCGGTGCCCTTTATTCATTTGGGTGAGTCAAAATTAGGTTTCTTGGTTCCTTAAAGAACAAATGACGACTCTGTATCTGTTTTCAACAGACCATTTTCTTTCTTTGATCTAAATCAATTTCAAACAAAAACAAACAAGTGGTGGAATCCCGCATGTCCACAACACTCGAGGCATCAAAAGACCCTAAAACTACCAACGTTCTGGGACGAATGCCTACAACAATTGTTCCTGCAACACTTACCTCAATAAAAGCTTAGGGGGCAAGAGTGAATAAACACTACAAGAAGTCACACCGAGTACTTACAGGTCTAAGGGGTTAATTAAGTAAAACCCTTAGACTACCCGAGTGCCTATAGTACTCATAGGCACTAACTCCAATTAGGTCCAAACCGACGATAGAGGTGACTAAAGCCTCTTAGGTTAGCCCATGATAGAGGAGTAAAAAAAGACCATAAAGCAACATGCTTTAGGTCGGTTCTACCAACATGGTCAAACTCTTCTACCAACAGTCTTGACGAAGGCTTACTGGGTAGAAGATAACCATCCTGGGAGCTAAAAAAAGGAGCCTAAAACAACTTGCTTTAGCTTGGCTTATCCAACATGGCCACATTCTTCTACCAACAGCCTTGATGAAGGTTTAATAGGCAGAAGATAACCATCCTGGGAGCTAACTTAAACAAAATACTCCGAATTAGGTTGAGTCTCAACTCTTAGCCAAATTTTCCCGAGCACTTAAAGACTCTAAATTAGGCTGAGACTCAACTCTTAGAAAATTCCTGAGCGTTTAAAGATTCTTAATTATGCTAAGTCTCAACTCTTAGCCAGTTCCAGAGAATTCACCAGACTCAGAAGTTTCAAGGCAACTTTCTTGAGCAATCAACAAATTTCCAAAACTTGACTCAATATAGCATCAAGCCAACCTTTGCAATGGGAGGCAACTGATACACCCAAAATTGGCTCTACTTTATGACTGAGCAGTTCTTCTCAGCGACCAGCCCCTATCTCGATTTCCCGAGAAGTTACAGGCCACCCAAGTCTCCTGATCCTATAGCGCAGGGCTCTGCCAGAGGGGAAGCACGACCCCTAGATCGGGGTAGCATTGTCTAGTCATCAAACAGTCCAGGACAAGTTAGCAATTGTGTCCTGAGCGATAGACTCGGCATCCCGAGGCCCGACCAAACAGGCCGGGATTAGGATTATAATGCTGGCCTGACCCGTCTGGGGTACAGCACTGCCCAGCCCTAGGACGTGATCTAGAATGTTGCAGGTAATTTCCTATACAAGTTATAAGACTAATGGAAAGAGTAAATTGTTTCCTAAACCAATTAGAAAACCCCCACGATTGATGCCAATCAATCCCAATTGGACCTTATTTTCCTTATCCATGTAATTAACTTGTACGGGTAGGTCACTTACACTTATAAAAGGGACCACCCGCCTTCTCCTAGGGGGAGAACAATTTTAGTCTGCATAGCACTTCTATATCAATCATAATTGTGCCCGACCGACCACTAGTAGCTCCAAACTATTGTTGGTTCACCAAAGGTCCTCGACTTTTTAACAGTATAGTGAATGTGCTTAGACACATATGTGGAGGTCGGTCTCTTCAGTAATAGGGCCAAACCACATACATACCCGGTCTACCATTATCTCTCTCACTGTTTCTCTCTCCTTAATCTGCTCCAATATATATAGATGTATATTTTTTCAGTGAGGCAATCTATCACACCCCAATCCTGTATAAATAAAATAGGATATCCTTATGATCCCTTACCAGACTAGTTCCCTAAAATACATAAGCATTTCCTTCTCTTTATTTTAAATAAGTTAGGATATCCTTATGATCCCTTTAGTTCCCTAAAATACATAAGCAGATCATTCTCTTAATTTCTTTTTATTTTCCTTTCTCTCTCTCTTGGTCTTCCTTTCTCTCGGCTACAACTCCTTCATCTTTTTTTTTTACCTCCAGTATTTCCCCTTCTCCTCCCTTTTGTACATCGAGTCCATATTTATACACACACACACACACACACACACACACACACACACACACACACACACACACACTAGATATTGCCCGTGGATAACGCTATTACCGAGCAGTACATACAAACATATTATGCAATACATACAACATACATTCCCAGCCTTAGGGAACAATGGAAAACTCATTGCAAACTGTTGTGACATGATAGCATTTGATTTCAAATTACAATTACCAACTCATAAAAATAATTATAATTCCAATGCAGTAAGACCAATCTGAGAAATTACAAACTCCAAACCTGAAAACCATAAACTAAATCTCACAAAATTTGGGGTTGGCTCACTTGGCTAGTTGATTTGTATCATGTTTGCAAGCGCGCTCTCTCAAACCCAAAGTTCAGCCCTGAAATTACAAACCACGATAAATTTCAGTCATGTAACTCTATTACAAACAGAATTATTAAAAAATTTGAAAACCATACTCTTGGTCCACCTTGAACCCAATATCCTTGTGGTCTGTGGTATTTTCTAATTCTAAGCACTATATTCTCAAATCTAGCTAATTCCAAGCACTAAATTCCCACAGCTAGATATTGCCCGTGCCACTACCAAGCAATCTACCAAAAAATTACATGCATGTGAATAATCTGATGGGTTAGTAGTCTACTCCTCGTGCCTTTGACACTTGATATAATTCTATTGTATTTTAATAACAAATAAATAATAACATAAGAGGTACCACAGTTGCCCATGCCTAAGGGCACTAAACTAAAAAAAATTGTTACGGTTTATTTAAAAATAAAAAATAAAATAAAAAATAAACAAAATCTCCAATCATTAAAGAGTGGTGGTTGTGGGTTCCATCCCACCTGCATGTTATAGACTTTTAGTATCTTACAACCATGCTCGAGCGCACTACCAAACCATTCAAACCATTCGAGCATTCGGCCGATGACTAATTACATATTATGTCATAATACAATTCCTGGGACAAAAGCTAAAATCCAAACAACCCTTTGGCCAAAAGCCAATAACTCAAAAATTTCTTGAGCCAAACCAAGTCTAACTCTAAGACATATCCAAGTAGTCAAAAGCAAGTAATCTTAATATGCTAAAGATTTCTAGGCTTTTTTTGGATGTAAAAGAGAAACCTATCAAAAAAATTATGTATGTAAATGAGAAAGAGGAAAAAAAAACTGCATCAACAAATTAGCTAGTTCAACCAAATTGATTATAGAGAAGAGAAAAATAAAAGCCCTAAAATAAAAACTCAAATTGTGAGATCCTGTCCCACATCGGATAAATATAAAAAGTTAGTCTGATATATGTAGAATCAAGGGGGCTACTACTAACAACTTGGGCTTAAGCATTTTAAGGGCTAATGTGGCAAGCCGGTCAAGTTGTTGGGCTAGTGGACCACTTGGGGTGTTACAAATGGTATCAGAGCCAACGCTGGTCCCATAAGGGCGACGTGGGCGGTGTGGCAGAGGAGTAGAGGCTCTAGAGAGGGGTAGAGGCCCCAACGAAATACACCTTGTCCACACTTATGGGCTACTCTGTGGTCATCAATGATCTGCTTCCACATCGACCAACCAGGTGGAGAACTGGGCCAATGCAACGAGGGCGCCGCGTCTTTGAGTGGGGGAGATTGTGGGATCCCGTCCCACATTAGATAAATATAAAAAGTTAGTCTGATATATGTAGAATCAAGGGGGACTACTAAAACAACTTGGGCTTAAGCATTTTAATGGCTATAGTGGCAAGCCCGTCAAGTTGTTGGGCTAGTGGACCACTTGGGGCATTACACAAGTACTTAGAAATGCTCACACTCATCAAATATTTAAAAGCCCAAAATAAAATTAGACAAATCGACACTGTGAGAGGGGTTTCAAGAAAAAAAATGAGAGAGGGAGAGGTATTATTGCATACCAAAACAAATTAATGAACATCTCTGTAGAGGGAGAAGTTTGCAATTTCCTCATCTTTGGAATGTATTCCAACATAAGATTTGGATTTTAAAAAGGAGTGGAGTGTCAATCAGAATTCTTCAAAATAATAAAAATTAAAACCATTAAAATACTAACATTTCAGAAACACAATTCAGCACCATATAAACTGAGCATAAATTAAAAAAAAAAAAAAAAAAAAAAGAGAAGACAATTCAATAGGGTTAGGGAGTTAGAGAGAGAGTATTAGAGTAAGGGAGGGTAGGATTAGAGAGTGACCAAATATCGAGAAATAGCAAATTCAGTACCTGATCAATGAACCTAAATCAAACTACAACATCTCCAAGCTTTCAAGAATGAGGTGAAAACACTGCTTTTGGTCCTGAAAATCTGAATAAATATTCGACTTTAAACTTAGCCACTGACCTATGGAATGCGAAGAAGTGACGTCGACTCATTTATTTGTAATCAGCATGAAAACAAAATTTTAGATCCAATAGATTAAATAGTTCAGAACCAAAAGAAGACTTACGTTCTTCACCTTTCTTGAACCAT
Source organism: Hydrangea macrophylla (assembly GCA_033977485.1). Taxonomy (NCBI): domain Eukaryota; kingdom Viridiplantae; phylum Streptophyta; class Magnoliopsida; order Cornales; family Hydrangeaceae; genus Hydrangea; species Hydrangea macrophylla. The sequence goes on from CM066998.1 coordinate 64,354,500, forward strand.
TCAACTAATTAAGAAGTAAATTCCAAGCACTAAGAGAAGCTCCAATGCAGGACAATGACCTCAATAAGACTAATTCCACCATAGCTCAATTCAAACCCATGGAATGCAATCTTTGGAAGTAGAAGAAGAAAAAAAAGGGTTCCAAGCTTCCAGACCTTTTTTTATGGGAATTGGAAAGTATCATTACAGAAAGTGCATTTGTCTTTCTAAACCAAGAGAACCAAAATTCAGTGCTCCAAGCCTCCATACCTTTCTTTAATGTGCTAAACGTTAAACTAACCAAAGCAAGAGTTTTTTGGCAACCATTTTCGACATGACCTTTATTTTTTCCTAATTATGTAACAAAGCAAATGTTTTAAGCAAGTACTTAAAACAACACCACAGTTATTGTATGAAAACAATAAATTAAATAACTATAAATTAAAAATTAGAGGTTGAAAATATTATCAAATAAACAAAGCTACCATCAAAAATCAACTCATTGAAACATATAGCTCATGGGGTTCCAGCCTTCTCTCCTACCAGTTTTTAGCTTCCCAATTTCAAGGCTCGTCTATGAGAACAATGCCGAATGAAGGAATCTATCACGCTCCTAGTAGCAAAAATGGAGAAAATAAATTCTTTTTTGGACCTGTAGGCTATGACAGTTGAAAGTCACCATATTGTTCATAACCAAAGTCTAATCATTTGAGTAATGAATCAAACCACATCTTGGAGATTCTAAGTTTGATATATAAAACCTGAGTTCGATGGTAAACTATTACAAAAGCATAAATAAAGTATTACGGCAGCATATGTCGATTTCGAACTAAACTATTACAACAGTCTCTAAAATATAAACATAAACTAGCTACAGCAAGCTCCAAGTTTTTACCTCGCGTAGTAGTCAGCATCGGTATAGCCTCCGTCATTGTAGGATCCATCCTTATAGCCCCTAGCCATTTATTCTTCTCCCATGTACCCTTTCCCTGCATACTCATAACCCTAGCCAAGTGGATGTAGAATATCCAGCGGCATAAAATGCTGTTAGCTATGGAAGCTGAGTGAATATAAATACTAACAGAGTATCTATAGATATGCAGTATATAAAACAACATCATTAAAGAAAATCATTTCGTCATTCATTTGCATGAATGCACCAACTACCTACATCGCCACGGATGTCGTCCCAACTAATCTCAAGAATAACATGGACTCTTGGGTCCACATTCTGCACGTAGTTTTACGTCCCATAGTACTCAACTAATTCCTTGAACAATCCCTTTCTAACTTGGCACACAACCCAAATACTTTTTAACTTATCTAACCTGACACGAAGACCCAATTCTCTTGCACGTTAACCAGACATGTAGTCTCGTACCACACAATCTATTAACTCGATACGAAGTCCCATCTCTCTAGCTAAATTACCTCGATGTACTCTGGCTAATATGCATCTGATACGTCCTGGCCAATATGCTCGATACATTACGACCAACACACCTAGACAATACGCTCGATACTTTACGTCTAACACGCCCAGCCAATATGCTCGATATGTTACGGCTAACATGCCCTTTGATACCTTCTGGCCAGTCTACCCTGATTCCTCTTGCCAAACTACCCTGGCTGACACTGTTTGGATTATTCCCTCAAACTCGGTCTTTATGTATAAGACATTTGGAATTTTATATATAGATATCATTTATACAATTTATTGTGCATGTTTCATGAGATGAATGTTTATAATCAATAAGAATCATTGTAGGTAATTTGTATATGTATGAGATACGTACAAGTGAGATACGAATTACTATTCTTTGATACTTAGAAATTATCACAGTGTATGATGAGACTGGATATCTCATCGGGTATACACTGTAACATGATTAACTACCATTGGATGGAGTGATAAATCTCAATCTGTAGAGTATGACTCTTAGTTAATTTGCTAGTACTTATAGTGCATTGACGGACCATGATATCTCATCGGGTGTACACGGACCATGGAGTGATACAGACTGTGCATGTGACTGCTTTGACTTACCAATCAGTGAGGTCTTAAAGATCAACTCTTGGGTATCTTGGGTAAGTCACATTTATAGGGTTGTTTGTCAAGATAGAATCTACCCTCTGATAGAGAGTAATCATTCCTTTGAGAATGCCACCAAATTGATTACAGAGAACTGCAATCTTGTTGATAAATAGTTATCAACATGTTTGGTAATCATGATAGGTGAATGATACTGAAGGAGTGGAAGATGTAATCATTATTTAGGTTGACAGTAACAATTTGTTCGACTACCTGAATGTGATTATGAATGCTAACAGTAGAGGAACATTAGTACACCATACAAGTCTAGTTATCGCTTCAGATATGTTCTTTTGCGTTGGAGTACAGTTGTCTTTATTTAGTGGAGTTCACGTTAACTGATCAGTTGGTTAATTAGATGATCAAAGAGTTTGATCATAGTGATTAACAACTAATTTGAGCCAACAATAAGGAACCTAGGAGATCCCACTCTTAGCTCTATAAGAATACTTGGTAAGGCAAAAGAGGGACTTTGATCGATCGAACTAGTTTCGATCGATTGAAGATTGGGTGACTTCAATCGTTCAAAGGTGCTTCAATTGATCAGACGCTCGATCGATTGATAGTGTTTCGATTGATCGAAACCCTTAGGTCAGTTTGAAAACCTATAAATAGGAGAGCTGAATCTAGAATTAGTTTGAACATCATTTTACTACTCCAACCTCTCCAGAAATATTTTAGGGTTTTCTTTTAGTCTCCCTTACCTCTATATCTGGGTTCCCACTAACCCTAACCTCTCTGGGAAGTGTTCAAGGAGACATAAGAGTGAAGATCACCTAGAGATAGCTACTGGACAATAAAGAAAGAAGATAAAGTTAGAATATGGTTCAAGACCACAAGGTAACATTCTTGTTCCCTATCCCTACGCATCTATAGACTTGATAAGTAGTAGATCCGGGAATACCAATAATGTTTTTGAAACTGATTTTCCGATGCGCATATATTTAGATTTTTTGAAACCTAAATCCTACAATTGGTATCAAAGCCACGCTTATTTGGATCTATTGATGTGTTTTAGAACAGTAGTTTTGATTTGCATGTTGTTTTAGGATTTTTGTTTTCAAACAGCATCATCACAGATTTGTTTCTGCATCATTCGCAGCAAAAACCAAATCTATGAATGCATTGGATGCATGGCAAAGTGTTTCGATCGATCGAAACTCTCTACGTTCGATCGATTGAAAGTGTGTCGATTGATCTAAGCAATGCGGACTACAAGCGATCGAAACATTTTCAAATAATTGATCGCACACTGTTCTGTTCGATTGATTGATCTATGTTAGATCGATCGAAGGGTTTTCTTTATCCAGATGATTTTCACAGTTTTAAAGTTTTTAAATATTATTTATTTTAACCTTTTAAACCATTCTGGAAAATTTGTAAATTATTTGTGAAATTCTAGTTCAATTGATTAAACTCAGTTCAATCGATCAAAGGTTCGATCAATCGAACTCAGATCGATCGATTGAAGTGTGACAGAGAACCAGGGATGCTGCTTTATGTTCTAATCAATTGATTGACGTGTGATAGAGAACCAGAGATGCTGCTTTATGTTCTAATAAATTTCATAAAGAGTCAATTAGGGGTTCCAATAGACATGCATTTATTATATATGCATGGTTATTTGTGCAACTAACTCTTTTGCAGCAAGTTAGACCGCTGTCTCCCATGGCAAGAAGATCATATTTTAAGTTTTGTATTTAATTTGTTATTGATGATTGTTTTAATCTTGGTTTGTTTTTAAAAGGCATGTGTAAAGGGCGCTGCGACTCTATTCCTGTGAATAGTAGAGTCGCACTGGTTTCCCTAGCTTATTTATTTATTTGTTTCTATTTTTATTTCTAGATAAATCGTAAGTTTCGAAAGAAGCATAGGACTAATGTAATAGAATTAGATAATCCATGAAGATGGAATAGCAAGCCAAAGTTCATGAAGATGGAGCCGGAGCTGACCAAGCTAAGAGGATGGATCTATGAAGATAGAGCCATGGGAGATAGAGGCATTGTTAAATGCTCTTTATTTTAGTTTAGTTTTTCGTTTTTATATGCTTGTTTGTGATTGGCATTTTTTAAATATTGTTACTACACGCATGCAAAAACGGTTTTCTAAAAAAAATTCAAAAACTATTTTAACTCAATAGTAGACATTGAATGTCTATGGGCAATGAGTAGAAACAAATTTTCACAAGGAAAAAAATCCTTAAATACAAAATCTAGTGAGAGAGGTGATTCGAGGTGAAAAGTGCATATTTATAGTGTATTATGTGGTATTTTATGCATACTTTCGCCTGTAGGTCCTTCACCTGTATAGTCATAGATAGGGTGTGCTAGAGCATAGAAATGTCTAGCGGTATGAATGCCATCAGCTTAATAAAAGCTGAGTGAATTATATACTAACAGGGTATCAACTATTGAAGTTATTACAAGCTATGAACGATAAACATTTAGAATCGATTGAGGGTATCTTCTCTTTATTCAAATATCCGATTACTAACGTCTTATTAAATCAAGACCGACAACGTACTCATGGTAGAAGAACAGACTCAACGGCAATTCAACTCTATAATATATACACCATAGCTCCGTACATTGCTTTTAAGAACATGTGCATAGTCTACCACATATCATGGACACTATGTCAGTCCATCCCCAACTTTTAAGAACATTTGCCCAGTTTACCGCACTATAGGGATATAACCCTTTAAGCAGTAGTACATCATTATAATGCCATGACTTAACGTTATCTACTAGTGGTCTCAGTCCATCGCTTTTAAGAACATGTGTATAGTTCATTGCTTTTAAGAACATATTAATGACCAAGGCTATCCACGCAATCTGACATAAGCAAAGTTAAACCAAAAATGGAAACTTCTCTTGCATCTTTGAGTCCAGTTCCCATGAAGCTTTACCTTCGACATGGTGCTTCCACTGAATCTTTATTAGTGGGATCTCGATGTTTCTGAACTTCTTCACTCCTCGTTCTAGAATTCGTATGGATTCTTCATTGTTCGAATGTTGTGTTCTCGTTAGCTTCAATATCCTCAAAGTTGATCTCATATGCTGGGTTGTGGGCACACTTCCTCAATATGCTGGTGTGGAAAACGTTGTGCACTCCTGACATCTTCGGTGGTAATGCAAGTTTATTGTGTATAGTGCAATTGCATTGAGAAAGGTTGAGTTAAATTCTTAATGAATTCCATAGCCCATATTGGTTGGATGATATGTTTAATTGCAATGCATACTTGATGGATTCACCTATATAATTGTGAAAGTGGGGCCGCTTTCTATGAAAACTTAGGCAAGTTTTCCAGAACACTGATGAAAATTCAAGATTGGAGCAGGGCCTAGAGGTGTCACACCGATTAGAGTTGCTCAGATTTTGAGAAATCAATGTGGATTTAAGACAATTGGTTTACGATAAGGGATTCTGCTTCATAGAAATTTTATTTTACCAAATTCATGTCGACCACTTCTTATATTCCTAGGGACTGGTTCATAGCCCTAAACGCACTAATTCTGATGCTTTGAATTCTCTTACTCTACTCCTTTTATTTGTTGTTTGAATTTTTAAAATAGGGGGATTGTTGGATTTAATTCATATTATTGGGTTTGGGTTATAAACATTATAAACTCTCTATTTTTGGCCATGGGCTTCTTATTTTAAAAACGCAAACTAAAGCCTTATAGCTTGATTTGACTTGAATCCCACATTGATTAAACATGATCTTTCTCCTTATATATGATTTCACTTGTTAAGCTTAGTAAGCTTATATAGTGCAAATATCAAATTTGGATCACTCAATTTGACTTGAAAATCAATACTTGTGCGGGCATGCGTGCCTACATGAATATCGTCCGATTTGATCCCTCACAGGTACGAGAGAGTGGTTACATTTTTTTATCTATGATATTTCTATACATGTTTTTATATAAAAGTAATAGTTAATGTGATTTTAATACTAGTTTAATTCACTATTTTCAAGTGGCAGTTTCTGGACTGTTTTTAAGCAGTCATAGTCATTATTTTCTGAATGACTTTATACTTGATTGTTTCATCTATTGATCATTCCAGGAATATAAGATTTTTATGTTCTCTTATACCAGAGACATGAATAAACTCTTCACAGTTTTGTTCTTTTGAAAAACCATCCTTGAATTATTCTTCTTCATTTTGGAGCAATTTTGAGTACTCGAATATTTTTCCAATTCGAGTGCACATTTGGAAGAAATTGATTACTAAATCCTAGAGGACACAGCACTCAGACCTTGTGCATCGAGTCATTGACTCCAAAAGAGGCAGAATTGTTCTAAAGGACAGTGCAACTGTTGTAAGCCTCAATCAGATTCATCCATTTTCCAACACATTGTACCAGGATTCAAAACATCGCACAAAAACTACTATGATGTGACCATAGTGGTTTAGATCCCAAAACATCTTGGATACCGGTGGGAATAAGAGATTTTTATTAAGATATTTTTGTAAAAAAAAAAAATGTAAAAAAGTAGCATTTAGTATTGCAGCAAGAATTAGCCATTTTTGTAAAATAACAATTTCACCATAAATAATGGTTAAAAAATGCTAAATAATACAAAATTGAATATAGACATAGGTGAAGGAGGTCACAGAATTATGATTAAACTAGTATACACAAGAAAGGATCAACCCATGTTGTAAATTTGCTCAACAAAAAATAAAAAACAAAAAACACCATTGTTGTATTTACACAATTCCAAAATTCCTATTGGGTAGTGTGTGTATATATATATATATATATGCGTGTGCATCTATCGACCACCTAATGTAGTATGAGTGACCTCATTGAGAGTACTAGGATAAGATGTTCCACTCAATACTGAATCGATCTTCATGGAATAACTTTCTAGACAATAACCGGGCTCTTTCGGTCGAGGCAGCTTTGCAATATCATTGCTCAACATAAAAATCACAGATGGCATTATCGGCCTCTCTTCTGGCCGATGTTGAACACACAAAAGCCCAACTTGGATACATCGCACCACTTCATTCATAGAAAGTAGTGACTCATCCAATATGAATTTATCTATTAGTCCTTGCGTGTTTTCTTCATTCCATAGCTTCCATGCCTAGACGAGAGAAAATGAAAAGTACAATATGTCAAGCTAAGCATAATTTAGAAGATTCTATATTGCTTGTTAGGGTGCAATGCGTTTTACGTTTTGCAGTGTACCCTTGAACTATACACTTATTTTTTGTTTGGTCCTTCTTTTCAGGCCAACTATAATGTCAACTGTCAAGAAAAGTAATGAAAAAATTTGACTCAAGTGTTGGCCACACGTAGTGCATAGTGTCAACTTTTCGTGTGAGAAGTTTCTATTAGTTTTCAGGGTAACATGCATTTTTTAACCCTTGAATACACTACTTGAACTGCTGCCTTCATCTTTCTACTGTTGCAATTTGGTCCCTTAACTTTTTGTCCTATTGCAATCTCAACCTTCTTTAAGTTCAGTTAGAAGATGTTACAGAAAGTTGCCACATAATGCGATGTCAACCTTTCACATGATGTGTTTCCATCACTTTTTCAAATGAACGCTGACTGAAGGTTAACATACTGATTGGCCACAAAGCTAAGGCATCAACTTGCTATAACTGAAAGATAGAGGACTAAACTGCAGAGCGATGTATTGTTCAAAGGTGCAAAATGCATTTTACCTTAATCGTATAAGAAGAAAGCTAGCGAACGGTTGAAATTGTAGTTGGCTTAAAAGTTCAAAAAACCAATTTTCTACAAATAAAAGATAAGAGACCAAACTTTGGATTGGTGTATAGTTACGGGTAAAAGTACATTTTACCCAGCCTATTAATTAATATTTACTTACATGTCCTATAAGGTTGAGGCCATGGTCAGGGTGACTAAATTCCCAATTCTTCTTCCCACTTATAATCTCTAACACTAGAACACCAAAGCTGAACACATCAGATTTCACCGAGAAATGGCCGTTCATTGCATACTCCGGTGACATATAACCACTACATGACAATATAAGATTTTTAGCATTTCAATAATGGAAAAAATAGTTTTTAAAAATATACGCAAAAAAGAAAATATATTTCACTTACTATGTTCCAACTATTCTCTTGGTCTTTTCATCTGTCTGTTCTTTGCCAAAAATTCTTGCTATGCCAAAGTCAGAAATTTTCGGGTCCATCTCACTGTCTAATAACACATTACTAGCTTTGAGATCTCTGTGGATGATTCTTAATCTTGAGTCTTGATGAAGATAAAGGAGTCCTCTTGCAATTCCCAAAATGATGTTGAAGCGCTTCTTCCAAGTTATTACTTTCCTTTTGTTTTGATCTGGGTATATAGCCAACAATAACTAAATTGGAATTGCTAAACTTTTTGAATAAGTTTAGATGTAATAAACTATTTGGAGCCCATCTGGGATCACTAATCAGAGATTTCGTTTAAGAGTTTTTTTCAAAATGAAAATTTTTTTTATAGAGATTTTTATAACTATTCAACGATTTGTATTGCTATGGGATTGGAGATTTCTCCTCTTATTAAAAAAAGTTTTAATTTGCCTTTTCACTTTTTCCAAAAAAATAAAATAAAATCACAAGCGCGCGCACACACACACAAAGGAATACTTGATAGTTAAGATCATATAGATCCAAAAAAAAAAAATAGTTAAGATCATATGGACATACCAAATATAAAGTAGTCCAAGCTTTTATTAGGCATGTATTCATAAATGAGCATCCTTTCCTCTTTCTGAATGTAGCAGTACCCCAAAAGCTTAACGAGATTACGGTGTTGAAGTTTCGCAATCAAAATGACTTCATTCTTAAATTCTTGGAGACCTTGCCCTGAACTCTGTGATAGCCTCTTTACTGCTATTTCTTGTCCATTAGGCAATTCTCCCTAGAGAAAATCATACAAAACCTTAGCAACACTATAGCATAATGCTATTAGACAAGGTAGTTTAAATTAACAGTTTTATGAAAGAGTGTAAACCGGACTCAAATGGCAGCAAATCATAGACAAAAGGAACAAGAGAATAAAGGAAACAAATCACAACAATTTGCATGGTTGGACTTAAAGCCAACATCCATGATAGGATGTGACAAGATTTCACTATAAATCAGGAGAAAATTAGTTATAGGTGCAGTATGTGCAATTGTGCAGCTTTGCAACCCTTTTTCACAATCTCAACACGCTTTAGGGCGACAATAGCCCTAAAACACATATAAAACCCTGATCCTAAATAGCTAGAACATGAATCGTGTCGATTTTGACCTGTTTAGCGAGCCAGGTCCAACCAGACCAGGTCACATCAGTTTAAATCGAGCCACTACACAACAATACTGTATAATAATAACAAAATAGACAATTACCTTATAAACAGGACCAAAACCACCTTGTCCAATCTTATTTTCAGAAGCGAAATTCTTAGTGGCAGCCAAAATGGTAGCCATGTCAAAAATAGGTAATTCAAAGTCATCTTCCTGACTTTCTTCTTTGTAAGTTTTGGACATATTGTTTTCCTGTTCAGCTGTAACATAGGAAACACGTTAGACGGAGTATATTTTATGCTGCATCCTAATATTTAGGATGTATCATATATCCCAAATAATACAACATGTCAACTGTTTTGTAACATTTGAAAATCACCATTTTACGAATGTTACAAACATTTGGCACCATGTTACAAACATTTAAAATGTAATTATATTTTTAACATATGGGGGATGATTATACATCCTAAGCCAAATCAGTATGTCATAGAATTGTCCTATACTAGAAGAAGAGATAGGTTTGATGAGTATGATATCTTAAAAAGAGAGAGTATATCTTTATAGCCCATGTCAAAAACTCAATCAAGTATATATTATGTAGAATATTCTAGCTAGTATCATCTTTTGTCCAAAGTACTCTGTTTATGGTATGGTCCTAAAATGAAGATGTGATGAAAAAACAAAGAAAAAGAAGCTGAAGATGTGATGAAAAAAATAGTAGAATTGAGCAGTGTGATCAAGAAATTGATAAGAAAGATAATAACAAATGTGAAAGGTGTTTTACCTTTTGCTTTTTTCTTCTTTATTCGATAAATATACCAACCAATCACACCAGAAAGAAGCATTCCGAGAATTATAAATGTGACTATAGCAGCTATCATCACCCCTTGCCTCCTCCTTTTAGCATCAGCAATTGATTCTGGCCACCCAACAATGCTAACAAAATTAAAATTTTGCTCTGGATTTTTTTCACATTGGTTTTGAGTAGCTCATAAATTTTGGTAATGCTCTCACAATATGCTCAAAAGCGAAGGAAAAAAAAAAAGTTTGCACAAATGTTAATTAGCTAAAATATACTTTGGTATCTTGTATTTTTGTTCTCTCTCTTATTATTATTATTATTATTTTTCTTTTTTATGAAATTTTATTTTAAGCCTTCTATTGTCAGTCGAATTACTTCAGGTCCTCAATTGTTAAATGAATTTCAATCTAGGAAAATTATTGACATACTACGTTAAACAATTTATCATAATTGTCCTTAATTGAAGCATATTGTTCTCCTTTGTCCTAGATTGAAATCGAGTCAAAAATCAAAGAAGTTGAGTAATGCAATCAGATGGCTTAAAATTAAATTTTGGTAAAAACACACTGTTAATTTGGCCCATATTCTTTTTTTTTCCTCAGAAAATATTATGCCCCTGCTGCTTGGTAAAGAAGAATCTATTTGACTCACCCACTATGCTCTGTTGGTGGTTAACGATTCCAGTCTTCAGATTCATGAAGGGTAATTTGTAACTTCGCAATCAATCATAAATCAGGCATACTACCCCCATTATTTCTTAATGCATACAATGAGTAATTGGGAATTAATCCAATTTAGCTCATATATAGTTACAAGACTTTTAATGAATACTAGCATGTATTTTCCGTAAATGCGCGGACACATTTCTAGTCTAATAAATTATGAAATATCAGTGATTAAGATTTTTATTTTTTATGCGTGTTTTTTTTTTCTTTATTAATTATTTTTTTACTTACCTGGATCTAGATTAGATACGCACACACCTCACACACACACACACACACACACACACACACCCCACCCAAACCCAACCTCAAGTCCCTCAATGACCCACAACAAAGCTCCAGTAAGAACTACTCATTCCGACTTAAGTACACAATAGTTGTTAAAATGTCGAAGACACGTGTTAAAGAACTATAACTTTTTAAAAATAAATAAAGAAAGACAGATGCATCCTAGTAGAAGTGGACATAGTCACCAAGTGGGCCTTAGCCCATGTAGTATCACTCCAACTCTCCCAAGTGGGAGGTGGAGAGTTCGAATCTCTCCAAGGGGAGTGGGGAGGGGATTTTCTCCTCCTCTAACATTGTAGAGCTGGTCATGTTTCCTGGTCTGTAGAGATTTGTTGGACTATGTCTTGCTTAGATTGTGTGTGGTTGTGTGTGCGCATACATCCTCCAGGTAATTAAGTTATGAAAAAAAATAAAAAAAAGGTCTGGATAAGAACATAGCCCCATAATGGGAAGTGTGAATAAAAAGGCTAAGAAGTCTTTTTTTTTTTTTACTATTAAGAAAAAATAGCTTATCTATTATATATATCTATACTATTATATAAAGGGAGAGGTAGAGGTACCATAAATATTTTACTTAAAAAACATATTTACAAAAATACCAATATGATATCTTTTATAACAAAACCTCACATGTAGGGACAAAACTGTCATAATGATACCCAAGAAACTACTTTTAACTTCTTTGTAGCAAGAAACTACTTGCAACTTCCCTTCTCCCTCTCCTTCTCTCTCAAAATTAAATTCATCTTATTCTATTTTCTCTATCCACTCACATAGTGAGTGGACCCAAATTAGTAAATTCTGAAGCTAAAACTCTTCCCTCATAGTACCACTTGGCATTTTATACTTTTCCCCTTTTTTTTCACATCATTTTCTAAATTTTCATTTCCTATCAAATAATTCTTTAATCACATCTGTCTCTCTCTCCTCCCTTTTTCTATCAATAATGCTACATGTTCCGAAAATATGCACAGAATTAGTGCACCGAAAAATCAGAGTCATTCATTTCAGTGGGCCCCATGCACTTTTGTGTGGAGGCCACCGAAATAAATGGCCACGGTTTTTCGGTGCACAAATTCTGTGCACATTTTCGATCACCCCAAGCATTATTGTTTTTCTATTATGAACCTATTAATAGGTTTTTTGGTATGAAATCACGTGTAAAAGTAATTCAAAAAGGTTTGTGGGGATTGGTTTTTGCCTTAATTTTGTGGCCATACGAACTTCTCATTCAAGTAAGGAAGATGAGAAAACCCTTATAATTAGGACTCATGATGAACTGCCTCTCCCTCTCCCACTCATACACCATTCATTTCTCACATAAAATTAAATACAGTTACAAATCTATATTTTCCCCAAACATCTTTTCCATCTCTAATTTTTCTCTCTACTCCTTAATCTTTATCTTTCTGCAACATCAGAAGATTCAGAACCCCCTATCTATCTCAGAAGAAAAAAAAAATGAAAAAGAATTCATTTTAGTCCACATTAGACAGGTTGGGATTCAAGTTGGAAACCCCGCTTTGAAGCTTTATTGCCTTGATTCTTGGTAACCATGGTATTATTGCTTAACTGTAAGATTTGATGCTATTTACTATGTGGAATTACTGTTTTGTTTATCTCCACTTACATTGATGTGATGCCTTAAAACACATTTTTCAGGGTAACTTGCACCGGTAAACATATTTTCTTGGATTTGGAGCCCACCATTGATAAGGTAAGGACCTAGACTTACTGGCAGTTGTTCCACCCAGAGCAACTCATCAGTGGCATAGAAGATACAGTAAACAACTTTGCTACATGCATTACACAAGTAAGATAGTTTAATTTAGATATTCTTCAAATTAACATATATACATATACACACAGACATCTACAATTTGAGTTTGATGATTGTATCAATTTCACAGTTGGGAAGGAGGTTGTGGATTTGTACCTCATTGGACTGGCAAGCTTGCCGACAACTATAAGTAATTTTAATGAGGCCTTTTCATTAACAGATCAGGTAGGATAAGGAATATAAGCTTTAGCTAGGCTGAGTTCTGTGTGTTTTTAATAAGTTTTTCTGAAACTTGTAGTATTGATTTAGATAAGTTCTGGATTTCTTTTTTACATTTCACTCATCTTTAATTTTTGGGTTGCAATTTAGCCCGTGCATTTGCACGGGTTATTAACTAGTTTATCTATAAAACTAAAGAGATGACACGTGTCTTAGGTGAATCTTCCGCTACTAGATTATACTAAAGATGATTTACACTTTTTAATATTGGCACCCTATGTTGCGTGTTAAAACTATAGCAATGTCATATCTTACGTAAATATGACACAAAAATATAACAAGAAATCAACTTTTCTCAAAAAAAAAAAAAAACAAATGCTAAAAGCTTTTGTTTTCTGACATGATGTCAAAAAATTGGTGGTTTGTAAAAAAAAATGACCTTTTGCTTTTATCCAACCATGCCATTGGAGCATAGATCAACAAAATATTTTTGAATTGTAAACTACCAAAAATAAAATAGAGCAATGGCATAGAAAAATGAAATTTTATTTTAAAAATACTCTTACCAAGGTCAGAAACAGCCATCTTAATATACAGGTCCTGTCCACCTTCATTATACTCTCTAAGGTCAGTCAAATTCCCAAACCAAACCACACACCCACTAGCCTCAGTTTTAGCATAACCCACACAAGAACAATTTCCCAAACAGGCCTCAGCACATTCACCACCACTTGTAGCTGTACTATTCACCCAAAAATTAGAAGTATCTGGCAATTTCATCTTCACAAACCTCCTAAACCCTGCCTCAGTAACACCACAATCCAACTTCGTTTTGGGCACACATCCACCAGCCCAATCCAACCTAACCCAGTCCTGAGCCAATCTGGGCCTGAACCCATCTGGGCATCTACATACAGGTAACTCATTGATATTACATATGCCATTGGGCCCACAGTGTGAGTACTCATCACAAATATCAGATTGTAATGTTGCTATATCAACCCATTCTTGGCGCCTTTGGTTCCAAGTGAGGTGTTCAATCAAACCAGATTGGTTCAAAACAAACCTTGAAATAGTATTATCAGTATTTTCAAATGAATAGTAAACATTGTTGGAATCAAATATAAAGATGGGTTTGAATACTGGGTTTTGGCCTAGAGGAGGCCCACCGCCGAAACGAACCCCATCCCATGGCCCGCTCCGGTAATCGACCATCTTGCCTCGGCGGAGGACTATTTGAGGAAGCCCATTAGGGTCTAGCCTATATGTATAGTCACCCAAAGATGCATCTTGTAAACTCTTCCACGATGTCAAGTACCATTCTTGATTGTTGCGCAAGTCCCACCCTAGTTTCATTCCTGGCACGAGTGTATCATACGGAAAGTCAAAGCTTTGCCATATATAATTATATGAACCATTTCTCACAACGAGATTACCAGTGTCCAGGAGCTGCAACACTGGATTAATGCCCCGGAACGAGGAATTCGACGACCAGATGGCCTCGCCTGATTGGTTGTTAGTGATGACTATATTCCCAGATGTGGTGATGTGGAGCACATCGGCTGAATTTTTGAGAGGTTTGTTTTTATTGGCCACCCAAATCGGCGTTATTTGTGGGATGTTCTTGAACCATATTCCTATATAGCGGTTTTCGGAATTAAATGGGGTGAAGAAGCCCAATTCAAAGGTTTGGCCTTTTGAAATTAGAGTTTCACCATTGTCTGTGAGTGTTTGGTTTGGAGTTATGGAGTCTAGAGATATGGAGGGATTTAGAAAGAGGAAGAAGAGAAGAGTGAAACAGAAGAAAATGAATCGAGGAACCATCATGATTCATGAATGACCTCAACTTTAGGAAATGGATGCATTACATATTATATTTATTTTGATTTGGTAAACCAAATGCGTTTATACAAGACTTTGAAAATGATGCATTGACTCATAAAGAGGTGTAGAAAAGCAGGTATGAGTTAATTTGATATTGTTTTAATGCGATGGAGGGATTGAATGGTTTTTTTTGGGATTGAATGGTTATTGCTACATTTATTTTCGAATTGATTGATTGTTGAGTATCAGCCACATGTTTGTGAGGTCCATTACATTGTTAGTTGGAGTCTTTGCTGTGATAAGGCACAACTATATCAATAGTGTTGAATGTGCATTGTGCAAGTAGGTAGTGTAATTGACTTCAAATTCTTTGGTATATACACCGGCCGTACGTGTATGTGTATATCTGTGTTTGATATACACATAGAGAGTATCGACAGAGGGTGTCCCTTTGGGGCACGGGGACATTAATTACTGGAATATTCTTGAATGTGAAGTAGAAAATACTATTTGGCTGAATCATGTACAAATTTGTGTATATTTTTTTTAGTGTGCATGTTAAATATTGTATGTGTGTGTGTGTGTGTTTTTTTTTTTTTTTTTTTTTTTTTTTGCATTCATGTTTGAAATGTCTTTCTAAAACTTTGGCTTCAAATATTAGAATGTAAAGCTTTCGTTGCGTGAGAATGTCATTTTTCCCATCAAAATTTGCTTGCCAAACCAAGTTAAATATTGCCGCCTTAATACCAATCAATTGCCACTGATTCCAATTGATTGCTTGTCACTGAACTTGGTCTCCAAGCGTTTTCTGCGAACTTGAGACAGGTCTTTTTGAAAGCTATAGATTCAGGATAAAAGTGTTACAAAGATGCAATGATAAAAAAAATATGATGCTGAGATCAGTACTGGTCATGATCTACCAACTCTCAATAAATATAGGCCTACGGGAGGTTAGTGATTTTTGTCAATATTATAGAACTAGCTGATATTAAGCATTCACTTGGATTTGATTTGACTTTTTCGTTTACGGAGAAAACGAAGTAGAAGCACTAATTGCAAGGGTACTCTTCAAAATTATGGAGTTCATTCAAACCCAAATTTTGCTTCCTGCAGTACGTTAAGTTTGAGGTGCAATATCTCTAGACCTGTTTTTAGTCAATATGTGCTTTTGAGGTTTTAAAATGCTTTCTATATTTTATCCAAAGCATAAATTGTTCAGTGAGCCCATTATACCATGTTATTACATTGACGTATTGTGACGCTCTAATTATGTGGTATCATGTGATCACTAATTAAATGAAATGGCATGACAATTATTTGATAATTTAAGCATGTCATGGCCCCCCTATTTCAAGGGGGCGCATTCTTCTCCACTTGTCATATCCTCATAAATTTGGTAGTAGCATGACCCTATGTAAGAACACGTTAACATGATCGTGATGACGTGGTGTGATTGTCTCACCGAATAACTTCTCTATCCAAAGAGGCTAACAAATACATTTTGGAATTTTGGCCCACACGTGTTTTGAAAAAGTGATCCCTAATAATATTCACCCTTCTCGTTTTCTTGTCTTCTTCTCGTGTAATGAAAAATGGGACGTGAGTGTAATTGGCATCTCCTCTATTTTTTTATTAGAAAGGCTGGGGTTTGAATCTCTATAAAAGATTCTAGTAGTTTTGTCCTTAGTTACAGTTAGAAGAAATGGTCATTGTTAGACTTTATTGTGGGTTAGTGTGGAGTTTTAGGATTGAATGTATATTTGCTCACTCAAAATATGCTCACGAACTCTTACATTAACCAATGCAGTGGGATTCAATATTAAATTAGAATTAATTAATAGAGTAAATAAAAATACTCTCTTTGGGATAGAATTGGAGTTGAGGTGTGCTTGTGTGTGGTGTGTGTATATTTAGTCTGAATCTAGATATACATAATAAACAAATAAACAATAATGATAGGTGCACAACGAATTGCATAATAACTTGCACAAACGTACAGTATAGGGTTGAACTTTATACTGAAAAACATGTACACACAAAAAGGTATGTGCAAACTTTTCAACACAAGATCCAACTATGTGCAATTCGTTATATAATTCATTGTGCGCCTATCATTACTCATAAATAAATAAATGAAACTATTGAATTTAGCCGTATAAAAACCAAAAGTTGTCAATAAAGTCCAAATAACAAGTCTTCTATAGAACCTAAGAACCATGTAAGTCAAACCTGTGTGTCGTGTAGACTTGTGTAGTGATCCTTCCGTCTCAAATTGTTTGACATTTTTGAAAAATTTAATTTCTTAAGGAAATATAATAATTGTATTTTTGTCAAATTTTTATATTTCAACTTTTTAAGTTTGCCCCTTATAAATGAATGTAGATTAGTTAAAGGTGTGAAAAAGAAGGGCAAAACAATAAAAATTCAAAATTTATTGTCTAGACTTTCAACATGTATTAATATTATGGGATAGCCTTAAAGAGAAAGAGTGCCCACCAATTTGGGACAGAGTAGTAGTAAATAACATGTTACATAGAGGTCTCAATCGAGCTGGGCTCGGTCCAAGCGGGTCTAACTGGGCTTTTAGAACCCGGCCGAGTCGAGCTTCACCTAATACCGGGTCGGGCTTGGGAGGGGAGGGGAGGGGGGTGTCTGCCCCAGGCCTACTAGGGCCAGGCTTAGGTCCGGGCTAGGCTGGGCTTCGAGCTAGGGGCAGGCTTAGTCAATTTTAGTGTAAAAAATATTGGGCTTTTGGGCAGGGAGGGCGGGCTTCGAACTAAACAGGAAGCTGGGCTGGGCTGTGGACAAGAGTGGGGGTGTCCATCCCGGACTGGACATGGTGGCTTGGGCCTACTGGTCCGGGCCTATAACCTGGCTGGGCCAACTCGGCCCATTATATGTTTAAAGAGTGGAGAATTCTATGATACGACCATAGTGGTTCGGTCCAATCATACAATCTACATGGTAGACTCAGAGGAGGCCACGTGTTAAGTTACCATCAATCAATGCAAAAGTTGCTTTTCACAAACAGCATACCCAGAATTCAAAGAGGGTGTTTGGAAACCTTTAAGAATGGACTTCCGAAAGAAGAAGTCCATTTATAGAAGAGAAGTCCGTTTGGTGAGGTTTGGGAATGAAGTTCTTAACAAAAAAAAGTGCATCTCCAGAATGTTCATTTGAAGAAGTCAAAAATCATGACTTCTCAAAATTGTGATTTTTGCACTTCCCTATAAGTCAGGAGCTTTGTATACACAATTACACTTTTATCCCTTGTTTTATAATTTATGCCACGAATTTCATAGCCTAGCCGAATCTCTATTATTTTGTGAGGTTAAGGATATTATTGGTAAATAGATATATTTTTATGTTACCACCAAACGTAATTGCACATTTAGATGCACTTTTTTTTTAAAAAAAAACACTCATTCACCAAACAAAACACTTCTTTAAAAAAGGTCCATTTTGAAAAGTTCATCTTAAAAAGTCTATTCCAAAGTTGAACTTCTATACAATAAGTTACGCCAAATACCACCAAAACATCGCACATAAACTACTATGATACGGTCATAGTGGTTTAAGTCTAAAATATTATACTCAAGTATCAAAACAATGTATTTATTTTAATTAGTTCCAACGATACGAAGAAAACCGCAACTACAGTGGTATCATAGAATCCTCTTTAAATGTTAGCCAGTGCTGTTCTTTTTTCAATCTCTAAACAAGATTAATTTCATAACAAAGGCATAATTAACATTTATTTTACTTGCAAATGTGGGGTCCATTCTCATGTTGATCAATTGGAGAAAACCCACAAGTTGGGTCTCTAATTTTGATAAGCTTCACTTAAGGATTAGTTTTTTTATTTTTGCTTAAGACTTAAGGATTAGTTGGCAGTATAGATTTGGGTACTATCAAATCTATTGGATTTGCTATAGCAATATCTTTTGCTCCAAGCTCCAAGCAACCTAGTGAGATTGGTTTATCCAATCAAATGGATTTCCTTTCTTTGGTGGTCTACGGTTGGGTGAGGATTCTAATTAATTTGTTTGTCTTTATTCATGTTTATGTGTAAGGCGGTTATATCGTGGAGTATTTATATATCTATATATATATATATATATATACTAGGGCGGTCGCTAAATGTGGATGAAATTTGTGATATGTACGCACTTTGTGTAAATTAAAAAAAAAGTTAGAGATATCTGTGGGAGTATTATAATTTAAAAATTTACTAATAAATATTATGTAATTATTTTTGTCACCGTAAGCACTTTTGGTATCATAAAAGCGTAAACTTTTCCACGAAATTGTGAACTATTAATTACACCCTTCATTATTAAGAGGACTAATAACACCGGTGCCACATAAGTCATAGGATTAATAATTAGTATGTACTGTAACATTTTTGTGTAAATTTTTTTACTTTTCCACAAGATTGTAATTATTGATTGGCAATTGGCACACTTCCATTTTTTTTTTTTTGGAAGTGTCTCATAACTCTAACCGACTCTGTGACATGGACGGGGTTAGTAGCCTAGAAGTTAGTAACACACGCACACACAAGGCGGAGCCAGACCCCACTTTAAAGAAATTGTCTACCTTGATCACCTCCTTGGGTGGAGGCTCGAACCCACAACCTCCCCATTGGGGAATATGGGTCCTAGCCAACTCGGCTAACCGAGCTGGTTACACTTCCATATGAGTGATAGCCTGTCACGCCCCGACGTAGCATAAATATGGAAAGCGTTTAATTTCTTTTATGGACCCGTAGGTCGTGACAGTTTGAAGGATCGATTCCGTCCCAAACGTCGAACATCAATAAGCAACAATCAGAGTATAGCAATCAAAGCTTACAAATATTTTTCTAACTTATTACACATTACAATACGGGGTCAACTAAGGCACAAACCGCCTTAAAACAAACAATATCTCTAGTCTATTACTGTCATCCTTATTACAGAATTCAGTTTAACTTAAAACATATAAAAGTAAACTCTTCATCAGATAGTTGTTCTCAGTTTGCATAATCATAAGGCCCCGCGTAGTCATAACCTGAAAAGCCTGAACATGAATGTCCAGGGCACATCAACGTCGTCAGCTTCAAGAAGCTGGTGAGTATTAAAAACATAACTTTGAATGTAACACATACTCATTTACAATTTTCCAATTCCCACTTAATTGAACAAAGTTCATATTAAAGTAAAGAGTTCATTTTAGAAAACAACCACAATATCATTTGAAAGATATAATTCATATATGTGACCGTGTATGAAAACAATGAACCATCTCATTTTACCGACTCTTTTCTCTCGACAACCACAACAACCCACTATCTCACACCAGTATTCTTGTAATACTCCGACAGCCACACTTTAGCACAGGGGTACCAAGGAATGTCCAGTTTGCCTCACACTTTGGTTCAGGGTACCAGGGAGTGTCCAATGCCTCACACTTTAGTACCTAATCCGCCTCGCAAATACCGGAAGTAACCTCACGCAGTATCCAGACTCAGGTACCAGGGATTGTCCGTAGGCCACACTTTAGCACTACCATGGGTGTCAGGAAATGTCCAAGTTTGGCGTCACACACTTTAATGCTTCCATGGGCGTCAGGGAGTGGCCAGTTTTGCCACCGTCGCATTACAAAGATACTCTCACCTCAATCTCAACACGTCACACTTTGGTACACAATTACTAGGGAGTGTCCACAACACAATCTCATCCACACACTCTTTTCCACACAGACCATTACTCTTTTCCATACTGACCAACATTTACACTCACTATGCATGTACAACTGACTCCACATGTATGTCATGACACTTTAAACATAAAGTAAATCACTGAAATATAGAAACAGCGTGCATACGGGGATTGATAAGTCATAATACATTGGTTTAATTGTTCAAACATACCCAAATAGGATTCTGTTTTAGTAAATTTCTCAAACAGAGCTTTAAAGCTCCATAAAACATTACCCAAACAGTTCCTTAACATAAAATAAGCAAAATCTAAAAACTGTCAGAAGTCGCGCGCGCGGGCCGCTCGCGCGGTCTGATTTGCCCATTTTCCTGTGTTATTATATAAACTTTCCTTACTGCCTGGAAACACACAGCTCGCGCGCGCGGGCCGCTCGCGCTACCTGCCTATTTTTTAATTTTCTTTTACAAAACTTTCCTGTTTGCCTGGAAACACAAACCTCGCGCGCGCGGGCCGCTCGCGCGAATCACTCGCGCGAATCACGCGAGTTCAGGCAGAAGCTTCGTCTTCTTTGCTAGTTTTCCCCTATTTCAGAATTAAGGGGTCTTTTGACCAATTTTGCAATTTGGAAGTAAATTGGAGATGTAATATATGATTTTCTTCGATTTCTCGCAAGGATTAAGAATCTCTGGTCAATTTTACTTGAATCGATCCATAGCTCTCGGGTTTTACGAAAAACCGAGAGTTGACGGAAACTTCGTTTTAATCATACGTCGCGATACGAACAAATTAAGCTCTAATATTCCAACTGTATACTCTATATACTATAATCTTTCATATTTCATTCAGAAAGCGAATTTTAATTAAGTTTGGAAAATCCATGTTTTTGAGCTATGGAGTTCATATACAAATTCATCAATGGTGGTTGACAAAATTAAACAAACAAACAGTAAATAAACATGTAGTACATTCTGAGTGAGTTCTAAATACTCACTGAGATTGGAGATTCAAATAGATGTTGAGAAAGAAATAGGAATTAAGAATCCAAGTAGCAAGCTTTAATCTATGGAGGTTGTTCCTCCTCTGCAACTAAACTCTCAAGCTCTCTCTCTCTTTTCTCTCTGTATTTAGGAGTGCAGAATAAATAATGAAGCAAGGGGGTATGAGTTATATAGAACTCCAATTTGGAGAACTTGGAGCCCAAGAACTATCAAGTTTACTCAACAAAAAGGGAATTTGTTTTCAATTAAAATCAAATTGTAGAATACACACACAGATACATACGTATATATACTGATACATATATAACTCCACAGATTTTGAAAGGGTAGTATAAATCAATAGGGGCCAAGCTTAAGTTGTTTGAGAAATTAGCTTTAGGCACAAGTATAACACACACTACAAGCATTTCCAAACAAGGCGCATCCAATGATGAGTTACTATAAATGGAAATAAAGTACAAGTCACTTCATGCTTTACATCACTTCCAAAATCTGTGTAAGTTCCATGTGGCACGAACAGTTTTGAACAAAAACTGGTATTTTCGGGGCGTGGTGGTCACCACAAAAATACAGAAAATTCATTTTAACGTAAGAAATGGTTTTCTGATTTTATAAAAATATTGATTGAGTCAAAATCAAACATTTTCACCGTTTTGAAATACAGTTTTAAAATCCAACACAGGTATTGCTAAATTTGTAAAATTACAGTTTGACCCCAACAAGAATTTTAAATATGAAATAAAACTAATAACATGGTTTAACACATGAGTATAGAAATTGAATAAAAGCAGGCAATCCCAATTAAATTTTAAATGCGACGAATGCTATTACAATTTATGTGCAAATGCAGGTTGTTACATAGCCTCTTTTCTCTCTCATAATATTTTTTTCTCTCACTAAACAAGCCGAGTGTATGCCTTCACTCAATACTGTAGCATATATATCTTTCTTTACACATCTTTACACACAAAAGAGGCTATCACACTTATGGAAGTGTAATGGCCTCTTTTGTGTGTAAAGATGTGTAAAGAAAGATATATATGCTACAATATTGAGTGAAGATGTACACTCGACCGGTTTAGTGAGAGAGAAAAAAAAATATTGCGAGGGATTTTTTTCTTTAGGAAATTGAATGTTGGAGTACAAGGGGGTTGGGTTATGTGATTTAATTTTACAAGTGTCTCATACCAATTTATTCTCAATAGTGAAAGAAAAATCTCTTGGGTATGGACGTAGTTTTTTTCCTAACCACGTTATGGGTACCTCGACCATGCTTAGGGACTAGAAGGATTAAACCCGCTTGATTGATCCCATTACAAATCGCATGCCAACAATCATGAGTGAGGTTCACCGGCCTTCATTAGCCTTTATCCAATTCGATCACTTCGGATTACTTATATTTTAGATTCCATGGGGCTTTTTAACCAACCCGAGTCACAATCGATGCTCATGATCCATATCTGAGCTACAAGAAAGAGTGATCCATGTGTATCCCATAAGGCTAAATCCGTCGCCGCTTGGTTTGATAAAGGAAACCAAGAAAACTAAATCTAACTAGTCCAATGGATAGAGGACACCACTCCGTCGACACCAAAAAACTCGATTTGGGGGTTAAGGTATGAGAGAGGAATGAGCTATATTGTGCTAAAACATCCCTTTTCGCCCCAGCGTGAGATGGGCCTCTACTCAGCGTTCAAGGTATTTAACTAGACATTATGAAGACCTTTCATTTACGCTAATTCAGTCCTATGTTCAAGTTATAAACAACTAAATAAATAAAATCGTGCAAGAAACTGTACATTTACCACATAATGCATATGCTAAAGCAGTAATTCGGGAACTAAACGTATTACTACGCTCCCCTAGGCGTGCGAAAGAAAATAAAATTAATTAAACATGAAAAACCCCACTCAAAACCTTGAAAAAATAGGAATTCTGTGCATAAGTACCATGTAAGGAAATAAAACCGATTTTATACACCTAATCATACTTCTAGGTGATCTAAGAAAGCAATAAATAGAAGGGTTGTAGGGACTTACCCGGGATAGCATAACATTCCTTATTACAACTTCCTAATTAATCAGGGTTAGAATAATTATAGCATGATAACCATACATGGGCACTAGGTGCACGTGTCACGCCCCGGAAAAGCAAAAATAGAGAAAACAAGTCCCGTTTTGGTCCCATAGGTCCGTGACTAGTGAATAACCGCATTGTCATCTACTCAAACAAACAAACACCACGATAGGGAGGATGCTATTCACAGAACATATCTTATTAACATAATCAGAGGATACAACGAAAATATAAAAGGTTTGGAAGCAACAAATGCCTAAGTACCAATTATAAAAGTCTACTAAATCTATTACAACAACTCACTTAAAATCTCAAGCCTGGAACAATAATTACAGAAGTACAACAGATATACAAACTAACTATCACTACACCATATGGACCAATTTCTAACGGACATGTTTTAAGCTTTCTAACGGATATATCCGTTAGTAATTACTAACGGATATATCCGTTAGAAATGAGGCAAATCCGTTAGTAATCACTCTTCATATAAACTTATATTTTTTCTAACGGATTGAAAAACAATATTAACGGAAATATCCGTTAGAATATTTTATACCAAAATTAATTGTATAGAAAATTGTTGGTTTATTATGTATATCAAGTGAAATTTCACTTATTATTTATGTATGTAAAATTAAAACATGATTTTTTCCTCAAAACATATCAACAATGGTACTAGTTTTGTAGCTCTCGTCAACACGGTTCCAATAGTATAAAATTTGCGAAAAATAGAGTTGTAGGTCAAAAGTTATGGATGTGTAAAGTTTAAAAATATTTTTCGAAATTAAAAATGATACGGTACACTGCTCGCACGGTGCGAGCATTCTGGGACAAGAAACGCGTGCGTATAGCGCGTGGGCGCACTTTTGGCGCGCGAGTGAGCGTGGAGTTGAGGGAATTTTGCATTGGAGATTATATGGTGCGCGCACTTATATCGTGCGAGCACCAGCTGTCAACCTTTTGTCCTTTTTGTTAAGTCACTCTCTAATTTGTACTTTAACTTAATAAATGATATAGGTTTAGTTTGGCCCCCACATGGTGCTTCTCCTTTTTTAAAACACAATTTAATGTTAATTCATTTGGTAACTAGTTTATGAGCTTTGCAAAAATTGAACTTAGGGCTTTTTTGGAGGGAGCTTTTAAAAGCTCTAGAATGGAGTTTTTAAAAGCCCAAGGTTGTTTTTTGGTTTCATGATGTCTTTTTGAAGAGTAGTGTGTCACTTGTATAAAATTATCAAAGAACTTAGTAATAAATTTCATAAGCTCCTTTTAAAAAGCCACATGGGGGGCCAAACTAAGTCATACTGAGGTCCTTTTTTGGTAAATGCCCCTTAATAGTATAATACAAAAAAGAAAAAACTAAATAAAAAAGTAGAAATTTTTGTGGTTGACCGGTTGGTAAAAACTTAGGGAAAGTGAGGGTAAAAATGAAATTTTGCTTTATCATAGCCTATTAGGTCATTCATCCTTCTCCTCCTTGGTCAAGAGAGTGAGAGACCAAGGTCCCCAGCCGTCCAAGTTCAAGTCTAAGGGGAGACCAAGGTCGCGCAGCCGCTGGAGTGGTCGCTTGGGGTCGCGCCGCCGCCGCCTTGATCTGCTACCGCTGCTGCCGCTTGGAGTGCCGCTTGCTGCTGCCACAAGGTATTGTTTCCCTCTATAAGTTTTAGCTCTCTATCCCCCTCTCTGCTGAAATTCGAAATTGGGTCTGCAAATTGGATCTACAACTACAAGCCACATACTCCTTTTTTTGATGGAAATGGCATGGTATTCATACTCTATTTGGTTATTTCTTCGCACGGTTAAAAAAATTGACTTCAAAGAAATTAAATCAGTAAACAATCATGATCATTAATAGTTAAAAATAACAAAAAATGAGGCACTTTTTGGTTCTAACATCATGTTAGGACGTCTGCTAAGTGGGACATGATTGTGAAACTTTATGTCAATTAGTGCTTTTTTTGGTCCCTGGATTCATTGAAGAAAAGGAATAGAAGTACGTAACAAGGAATATTTAGTACTTTTTCTTATTCATTCGATTAACAAAGAAAACAATTGGTAAAACAGGAAGAAAAAGAAAAGGAAAATATTGAAATAAATTACATATTACCTTCCTCTTTTCCCTCTTTTCTTGAGTCTCGGCTAAATTTTGAATTTTTTAATATTTTCTAATAATATTTAAACACACAAAAAAAAAACCCAACACACACACACTTGCTTTCTTATAAATTATTTTATTTTTTTCCTTAAATTCAAAAATCAAAGCTAGGAGGGCGTTCAACTGGAGAACATCAAAATGTAACATGAGCCTAAAAAGGTTGAGATCATGTCTTATTAGGTTAAACTTTGGGTTAAATTCACCATGTAAGTGAAACTAATCTGCCTGGATTAACTATTTCCCCTATTAAGTAGTATTGAAGCTTTCACTGCCCTAACGATATCTACACTAAATCATGCACATCTATAGCATGCATGACGAACCTAAATATAGAAAATATAAGTTTTCACAATCAGGGTGTGTTTGGAATACTTGAAACCAAGTTCAGGTTCAGACCAAGTTCCACTTTATTTTGTTTTTATGAAAATTTTTGGTATTTTATATGTTTCTCGATCTGATAAAAAAAAGTACCAGCTCTTGAGACACATTTAAAGTTGGCATGAACATACTTATAAAGTACAACACACCAGAAACTCTCAAATGTGCGGGCTAAGGGAATGGGGATTTGGTTGATTAATGGTTAGCGTCTTAGTAATTATTAAAGAGTAATATTTGGAGTACAAACAAATTTTACAAACACTTGTAAACATACTCTATCTCTCTCCTAATTAAGTGGCACTGTGGAGAGAGATAGAGTGTATTTGTAAGTGTTTGTGAAATTTATTTATGCCCTAACATTATTGATTACTAAATGAGTGGTAGGCTGTAGACGAAATTCGGTAAGCTTTTGTGAAATATTGGGTTAAAAGACATAATTTCTTTAATAAAATATGCTTCTGTGCTACAGACTAGTTGAGCATTTCCCTGAGTAGGCAAATTGAGGCAATAAACAAAAGCTAGCGTAGCTGTTTACAAGGGTTTAGAATTACACGGGAGGGTACCCCGAGGCGAAGTTTTTTTGGGGGTTATTTGTAATTCTACTCTTGCTTGACTATCACTTAATTTATTCGATAGTAAGTGTTGATTGTGATTGCTTATTGTACTTTGTAAAGTTTGGAATGAAAGAAAAAAATCATTTGGGTGGGATAAATTTGTGCATTATAAGAAACGATGTTGGACCAAATATTTAGGACGTATTAGAGGACAATGGGTCAATACATTTAAAATAGTACACCCTAAGCATAGTTGTTTGAATATCAAATTATTAAAATCACATACACCATTTACACAACATAAAGTACGTATATTTAAAATAAAGATATAATTAAAAGTATAATTAAAGATGTGAATGTATCATTATTAATCATTAATTAATACAACATATGTAGAACCACGGAACTAGTCTCATACTCTCTTCTCCTGCATTGAAATGGTTTTGTGTAGTACCTACTAGCTAGGTCTTGAATATGTATGTCACACATGTACACCCAGATAAGATTATAAATATAACTAAAATATTAGTCCTCTTTGACATTAGAATATGATGACGTGAGTAGAAATGTTCAATGACCAATGTTACACAACATGTCGGACTTCTTGACACGAATACATGCCAAATCCACTTGATGGAAATCACAAACGTTCTCGTGAAGCCTTTTTAGAGGAAAATGGCGAGTTCTCCGACGAAGGGCCTTTGCTCGACGATAAAACTGTAATGTTGGAACCTACACAATTTCAACAAATACGTCGATGGATGCTATTTCGACTTGATGTTCACGGACTGAACGAATACTACAGGTTAGAGTCCTTGTAACATATTTGTTGAAGTCCACATATAACTACTAATATTAAAACTTTTATTTACAAATTTCAGTGAGTATAAAGAGTTTGTGAACTCCACTTCTTGTGGTAAAGGAAAGGGGATTGCAAAGACAGAAGTAGACTTACAAACTTCTTTCATCCCTTGGATACAGGATAAGGTATTATTTTATTAGTTACAAACATGTGCCAATTATTAGTTAGGTTCAAAAAACACTTACGAATATATTTTCATTGAACAGTTATTGTCTTCTCAAGAGACACAGACAAAGGCTATGTTATGGCGGTTAGTTCAAGGGCCAAGCCACACGGTTAAAACATACAAAAAGTACCGCGTTAATGGCTTTGTATTCTCTCCTAAGTCTCACGACGAAACTGTTGTCATGCAAGATAGCGGTGTTTGCATGAAGGCTTGGACTCAATTTAGGGCCAAAAAAGGTGATAAAAGGCTCAAAGATGCTTGGACTATGTGGTATGGTGTTATCAAACAAATAATTGAGTTGGACTACACAATATTTAAAGAGGTGGTGTTTTATTGTGACTGGGTGAGAGTGGAGGACAAGACCAATGGTTGTGAACACTGCTCGGACTCTAACTTGGTGATGGTTAATTTTGATAAGTTCAAGAGTTCCAGTAGTGAGCTAGACGAGCCTGTCATTCTTGCTTCTGAGGCGAATTAAGTCTTCTATTCAAGAGACCTTAAAAATCCCAATTGGTGGGTGGTTATATATTCACCGAGGAGATTGACCAGTCGAGTAGACGAGTTAGAGATACCAACAGTCTTCCAATCAACTCTTGAAGACCAACCTCATTTGGAAAATTTGTTGAAGCAGCATGGCTCTGCCTAGTTTTTTTTTTTATTTTGGAAATATTGACATGTATATTGGATTGAAATACTTTTTGTTCTATTACTTTTTGTGCATTATTAATAGCCTCTATTTCTTAATCTAATATCTAGTTGTTGCTATGTGAAATACTTGGTTGTTGCTATGTGAAACACGGTCGTTGCTATGTGAAATAATTGGTTGTTGCTATGTGATTTAATATTATAATTATTGATCTAATATTGCATGGGCAAACTAAAACATTGTATTCCAATGATAGGCATTCAAAAGTATGTCATCAAGTGCAGGTAATCCTAACCCAAGTTCATCTCACCCATCTTCTTCTGACCCACCCGCATCTGAGTCATCAAGAGGCAAAGCCACAAAGGAGAAAATGAAAGTCATAATCGAAGAGGATGGGTCTTTCGTGGGTGAGTATGCGAAGGTATGGAGTACTTGAACATGAGATTTTGTAAGAGCTCTCATTCCATTAGCTACGAAGATATTAGAAAAGTGCTAAAGAACTTCAAAGATGATGTTTGGAATTCCTTGATGGTAAGTTTATGTTTATAAGCTATGAGTTCCAAATGTTGTCTTACTTTAATTATATCACATATGTTTAACATTACTATCCTATTCATCAACTAGAGTGAATTTGAATTAAATGTTCCACCAGCTGTGGCTCGCCCATTGGCGGAACAGGCATGGCCCCAAAAGTTTAGGACATGGAAAGCTTCCTTGCGGGCCCTTTTGAAGAAGGGTAATTTTAGTGATGGAGGTCCAAAAGGTGTTGATCCAATTTATTGGAAAAAGTTTGTAGAAAATGAGAGTCATACAAAAAAACAGGAGCAAACTCTTACAAACTCTAGCAATCGGAAACAGTTGAAGTGTGGACACACTCTTGGGCGTCGTTCCTATGCTCAGAAACACTTTTTAATGGTTCGTATCATTGCTTACACTTTTTAATCTTAACAACTTTTCTGTAACTAACTCATTAAATTTCAATATTTAGAACCAAGAAAATCCTGGAACACAAGTTAGTCGTGTAGACAAATGGTTGGCGGCTCATGAGCATAATGATGGGACTGTGTTGGAGAGTGCTAAAAGTATATATGTAAGTAACATGTTTGTTTGTTTTAGTTGTTTTAATTTTAGGATAGTTTGTATTTTGTGTTATCTAAATTTTGACATTTGAATACTATAGGATGAAGTGAAAGCTGCTGGAAGTAGAAGAAAAAGTAGAAGTTTGAATAGCGAGGACATGTGTGAAGACCTTGAGAGTGATGAGTTAGCAGAAGTATTTGGGAAGGAATGTAAGGGAGGAGTTCGTGGAGTGGGTTCCCACATCTCTAAGAAGCAACTAGTTCAACTTGGTGTGGCAAAGTCAAAAATTGGACTAAAAGATAAGGCAAATAAAGAGGATGCCTCATTCAAGGATGAAATTATTTCAAGACTCAACAATTTTGAGGATAAAATTGAGTTTTTAGTGTCGAAACTAGAAGCTGTGAGTAACCCGCCATTGGTGAGTACGCCCTTAAGTGATCTTGGTTCCAATTCAGTTAATCGCTCAACTCATTTGGCTCAAAACTTGAGCAACGTTTTTCCCACAACGGACATTCCACATTTTTCTCATTCTATGCCTACTCCCACTGGCAAACCCTCAGTTATCTTATGTGATAAGTTTGGTAAAGAGTTGGCAAAGGGGTATGTTGAGACGAATGCTACAGCTAACACGAGTCACTTCAAACCCGTTAGTAAAACCGAAAAGAAGGTTTATATCGAGGAAGTGATGCAACCCGATGCTTGTTTGTGGGACCCTCCCCAGAATGGCCACGAGACTTTGGCAGGCTTTGTTGAAGGGGGGTATGTGATATGGCTCGAGTGTTGGTTAAATTATGTTTAAGAAGATTGAATGTCGATGGATGTAGTTTTATATAACTACTTAAATTTCAAATATGTTTTGATTGTTAGTTTAGGTTTGAGTGGAACAACTCTTTAAATTTCCGACTTTGTTAGACATGTATGAACTCTTTACTTATGATTATTATGTATTATTTTTGTTGTTTTGGGTATAAAGATGTTAGTTAGGTATGGATATATATTAATCTTGTCATTTTTTGTGTTTTGTATATATTAATATGCTTGTTAATTAGGTGAAGAAAATAAATTTGGGAAGCATATAAATAAATAATAATTTTTTTTTATTTACGCATATTACTAACAGATATATCCATTAGTATTTATTTCATTTTTTTGACAATTACTAACGGATATATCCGTTAGTAATAGTTGACAAACCGTTAGTATTCAAAATAAATCTTTTTTAAAATTGGTTGAAATAGCCGTTAGTAAGTTGCTTTATCCGTTAGAAATCCTTTCATTTTCTAACGGATTTACTAACGGATATATCCGTTAGTAAAATTAATTTTACTAACGGATATATCCGTTAGTAATATTACTAACGCCAAAATACTAACGGATATATCCGTTAGTATAAATATTACTAACGGAGTAATATTACTAACGCCAAAATACTAACGGATATATCCGTTAGTATAAATATTACTAACGGATATATCCGTTAGTAATGAGGCCATATGGTGTAGTGTATTACAAAGCAGCACGTCTTCGTCTTCAATCCTTCAGCTCCAAGTCCGACAGAACATTAGTCTTCCGTCCTTAAGTCCTGCGAAGCTCTAGACATTGGAATGTCTAGGGCACAAATGCCATCAACTTTGAATACAAAGCTGAGTGAGTACAACAAACACACTCCTCACCCGTCACTGTTCGGCATCTTAAAATGTGGACAATCTCTTATCAATGACGTCTCTCACAAATATAGCAGAGGTCTCATTAAACTATGCATGAATTCAATGATAACAGGAATCACAGGGAGTATAATAAATACAAAGATAAGGATCATGGTATAACATCTTATCACATATTCACCAAATCCATGCATCCATCCCATGCATATACCTTTACGTCGGGATGTTGAATCCACGATTCAACCATCATCTGTTCTATCCATACCCATATCCATATTAATGCTCGTATCCATGTTCTCGTTCTCATCTGTATCCATATGTCGATACAATAATACCAATCTGATAACCATACGTCAATACCATAATACCAAATCAGAATCACCCGACTAGTCAATAGGTCCCACAATCCCTTGATAGGGTTACCGGTTGTCTACACGGTACCACCTATCTGTAATCAATGGAAGCAGCACATCGGACGTCTTCAACGATGTGTATATCCTCACTGGTAGTCTACATAGTTGAGAATACATTAGAGCACTAGTCGGACGTCTTCAACGGTACACTGGACGTCTTCAACAGTGTATACGCATAACTGGTTGTCTTTAACAGCGAGAGGCGCACTAAGAACCCTAACCATCCCACGTCCACCATGCTCGTCAGCTGTTGATCCCACGGATCCAAGTACACATATCTCATATTCTACATAAGTCACATATCCCATTTCTCATCATATTCTCTCATCTCTTCATACCACTATCCCATGCATGCTGACTATATGTCGTGAAATATTCATGCACTAGATACAGGAATTACCACATGCTCTGTATTTATCATATCTACTCGTTACTGATTATTAACATGCAGTTGTATTCCTTTCTACTATTCAATTCAGCAATATCATCATGTAACAATTAAATAGTTCAACTCATAATAGTGTTGCATTATCTCTTAAATTAACAATATCGCATATTGAAAGCATAGATCAATATTTAAACAGCCAAATAGCTCATATTATAAACAATAAGAATTAATCATGTTCTGTGAGGTCTGATCATTTGAGCTCTTTTCAATCGATTGAGGACAAGTTGTTTTGATCGATCAAAGTCCCTTCGTTCGATTGAGGAAACAGCAAGTTCGATCGATCGAGAATAGTTCGATCGCTCGAACATCATCTTCCACCCAAAAACTGGCAGAGACAAACAAAGGTCTCGAGGTCACTAAATATACATCCTAAACAAACGAAAATCATCCTAAAGTTATCCCTCGAGTGAGTTAATGAACTCACCTTGCTCCAGCGGTCCGGTGACGGTGTCCTAAGCTTGACGGCGGTGGCAGCTATGGTGACGGAGAGCTTTTTCTCTCTCCTCTCTGTCTCTCTTCCTTTCTCTCTGATCTCTTCTTCTTCCACTCCTCATCTTATTCTCCTTCTCTCTCTGCTACACCCGAGAGGGTGTATATATATCACACACCCACATACACGGTTATATATATATGGAACACACACACACACCAAAATTTCTCTCTCTCTAAACTGCCAAAACATCACCCATACACAAAACACACGTATATATAGGGAGGCAAGAGAGGTAGGTGGAAAACACGTAAAATAACACGTTCGATTGATCGAAGTAAGTTTGATTGATTGAGAACAGGTCGGTCAAGGTTTGATCGATTGAAAGGAGTTCAATCGCTTGAGAAAGGTTCCACGTCACAGAATCAGGTTAGCAGAGTTTCGATCACTTGAAGTATGTTCGATCGATCGAGAAAATAAAGTTCAAGTGATCGCGAAGACTTCGATCGATTGAGAAAGTTTCTTCACCAAGGGTTCACACAAGCATTCAGGGTCTTATTTATATAACCATGCATCAAAAAATACAGGGTATTACAATATGTGTGCATGTGTAACCCTTAATCAAGATATCCTACTATTCTACATGAGGATAGTGTGCATGTGTATGAATGGATGCATGGATAAGCATGAATAAGATTAAACTAGGTTAGAAAAGAATTAGCAATACTAGAATATTAGGGTTTCATGGTCCTTAGTGAGAATGGAAAAGCCATGGTCTGACTACCAATCTCACTAGTGATGGCTATTCCATGGTTGGATAGGGACCACTAGGGATATCCTATCCACAAACGGGATTGTAGGCTAACCTAGAAGCCTAAACTAAGAACTAAAAAGATCAAAACTGAGGAAAACAATAAAAACAAAGAAAGAAACGAAGGAGAATAAACCTTAGCCCAAGAACCTCCCTCAAAATCTTCCTCCGACGGAGCTCCGCTAGCACCGCGATCTCTAGGATCATAACCTTAAAACTAAAAGATTAAAATATTCCCATGAACTTTTAAGAGTGCTTCAAAATCCTCCAATGGGGTTTCCTTTAGCTCTCTCCAATTCTCAAGATTTTCTGGTGCATTAAATGGAGAGGTGAAGGTCTCTATTTATAGTTTAGATTCGGGGCTGTGTTTTATTTGTTTAAGAGATGTGGGATGGAGATACATGCTATAAAGGCTTGTACCTAGGCTATTTGAGGTATACCTAAGAGGTTTTGGACGTACTTGTCTTTGATTGGTCAAATTTGTGCTAGTTCACACGGATCGGGACCAAATGGACGGCTCAGATTGCATTATGGGCTAAATGCCATAGTGATGTTCAAAATCATAGGCGCAGCCATCACGAGCCTTCCCCAAATTCCACTACACCATTCGACCCTGGAAGTTATGTTTTCACTCCTATGTTTTCAGACTTTGTTCTCTAACCTCGAGTATCCTTTTTGGGCTTGTGATATCATTGGAAAGGTATGGATTTCTAGTTTTCAATGCTTTTGGTTTCATTGAAAAAAAATTTGTAGATTTTGAGATATGAAAAAAAAAAAAAAAAAAAAAAAAAAAAAAGGCTAACTCCAAAAAGGATCTAACTGGAGATGCGTAGAAGGGCTATTTTGGCACGAAAATTCTCTTAAGCAGTTTTTGAGCAACGTGAAGGCTCGGGACATCATTTTAAGCTAATTTAGGAATATTTTATAAAGGGATTGATCCCAACCTATTGCTTTTTATACTAGTATTTATTTCCTTTTTATCTTCCAACAACCAAACAAAAACCCGCAAGACGCAAAGTCATTTTTATTTCTTTTGATCATCTTTTCTTACTTCTTTCTTTGAGCGTTATAATTAGTTTCTAAACTTCCCAAACGTTGTTCTTGTATCAATCCCTGTGGACTCGACACCCTACTTCCAAATGCTACATTTTTAATAGGGTTAATAAAAATACTTGATTTTGACAACATCAATATGTTTTTCATGGGGTTGACAATGAGTGACTGTAACCCACAACAAACACAGTGACTACATACATGACAGATTTGGACTTCATCACGGCAAGCTTTGCATTACAACCCTCTTTTATAGTGCCCCGACGTCTTTGTCTCTCAATGTCCGCTATTCTACAATATTTTCCTTGCTTGAAACAAACATATTCTTTTCGTATTATTTCATCACCCTTCTTCCTAAGAGAGTAACTTCTCACACTGAACCTAGCTTCTTTTGCATACACATTGTAAAAATTAAAGACATCATCAAGTGTCTCAAATTGTTGACATTTTCTAGGTTTCTTATCATCACCTACTTGAGGAGTGTAAATATCATCCTCACCTTCATCCCCTAGGACACCCATCTCCACATTGTCGTCCCTACCTTCATCCCCTAGGACACCCATGTCCACATTTTCGTCCCCACCCTCAACTTCCATTTGTGGCCCTATTTGACAATAGTACGTGGCCCTAGTGAAAATTATAGATTTTCAATTGTTATTAACCAAAAATTCAAGTCCTATCAGTGAATTAATAGATTTCGATCTGCAAATGAAGCAAATTTCTTACCAAAACTAATGAAAATAAACTATCTTGATTTAGGTATTCAAAAAAACTCATTAATATAGTTGAAGGTGAGCAAACTAAATAAATTAGCATCTCTTGTAAATGGTGTAGATCTCAAATAGAAAAAGACAATGTGTGAGCAAACTAGATACAAATCAAACATGTAGATCTCAACATCCATTTAATCGCATAACAGTTGGAGCGAGAGAGGGGGGGCGGGGGGCTTACAATAACAGCTTTTTCTTCTTTTGAGAGCTGACTAAATCACCATCTCCTAAAATCAAACATGTAGAGACTAAATCAACATCTCCTAAAAATCAAACATGTAATTCAAGCTGCAATACTAACACAATAACACAACAATACTACATTAACTTCTCAAAATTGATTTTAAAACAAAAAGGAATACACATCTAAATCTCAAAAGTGAGAGTGAGAAAACCAGAAATATATATATCTAAAAAAAACCCATCAAAACAAAAAAATTTAAATAAAGCCCCTAAAATTTTCAATTTGTGAGTGAGAGTGAGAGAGGGTCATTTTTTGAGTGAGAGATTTGAGAGAAACTTCCCCTAATTTTTGAATCCCCAAAATTTTCAAGACAACCCTAGGTTTTGTGTGTGAGAGTGAGAAACTGAGAGAAGAGAGAAGATATTTCAGTTGGTGATTTACAGAAATTGCATCATGGCCATCTCACATTTCTCAATCCCCAAATTTTTCAATCCAACCATCGTTTTTGTGTGTGAGAGTGCGAGAGACTGAGAGAAGAGGAGAGGAAATAAATAGGGCTAGAGAAGAATACCTATTGGGGAGGTCTTCTAACGGTGTAGCTTGCCGGAGTGTCGTTTGTGCTGTCGAAAGGATCATTGTCTTCTTCGCCCTCTCTCTATCGTCTTCTTCTCCTTTCTCAAGCCCTCTCTCTATTTGTCTCTCTACATATCCATTCTATGCTCTCTCTCTCTTTAAGATATAAACTGGTGGGCCCCACGAATTATCTCCAGCCCTTCTCTCGTGAGAAGTCAAGCCCTCTTTATATTAAATGAAGGGCGCCCTTCCTAGAGAAAAATCGTATATATATACATACTAGATTCGGCATCAGAAACCATGGTGATAATGAAAAAGGGATTTGTGTTGGAGTCAAAGAGTTTTAGTGGTCATTTAAGGGATTTCAAGAAATTATGAGAGTTGTTCTGGTATTTTAAGCAAATGTTAGGGTGGGTTTAGAGATAACTGAATGTTAGGGGTGGGTTTAAAAAATATGATGAACTTATGATCTCAAATTTCAATATATGCCTGAGTCAGATTAATGGGTTAGGACTATAAAGTGAGAAGGAGAACAATTTTGTTATTGAATTAAATTGTGTGTAACTGGGTTGAGGCTTGGTATAAACAAAACAAGAAATTTGATTTTTTATTTTTTATTTTTTATTTTTTTTCTTGGGTCAAACAGAGAGGTGGCTGCTTGTGGAGATGATTTTAGAAGATTAGATGGCAAAAAAATGGGTTTGGCTAGATTTGTTTCAGCGGCTACTGTTGTGGCCCTTGTGGGGTTTGTTTGGTTTAGAAAGCACCTTGGACAGTGTTTGTTGTGGAAGATCAAAGTGGTGAGAAAGCACTATTTGACTTTGAAACCAATTGATGTGGAATGCAGTGGAAATGCAATAGTGTTAGGCACACAATAATAATTATAACATATGTTTTAAATGTATGTACTTGTATTGTGTAAAAAATTTTACATATGGCCCATACTTTTTTAGAAAACACAAGGTACATGCATTTAAAACATAGTTGTGATTTGTATTATGTGTCTACCATTATTCATAAAAATAAAGAGGAAGGAGAGAGAAGGAAGAACACACTCAATAAACTCACAACTTTTATTAACCTTCAACTGTCTAATACATTCTAGTATCACTTTATTTATAATAAACTAAATACTCTGAATTAGGACACTTTCCTTAAATGACAACCTTCTTAAAATAAATATTCTAAAATATTATTATTGCATATAAAATACTACATAAAATAAGTAAACAAATAAAATTAACTACTTATCACGGGCATTTATCCTTGCACCAAAATGCCTCTTTTGTGGCTTCCAAATAGGAAAATTCTTTTCTTTTTTGATCGAACTTAAGTGATAGAGTAATGCTAGGTGTACAACCAAATGCACAATCAAATACACAATCGTACTTAAAAATGTTAGACTTCGTGCTAAAAGTTTGCACATGCATGCCTCACGCAAGCTGACTAATTTCCACCTCTTAGGTTAGTTGATTTTCCAATGTAACCCCCACTTTTATTAAAATCCACTAAAGGAATAGCTAAGTTAATATCTAAATAAAAGAAAGCTGAATTTTTGGAAAATTTGAATTTATTTCTTGAATACCGAAATCAACCATGAATTTGGTTAATCTTTTTTTTTTTTTTTTTTCTTTCTAAATGGTATATCTATCAAAGGAATAGCTAAGTTAATATCTAAATAAAAGAAACAACCATCATTGTTAATGACATGATATATTAGTATAAATATACTTAATAAGAATACTTAAGTAATTAAAAAACATGGACATTATAATAACAAACAGCATTGCATAGGTTGGTATAGTTGAAGTGGCAAAGAACTTGGCATATATAAATCCCCTCTAATACATAGGTTCGGTGTTCAAGCCTCGTCCCCCTCCCCCATATCAAAAAAAAAAAAAAAAAAAAAAAAACAAACAAACAAACAAACAGCATTAGTAGTAAACAATTAATTAATTTTTAACACTAAAAATTATTAGCATTTTTTTTAACAATTCATTACACTAATTAATTTATGGTAACAGTTAATAGTATGTATTAACAAAATCATCTACATTAGAGTTTAATACTAATGTAATAGCATTACAAACAAGGGCACAATTATCTTTTGGACATTCAAAATCACATTTACTGTTATCTCACCAAACACATAGATAATCTAATCTTCCACCATAACCATGTTTACAATACATTACCCATATACCACAACTATCAAAATATATTCTAGCCATAATATATCATAGGGTTAAATACATTTACACCTACTGTGGTTTGGCCAATTTGCACTTACCCCCCATATGGCTTAAAATTTGGCACTTAGTTCGAACTAGAGTGCAACCATTAAAATTTGCTAAGGAATAGAAGGGGGTAAGTGCAAATCGCGGTCAAACCACATAGGGTACTAGTGCTAAGGAATTGAAGGGGTATTTAACGAATGCTCTTTAGGCCGAACCATAAGGGGTATTAGTGCCAAAATTTAAACCACAAGAGAGTAAGTGCAAATTGACCAAACCACAGAGGGTGTAAGTGTATTTAACCTTAAAAATTTGTAATATCTTCATTGAAATTTGTAGCTTCCTTGCTGAATGGAAGGCTTGACATTCAAAAAATAAAATAAAAGAATTGGCAATTTTCTTAAATGACGGTGAGTGACATAATGAACTCAAATTCACCAAGGATTACGGCTGGATGGTACCGCTTAGCTCTATTCCTTTGGAGAGAGCAAGGTTCAATCCTTGCTATATGCAAGGAATGTGGAGTTTTTCTCCTTTGTTGTAGAATGACCCTTGGTCTCTCTGTTTTATGTAATGTGTTGAGACTTCCACTGCTTAGATTATGGGTGTGTGAGTGTGTCCAAGTACGTGATAAAAAAAAAATACACCAAGGAAAGAAGTGTTTTTCTACCAAGTAAATTGGTTGTATCACTAATTAATGCTATTGTACAATGGAATTTACTTATCATCCAACGTAACCAAGGGCGGAGTTATAATTTTTTTTTTTTTTTTTTTTTTTTTTTTTTTTTTTGCGGGGGGAGGAGGACTAAAAAAAAGTTGGGTCAATTTATACATATTTGATCATGAGATATGGTGTTGATTTAGGTCTATTTGAGAACAATATTAACCATTGTTTATACATTAATGTATGGTGTCAAATTGAGTTTGAAAAACTTAATTGAGTTTGGAAAACTTATGGTGGCTCCGCTCCGCCACTGGTTACTACGAAATAACACCCTAAAAAGTTACAACCAAATTGCTGCAAATGTCACCTTGTTACCATCAATTAGCACCTACTAAAAGATTGTGTCATTCGTAAGCATGTAGTGTATAATTTTCCAAGAACAAAATAAAAAAGAAACAGAAAATATCCATATATAAAAAAATATATAAAAAAAAAAAAAAAATCCCAAATTTCTCAAGGTATATATACAGTTCTCATGTGGCAGACCAGATGAGTGCTTAATTAATTATTACCGGCCATCCACCATAGTGACTGTAACATGGTTCACAGAACATGATTCATCTACCTTAGTTGAAGATGAATCTGTATCCACAGGCCTTCCAAGGCAAAAACCTGGGTTTTTAGGCTGTGGCATTGTTGCAGTTTCACTGCTCAACATCAACACCACAGTGGCCATTGTTGGTCTGTCCTCTGCTTGCTCTTGAACGCATAACAGCCCAACTTGTATGCATCTCAACACTTCACACGGCGAATACGAATCACCCACCGACGAATCTATTAGCTCGATCCCTTTCCTTTCCCTCCATAGTCTCCAAGCCTGCAACATTTCAACATCTTTTTCTCAGGATATATAATTTAGAAAGTAAAAGCTAGAAAAATAATTCGAAACGTTTGAAATAATGTCACTGGCCTCCCATGCTTTTTTGATGTGCTGCATTTTCATGCACCAAGTAATGCCCTTAAACTGACTATAGTACCTCCAAATTTTAGAAATTGTCAAAAAGATGGATATGCCCTTATTTTGACACGCAAAACTTTCGACTGTAGTTTGCACTTCAAAATTTTTATTTACAAGTTTGTATATATTGGGGGTATACTAAATTTTGACGACATTATGCTGTTGTTCGGGAGAGTGGAGGATCCAAGAATAATGACTGGAGGCTGCGTAAAAGTAACACAATGTTGTGAGAGAAGGGCAATCTTTATCAAATTTTAAAAATTTTGAAACTTCGAATAGAAAAAACAAAATTACCCTTGGATCCATCACTGTTGGGAGAATTTTAACACAAATACAAAAAGTAAGGGAGATCCTTCACCAAACATATATTAAGAAAATTTACGTAAAGAAACTATGACATATACACGTATATATACTCACATGTGCAAGAAGGTTAAGTTGATTATTTGCATTGTAGAACCCTCGGTTCTTTTTACCAGTTACTATCTCCAAAACTAAGACCCCGAAGCTGAAAACATCGGATTTCACCGAGAATAGGCCGTCCATTGCATATTCAGGCGACATATAACCACTGCATAGTATCAATTAAAGTTAACAAGTAAAGAGATGAAATAGAAATTTGGCCATGAAATGTGTGAGCTAGTGTGCTTACTATGTTCCGACTACTCTTCTTGTGTTTGCTTCAGTCTGATCTCTCCCAAATATTCTCGCCATCCCAAAATCAGATATTTTCGGATTCATTTCCCCATCAAGTAGAATGTTGCTTGCTTTGAGATCTCTGTGGATGATTCTAAATCTCGAATCTTGGTGAAGATATAGAAGTCCTCGCGCAATCCCACAAATGATGTTGAACCGCCTTTGCCAATCCAACAACGAGCTCTTTTCTTTGTCTGGATGATCAAGATGGAACAATTAGAACCTAATTGAAGTAGATATATCATATATGCATATGTATTATATACATAGGGAGGAGAGGAGAGGGAGGGGCTAACTGAATAAAGTGGAGTCAAGGCTTTTGTGTTCCATGTACTCATATATAAGCATCTTCTCTTCCATTTCAATGCAGCAACCGAGGAGTCGAACAAGATTTCTATGTTGAAGCCTCGCAATCAATCTAACTTCATTCTTGAATTCTTCCATACCTTGTCCTGAATTCTTGGAGAGCCTCTTCACAGCTACTTCCTTATCTTCTAAAAGCATAGCCTATTATTGCCATCAAAAAACAAAGTTATGGTTAACATTCCAAATGCCTTTTGGCTTTCTATTTATATACATGTAATGTCTACATGTTAAAGAATACCATGTTCTTGGCAGAAAACTAACCTTGTAAACACAACCAAAACCGCCCTGTCCCAATTTGTTTTCATCCGAGAAATTTTCTGTTGCCGCTGCTAAGGTTTCAAAATCATACAATGGTAACTCTAGCTCATCGGTTGTACTCTCACCCGAATGGTCTCTTCTACTTGGAATAACTGCCTCATTTAGGAAGAAGTCTTGACTTCTTTCACGTGGACCTGTTGATTTTGGAAAATAAGAAATAAATTGAGCACAAAAAAAAAAAAAAAAAGCTCTACAATATAAATGGGCACACATTTTAATCTATAAACTCTCCCATGAATCTCGAAACAAATGAGACAGTTATTAAGGAAATGGAACTTCCCTAAAATGGCCAAAAAAAAAATAATATACAGATTTTTTCAAGGCCTAGATGGTAAAATTTGACCCCAAAA
This sequence comes from Hydrangea macrophylla, assembly GCA_033977485.1. NCBI lineage: Eukaryota > Viridiplantae > Streptophyta > Magnoliopsida > Cornales > Hydrangeaceae > Hydrangea > Hydrangea macrophylla. The sequence continues at coordinate 64,396,096 of CM066998.1, forward strand.
ACAGCCTATGTTACAACTTACAACGGGTCTTTGGGTTTTGTTACTTGACCCGTTTCCAATTAATCATGGGTCTTTTCGGGCTTTTTTCTATCAAAGTTGTAGTTGCGCTAGAATTTCAGATCGAACCGCATAATATTTGACATTTCAACCCCACTATATTCAAGAATGATTTGGCAATCTGTTCTACGTTAAAAAAACATTCTGATTTTTACCAAAAAAATTAATTAAGAAGTTTGATGGTACCTCTACGTACGATCTTTATTTTCACCACGCGTTGTAGTGTCATTCTCTTCCGTAAAAAGCATAGGCTTAGTCCAAGAAGAAGAACACCAACACCAACTGCAATGCCCACAATCATGATAATACGTCTACTTGAATCGGAACCATCGTCAGATCCTTTGTTCCCAGCTACTTCTGAAAAAAATACAAACCAAATATATATATATTAGTGTTGTTTCAAAGCATCCATCCGGTGGGCCCGTTTCTGCGATTTTACCGCAAAAACAAGTTTTGTCCGAAAGCCGTGCAATGTAGTTTTTGCCTTGTGAATTTCTGCAATTGACTCGTACGTTTTTGTGATTAAATAGCAGAAGTTGATTTACCATACAGTTTCGTACTGATTTGATGGGAACAATAAGAGTAAATTAAAATCGCTATCGTAAAGTTTATAACAACTGAGTTGTATAACCCTTTTCATGGAGAGGTTATCTCTCGTGATTGTGTTACTCATGTGGCGTTTCTTGTGATTTCAGTATTTTGCGGGTTCAATCTGTCTACTTATTTTCTTTATTTAAGTCTCCATCTATATGTGGTCAAAAAAAAAAAAATCTCCATCTATATACTTTAATGTAGTGCGACGGTTACATGGAATATTTCTCTTGTTCACCAACTGCTTTCCTTTTCTTCCACCGCCGTTATTAGTAACATTTTCTGAGAATTTAAAAGTGGCATCATCATAATTCATAACTTTTACAGTAAATTATTAAAACAGGCTTGACTTGTACATTTAGCAAAATCAGTAAAAACTCTTGACTAAAAAGAATTTATGTTCCCCGTCCCAAAATAATTGTCCACATTTTTTTTTTTGGATATATCAAAATAAGTGTCCACTTTTAGAAGTCAACTACAAAATTTAATAAACTTCCTATAATCCCTTTACAATAAAGACAAATTAGCATTTATGAGTGATCTCAAAATAAGTAAGAAATTCAAACACCCATCACATCCAAGGATAAAATAAGAAAGTGACTATGTCATAGACCAAAAAAACTAATATAATAATACATCTTTCTTAAATAATGTGCAAATTTGAAGTACACACTTATTTTGGGATAGATAGAGTATTAAAATTGCAAAAAACATTCTATATCATGATCAACATAATTTTACAACCATAAAGGTGCAATTATTAAAGTCAGTAAAAGGGCAGTGTAGTCAGTTAAAAAAATAGTGTAATTTGTCATGCTTTCACTTTATAAGTAGAACTAGTTATTTAATCCGTGGTATATATGCACCGGACAACTATTATCAGATACAATGATGGTATATAAAATAAAATATAATAAATAATTAAAGTTTATTAATCTAATAGATAACACAGAATCTCAATTTTCAAACATTTTAAATTCAACACTCACAATAAAATAGAAGAGTAATTATTAGGAATTTAATGCTAAATAAGAAATGGTGTTTGGAGTAATTGAACGAGCAATATTACAAAATTTTACTAGCCTTGCCTCTCCTTGTGTGCCACGTATCACTTGAGGCTTTCATCTATGCTATTATAAAGGGAAAGGAAGGGGTACCAATATTATTTTCTAAGTTCTCCATAATTACAAGTAAACAATTACACTTTATCTTTTTAAAAAATAGTAGAAGGGTATTAAAATTTCCAATCAATTGAAAAAAGAAAAAATTACTTCAACAAATGAAAAAAAACTGTCTAAAATAATTGGCTAAAAAAAACTATCCAAAAACAAACTGGCACATACACACGAAGTGTGTGGCCTTATTTTAAATACTATTATAATACAATAAGATAGGATAAGATATAATAAGATAATATAATATAAGATAATGGAAGGATTTGTGACAAATTAGGAGAGAGAGAGAGGGTGGCAACGGTACCAATGGTGTTAATACACAATTAGTGGTCCCATGGAGTTTGAGAGAGAGAGAGAGAGAGAGAGAGAGAGAGAGAGAGAGATGATCTGCTCTAAAGCACATCAGAATCAAATTGTTGGTTGATCACCACCAAATCACAATAATAGCCTTCAATTAAGGACCATTAGAGAAAGTAGTTCGTTTTCAAAAAAAAAAAAAATTTAAATTAAAGAAAGTGGTTCAAAGCCAGCTGGTACACTTACATCCAAGCACTTGGCATTTTTGGGTCAAAGAAAAAACACTTATTAGGAGTTAGGACCATTATTTAACGCTTGGACCAAAACTTCCACCTATGTAGATTCAAAATTGTTGAAATATATAGAGAAACGGCTTAGCCTACGTTAATATTTGGGTTCCAATTTTGCCCTCTCGATCTTATTTCTCACAAAAGACCATTAAATCTAATGATTAAAAAAAATATGGAACATATATTTGAATGCAACGTTATTTTTTTTTTTTTTGGGTAATCGAGGGTGTCCATGTCAGTTTGCGCCCATCTCGACTAATCCCTCGAGGCATTAGAGTCACCGGGTGAATTCTCCAGTGACCATGCTCTCCATGACTCGAATATTAAACCTCTTAGATAGTACACCCAAAAAACTTGCCACTTTGGAGACATAATATCACAAATCAAAAGTATTTTTTTCTTTATACATTTGTCTCTCTATTTTTAGAAGAATTTTTTCTCACGTAAACACAATTTTCTAATACTAGAGGGGATCACACTCACTGCATCAACATCAACGTGTGTGTAAATAGCAGAGAGAAAGGGATAGAGAAAATGGGGTGAGTAATTTTATATACAAATATCACACACCCAAATTCCCAATCCACCCCAACGTTCAAAAGTTACTCATTCAGACTGACGAACAACAAAAGACAAACAAATGAATCCCTCTAAAGAGATTCGAACCATCAATCTCCACACTCGAGACAGAGAGAGAGAGGTCATACCAATTAGACTAGACCGCTTGATATGAGGAGAGTGATTGAAATCAAGTTTTTATATGAATTTTTTAAAAAGACAATTAGAATCTTTGTGAAATTACTTTAGGTAGAAACCTTTATAAATTTTACAGTAATTATTGACGGTGAGAATTTCTTTTTGATATCCTTCCTTTCACTTTCGAGATATAAATATGTTACAACTTACAAATAATGGCATTGTTTCCTGTTGTATTCACCAAATTGGGCCTAAGCTCATCAATTAAATTCTCTTAAAAAGCTAAAATAATCATTTTCGCAGCACACGAAGATAAGGGCTTGCCGCTGGTCCCACTATATCAGGTGGGCCCCACAGGTCAGCTGTGTCAGCCTGTGTGCCAAAGCAACCTCCAAGCATAAGATTTCATCCGGATAAAAACTAAGAGGGCGTTTTAGCATTTTGAGTTATAAGTGAATATGAAACTTCGGAAAGTAAAAATAAATTTATTTAACAAACTAAAGTATGCGGTTCAATCGCATAAATATGTGTCAACCGCAAATTTAAAAAGCTATCTTGAACAGCTTGGATTAAAAAGCTACCTTGAGTCAATTGCAAATTTATAAAGCTATTTTGAGTTATTTTCTATTGTTCGGGAATTAGGGAGTGTTTTTCTTCAACAAATAATAAATAAATAAATAAAAAGAGGAATAGGACGTGTTTTATAACTCAATTAAGTGGTAAAAATTTTTTTTTTTTTTTTTTTTCCAATACGTTTGTTAATGCCCCTGTAAAATCTTTAAATGAAAATTCTACTGAAAATAATCAGTGAATGTAGTCTATTTCAATACTTAAAACAATATTTTCAATATTACAAATTTAATCTCTTAAAATTTTTATTATTTAAAATTTATTACTTAATTTTTAATTTTATCGAATAAACCCAAAATTTGTTGTACTACAATTCTATGTACTATTTGTACAAAAACAAAACCTACCAAGTCAAAAGTGCCGGCCGATGGGCTGGGACCTAAACAATATCTGGACCCACTTGGCCGTCCATTTAAAATTGGTATATTCAAAACACATACTCCGTAGTAAATCTCTCTCTCTCTCTCTCTCTTATATTCAAAAAAACAAATGCTCCGTAGTAAAAGTCTCTCTCTATCTCTCTCATATGCTCTTTGGCGGGCCAACTGTGTTGAAAACTCTGACAGAGAACCTTCGTATAAAATTAAAAACTGTGAATACTTGTCCCCATTATAAACACGTTGGTCACCATTTGATTAAAATTTAAGTTTGTCCACAAACCAGTGGACTTGTATTAATTAGGCAGTTTTGAGTGTACACCACGTCGTCTTATACATGTATAATATTGTATGTATACGTGTGAAGCTTAAAATTTTTATTAAGATTATTTATTTATTCATTTGTCAAAAATTATTGACCTTAGTAGGCAGCATGTAGTCAGATGAGTGGTTACATGTTTATTCAGTTTTGAATTTATATCCAACTAAAATAAATACAGGACCTTATTTCAATAAATACGTTAGGTGATGAAATCAATATATAGGTTTCAACTAATCCTATAAAAAAAATACAAATAAAAATATATAAATAGATTCCTATAGACTTGCGATTGAGCTTCATATATTTGAATTAATATTATGATATTTTTAAGGGAATTAGGAAACACCACCTACCTCTCCCAAAGTTTGAACTCAACTCATTTCATGTTTCACATTTAAAAAATCTCATTTACTTCTTTTATTTTTTTTAATTTTGGTATCGAATATATTCTCCCTTTATTAAGTGGCTGCAAGATAAACTAACAGAAAATGACAGATGTTATAAAATAAGTTAAATAACAATAACCTTTACCAAATCTATCACACATGTACTAAAAACTCTATATGACCTTTAACTAAATTCCGAAAAAAAAAATTTTAAAAAAAAGGAAAAAGTGTCTTTAAGTGATGGAATTGTACAATTAACTTAATATTTTGAGAGCATAAGTTCTATTAGAGTGTAGAATTAATGTTTAAGCTAAAACTTCAAACAATCAACACTTAATTTTACGTTTGCAACAATCAAACGCGTGGTTAATTTTATGTTTTCAGAATATGAAATCAAAAAACAGAAACAATACCAAAACGACCCTTAATTTTTATATTGACATTTTGACACTCCAGATTTGTTCACGGTTTCTAAATCAGAACTCATAAGCAGTTTTCAATCGGAGTTTGCTCACCACACTAAGCTAGTTCTTTTTGTTAATGTAAGATGTCTTAGATCACAAATTGTGTTTTGAAATATCAATTGTCGGATATCCACCAAATGCCAATTGATATCAATCGGAACTTCTAATAGATATTAAAAATAGTTTGATTATCTAAAATAGAGAGCAATGTTAGAGTTGACTGTCAAAAGTGACTATTAAAATAGAAAAGTTGAATTTTTAGCTAGAATAAATTGCAATGTACATGCTGGAATATGAACATATAGATAATTTCCACTTTAAAAGTTAGGGTATATTTACATTTATCTTCCTAGCTTTATGACCTAATTACATGGACCTCTCTCGTTTATTTAAAAATTACACTGGTTTCCCCTATCCACGTTGACAATTAACGACTTGATAGAAGCCTTAAATGTATATACCTTTTTATCATCCTTTTGTTTACAAATATTATCAGTATATATAACAGTAAAATTTTCAGGAAAAAAATTGAAATTGAAATGACATTTTTGCCCCTACATTTTGGTTTAATTTTTTCTATTTGTAAGGGTAAGTCAAGCATTTTAAAATAGTTAAACAAAAAAGGTTGTCAACTAACAATTGACTAATGAACGGGAGGTGAATATTACTCCAACCTTAAGAAAGGTCAATGTCTTTCAGTCAAACGAGAGAGGTCTATGTCTCTACGAGGTCCATGTAATTGGGCACAAATCGTCAGCAGCACCATTGGACGCTTGCCAGTATGAATCCTTAGACTATGTTATTAAGCTATACGTCAACGAACTTAATTAGGGTGAAAGAGGTTCGCTTTGGTACAATTTTCACAAGAACCGATCGATTTTGGTTCAGTTCGGTCGGTGCAGTTAGTTTCCTTTCACCCTTAAAGCTGAGTAATTTACCCAAAAAAAAAAAAAACCAAAAAAACTAAAAATAAAACTTACCTACATCAGAAGCAGACACTCTAACATACAGATCTTGCCCACCTTCAGCCACAGCATACTGCCTCATATCCACAAGATCGTAGATCCAAATCACACACCCGAACCCACCTCCGGTGATCACCACATTCCCATAAGCCCTACACGAACAGTTCCTCCGGCAAAGACTCTCACAGTCGGCCAGACTCATCGTCTTATCCACAAAAGCTGTCTCAGTCTCCGGCAACTTCATATTCTTCAAACCCAAAAACCCGTCTGATCCGCAATTCAACTCCGTCTTTCTCACACACCCATCGGAACCATCTCTCAGAAACCACGCTTGTCGATTCTTCGGCTCGAACCCTCTCATACATTTACAGACAGGGGATGCATTTGTGTCACAGACTCCATAGATGCCGCATTCTTTGTAACTGTCGCATTGGTCTTTCGGGGCGTACCAAAATAGGTTCCAAACCTTGGTAGTCTCGATCCATGTCAATCGCTTAAGAGTCCCAGATGGGTTCACCAGTAATCTCGAGAAAATTGAATTGCTTAGTACCTCAAATGAGTAGTATACCTATTGGAAAATTGAATGAGAAATTGACTTTTAAGTATGGTTGATTATGGATAAGTTGAGTCATACCAAACAGAACCTTAATTTGAATGGTTATGACCGTTGACGAACGGTTGCCTTACAACTTATCTACATGGGTCTTCTCTGTTCGCAATCAGTTTTTTTTTTTTTAACTGGTTTTAAAATACCAACTTCAATAGGTCGGTTTAGGTGGTATTAGTCGACTTTTGGTCAATTAAGGCTGGTTTATTCCTTTAATAAACTGATCAATCGGTGTTTGGTCGGTTTGGTTTCAGTTGATTTTTGATTTTTGAGCATCACCCCTAGTTTCACAGAATATTAATTATTGGTCATACACGCATACAGATACAGTGAGTCAGTGTCTTTTTTTCGAGAAATTGATTAATCAATAAAAGAAAAAGATATACAAGAGTATAACAAGGAACATACCGCAGGATAATATAAGGAAAAAACTGGAGAGACTCCCTATTTTGGACTCCCTTAGTCCAAATTTGTCATAAATGTTTTTTTTGTCATATATAGCAAATTCGAACTAAAGGAGTCCCAAATAGGGAGTCTCCCTAAAACTGCTCATAACATAATGAGATCAAGAATATACTAGGGACAAAGATGTTGAATTTGGAAGAAAAAAAAAAAACATAAACTAGATTCTACTCATCGAGGCGTCGAGTATAAACATTAACATAATTCATTTTATCATCCTATTTGAAATACTTCTATAATAAAGTGAAAGAATGTTGTATCCTGTGAAAAAATTGTCACAAAATCGTGTATAGTGCGGGGGCAAAATCGTCTTAACGATATAGTGCCCAGGTATACTCGATCAAATATTCCATTTTACATTTATTGCAGTTTTGTTAGTTCTAAATTTCAGATTCCTACATTTATTCCACATATCTTGAATAACAATATTACCTCGTTTGGGGTCATTTCGAAGCTGAAATTCAGTACATTTGAGGGTTTCATTTCGGGTACCCCGCTGAATCTTAACCCGTTCCACGGCCCGCTTCGATACTCTCGGACCTGTTTGTTTTCCAGGAAAGCTTCAGGAAAGCCCCTTGTATCAAGCTTAAAGATATAATCTCCAGACGACGGGTCATTATCGCTCTTCCACGAAGTCAAATATCGATTCAACCCAGATTTCGAATCCCACCCAAGCTTCATACCCGGCAACAATGTATCAGTCGGGTAATCAAAGCTCTGCCAAATATAATTTTCCGGGTCAACATCATTTTCTTTTCGAAGAACAAAGTTCCCAGAATCAAACAATTGAGCAATTGTATCACTACTTGTTGTTGATTGATTTGATGACCATAACGTGTTTGATGTTTGGTCTGTGAGAACAATGTTACCATCGTCGCCGATTTTTAAAACTCCGGACGAGTTAGTGAGAGGCTTGTCTCTGTTTGCTACCCAAACAATTGTTTTTGTGGGTATGTTCTTGTACCATATACCTATATATGATCTCTGTGAATTGTTGTCTGGTTTGAAGAAACCCAATTCGAAAACGTCGCCGGAGGAGACGATGGTTTCGCCGTTTTTGAGAGGTTGTGTTGCAGTGATGGTGTTGAAGGATATGGTGAGAGTTGGGAAGAGAGATAGTGAGGTGAAGATGGTGGAAAGAATGAAACAATGGAGGCTTGTGGGATTTCTCATTCTTCACTTTGAGGAGGCCTCTCCTCTCTCTTTCTCTCTCTAGGATTTGGCCATGGAGGTGATTGGTTTTCTTCAAGCTTTAAGACATTTGGATATTGGTTGGTAAAGAAGCCAACTTTCCTTTTGGAAATGATTAATGATCTGCTCTAAATCCCAAATCTCCATTTTATATAATGTTTTTAATTGGAGGATATTGAATTGATCTCATAATAATTAATGAATTTTTTAAATTTTAATTAATATTATATTATTTAAAATTAAAATTTAAAATTTAAATTTAAGAAACATTATAGTACTATTTAAAAATTGGTTGGTAGAAAGAGGCCAACTTTCCTCGTTGGCTTTGGTCTTTTCATGGATTTGAGAGAAATTATTTGGTGGTTCGGTAGTAATATGACGTGGTTTACATTAGGAGTGTTCGCGGTCGATTTTTTTTCGAATTTTTAATAATTTTAAAATCGATCAATCGGTTTCAGTAGATCGATTATTGGCGGTGCCGGTCAGTTTTAACTTGTGCACTATTTTGAAAAACCGACTAATCAGTATTTGATCGGTTTAGTTTTGGTCGATTTTTGATTTTTCGGTTTTCTTGAAGGGTCTTGCTAGGGGCACAAACAACTTCCACTAACACTTACTAACACACTCTATCTCTCTCCTAGTGGTACTGCGGGGTCCACTGCGGACCCCACAGTGCCACTAAGAGAGAGATAGAGTGTGTTAGTAAGTGTTAGTGGAAGTTGTTAGTGCCCCAAATATTACTCTTTCTTGAATCCCCAGTTTGCACGCATGAAAGAGTCACTTGTCTCAAAAAAATTGAGTACTCCTCTGTCCTATATAACCCAAGCACCTTATTAGGTGGGCATGTGAGACCCAAAAATTTTTATGGATAAAAAAGGATGAAATAAGGTGAAAAGTTATTGGTCCCACGTGCTCACTCAATGAGTTACTTGAGTGAGCAATGTATTAGCAATTTTTGGATGGACAAAAATGCTCTTATCTTGTACTCCTCCCGTCCCTAAAGAAAATGTAGACACTCATTTTGGGACGGATGTAGTATCAAAAGTCCCATTTGAAAATTTTAACATTTTAAGGATGAGTAATGTTCTACTTCCTAAATTTTGAATCTCAAATATATATGGTAGTGGGGCTCACTTAATTTTGATTAGAGGATATTGAAGTAGATCCACCATTATTAAAAGTTATCTTAATACTATATGTATTTAGAATGTATTTGAGAACCAAAATTTAAAAAAGACAATTTGTCGTTAAGAATCTTTATAGTTGGAATTTAAATATCAACTACATTTATATGATGTGGTGGTTCTCACGTAAAATATAGTTGTGTATCAGAACATTGATTATTCCTCTGTCCTATATTAGTATTCGAGAGCATTTTTGTTTATCTAAAAAATGATATATTAATGCTCAATCAAGCATTTTATTGGCTAATGCAATGGGACCCAGGAAATATTATTTAATATTGTTTAATCGTAAATCCTACTGCATTGGTCAATAGAATGTTTGGGTGAACATTAGTGTACTATATTTTGAATGAGCAAAAGTATTTTCATCAATACTCTGTGTTTTTTAAGAGTAATGCTAATGATACCGGAATTACTTAACCGAAATGTGCTACCGGCTGACGCAAAGATGCCACGTGGGTATTCATTGCCGGCCAACTCAGTGTTAAGAATTAAGGAAGCTAATTCGTACCTTTATAATTTATTGCATTGTCATTTGAAGATCACTTTTTCATCTAAAGCCTTAGAGGTTGATTGTCATTGTTTATTTGTCTATTTTAAGTAATTTTGGTGGTTTAAACTGCTTATTGATCTGTTTGTTTCAGCAAAAATATAAGCAGATTTAATTCAAAAAGCAATTTGAAAATAAGCAGGTGGGGGAGTGCTTTTCAATATTATCTCTATATTTGATCAATTCACAGCATACTAATCAAATACCCGAACCATAATAAGCAAATCTACTTTTAAGCAGTTTTACTAATCACGATCAAGATCGCATAAGCATAAACACAGACAAACAGGCTCTTAGTCTATACCTTAATCTCAGTTGTGACAAATTATTCTAACTAGGAAAAATTCTAGACAAATAATTTATATTTGGAGTCACGGATCTGTTACAAAAAATAATAGTAATGCTATAATTATCAAATTTAAATTTCAAAATTAATTTTTAAATATTTTATTAGTTATTTCACATTTAATGGTATATAGAGGCTGTTTGTCATTGCTTATTTGCCCATTTTAAGCAGTTCTGGTGGTCCAAACTGCTTATTGATCTGTTTGTTGCAGCAAAAATATAAGCAGATTTGGTCTAAAAAGCAAGTTGACAATAAGCAGGTTGGGGGGTGCTTTTTAAGATTATTTCTATATTTGACCAATTCACAGTATATTAACCAAACACCCAAACCATAATAAGCAGTTCTACTTTAAGCAGTTCTACTAACCACGATCAAGATCGCATAAGCATAAGCACAGACAAACGGGCTCATAGTACGATTAACTACTATCACACTATGTGATATTTACAAATGTTAAAGTATTTAAATACCAAATTTAACAGAATTGCATTAACTCGTTTAATATATGAGTGAATGAGAGAGAAGGAGAGATGTGACACAGTGACAGGTTACATAAATCAATTGGGAACTGAGAATTAAATTTGAGTAATGAATGGAGCTTTTAACGTGATTGGAATGAAGGCTAGGAAAAAAAGTAAGTTTTGCTGGCCCAGTGGCCCACCCCGTTAATCTACATTGCCAATTCAAATGCCACATGTGCCGGTACCTTTTTTCGGTGGCTTTGAGTCGGCAAAGTTTAGCATTTTTTTTTTTTTTTTTTAATGTTACAATTGTGTCTTTTGGTTGTGTCTCAGGTATTATTTTACATCTAAATATGACACCTAAATAATACATTTGATGATATAAATTTCTAAAATGACACAACACGACACATCAGCAGGTATACAATGTAGGTGCACAAAATCGGTATACATGACATTTTCCTTTTTTAAAAGAGTAATGCTACGTATACCTAAAAAGAACACAAGCTGAACGTGGATCTCCTAAAATACTCTTTAGAACACAAGCTGACGTGGATCTCCTAAAATACCCTTTATATGAACACATGAAGTATTTTAGAAGATCCACGTTCAGCTTGTGTTCTTTTTATGTGTATATTTTAGATGTATATAGCATTACTCTTTTTAAAATTATTATATTGAGAGCAGTTTTGTGCACTCTAAAATTACTCACTATTTGCTCACCCTTCTTTTCCATTGGCTAATGCCAGTAATTTATACCATTAATTAATTCTCATTTAATAATGAGCCCCGCTGCATTAGCCAATGGAAGAGAAGGGTAAACAATTTTGGGTTGAGCAAAAATGGATTAACGGAAATTTGAACATCTATTTAATTTTTGAAATTTTCGAAAATTTTCCCGAGAAAGGGTATGCCGATTCATTCCGGCCGAAACACACCCCTATGTTAAATACATATTATCTCCTTGTGGTTAGGCCTATTTTCATTTACCCCCCTGTGATTTAAAAGTAGACACTTAACCCCCTTGTGGTTTCGGACTAAAGTGAAACTGTTAAGATTTCTCTCAAAACTGATGAAAATTCTAAAATTGATCCAAAATGTTAACACTAACTGCATTTGTGAGGTTAATTTTAGGGTTAATATCTATGTAGAGATAATGCTGCCATTAATCTACCTATGTGTGTCTAATTCTTAACACTTTTAACCCTTTGGTAGCCTAATATTGGGATTAACTGCCTATGTGGTAGGGATATTTGCGGTCTATTTTTTTTTTTTTTTTGGATTTTTAGTGATTTTAAAACCGACATTCGATTCGGTAGTCGGTTTTAGGCGATTTTGGTCGGTTTAGCTTGTGCAGTATTTTGTAAAACTGACCAATCGGTGTTTGGTTGGTTTGGTTTCGGTCAATTTTTTATTTTTCGATTTTCTTGAACACCCCTACTGTGTGAGAAAAATTTTAACACATAAGTTCTCTTATGTGGGGCTGATTTTAACACTTAAATCCTGTGTGAGACTATTTTGAGAGAAATCTTAATAGTTTCACTTTAGTCCAAAACCACAAGGGGATAAGTGTCTACTTTTGAACTACATGGAGTAAATGAAAATAAGCCTAGCCACAGGGGGTAAAATGTAATTACCCCTTCTTATACTTTTTTTAGGTTTAAAATTCAGTTTCATATTAGATGGAAAGTTGGAGAGTTTTAGATAATTAAGGATAAGTGTGGGTCTGGATCGTTGCCACACCTTGGTGTGCTACTAGCATGGCAGCACTAATGGTTGTTTAACAGCACACCAAATAATGACTTCTTCCATTTTTTATGGACTGACAAGAATTCTTAGTCCAACAAATGCAGTTAAGGTACATTAATATTTCAAAGATGACTATTAAAATTAAACATCCTAAAATGGAATAAATTACTCTTGATTTAGGCTTAGTTTGGCCCCTACGTGGTGCTTTTCCTTTTCTAAAGCTCAATTTCATGTTAATTCATTTGGTAACTAGTTTATGAGCTTTGCAAAAATTGAACTTAGGGCTTTTTTAGAGGGAGCTTTTAAAAGCTTTAGAATGGAGCTTTTAAAAGCTCAAGGTTGCTTTTTGGTTTCATGATGTCTTTTTGAGGAGTAGTATGTCACTTGTATAAAATTATCAAAGAACTTAGTAACAAATTTCATAAGCTCCTTTTAAAAAGCCACATGGGGGCCAAACTAAGCCTTAGAACAGATGGAATAAGTAATTTCTTAGTATAATAACCAAAAACATTAAGGTTAAGTACACTCACCTCCCATGTAGCTTGCCTTAACTACACGGACTTCTATCATATTTTGAGAAATTACATGGACCTACCTTAAAATAAGTATTCAGTAGCACTTTTCTCCCTTAAAATTAATATTTTGTAACACTTTCCCCCCTTAAAGTGTTACAAAATACTAGGTAAAAGGGAGATTCGTGTAATTTTTTAAAATGCGAGGGAGGTCCGTGTAATTAAGGCAAACTACAGGAAGGTGACTGTAATTAACCCAAAACATTATTACCAAAAATAAATTTTTTTTTTTTTAGAAATATACAATTTGGTCCCTAAATATGGTCATTAATAGAAATTGATCCCGACTTGATTTGGTGTATAGAAATTAATCCTTAATTTGCAATAGAAATCAATAATTAGTCCCTATTCCTAAATGGTTAGTATAAATCCGGACCATTATACCCTTATCATACATATATACATAACTATATATATACACATATATATGACACATGTGAAATTCAAATAAAGTTAAATAAGGTAGTTAATAAATGGAGCAGATTGTTAGGAGATCATCGATAATGATTTTTATCTCAAAGATCATGCTGATTTGTGATTCAAAACAATGCCTTTTTAAATCTGTATGTAATATGTTTTAGGGTAAATATCATTGACCTCCCCTGAGGTATGACATAATATCAGAGACCTCCCCTGGGTTTTGAATAATATCATTAACCTCCCTTATTTTCAAAACCTTGTATCACTGACCTCCCCTCCATTAACTTCCGTTAACTTTCGTTGCTAAAGCTGAGTGTTGTTTGGCAAACAAGCTTCTGCTTGTGCGTTTGGCGTTCTATTGCTATGTCACAAACAAACAGGGTCCTTACTTTTGTTTTATTTAGTTTAATAAATAGAGTAATGCTATGCTTCCCAAATTTTTTTTCCCAAAATGATGTGGCAGTGGGGTCATTTCCCAAAAGTGCATCCCAAAATATTTTTTGATATACATTTAATTGTTTGAAATTCTGTAAAATATTATGTCCATATTCCAGTATTAATCCTAGATTTATTTAAATGCCAATAAGCATTTTAATTAAATAAGTAAAACTAATTGACTAAAAATGTACGCACATTACTTAACAACTAAGGGTGTGTTTGATAACCCAATTAAGCGGTGAAAATGAAAATTTTCAGCACTTAATTTTTTTCAGTGCATTTGATAATGTACCACTTAATTGAAAAGGCAGCCAAAAACCCACTGAAAACGTTCACTAATGAAAATATTCACTGAATGCAATTTGTTTTAGTTCTTGAAACAATGTTTTCAGTATTGTAAATACAAATCACTTAAAATTTTCTATACTTAAATTCAGCACTTAATTTTCAGTACTTAATTTTCAGTTTTATCAAACACACCCTAAGTCTCAAATGCTTTCAAAGTATTTCCCAAATTTTGAATTCCAAATACTTCACAAATACATGTTGCAATGGGTTTACTAGATTTTTTTGATTGGAGGATGTTGAAGTGGTTCCATCAATATTGAAGGTGGTTATTTTTAATCAATTAGTTTTACTAATTTAATTAAAATACTTATTACGACACTTAAATAAATCGAGGAGTAATACTGGAAAATGGACATATTATTTTGCTATTTTACAGAATTTCAAACAATTAAATATATATCAAAAATTATTTTTGAAACAATTAAAACCAAAACATTAACGGAAGTTAACGGAAGTTAATGGAGGGGAGGTCAGTGATACAAGATTTTGAAAATAAAGGAGGTTAATGATATTATTCAAAATCCAGGGAAGGTCTCTGATATTATGTCATACCTCAGGGGAGGTCAATGATATTTACCCTATGTTTTATAGTAGAAAATGATTTGTATGTTTTATTAATTCGAATCATAGAAATAACAGATAATTTTGTGTGGAAGATTAAAGGTTGCTGATAAAAAAGTGAGAAATTCTCACAATGTAGTGCGAAATTCATAACTGTAATTCACAATATAGTGCGAAATCATGCTGAAATTTATAATTTGAGAATTTGGTGGTAAGCTTGTTGGAAGAAGTGACTTAGTTGTGAGAAATTTCGTTTTATATCCAATCAAAAAGTGAGAAATTTGTATTACTAAGTGAGAAATTTGTTATTAGAGCATTCCGAATATGCCATATGATTAGATGTACATATGTATATATGTACCACCAGCACAAATAAGACGTGTGAATGATGGGTATGGCAAGTGTAATCCATGGAGATCATGGATAAGAGTATAAATATTGCTCAAATCAAGAAGTTTCCTTATTTTACTCAACTTTCAAATTTGTTTGCTAATTAAGTATCTATATTAGGACTAAATACTAAGTGCTAAAATCAAGAAGTTTCCTTATTGAAAGTTGCTGAGAAAAATGTGAGAAATTCTCTTAATATAGTGCGAAATTCATATATATATATATATATATATATAGAGAGAGAGAGAGAGAGAGAGAGAGAGAGAGAGAGCGAGCTGTGTATATTCAAAACACTTCCAAAATCGTGTATATATAGTTATGGGAAACGAATTTTTAGGAGATCATGGATAAGGGGATTAATATCCCTAAAATCAAGGGATATCGGGTTAACAGAGTAATGTGAGAATTTCTCACTTTTTTTTTTTTTGTATATACTGTTTTGTAAGTTCAAAAAACTTCCAAAATTGTGTTATATGCAGTTTTGGAAAACGTATTTTTAGGAGATCATGAATAAGGGAATTAATATCCCTATAATCAAGGGATTTCAGTTTAACAAAGTGATGTGGGAATTTTTTATTTTTTTGTGAGAAATTTCTCACTAATTTCATTTACATAACACATTATCTATTGATTACAGTCTATACAAGTGAAAAAATTCTCACTAATTTAATCTACATACAATGAGCAAGTAATTTCTTACAGCCTATACAAGTGAGAAATTTCTCACTAATTTCACTACATAACAAATGAGCAATTTATTACAGCCTATAAAAGTGAGAAATTTCTCACTAACTTCATCTACATAACAAGTGAGGAATTTCTTACAACCTGTACAATAAGGAGATCCTCATCAATACTATATGTATGTATACAAACGGTTCGGATCTTAAGCGGACCTTAAAAATCGGACCTAAAGAAATTTCAAAATATGAGAAATTCGCACGTTTTTGTGAGAATTTTTCACTTTTTACACAGTTCGGACTGTGTATACAAATTCATGGTAGTGAGTAAATCTATGACACAACCGTCGATGAATTCATCAAATCCATGAACCATTTCGGAGTGATCGTCTTCTGTATTGTCTCGCAATCGGTTGATTTTGTTGATGATAGGTTGCAAATTTGAAATCTTGCTTTTCACTCGCATTTTCGAGAACAAAGGTGAAATCGAATTTTCGCGCTTAAAACGATTCGATTTCAGTGAGATATTTTGATTTTTTTTCTCACGAATTGGTGAGTAATTTGTCCACATAGTGGTCACCGGTGGAGAGTGGTGGCCGGAGATGGTGGTGCATGGTTGATATAGGTGAAGGGAGGTAGAGAGGGGCGGCGGAGGAAGGTGGTGGGTGGTCGTTGGTGGCGGTGGAGGGGCTGCGACCCTCTCTCTCTCTTCTTTCTCCCTCTCTGTCTTCATCTTTCTCTCTCTAGCAGATTTTCTCTCTCTTTCTCTCTCTCTATCTAAATATATAGACGGTCCGGCTCTTAAGTGGACCTTAAAAAACGGACTGTGTAAAATGTGAGAATTTCTCACAAAAAATTGGGAAGCGTGTTAAAAGTGAGAAATTTCCTGATTTGAATTTGAAACCCTGATTATATATATATATATACGGGGGCAGTTTTGTCCTTAAAATACTATAGGGACCTATTTCTAGATTCATTTAAAAAAGGAGCCTATTTCTAGTTAGATGCATATATTAGGACTATATATTAAGTTACCCTTTTTTTTTTTTTTAAATTATCACTTTAAGTGACATGACTTTCTCTCATTAATCGCAATAACATCACATGGATAAGAAATGGCTTGGGACATGCAACATTTCTAATTGATTTAGCCTTCTAAAATTAGGAGAACACTTCCATACATTTTCTTAGGTCTTTTTAGTGTTGTTCTCTCTGACCAAAGTGGGTCATCGTGTTAAATTTTTTTTTTTTTTGCGGGGGGGGGGGGGGGGGGGGGGGGGGGGGGGCAATTCAGTGAGAAGGAAAAGTACCAAAGGACCCAAGAAAATGTATGAAAGTGTTGTCCTTAAAATTATTAATGTTGTTTCCCAAATTTCAATCCCAAAATTGGTTTCTCAATGCTTTAACAATTGTTCGCTATGTTGTGGCACTATATGGTTTACCATATACCACTACATGATGTGGAACAAAAGCATTTCAAATCCAAATTTGGTAAGCAGTGCATAACTTTTTTAAAAAAATACCTAGAGGTTTCAAACGGACCGTGCCGGGCCGGGCTTGGGAGAGAAAGGGGGGGGGGGGGAGGGTGTCCGCCCCGGACCGGTGGGCCGGACATCGGGTCGGGCCAGACGGGCTAGCGGGCTTTCTTCAACTTTTGGACTGGACCGTGTTGGGCTTCGGGCCGGGCCAAAGTTTTTCTTCATTTCGGGCTGAGCCGGACCAAGCCGTGGACGGAATGATGGGTGTCTAGCTCGGCTCGGAGTATGTTAACCGGGCCTTGTGGCAGGCCATGGCGAGCTTTTAGCCCAAAAAAGCGGACCGGGCCACCTGGCCCGATTGACACCTCTAATAAATACCAAAAAATTTCAACATCATGTAAACACATGAGATTTTGCCCCGCCCACAAACAGAAACTTGGGCCTACTTTTGGGTTGTAACTTGTAAGCTGTAGTAATAAGTGTTTTTTTGCCTAAGATGGGCCCACTTTTCGGATTTAAAAATGTGAAGCAAAGAAGGGAACGCGCATCAAAGTCAATCATCTTCGAAATCTTTCACATTGTATTCAAAATTCCAGCATTGGCTTATTTTCTTTTCTCTTTTTGAAAACAAAAGGCAAACAAGACCTTAAGAATCCTTTCCCTTTACAAACCACATCCAGACACGACTTAATTGATGTCTGGATTATTTGTTTGCGTCATTTCACAAGGCGGCATAATTGATGTTGAAAAAAGTTAGTGCACTTGCCTTTGCCTAAGAGAGGTAGTTAATTTATTATGATTCTTATTTTACTTAATTTAATTCATACCACTACAAGTCTACAATGAATTCTTTTGGCACATAGTTTATGGATTTAATAACGAAAGTCACACTAAAAAAAGACTTCTTTCTTTGGTTATTATCTCTAATTTGTTCATGGACTCAGTCAAGAAAAGGAAAAGAGAACTTTGAGAAAATTAAAATACTTTTTTTTTTTCTTTTTTCTTTTTTGGTTAGTAAAGAAAATTGTGAATAAAATAGGAAGAAAAATAAAACAAGGTGAAAAAATTAAATTTTTTGAATTTTGTGAGTTCACTGCCTTCCCCTTTTTCTCGCGTTCCTACTTTATTTTGAAAATTGTTAAGTTGTAATGTTATTTAAGCATAGAGAAAAATAATTGGGATTTCCTTCTCGTTTTCTTTCCTTTTCTTTTCCGTTCTCTAAAATTTGCAAAACAAACAAGGGTAAGAAAAATAGAAAAGAAAGGAAAATGTATAAAAATAAAGTGGGAAATAAAGAATGAATTTTACTAGCCATTTACTTCCTTATTTCTTGAGTTACTATTAGATTCCTAATATTTTTTAAATATGAAGAAAAATACTTGTGAAAGGGTTTTATTTTTTACCCTTTCCTTTTCTTATCTTTTTCTAAATTTTCAGACCTTGAACAAATGTGTATTTGAAATTTTATACATGCATGATGCATCCGATGCGAAAACCCTAAATATAAACTAATAATATATCATGACTAATTGAAAAAGAATTAGGAATCAATATATCATATATATTGATACACCCAAAATTATGGGCAGTTTCCTACTCAGTTTGGAAGACTAATGGAAAGTGCAACTGTTTCCTAATCCAATTAGGAAACCCCCACAATTAATGTCAATCAATCCTAATACAATTAGGAAACCTACTTGATTGGTGTCAATCACATCCTAATGGGATTACATTTCCTTATCTATGTATGAGTAGGTCTCTTACATCTATAAAAGAGACCTCTCACCCCCCCATTGGAGGGGCCAATAATCTGTAGTCTACACAGCACCTCTACAAAATTCACCATTATACGCATACTCCCGGCCGGTATTACTGGTAGTGCCGCCCCTCTTTGTTGGCTCACCAGGCTCGCCGGTGATCTGCTAGTGAACGTGCTCAGACACACCCGTGGACGTAGGTACCTTCATTAACAGGGCCGAACCACATACAAAAAATAGTCTCTCACTCTCTCTCCCTCTCTCCTAAATTGCTTTACTTTACTGTTACCAATTTTTGGCATCATCAGTTTGGCGCCGTCTGTGGGAAACGACAATTCTTCTCATCAACAAATTCTTGACTGATCAATATGCCACCAAAGAAGGGAAAGAAGGTTGCGCAGCAGTCCGACCGGGATGTTCCTTCGGCCCCGGCGTCGACTGCAGCAATCCTGACATCTGAGCAAATCACCGCCACCCTCACACAACTCTTGGAAGGCCAGCGTCAAATTCAGCAACAGATCGAAGCACTGCTAGCCAAGCAAAGCAATCCTCTAGTGGCCGGGAAACGACCCGGGAACGTTGCGTACGGTCGAGAACCGATCTTGACCAGACAACGGGCCCGAGCCAACCCGTCCCGTGTTGAGGATGTCAAAGACGTCAGCAATGGGCCTGCTGCCCGAGGGGAAAGGCAAGAGCAAATGGCCCGGGAATCAGTCTTGGGTCACTCGGTCAAGAGCCGAGTCGTCCTTAAGCGAACGGTTACCCGGGGTCATAGCCGAGCCCGATCCCAGAGGACAGCACCCCGCCATGAAAAAGAAGCCTCTTCCACCAACCCGACCAGTTCCTCAGATACCGGTCGGGAAGGAGTGGAAGCCCAAATCAAGGACTTACAGAAGCAGATCGACGGAGTGGCCAAAAAGCTTGGTCAAAACTGTGTTCCGAATCAAGTCAATACCGAGACAGAGTCACCGTTCTTCAGCCAGATCACGAGGTTCTCCATCCCGCGCAAATTCAAGCAGCCTCATCTAGATTCCTACAACGGTTCGGGAAGCCCGGTCGACCACGTCCGGACCTATAAGGCTCAGATGGCCCTAGCCACCAACTCCGATAAGCTACACTGCCTAGCCTTCCCCAGCACTTTGAAAGGCCCGGCCATGCAGTGGTTCTACTCCTTGGAGCCCCGATCGGTCTGCAGTTTCAAACAACTCAGCAAGCAGTTCATCAACCAGTTCGCCGGTATGCATGAGCGGCCAAAGCCAGACATGCAGCTATTGACAGTCAAACAACGGAACAATGAGTCCCTCAAGGAGTTCACCGACCGGTTCAACCAACAGAAGCTTCAAATTCACAATCTGAACGAGACAATTGCCATCCTAGCCTTCTGCTCGGGAGTTCAACACACCAAGTGCGCCGCGTCGTTCCACAAAAACCGACCGAAAACTTTGGTTGAGCTCTCTGAGAGGGTTGGAAAATATATTGACACCGAAGAGTTTCTGAAGACCAAATACACCGAGCAAGAAAGCAACGAGTCTTCCAGAAGTAAGCGAAAGCGAGATCAGCCCGGGAATTCTGACAGTTCATCCGGTTCGCAACGGTCTGAGTCCGGCAATTCCGACCCGACCACCGGTTCACAGCAGTTCGGGTCAGACAGCCCCGACCGGACCTCCAGCTCACAACAGGCATGGTTCGACAGTCCCGACCTGACCTCCAGTTCACATCGATCAGGATCAAGCAGTTCCGGCTTTGCCTCCAGCACATAAAAATCAAGAGCCCGATGATCCTGATCCGACCCCCTGTCTCCATCATTCTAGATGAGCCCGACTACAGTGGTACTTGCCTGATCACCGCGTAAGGCTTCACCGATTGTCAGAGTTCATACAAAGTCCTCGGGCCTAACCCCGAGGCATCTACAAAGTCCTCGGGCATGACCCCGAGGCATCTACGAAGTCCTCGGGCCTAACCCCGAGGCATGCAAAGACCTCGGGCCTAACCCCGAGGCATCTCAAAAGACCTTGGGCTCCGAACCCAGGCACTCAAAAGACCTCGAGCTCCGAACTCAGGCACTAAAAGACCTCGGGCTCCGAACCCAGGCACCAAAGACCTCGGGGTCACGACCGAGGCACCGGCTTCGCTTAGGTCCAACCGACGATGGGGGCAAACCCCCTAGGTGGCCGACGATGGCAAGCTTCAAAAGACCCTGCAACCACCATGTTCCAGGTCGGTTACCTACAGATCATAGCCTCTTTAAGACCCTCGTCTTAGCGAAAGCTTGGGGGGCAAGATGGCGTAGTGAACTAAACAGGTAATCACACCGGGTATCTACAGGCCTCGCGGATAACCAAGTCAAAATCTTGGACAACCCGAGCACCTACAGTACTCAGAGACATTAACTCCACTTAGGTCCAGACCGACGATAGAGGTGACTAAAATCTCTTAGGTTGGCCGACGATAGAGGAGCAAAAGGACCCTAAAGCACCGTGATTTAGGTCGGCTCCACCAACATGGTCAAGCTCTTCTCCCAACAGTCTTGACGAAGGCTAACTGGGCGGAAGACAACCATCCTGGGGAGTTAACAGTAAAAAGGACCCTAGAGCAATACGCTTTAGGTCGGCTTGTCCAACATGGTAAAATCCTTCTACCCACAGCCTTGACGAAGGTTTACGGGCAGAAGATAACCATCCTGGGAGCTAACTCAAGCAAAAAAGACTCCGAAGTAGACCGAGTCTCAACTCTCGGTCACTTCCCGAGCATTCAAAGACTCCGAATTAGGCCGGGTCTCAACTCCCGGTCAGTTCCCGAGCACCTAAAAGTCCCGAGCTAGGCAAGGACTCAACTCTCAGCCAGTTCCCGAGGACTCACCAGGCTCAGAAGCCCCGAGGCAGCTTCCACAGGCACTCAGACAGCGGCAAGTAACATCAAACTGATTTCCAAACTTGCCCCGATATAGCATCTGGCCAATCTTGGAAATGGGGGGCAGCTGATACACCCAAAATTATGGGCAGTTTCCTACTCAGTTTGGAAGACTAATGGAAAGTGCAACTGTTTCCTAATCCAATTAGGAAACCCCCACAATTAATGTCAATCAATCCTAATACAATTAGGAAACCTACTTGATTGGTGTCAATCACATCCTAATGGGATTACATTTCCTTATCTATGTATGAGTAGGTCTCTTACATCTATAAAAGAGACCTCTCACCCCCCCATTGGAGGGGCCAATAATCTGTAGTCTACACAGCACCTCTACAAAATTCACCATTATACGCATACTCCCGGCCGGTATTACTGGTAGTGCCGCCCCTCTTTGTTGGCTCACCAGGCCCGCCGGTGATCTGCTAGTGAACGTGCTCAGACACACCCGTGGACGTAGGTACCTTCATTAACAGGGCCGAACCACATACAAAAAATAGTCTCTCACTCTCTCTCCCTCTCTCCTAAATTGCTTTACTTTACTGTTACCAATTTTTGGCATCATCATATATGCTTTAATAACAACATGGAAATGTACTAATTAGGTGACAATAGAGATTGAGGATGTTATATGTCTACTATAGAATCAATAAAAGTTAGAAAAATCAAAGTCAACTGCGCTAGTAGTTAGAGAAGACATGTTCTTCACGCCCTCCACTGTCTCATCTTTTCTGATCCCTTAATAAACACATCCCCAGAATTTTTCTTTACAATTTCACATGTACCACGGAAAATGCGTCATATACTTCTGTTCACTGCATAACGTGAGTGGAGGGAGAACCTGAATGGGTGGATTTAGCATGTCTATTAATCTTTATTGTAAGTTGCATGGACACATTCAAGAGAGAATGTTTTGCTTTCATATGAAAATTCTTTGGTCATGGTGCACATTTTTTGATTTCTCCATTTATCTACTAGAGTAGTATTTTTTAATTGTTGCTATTATTATTGAATAAAAAAAAGTAGTATGTTGGTCGGACTTACCAACCATATGGATTCTGAATATCTAGTGATTTGATTTTTAAATGTCAATGGGTTTTAGTTAGAGTCCATAAAGAAATTGGGTAAATTACGCTAATGCCTCTTCAACTATGACTTTTTTAAAAATAAAAAAATAAAAATTCCCCCCTCAAGTATAAAATTCAATAAATTTACTCTCTCAACTATTGTATTTTTTTGCTAACACCACTTCAGTTAGGTTGTCGTTTAAAAAAAAAAACATTTCTGTATCATTTGAGCAATATATGATACAAAACTATTGATAACATGATATTTATTTATCTCTCCTTTGAGCTGTTGGAAATTTTAGAAAAAATTATCTTTTGATGCACACATAGTTATCCTTTGTTATACACAAAAGGTTAGGTGATTTTGTTCTAAAATTTTCAACGATTCAACGGAGAGACAAAAATGTCATGTTATTAATTAACACTTTCATTATCATATGTTATTCACATGATACAAAAAATGTTAGTTTTTTAGACGGAATTTTAACAGAAGGGGTGTTAGTAAAAAAAATTTAGTAGTTGAGGGCATCAGTTTGTTGAGTTTTAAAGTTTAGGGGGTATATGAAAAATAGTCATAGTTGAGGGGATGTTACTATAATTTGCCCAAAAAATTAATGATGATGTGATGTTTTAGTTGATCACCTTCCAGGGTTGGCTGCAAATTCATTAAATAATTCATTAAGGATTGTTTAAGTTAAACTGCATGTTATTATCCAGGTTATTTTATAAAGTGTGTCATTAAGATTATATAGTTGGAATATGATCATGACACACTTTGTTAGTGCATTATTATTTGTTAAGACAAATAGTAGCATTTTCAATTGGGGTTTGTTTAATGAAGCTTGTGTTGTTTGTAGAGAAGGAAAATTGAAAAAGAAAGGAATGCAGTTTTCCAAAAAAGTTTCTCCAATACTTGAATCAAAACTAAAAGCTTTACAAAATACTATAAAAACCTCGGAAAAGGTAAAAGAAATAACTCACAAAATGCAAATTTTTTTAAACTTATTTTCATCAAAAAAAAAAAAAGAAAAAAAATAATCTTGTTAGATGTGGCAAAAATTTGAGCTTTCGGACAATTCTGACTCGAGCGACATTCAGCCAAAGCGAGCAAAGTGCAAATTCGCTCGAGTGACATTGGGGGTAGGGGCAGTGACGGCTGGAGTTTTAAAAATCGTCCAAAATTAAGTTGTGTTTCTTTATCTATTGAAATCTTCTAGGTCTTTAATACAGGCAATTTTGGTACAATATAGTAGAAATACATGGTTGTGAGAAGACAGTTGAAAGCATTGTCATTTCCAAATTTATTCATAATGAAGCTTCGTTATATATTGTCGTGGAGGTACACTGATTTCTTCGAACCACATAAATCATTGTGTTCTCTATTGCGTTCTCTTGGTTCACACTATCTTCATTTCAATTCAAATTCAGATTTCTCCTTTCATCTAAAGAACGCTTTTGTGCAACAACTGGTATCAGAACCTACCGATTGACACAATAGACTATATCAAATAGGGGTGAATAAAAAAGACGGGTGAACCAAACCGACCAACCGTACCGATCAATTCGGACGATTTTCTAAAAATCATTCACATTCCACAGATAAAACCAAACCATATCAACCAAAATCGACCGAACCGACCGATATGTACACCCCTAGTAGCACAGGTTGGCACAACACCACCCTATTATCCCCACTGTTTTACATATTAATCAACCTGAGAAAATATTTTCTTTAGTGCTTTATTTTTCCTTTTACTTCATTAAATTTATAAACCAAATGGAATCTAATAGGTGTACAGAGGGATTCTAGTTTATTAGAAGCGTGTTCATTTAAAAAAAAAATTTGTATAAAAAAAAAAAGAAAAAAGCTGAAGCAGTTAATAATGGAAAAGGTGCTGATTAAATTACTCAGCAACCAAACAAAAACTTAAGAAATAGGGTATCCATTAAAGCCTAAGTCCTCCGTTTCATATGCCTATGATTTGCTTAGTGAGTCAGTGACTCGTTGTTGTTTTGTGGGGGGAAAGGTCAAATTGATGGTTGTGAATTGTGATATACTCCATTTTATGTGGTATGAGTCAAAAGAAGAAAGACAGCAGGAGTCTTATTTGCCGCTTTTGAAGACTGATTTGTAAGTTTTCAGGAACAGTAAAAGGTGACAACGACAAGAAGAAAATGCATTTGAAAGGGACTCACGTCTCGGGACCCGGACATACTGGACCGCTGTATGTATGTGGGTCTCACCCGAAAAATTCACTCACACTAATCGTAGAATATCATGTCGGCATACCATGTGGTGCCTTCAATGTACTCAAAAAAAAATTCAATTTCAGAAACGATAAAAACTATGTAAATCAATTTTCTACCATTTCAAAATTTGAGTCCACTGAAAGTAGCCAATGGATAGGTAAATGGTCTTCTTTTTGTTATATTGTAGTCTCTTCATTTTCACCTACAAAATTTCAAATTGATAGAAATGAAAACATATCATATGGAACTTATTTTCTTGGGGATTTTGTTGATGTACTATACAATGAATTAAAAGGCACTCTACATAGGGTTTACACTCAAAACAACAAATATGAGAAACTTTCATTTTCAACTACTGAGAAAAAAAAAATCTATCCCCCCAGGCTAGCATAAATCCACTTCTCATACATCATATGAAAATATACACATCCATGGCCTACAATTCCAAACCCACACACTTAGGGTCCATTTGAGAAATTTGAAAATTAGGTCCTAAATTTTAAGTACTGAAGATTATAAGCTACTGAATTTGAAATACTGAAAACAGTGTTTCAAGTTTTGAAATATACTACATCCAGTGATTATTTTTTGCAGAATTTTTTCACTTAAAATTTTTAGTGGATTTTTTGGCTGCTTGTTCAATTAAGTGATACATTATCAAATGTACTATTAAAAAAAAAAAGTGCTAAAATTTTTTATTTTCACAACTTAATTGGGACACGTGTCACCCAGTGAAGACTTGGGTGAGCAATGATAAACCAAAAAGGGGTGAACAAAAAAGCTCTCAATACTCCAGCTAAAACTGAACGTCGAAATAAATCAAAGAGTGGTACATATGTAAATACAAACATAAATAATAATAATAATAAAATAATTAATTAATTAAAAAAAATTTGAGAGTTACTGCTTATAAAAATTGAGTTTTAACATGTTAACACCAACACTTAAAAGTAGAAGGAAGCAAGTAAGAATTATCGTCTTCTTTTTCCCTTCCAGAAAAGTGATATCTGCATTATTATCAAATAAGTTGGAATGAAAAGGATAGCGTAATTATAATTGGTCAAAATGGATTCCAAAAAGATATAATTCCAAAAAACAAACATTTGAATACGAAAAATAATTGGATTTTAATGGCGGAACTTGCTATGATGCTGGCATCAATCAACAATAGTTAAAATCAATTTTCTAGAGGACAATATGGATACGATTGTATATAAAAGACAAACAAAAGTGTATATTACTATACCGAGAACAGTTTGGTACGTTTGGTGGTTTTGAGTGTATATACTCAAATCATTTTGCCACTTGTCAAGTTGTGAATGGTAAAGAAAGGATAAGTTGAGATGAAGTGATGGCTGACTGACGCGTACTGATGCTGTCTGACGCGCAATAAATGTGAGAGAAACCTGCTATGGCCGGTTCTCATGTGATGCTTGTTCCTTGATCAAGAATGATTGTTCTATGCCATGAAATGTTGTTCCATTTTATATGTTTGTTCTGTGGTGGGAAACAAATGTTCTATGTTACAAATAGTTGTTCTCCGTGAATTGATTTGTGTACTGATCATGATTTACATTTATGTATGAAATCTTTTACAATATGGATATCAGCAAATTTAACTTTTGATGTATAAGAACGAGTGAATTTATTATGGGTAGGTAGTTCCTTTAAATACATTAAATAAATCTCAGTCATATCTAATTTCATCACAACGTTGTTCTTGAGACCAAAAACAGTTGTTCCAAATGCATATTATGCTTGTTCCACTAATAGATAGACTTGTTCCCTCCACAAATTTAATGTTAAAAGCTTTTAGTTGGTATACCTACTAGGTACTTAATAATGGGATTTAAGGTAGGTAGTTGCTTTAATTACAAAAAATATCAGTCATATGAATCCCCAACAGTAATTCATAATTGGTTGACTGAGTAGCACAATATCTCAACACACACTCAGTTGCACAAGATTTCTCCACTGAAGAACACAAACAAAAGTTGAACTTCTACTTATAGGTATTTTCCTAAACAACACTAGCTGTATATTTTTATTCAAATAAGCAGTTAACTTTCCTCATATTCATCTTGTTTTAGTTATTTTTTGTTTGATTTATTGATTTGGTTGATATTATAGTTTGTTTATGGAATGTATGTAATAAGTGTTTATGATTAAGCAACAAATTTTTTTTTTAGAAAAAACAAAACAAAGAAATATGGAATGAATGTTTATGATTAAGGAAAAATATTTCATTAGCTTCAAAGAAAAGAAATAAATGTATGGAATAAATGTTTATGATTAAGCAACAAGTTTTATTATTTAAAAAAAAACAAAAAAATATGGAATGACTGTTTGGCGATTCATAGAGCAACATTTGATTTGCTCGGAACAACATTTGATGAAAATAGAACAACATTTTTCTATCATGGAACAACATTTCATTTTCATGGAACAATATTTGATGCTCATGGAACAATATTTTACGGTCCATAGAACAACATTTGATTAAAATAGAACATCATTTTCTGATCCATAGAACAACATTTGACGATGCATGGAACAACATTTGATTTACACGGAACAACATTTGCTGCTCGTGGAACAACATTTGACGATACATGGAGCAATATTTGATTTCCATAGAACAACATTTTATGATCCATAGAACAACATTTGACGATGCATGGAACAACATTTGATATACACAGAACAACATTTGCTACTCGTGGAACAACATTTGACGGTCCATGGAACAACACTTGATTTACACGGAACAACATTTGATGCTCATAGAACAACATTTGATGGTCCACGGAACAACATTTGATTTCCATAGAACAACATTTTACCATCCATAGAACAACATTTGACAATGCGTGGAACAACATTTGACTTACACGAATGACGGAACAACATTTGCTGCTCGTGGAACAGCATTCGACGTTACATGGAACAACATTTGATTTATACAGAACAACATTTGATGCTCATGGAACAACATTTGACGGTCCACGGAATAACATTTGATTTCTATAGAACAACATTTTACGGTCCATGGAACAACATTTGACGGTCCATGGAACAACATTTGATTTACACGGAATAATATTTGCTGCTCGTGGAACAACATTTGACGGTCCATAGAACAACATTTGATTTACACGGAACAACATTTGATGTTCATAGAACAACATTTGACGCTCATAAAACAACATTTGACGGTCCACGGAACAACATTTGATTTCCATAGAACAACATTTTACGATCCATAGAACAACATTTGACGATGCATAAAACAACATTTGATTTACACGGAACAACATTTGCTGCTCGTGGAACAATATTTGACGGTCCATGGAACAACATTTGATTTACACGGAACAACATTTGATACTCAGGGAACAACATTTGATGGTCCATAAAACAACATTTGATTTTCATAGAACAACATTTTGCGATCCATAGAACAACATTTGACGGTCCATGGAACAACATTTGATTTACACGGAACAGCATTTGCTGCTCGTGGAACAACATTTGACAGTCCATGGAGCAACATTTGATTTACATAGAACAACATTTTACGATCCATAAAACAACATTTGACGATGCATGGAACAACATTTAATATACACGGAACAACATTTGCTGCTCGTGGAACAACATTTGACGGTCGACGGAACAACATTTGATTTACACGGAACAACATTTGCTGCTCATAGAACACCATTTGACGGTCCACGGAACAACATTTGATTTCCATAGGACAACATTTTACAATTCATAGAACAACATTTGACGATGCATGAAACAACATTTGATTTATACGGAGCAACATTTGCTGCTCGTGGAACAACATTTGACGGTCCATGGAACAATATTTGATTTACACGGAACAACATTAGATGCTCATAGTACAACATTTGACGGTCCACGGAACAACAATTGATTTCCATAGAACAACATTTTACGATCCATAGAATAACATTTGACGATGCATGGAACAACATTTGATTTACACGGAACAACATTTGCTGCTCGTGGAACAACATTTGACGGTCCATGGAACAACATTTGATTTACACGGAACAACATTTGATGCTCGTAGAACAACATTTGACGGTCCACGAAACAACATTTGATTTCTATAGAACAACATTTTACAATCCATAGAACAACATTTGACGATGCATAGAACAACATTTGATTTACACGGAACAACATTTGCTGCTCGTGGAACAACATTTGACGGTCGATGGAATAACATTTGATTTACACGGAACAACATTTGATGCTCATGGAACAACATTTGATGGTCCATGGAACAACATTTGATTTCCATAGAACAACATTTTACGATCCATAGAACAACATTTGACGATGCATGGAACAACATTTGATTTACATGGAACCACATTTGCTGCTCGTGGAACAATATTTGACGATCCATGAAACAACATTTGATTTACACGGAACAACATTTGATGCTCATAGAACAACATTTGACGGTCCACGGAACAACATTTGATTTCCATAGAACAACATTTTACGATCTATAAAACAACATTTGACGATGCATGGAACAACATTTGATTTACACGGAACAACATTTGCTGCTCGTGGAACAACATTTGATATACATGGAACAACATTTGATGCTCATGGAACAACATTTAACTGTCCATGGAACAACATTTGATGCTCATGTGACTCTACTTTTGAGAGGATATTGATCCCTTCGTTCCAAAATACGTGTCCACCTTTCATTTTTTGAATGTTCCAAAATAAGCGTCCACTTTTAAAAGTCAAGTACAACTTTTACATAAATGTCCTATAATATCCTTAAAATAAAGACAAATCACATTTATGTGTGGTCAAAAAATGACTACAAAAGTTAAACACCTATCACATTAAGGATAAAATAGAAAAGTTTTTATCTAATGAAGCAAAAAAATGAATATAATATATATTTCTTAAACAATGTGCAAACTTATAGTGGACACTTATTTTGGAACGGAGGGGAGTAGTACTTTCACTTTTGTCCAAAATACAAGGGGGTTAAGTGTCTACTTTTGAACCACAGGGGATAAAGTGGAAATGGGCCTAACCACAGAGAGGTAAAATGTAATTAACCCATAAAAATAATATAACTATATATTATACAAAATACTGCAAAAAAATAAATACATAAAATTTAAAAATACTTTCCTATGCATCACACGAGTTTTGATTCTTAGTATTACCATAATTCCACCTAGTTATCAAAGTAGGAATGTTTTAGGAAACCACATACTCTTATTTGACCTATAAGATAAAAGTTTAAATTGAAAACATACTACCATTTAAACTCAATACATATGGGATATGTATTATGTGGCACATACAGATAAATAAATGTGTCAAATACAATTTATCCCCTATGGTTGGACTCATTTTTACTTTACCCCTTGCTACAAAAGTGGCCACTAACCCTTGTGGTTTTGGACTAAACTAAAACTGTTAACTTTTTTCACAAAATTGATGAAAATTCTATAATAGGCCACAAACATACTTAACTTAGCCCCCTCCGTGAAGATAATTTTGTGGTTAATCCCCTATGTGGAGATAATGCTACCATTTGATCCAGCCAAGTGAGGCTAGATTTTTACTCCTAAACTATTAAATCAGTTCTAAACTTACGCACAAACAGCCTTATTCAAATCTATCATGATTTCTATTACACTCCAAATTAAAAGACATAAGAAGTATAAAAACAGCCTCCTAGGATGTCTCTTGCCTCTAACTAGCATAGTCAAAGTACCCTGGCTGCTCCTGACCTAGAAAACCTGGACAAAGAGTCCAGGACGCATCGACGCCGTCAGCTTATGCAAGCTGGTGAGCAAAATAAACGTATGCTCGCAATGTATATATAAGCATATAAGACAACAGTGCAATTAAAGTGATAAAATAATAATTTCAAGGTTCCAACTTGAACATAAGTCATAGGGGATAATAATAAACAATAAATATGCGACCGTGCATGAACCATGTGACATCTCATCTTTCTGACTCTTTTCTCTCGACAAACTCGATTCAAACACCCCATTACCTTAGATACCGGGAATAATATCCGCTCGATACCTAGGTCGCACACAACCAACCATCGCTTCAGATACCAGGAATAATATCCGCTCGATATCTAAGTCGTACACTACGCTATCGCCGCAGATATCAGGAATAATATCCGCTCGATATCTGGGTCGATCACAACCAACCATCGCTTCGGATACTAGGAATAATATCCGCTCGATATCCGAAACGAGCACCTTAGATACCAGGAATAATATCCGCTCGATATCTAAGTCTTACACTTCGCTATCGCCGCAGATATCAGGAATAATATCCGCTCGATATCTGGGTCGATCATAACCAACCATCGCTTCGGATACCAGGAATAATATCCGCTCGATATCCGAAACGAGCACCTTAGATACCAGGAATAATATCTGCTCGATATCTAAGTCATACACTACGCTATTGCCGTAGATACCAGGAATAATATCCGCTCGATATCTGGGTGGATCACAACCAACCATCGCTTCGGATACCAGGAATAATATCCGCTCGATATCCGAAACGAGCGCCTTAGATACCAGGAATAATATCCGCTCGATATCTAAGTCGTACACACTGTCGCCTCCAATACCTGGAATAATATCCGCTCAGTATTGGAACCACACACCAGACCACCACTCTTTACTCTTTTCACGCATTCTCACACACATGCATGTTGACTCAACCTCGACCCTAATATGTATGTCAATATTCACAATTCATAACATCAGTTATTAATCTCGAAGCTGTATAATCGTATGAACATGAATCTCAGGCTTAATCGTTCTTATAAATCTGTTTCTTAAACATAAGCTTTTAAAACAGTGTATCTGTCAAACAGTTCCTTATACGAAAATACACAAACTGCCGAAAAAATGCATCATCGAGCGAGCGGGCCGCGCGCGCGCGATCTTGCCTTTTTCCTAAAATCTGTTAAAAAATAGTTTTCTGCCCAAAAATGCACAGCTCGCCCGAGCGAGGGGTTGCACGAGTGGGTCGCGTGGGCGATTAAGCCTTTTTTCGTAAAATCTGTTAAAATTTAATTCTGCCAAAATCTGTACAGGTCGCGCGAGCGATCCGCGCGAGTGAGCCTCCCACGAGCGGGTCGCGCTCGCGAGTTGTCACAGAATGTCATCTTCTTCGTTTTCTCCCCTGTTTCGATTTTAAAACTGAAACTATACCCATTTCTGTTTTCTGTTTCAAATATGTTATGTAATATTTGGTTTTCTTTGGTTTTTCGGGTAGATTAAGAATACGCGATCAATTTAAACAAACACGGATTGAATCTCTCGATTTTCACGATTTAAGTTAGAGTGACAAAACTTCAAATCATCAATACGTCGCCATACTGATGAATTAAGTCGTAGGATTGGAACCGTAGCTTATTGGGACTATTCACAATTTACACCGTAATGTGTGCACCACAAAGGATATGAACAATAATTTAGTCCACAATTTACCCCTCTCCTCTCTCTCTACTGTATATACATATATACTGTTGGAAATTGAAGGATGAAACTATGATATTTTGGTTGAGGCGAGCAATGTATTGCACTGTCCTTAAGAACAATTCCGCCCCTCTAAGTCAATGACTCGATGCACAAGGTCACAACGCTATGTTCTCCAGGATTCAGCAACCAACTCTTCCAAACATGCACTTGAATTGGAAGAGTAAACTGAGTGCTCAGAAATTGCTCCAGAAAATCAATGAAGAAAGAAAAGGAGAGTAGAAGAAGATTATGTTTTTTGTTGTTGTTTTATCTAAAACTGGGTTGAGTGGGATCATATATATAGCAAACAGATTGAGATTATAATGACTCTCCAACAGTCATATATTGAATTAAAACAGTTTAATACTCCAACAGTCATATATATATATTAGGATGTGCAGAAACTTCAACAGTCATATAGAGATTTTTGGCATGTGCAGAATATTTCAACAGTCCAAAAAAATTAATACCAGTTGCAAAAACGTGACAGTACCACCCCTATGCGCGAGTGTACAATTCTAAGTGCATTCGTGTCCGCAGGACGTGCACGCGCAAGTCACAATTTTTAAGCCAAATCGGAAGGTCCGAACCCAAGATTGCACCCCCCCCCCCCCCCCACCCCCTGCGCGCGTGTGAGAGAGCATTTCCCCAATACAAGCTTACTAGCTTATGAAAGGAGAGTGTATAAAAGGAGTAGAAAACTCTTGTAAAATTTCAATGTGGGATAGAAGTATAAATCAAACTTTAGCTTGGTTTGGGTTTTTAAAATAAAGAGGCCCATGGCCCAATTGCTAGGTTTTAGCAAATACTATAACCCAAACAAATAAATAACCCACACATATTTAAACCCAATAAACTAATCCAACAATCCCCCTCTATTTCAAAAATTCAAACAAACAAAAAAAAAATAATGGAGCATGAGACCTCAATGCATCAGAACTGGTGCCTTTAGGGCTATGAACCAGTCCCTAGGAATATAAGAAGTGATATTACAGGAATCTGGTGAAATAACATTTCTATGAACCATAATCCCTTTATCGTAAATCAATCGTCTTACACCCACATTGATCTCTCGGAATCTGAGCAACTCTAATCGGTTTGGCGCCTCTAGGCCCTGCGCCTGTCCTGGTTTTTCATAAGTGCTCTAGAAAACTTGCCTAAGTTTTCATAGAAAGCGGCCCACTTTCACACTTATATAGGTGAATTCATCAAGTATGTATTGCAATTAAATATACCATCCAAATAATATGGACTATGATTTTCATTAAGAGTTTAACTCAACCTTTACACATTGCAATTGCACTATACACCATAGGAATGGACAAAAGATAATTAAATTATAGTGCATCTCAAATCAACCAATGACTTGTTATTACCCATATGAACCTATTTCTTGGGTTCTCCAATTACATAGGTTGGGTTACCATCATTATTGATTTTTGTTATAGGCATAAGCCCCATTCCCCTCGATGTTTCATACACTAGTTTTCTCCCTAGTGGTTTTGTTAAAGGGTCAGCCAAATTAACTTCCGACCTTACAAAATTAAGAGATATTACTCCATCATCAAGCAGCTGCCTTACAATATTGTGTCTTAGGCGTATATGCCTACTCTTGCCATTATAGGACTTATTCATAGCTCGACCAATGGCGGCCTGGCTATCACAGTGTAAAGATACCGATGGAATTGGCTTATTCCAAATAGGAACATCTGCTAAGAAGTTTCTTAACCACTCAGCCTCGGTACCAGCTTTCTCAAGAGCCACAAACTCCGATTCCATCGTTGACTTAGCTGTGCAAGTTTGCTTGGACGACTTCCAAGAAGCAGAACCTCCACTAAGTGTAAAGATAAACCCACTAGTTGATTTCGTCTCATCTGAATCTGAAATCCAGTTAGCATCGCTATATTCTTCTAAAACTGCAGGCAAACCAGAATACATTAATCCATAATTATTTGTTCCTTTTAAATATTTAAGTATTCTGTTTAAGGCTGTCCAATGCTCTCTATTTGGACTTTGGGTATAGCGACTCAACCTACTAACAGCATATGCAATGTCAGGACGAGTACAATTCATCAAGTACATTAAACTACCAATGACTTGTGCATACTCGTTCTGAAAAACACTAGCTTCTTTATTCTTCTTTAATTTAGAATTAGCATCATATGGAGTAGAAACAGATTTACAATCAAAATGATCAAATTTTTTTAAAATTTTCTCCACATAATGCTCTTGTGAGAGAATAATCCCTCTATTAGATTTTCTTATTTTAATACCAAGTATTAAATCTGCCTTACCCATATCTTTCATATCAAAGCTAGAAGAAAGAAAACTTTTAGTTTCAATCACAACATCTAAACAAGTACCCATAATAAGCATGTCATCAACATATAGGCAGATAATAACACCAACATAGCCATCAAATTTACTATAAACACATTTATCTGCCTCATTGATCAAAAAACCATTAGATAATAAAACTTGATCAAATTTTTCATGCCACTGTTTTGGTGCTTGCTTAAGACCATACAAAGATTTTACAGGTTTACAAACTTTATGTTCATTACCAGAAACAACATATCCTTCCGGTTGATCCATATAAATTTCTTCATTCAAATCACCATTTAAAAAAGCCGTCTTAACATCCATTTGATGAATTACCAAGTTATGAATAGCAGCTAAAGCAATTAAAATTTGAATAGAAGAAATTCGAGTTACAGGAGAAAAAGTATCAAAATAATCAATATCTTTCTTTTGTGAATATCCTTTAGCTACCAATCTAGCTTTATATTTATCAATGGACCCATCAGGTTTAAGCTTCTTTTTAAAAATCCATTTGCATCCAATAGCTTTAGAACCAGGAGGTAGGTCCACTAACTCCCAAGTATGATTATATAAAATAGACTCTAATTCATTGTTAATAGCTTCTTTCCAAAAGGTTGAATCATGAGAAGTAATAGCTTGTGTGTAAGTAAGAGGATTATCTTCAACAAGAAAAGTATAAAAATCATCTCCTAGATTTGTTTCTTTTCTAGCACTTTTACTCCTTCTCAATTCAACTTTAACATTTTCATTATCAACAGACTCATCCAAAGAAGCAATTTTAGGTACATGAGCAATTTTATCTACACGAGTTTTTAAAGGGAAAACATGCTAAAAAAAGTCTGCATCCTTAGATTCAACTATTGTATTGGGATCCATAACATCACTTTTAACAACTAAGAATCTATAAGCAGCACTATTATAAGCATAACCAATAAACATGCAATCAAAGGTTTTAGAACCAATTTTCCTCTTTTCAGGTTCAGGTAATAAAACCTTAGCTAAACAACCCCAAACTTTTAAATATTTTAAATCTGGTGCATAACCTTTTCATAATTCATAAGGTGTTATACCAGTTTTCTTATAAGGTACTCTATTTTGAATAAAGCATGCAGATAAAATACCTTCTCCCCATAAATTAGGAAGAGCTCCAGAACTAATTAACAAAGCATTCATCATTTCTTTTAAAGTTCAATTTTTCCTTTCGGCTACTCCATTAGAGGCAGGAGAGTAAGGAGGTGTAGTCTCATGAATAATACCATGTTTCTCACAAAAATCACTAAGTAGTCCATCTTCATATTCTCCTCCTCTATCGGACCTAAGTCTTTTTATCTTTTTATTCAACTGATTTTCAACTTCTGATTTATATTTAATAAACATATCGCATGCTTCATCTTTAGATCGAAGTAAATATAAAACAGTATATCTAGAGTAGTCATCTACAAAAATAATATAATATTTTTTACCACCTCTAGTCATCGTATTTTTTAAGTCACCTAAGTCAGAATGAATTAATCCTAACAATTCAGATTCTCTTTTCACAGATTTGCAAGACTTCTTTGTTGATTTGGATTCAACACATATTTCACATTTCACATTACTAGAATCTGTCATGTTATAAATTAATCCTAATTCTTTCATTTTTTTTATATACGACATATTCACATGTCCTAGTCTAGCATGGCACAAATCAAAAGAGTCCACCATATAAACAGAAGAAGATGCAATATCATTAACAACATTAAGGACATTCAAAATAAACAGTCCTTGGTTACAGTACCCCTTACCAATAAACATACCATTCTTAGTCATAACTATTTTATCGGACTAAAAAATAAGCTTAATTCCAACCTTACCAAGCAAAGCAACCGACACCAAATTAGCACGAATATTAGAAACATGTAACACATCACTAAGAGAGAAGGTTTTTCCTGAAGTGAGTTTAAGAAGAACTTTCCCTTTACCAACCACCGGTGCAGCAGAAGAATCTCCCATAAAAACTTGCTCTTCACCATTTTTAAGAGGAGTATATGAGTTGAAGGCATTTCTGTCTCCACAAATGTGTCATGTTGCTCCAGAATCAATGACCCAATCCTTGGAAGTTGCAGCCATTAGGACTTGTGAAACAGTGGCAGCAATTACATCTCCATCATCCGCTTCCACCAAATTTGCCTTAGGAGGAGGAAGAGGCCCCTTTCTGAATTTGCATTGGGAGGCATAGTGACCTGGGTTTCCACAAACAAAGCAATTTCCTTTCTTCTTGAAAGAAGGAGGAGGAGGAGCTTGGAAGCTCTGATTAGTCTTATTTTTATTAAATTTAAAAAAATTATTTTTTCCTTTGAAATTTTGTTGGGAACGAAATTGAGGTTTACTTGAACCACCCTCTATCAAATTAGCCTTGGAAGCAATTTCTTTAGCAAGAATAGCTTTGTCCCTAAGCCTATTCTTTTCTTCAATACGAATGTGGACAATAATATCTTCAAGAGTCATGTGCTTCCTCTTGTGTTTAAGATTATTTTTATAATCTTTCCATGACTCCGGCAACCTCTCAATAAGAAATCCGGCAATAAAAGTTTCGGGCAAAGTGATTTCTTCAATTTTGAGATCATTGACAAGCACGTGAAAATCATGTATTTGGGATGAAACATCTTTTTCTTCATTCATTTGGAAATTCGAAAAATTGCCTACGGCATACTTTTGATTTCCAGCATCTTCTACTATATATTTTTTATGTAACAAATCCCATATTTCTTCCGCATTTTTATAGTTGCAATATATGTCAAACAATTCATTAGAGAGGGTGCTATGAATTGTATGACAACATATTTTGTTACCTTTCTCCCAAATCAGAAAATTTTGCTCATATTCTTCGGACCCAAGGATCGGTTGCTTTTCTGTCAGAATATGTGCCAAGTTGTGCACGTCCAAAGTGGAATGCACCTTTTGTTGCCAACGCTTGAAACATGTACCATCGAAGCGATCAATCTTGGAAACATCAAGCAGTGACTTCGCAGCAATCATAGCAGCATCCATATTGTTCTTAAGATTGTTGGAAATTGAAGGATGAAACTATGATATTTTGGTTGAGGCGTGCAATGTATTGCACTGTCCTTAAGAACAATTCCGCCCCTCTAAGTCAGTGACTTGATGCACAAGGTCACAACGCTATGTTCTCCAGGATTCAGCAACCAACTCTTCCAATTGGAAGAGTAAACTGAGTGCTCAGAAATTGCTCCAGAAAATCAATGAAGAAAGAAAAGGAGAGTAGAAGAAGATTATGTTTTTTGTTGTTTTATCTAAAATTGGATCGAGTGGGATCATATATATAGCAAACAGATCGAGATTATAATGACTCTCCAACAGTCACATAATTCAATACAGAAATTAAATAATGACTCCAACAGTCATATATTGAATTAAAATAGTTTAATACTCCAACAGTCATGTATTTATTAGCATGTGCAGAAACTTCAACAGTCAACGTGACAGTACCACCCTTATGCGCGAGTGTACAATTCGAAGTGCATTCGTGTCCGCAGGACATGCACGCGCAAGTCATAATTTTTAAGCCAAACCGGACGGTCCGAACCCAAGATTTGCACCCTCTCCCTGCGCGCGCGTGAGAGAGCATTTCCCCAATACAAGCTTACTAGCTTATGAAAGGAGAGTATATAAAAGGAGCAGAAAACTCTTGTAAAATTTCAATGTGGGATAGAAGTATAAATCAAACTTTAGCTTGGTTTGGGTTTTTGAAATAAAGAGGCCCATGGCCCAATTGCTAGGTTTTAGCAAATACTATAACCCAAACAAATAAATAACCCACACATATTTAAACCCAATAAACTAATCCAACATATACATGCATACACACCATATATATGGGTTTAAATTTTTTATTTTTTGAACAAATTCATATTCATATATATATACATATGTCCATATATTATACATTATATCTATGTATACACATAGTACAGAGAGGAGAAACTAGAGAGAGAGATGTGTGTAATTTAGTTAAATGATAAACAAAGTAAGGGTAAAATAGCAAATTCATGCTAAAATGGAGGTCTGTGTAATTTTGCTACAGGGGAGGTTCATGTAATTTCGCCAAACCTCATGAAAGGTCTGTATGTTACGATTGAGGTATGTTACAATTGTAAGGGTCACTTAACCTTAGGTAATATCCTAATGCAAGAAGGAATGTTGTTAGGGGGTCATTCGACCGGTCGAAGTGACCTCTGCTTTGAAGGATTATTGCCGAGGGGTCATTCGACCGGTCGAACGGGGCATCTCGACCGATCGAAATGCCCCCTGCATGTTTTATTTTTCTACCACTTTCGAAAATTATTTAAATATTTTGATTGGTTCTTAGGGTACCCTTGGGACCCCTTTGAATATTAATTTATTTGTTTCAAAATATAATTATGTTTTTAAATTTATCCGGATTTTACTAACTTCGGGTGTATTGTTTCAAAGGAGCGATTACTCATTGTTATCTTTAAAGTTCTTTTTCCGCTGCTACAACTTTTAAATGAGTAGGAAGAGCCTCGGTGGCGTGCCGCAAGACCTAGATTCATATGCGTGGATTTAGAGCGTGACAGTAAATTCGTAAAAAAAAACAAAGCTTTGAGCAGTTAGCACCATATAATTATTAATATTTCTCTACGGTATGTATCTATATTAGGAATTAAACGATAAGGAATAGAAGATTAAATTCCTATTTGAATTGGCAACAACTCTCTCCGCGTCGTAGGCATATATTTGAATCAACTTCCTCTAATACAATTAATTAAGGGGGGGGGGGGGGGGGGGACCCTCTGTCCTATATTAAGAGGCATTTTTGGAAATTCCAATTTTATAAGGGTACATCTTTGAATCTTTGATTGTTGTAAAAATTTACAACTCTCCACTATTATCCTTTTTGAAAATCAAAATTCTAGTATCAAATCAAAGAAAAAGTGAGAGAATTTTTGAGTAGAGGGTAAATTTGAAAAATTTGTAGTAAAAGTATATTGAATTTTCAAAGAAACTCTTAAATGGGACATCAAAACAATGGAATCAAGTACTCTTAATTTTGGAAACAGTATACATGCTCAATTTTGTGGTGTCATTTATATTACTAGCAAACTTTGCAAATTGAAAAACTTTCGAGGGCATTTGTTATAGTATCATATGAAGGGCATATTCGTCCGGACAATGCCTCATCCGAAAAATATTCCAAATCCATCTATATTGGTTTTGGCATAGTAGAGTCAAGACATCCTAGCAGAGAAAAAGGAGAGGGAAGAGAGAAGGTAAGGGGATGTGGGTAACCGGCTAGAGAGGTGAGGGGTTGGGTTTTGGGCCAAAACCAAAATGGTTTTTCATTTTAAGGTGTGGTGTTTGGTTGGATGGTTGAGATTACTCCAAGACATCATCCAAGGATCCTAGTTCATTTTGGTGTACCTACACCAATACTACCTTGGTGTACCAAAGTGATCTCCTTACTATACATCCACAAACAGTACAATATACCTTTAAATGTTATAGGAGTAGAGACTGTAGAGTAATACTATGCTTCCGAAATTTCTATTCCAAAAGTGCTTCTCAATTGATATTCAGTGGGGCCAAGTCTAATATAGTGGGACTAGTTGAATTTGTTGGGAATTTAACACGTGGAACCAAATTCCCCCAAATAAACACACACATATAAGCAGTAATAAACATGCACACCAAAGAAAAGACACACAAATTTTTACGTGGTTCGGCCAAACACCTGCCTACGTCCATACCCGAGAGATCCATTCTTTCACTATTGAGTAAAACATGGTACAAGTTACATGGATTAAATCCCATAATCCAAATACAAGACCCTTGTACACTCCCCACTCAATACCCCCAAAGAACCTGACTCAATTAATCACTGTAACATAGAGAAATCATAGAGATAAAGAAATACCCATCCCTACCTCACATCCCTATCATTGTGAACAACCCTCACAGAAAATCTCAATGATTAATATCTCTCTCACCCTAGACCATGCACCCCCATGAGGGGAGACACCCAACTTGGTACACCAAGGGCTCCCTAAATTCCTACACAACATCCTTATATATAGAGTTTGCAACTCATTACTTATTGGACAAGTAATACAACTCTATCACAAAGGAAACCGAATCACAATAGGAATCTAGCCAAATCACAATCTTTAAATTAATGGGATTGTCCTACATTTGATATAATCCCAACAATCACCTCCTCTATCACTTGTTGGGAAACTGTCCAATCATTCTATCACAGATGACTAGCACCCCCTCAACCGGAGTACCCACAAAGCTGACAACTTTGTCACCATTTGCCATTGACCGTCTTCCATACCAGCAAGCACACCTCGAATCAATATGGTCTCAGCACCTCCAATTCGTCGAACCGTGGCCAATATATGTGCAGCTGCCCCGAGTTAATTATACACATTAACTCCACGAGAGAAGAGCCTCGACCTCTTCTTCTCCCAAAGATGGATTTCCCCTCACCATCGTCTGAACCGTGAACAGACCATCAACGCACTCACTTATATAAGAATTTTTCATCGAGGACTTGGGAGTACTACTCTACCAACCAGACGACCCAAACCATCCATACTTCTCTCAACCGCTATGTGTGGTTTCAACAACAATATTAGATTCCTCTGCAACTTTGGGATCAATATCACACTACCCAAATAGCGAACCTGCTCCAAAAATATTTGATCAACGTTCCTATGTGCAGTGTCCTAACAATTACCTCTGGCGGATAATTGCGCCTGTGTCTGCCCTCGTCTTCTTGGAACCCATCAAATTATTTTCTCCAGAAGCACATACTTACCGTACTCGGAATCTAACAACCCAAGAGAAATGCCCGTATGAGTAAAATGTGAGAAACTCTCCACCATACACAACCTGTTACAATCACAGTAACATCAAAATAATATTTTGGCCCTAGATCCCAACCTGCTGTAATACATATAGGATCTATTCCCAAGAAAAATAAATTCCAATCAGTACATAATCTCACAAATTTGCACCCACCAATGAATCCGTAGCGCTTGAAAAACCTTAAGAAGCATCTCTTACCCGAATTTCAAGTAACATAGCTATTCATACTAACTACTTGAAATTCTAACCAATCTGTATGTCATCATCTTCAACACGTACGCCAGACCACCCTTGGCCACATCACGTCACCATCATCGCTGCATCATCGGATTTCCTTTTTTTTTTTTCCCTTCTTCTGCTTCTCTTTACCATCGTGCTGCTATTCCACTACCACCATGTGCTCTGTCTACCATGATCTTACCACCATGGCTCTGATGCCACTTGTTGGGAATTTAACACGCGGAACCATATTCCCCCAAATAAACATACACACATAAGCAGTAATTAAACATGCACACAAAAGAAAAGTCACACAGATTTCTACGTGGTTCGGACAAACACCTGCCTACGTCCATACCCGAGAGATCCACTCTTTCACTTCAAAGCCTTGTACAAGCCTTATTGCACAAGAATGTCTTTTACTCTTCTCTGCTAGAGAGTAAAACTGCCCTTTCCATTGAATTGGTCTATCGTAAATTGTGAGTTGATCATCGCCTTCATGGTGAATTGACTGGTACACCGAACCTTGGCTCTCATACCACTTGTTGGGAATTTAACACGGGGAACCAAATTCCCCCAAATAAACACACACACACATAAGGAGTAATTAAACATACACACCAAAGAAAAGACACACAGATTTCTACATGGTTCGACCAACAGAATTTTGATTGAAAGTTGTTCACCTGGCCCCACTACCACATCATTGGAGAAGCACTTTTGAGATAAAAATTTGGGAAGCATAGAATTACTCATAGGAATAATATAATGGTTTTACTAAGTATCAGTGACATAGTCATCAGTCATCG
This sequence comes from Hydrangea macrophylla, assembly GCA_033977485.1. Classification (NCBI taxonomy): domain Eukaryota; kingdom Viridiplantae; phylum Streptophyta; class Magnoliopsida; order Cornales; family Hydrangeaceae; genus Hydrangea; species Hydrangea macrophylla. The sequence continues at coordinate 64,439,585 of CM066998.1, forward strand.
CCCTTCGATTATTGATTCACTAACCTCATTTATAGATTGATGGAATCCGACAGAAGATAAGAGCGTATGAAGTTCTGGAATATAAATGTGGGTTGTTTCGGCTGTGGAAGATCTATTTCACTGCTGAGCATGAAAACTGTAGCCGACATCGTTGGCCTGTCCTTGGGATGGTCCTGAACACAGAGAAGCCCGACATGTATGCATCTCATGGCTTCTAATTGGGAGGATGAGTCAGTCAGTGCTTCATCCATAACTCTAATACTCTGCACTCACTCCATAATGCCCACGCCTGGAAAAATTCCACATAATCTTGATGAGAAAGTAAGGCTCTATTTGGTTCATGGATTTAGTGAGTTTGGTTCATGGATTTAGTGAGAGAAAAGAAAAGAAAACAATGGAGATAATGCTTTTCTTCGTTTGGTTAACAAGGAAAAGAAAATAGGGTGAAAATTAAATCATAATTTTTTGCTTTTTGTGAGTCACTTCCTTTACTCCTTAAGTCTTAACTAAAGTTCACAGAAGGTAAATAGTTTTCCTTAGGCTTTGTTTGGTTCTTGGATTTAGTGAAAAGAAAACATGGAAGAAAACAATTTTCTTTGTTTGGTTAATAAGAAAAATGACGAGAAAAATAGGAAAGAAAAGAGAAATAAGTTAAGAAATAAATTAAATATTTGAATGTTGTGAGACATTTACCTACCTTTATTCAAATATTACAATAATATTTTAGAAATTTTTTGTTTTTCATGTTATTTAATCATGAAGGAAAACACAAGGGGACTATTTTTCCTTCTTGTTTTCCCTTCCCTTTTCTTTTCCTTCACTAAATCCAAGAACCAAACAAAGTCTTCGTGTTTTCCTTTACTTTTTATGATTCCACCACGGAGTCCATGAACCAAATAGAGCCTCAGTGATAGAAATTAAAGTAAAAGAAAACACTTTTTTTCCATTTGGCTGATAAAGAAAAAAGTGAGGAAAATAGGAAGGGAAAGAAAACACGGTGGACAATGAGTAAAACTTTTAAATTTTGTAATTCATTTCCTTTCCTCTTTTGTTGATTTCATATTATATGTTGGAAGTTTTAATTTCCAATGTTAAGTGAACATGGAGGAAAACATAGTGAAATAGCTTTGCTTGTTTTCTTTTTGATTTTCCTTTTCCTTCTCAAAATCTGCAAACCAATCAGCGCCTTGAAGATTGAAATGATAAATTAAGATAAGAAAGTGGTTGGAATCAACTTTGAGGTGGGACAAAAAACTTACATAACCAAGAAGATTTAGATATTTTTCATCACCATGGAAACTGGTATTCTTCGTGCCGCTAACAATCTCTAGTAATAGAACTCCAAAGCTAACGACATCAGGCTTCTCGAAAAATATGCCTCCCACGACATATTCAGGTGATGTGTAGCCTCTGCATTTTATTATAATTCGAATATAGTTAGTAATTGGATGTGATATTTAACGGTATTACTGGTTTGAAGTTTAATGTTATATTTGTGGTATATTTCATCTTATAATTTCAGACGCATTGAAATATGTTGCGAATATGACCTGTAACATACACAATGCAAACACACATAGAAAATAAGAAACAAACAAACCACGACACAAGATATACCCTGTGGTTCGGCCAAAATTGCCTACGTCCACAGTCTCTCACACCAGTTCACTATGATAAAAGAACAGAAAGGATTACAAGTTTTCTCTCTCAAAAAACAGCACTCAACACACTGTGGCTGCACATAGAAGGGATAGTATATCCCATAAGGTTACACTAAAAATTACTATAATACCCTTGGCCTGAAATAAAATTCGGCGCAATTCGGCCGCTCGGCCAACTCGGGGGGACCGCCCCTCTAACCCCCGGTATCAGAGTGGATCAGACTTCATAAACCCAACAAAATATGTGTATCAATGGTAAATCTGTATCTAGGTGCCGGATCAGTTTGAATCCTACACTCTCAAAATATCATAAATTGGCTGAAATGTCTCCAAATGTTGAGTAAGGTTATGTAGGACACACACAACATAAATTGTATTGCATGGAAACATATCTGGGATGGGTTTATGCATCTGACAAATGCAATTTTTAATAGTAGAGTCCATATTACGTAGATTTTGTAGAATATACACCAGCACAAGATTACAAGAGTATTACCAATAGATGTAACTCAAAAAAAAAAAAAAAATATGAGAAAAAAGAAAATGATTACAAAACACCAATTTTTTTGGTCTATACATCATGAACATAAAGTTATCTACTATGCAGCCACTCGCATGCATGTTGAGCATATCACACACACACAAGGCCAAGATCACGTGTTCACAACTCTTGGTTTTCATATTCTACAACAAGTTGACTAATTGGTGCATTTGGAGCATGATTTTATACTTCAAGGTTATGTCATATTTAGTTATGTTATATTTGAGTTTTACGAACTAATCCATCAGACATTTAAGTTATATAAGTAGATTAGTAGCAAAAAAGAAACCCTGCTCTCATAGAAAATTGGGTAGGACTGTATGTATATCCATGATCTACCAAGATATCTGACAGGTAGTGACAATAGAATAGTTTGGCCCATATATTAAACGGTTAAGATTTACGAGTGTGGTGTTGTACAAAATGGTACTGTTACAACTTCTATTTTGAGAGGGCTCGAGTTTAGTGTCTTTGTCCGCAATGTGTCCCCTATTCTGTCAGTATATTTCCACTTGATTCTCTTTGTTTCTCTCAACACTCCCTAGTGGCTCAAGCTGTTAATGCAAGTATTTAGCGTAAGCAAAGTTCCACTAAGTTGAAAATCTCTCTCCTTTAAAGTACATGCAAAAATTAATTTTAATTTTAGAACAGACAGAAATACTCAAAGAAACACAAAGTATAACTATGACGTAAAGAAAAAGAAAAAAAATGCCAATCTAAAAGAACAAAGAATATATGTTTGGATAAGCAATTGTATTTGATAATTTATGAGAGAGAAATGCTTAGTCCAACATACCGAAGAGAAAAGTGCTCAAGCTTTTGTTTTTGATGTACTCATAAACTAACAACTTCTCTTCCCCTTCAATGCAGCAACTCAATAGCCTAACAAGATTCCTATGCTAGAGTTTGGAGATCAATTTGATCTCACTCAGGAACTCTACTTTGCCTTGCCCTGAGTGACTAGAAAGTCTTTTCACTGCTATATCAAGTCCATCGCCTAGCTTTGTCGCGCCCCAAAATCCACGACACGTGGACATAGGGCCGACCCTGGGCACAAGCGAGCCAAGCAGCCGCTTTAGGCCTCAAATTTTATCATATTTAGGCCCATTTTTTTTTCTAATTTCTATGAAACTTATCATTTTTAGGCCTAATTTCTTCCTAATTTCTATGAAACTTATCATTTTTAGGCCTATTTTCTCCTAATTTCTACCTAATTTCTATGAAATTTAGTATAGAGGCCTTAATTTTTAGGCCCCTTTGTAAGTATGCTTGAGGCCTTGGACAATTTTTGTCATCTCAGGGCCGGCCCTGCGTGGACGAGTCAAAGAGCCAAAGAAGGAAATTAAGGAGAAGACGAGATTCTACGTGGACCAACCAAACAGCGTAGAAGCTACAAAAGAATCCAACATGAATTCCAAAGAAAAGTCAAAAATTCAAATGTCAACCCACTGAGACCAAATGGGTCAAGTAGGGTCAACCCACAATATTCTGGTCTTCAAAGAAGTTTTAAAAGATGGAAAATAAGAAGTACCAAGAATGAAAGATGATGGAGAGGTTTGTTTTGAAAGTTTTCATGAGATTAAGATTTAAGAATTTATAACCAAACGGCCCCTTAGAAATTAAAGTCATGTTTTTCCCGTAACATACAAACCAACAAGTATAAGGATTCTACCATTTCTAACATGTATTTAAAAGATTTCAAGTTGTAATTCTAACAAATCTAAAAGAGTTTAGGAGTACAAACGGTTGATAATGGATACGAAGATACCGAATACATAACCAAGAATATGAACAATGAGAATATTACAAGTTGAAAGTGAGTTCCAATTAGGGGTGATAACAAAAACCGAAAAACCGAAAACCGACCGAAACCGATTGTCCAAAAAACCGATTGGTCGGTTTATACAATGTATGTACAAGCTAAAACCGACCGAAAAACCGACCAAAACCGAAAAACCGACCAAAACCGACCAAAACCGAACCTATTGGTCGGTTTTGAAAACCACAAAAAACCGAAAAAACCGACCGAAACCGACCGCTAACACCCCTAGTTCCAATACATGGACTCTAACAACATTACCAAAAGTGTAAAGGGCTAACATGTGCCCATTCTAGGTTATAGCATACAAATTAACATAGAAGAAAGAATTTAGACCAAAGTACTTGTAAATTCCAAAATTTGAATCTAACATTTGCTATTTCAAAATACAACTATTACAAGTCAATCTTAACAAATGAACTATGTTATGTAAGTTCAAAAGAGTATGATTTCTCGCGAAAAGCTTTCAAAATATAATGCTAAGGCATTGGGCTACTCATAAGCCTTGACAGCTTCGTAGAAAACATTGTAGACATACAAGATAGATCCCATAACTAAAAATAAGATGTGGTGCCATGAATGTTGCCTAAGCATTGCAACTAATGAGCCCTCAGGCCATGCATCTCGCCTCGTTACCGAATTGTGAGCCATCCTCCACTGGGAATGTAGCATACCAACTTTCCGATAGCTAGTCGAATATAAGTTGGAGTTTGGAATGTTCTTAGGTACATCCACCTTGTCCTCACACACCACATCCGAATTTTTCACATCTTTTTATTCCCATTTTGGGACTTCTTATATGCAAATCATGCCATGCTATGAGGTGTGCCTACTTGGCAACAATGCACGTGAATTCTATGATTCGAATGCAATTATCCTATTTCAAGAATGAAATTAATAATTTTATCATACACTTATAATAGTAGAGCTTTGGCAATAATCAAGGTAACAAGCAATTATTTTCAAGGATCTTTCTAGCATGAGTACTACCATTTAGAGAACTAAAGCTAACACATGATCATGCTTCCAACTTAGCATAAAAACATAATCCATTTAAACAACTTAATCAATAACTATCAACTAAGCAATTAAGCACATAATTCATTTAAGCATCTTAGTCAACTAATTAGCAACTAAGCATATAAGTTACATAAGCATGTATATTTTAGAAAAACTCATAGCAATTCCACATATCCACTATTCCTAATTAATCACAAATCAAATAAAGAGATAGGAAATCATATGTATATCGACAATGTAATCTACCTTGTCCTTGAGAAACAAATGCAAGAGAGAAATAATAGAAGACCCAAAGTTGTTGAGCTTAAATGAACAAGAATTTAAGAAAATCCCTCTTCTTCCTCTAGTCCAAAACTTAAGCTAGAAAACACCAAGATGAGAAATGAGAACACCAAAGGATAACCCTAGTAGAGAGGGTCATTTTTTATACTAATAGTTTGCTTCCAAAAACAAGTTTATGTCTTCCAAAATGATGCTAGAAGAACTTAGAGGCTATGGAGGTTTTGGTCCTCCAAACCAAAGAGAGAAATGATAAGAGAATGAAAAAAAATAGAAGAAAATGAGAGGGAGATATATATATATCTATACTATATATAAGTGCACCGATACCCTTAAGTGTTTTGAACTTTTATCAATCGGTGCACTTTTACTTAAGTGTTTTGTCTTAGAGTTTTAATAAGTTGGATATGCCACTTTTTTTTTGGTCCATCCATGAGAGTCCTACTTATAATTTTTTGTATAATGTATATATAGTATGCAATATATATCTACATAGGATTTTAGTTGAATTAGAAATCTTAATATATATACATATATACAGAGAGAGAGAGAGAACAAAAACCTTTTTAAGGAATAAATACCACAATAATTATAATAGTATGAATTATGTTTGTCCTTTTTGGGCTTTTTTTAGTTTATGTTGGAGCACAATAGGAGTCTCACAGGCAAATAAAAAAATAAAAAATAAAAAATCCTGCACTTTTAGTTGAATTAGAAATCCTAATATACGAAAAAGCTTTGTAGGAATTATATAAACACTACACTTTCAAATTTGATCTACATTTAACTTATCTAAAATCACAAATCTACTTTTGTACTACATTTTTTTTAATACTTGGGCACAAGGGGAAAACATTAAGGGCCTATTAGAGAAACACTACTCTTATAATGGAATTAAGAATCCTAATGAAGCTAAAAAATTTGTGACAAAAAAATATTACTCTTTTCATTTGAATTAGTTAAACCTGAAGCTAAAATAACTTTGCTAAATTAAATCTATTGTAGTAGCTAGCTGTGTTAAATTAAGGGTTAATTATATTTTACCCCTCTGTGGTTAGGTCCATTTTCACTTTACCCCATGTGGTTCAAAAGTGGACACTTAACCCCTTGTGGTTTTGGACTAAAGTGAAACTGTTAAGATTTTTCTTATAACTGATGAAAATTCTAAAATTATCTAAAAATATTGACACCCCCTTTGTGATATTAATTATGGGGTTATTCCCATTTATGAGGATAATGCTGCCATTTAACCAATCTATGTGGGGCTAATTTTTAACATTACCACTTGCCGTGGGGCTAATTTTAGAGTAAATTGTCTATGTGGGGTTAATTTTGACACTTAAACTCTCTTATGTATGGCTAATTTCGACACTTAATTCCCATCTAGGGCTATTTTGAGATAATCGTAATAGTTTCACTTTGGTCCAAAACTACAAGGGGGTTAAGTGTCCACTTTTGAACTATAGAGGTAAGTGAAAATGGGTCTAATCACAAGGGGGTAAAATGTGATAACCCTTAAATTAACCACTACTTCTTCTTCTTCAATATATTGCTCTTTTTTCTGCATAACTGCATCTAAAACTGTCACACCCCAACGTAGCATAAATATGGAAAGCATTTAATTTCCTTTATGGACCCGTATGTCGCGACAATTTGAAGGTTCGATTCCGTCCCAAACGTTGAACAACACAATAATTAAATCAGAGTAAGAGCAAACAAGGCTTATAAAATTTTCCAAATTAATAATTGTTACAGCACGTGATCTACTAAAGGCACAACCCGCCTTGCAAATAAAATAATACTATCTATTACAGTCATCCTTAATACAGGTTCAGTTTTCGTAATATAAAGCAATAACCATGAATTTCCCCCTCAGTAGTTGTTTCTCAATTCACATAGTCGTAGGGTCCAGCTTGATTACCTCGACACGAATGTCCAGGGCACATCAATGCCGTCAGCTTCATAAAGCTGGTGTGTAACAACTTGCATTTGTATTTAATTTTAATATGACATTTCCATAATTAATTCGTATTTTTGCAATTGCATATTTAATATACATTGTTTACTTTTATTGCTATTTCAATTCCCATGTGTTAAACTTTAGTTCTTGTTTTAATTTTATTAAAATTCTTTTTGGGGTCGAACTGCAATTTTATAAAATTTAGCAATACTTGTGTTGGATTTCAAAACTGTATTTCAAAACGGTAGAAATGTTTGCTTTTAACTCAATCAGTATTTTTATAAAACCGGAAAATCATTTCCTACATTAAAATGAATTTTATGTATTTTTGTGGTGAACACCGCAGCGCAAAAATGCCAATTTATGTTCAAAACTGTCCGCGCTACAATGATCTCCTACAATATGGGATTCTCCACCAGTCAAGAAGTGACATATGCTTTTTCATTTAATACTACTCATCATTGATTTGGCTTTGTTTGGGTATGCTTGGTTGTATGTGTAATAATAGTGCCATAAGTTAGTTTTTGCCAAACAACTTAAGTGATTCCTAGTCTAGTGGCTTGTGCTTTGTTTGGAGAGGTATATCTTGTATGTGTTAAGGGTGTGCCAAAAGCTGAGATTCCCAAACACCCTTGTTTTGCCCCCTAATAGCCTAGTGTTGCCTCTTCAAAATCTGTAGAGATTGTATATATTCGTATGTATCTGTGTGTGTGTGTATATTTTGCAGCTGGGTTAAATTGAAAAACAAAATCAATTTGTTGAGTGAGAGAGGTTTTTCTTGGCCTCCAAGTTCATCTACTCTCTATATACATACACTCTCACATACTCATAACTCTCACATTCAGCACACACATAACACAGAGAGAAAACAAAGAGCTTGAGAGAGTTCTACAAAATTTTAGAGAGAGAAAAAGCTTCAATCCACCATATCCAAGCTCAAGAGGATTTCTTAATTGGTCTTTCTTTCTCAACACTTATCTCAAACACAAACATAGTGAGTATTTTAAACTCACTCCAAATGTAAATCATGCTTAGTTACTACTTGGGTGTATGTGATTGATAATCCCCATTGATGATCATACATTTGAAGTTTCATAGCTTGAAATCAAGAATTTTCAAACTCAACCAAAATTCGTTTTCTTAGATAATTATGAAAGATTATGGTATATATAAACTATGCCTAAAGTATTGAAGCTTAATTTGTTCATATGAAAAAGTATATTAAAAATTAATTTTTGTTAACATTTAGTTTTTCTCAAGATTCTAGAGTTTTAGATTGATTCATGTTAAATTAGTTGTGGAATCATAATCCTTGTGAAAAATCAAAGAAAATCATATATTATAAGGCCTAGTAACTTTCGAGATTGAAAATGGGTAAAAAAGACCCTGCATTTCTGAAGCAGAGCAGTTTCACGAGGAAGATGAAGTCTCTGCTGAAACTCGCGCGAGCGACCCCTCGCGCGAGGTTTGTGTTCCCAGGCAGACAGAAAAGTTTTGTAAAAGAAAACAAAAATTAGGCAGATCGCACGAGCGGTCCACGCGAGCGGCCTGCACACGCGATCTTCCTGTATTCTGGCAGAAGGAAAAGTTTTTATAATAAAAGGGAAAATTGGGCATATCGCGCGAGCGACCCCTCGCGCGAGCGGCCTGCGCGCGCGACTTCTAGCAGTTTCTAATTTTTGCTTATTTTGTGTTAAGGAACTGTTTGGGTGATATTTTATGAACTGTTAAATCTCCGTTTGGGAAATTAACTTAAACAGAATCCTATTTGGTTATGTTTGGATGATTAGAACATTGTATTGTGACTTATCAATCCCCGTACGCACGTTGTTTTTATAATTCAGTGATTTGCCTCATGTTTTAAAGTTTCATGACATACATGTGGTGTCAGTTGTACATGCATGGTGAGTGTGAATATTGGCTAGTATGGAAGAGAGTAATGGTTAGTGTGGCATAGTGAGTGCGGTTGAGATTGTGTTGTGGACACTCCCTGGTAAGTGAGTACCAAAGTGTGTTGTGATTGAGATTGCGGTGAGGATGTCTTTAAAATGCGACGCTGGCAAAACTGGACACTCCCTAATGACCATGGTAGCGTCAAAGTGTGTAAAGCCAAACTTGGACATTCCCTGGCACCCATGGTAGTGCTAAAGTGTGGCCTACGGACACTCCCTGATACCCGAGTCTGGATACTGCGTGAAGGTTCCTCTGGTATTTGCATGGCGGATTAGGTAGTCAAAGTGTGAGGCATTGGACACTCCCTGGTACCCCGGACCAAAGTGTGAGGCAAACTGGACATTCCCTGGCACCCCTGTGCTAAAGTGTGGCTATCGGAGTATTTCAAAGATACTGGTGTGTGATAGTGGGTTGTTGGATTTTGTCTAGAGAAAAGAGTCGATGAGATGAGATGGTGCATTGTTCTCATACACGGTCACATATATGTGAATTATATCTTTTAAATACTATTGTGCTTGTTTCCTAAAATGAATTCCTTGCTTTAATATAAACTTGTTGAATTAAATGAGAATTGGAAAATGGTAAATGAGTATGTGTTACATTCAAAGTTATGTTTTTAATACTCACCAGCTTCTTGAAGCTGATGACGTTGATGCGTCCTGGACATTCGTGTTCAGGTTTTTAAGGTTATGATCAGGCCGAACATTATGATTATGCTAATTGAGAACGACTGCTTGGAAGAAAGACTGTTAGCTATACTCTATGTTTTAAGTTATAAACTGTTTTGTAATAAGGATGACTGTAATAGATATTAAGTTATTGTTTTGATTTAAGGCGGTTTGTGCCTTTAGAGACCCCGTGCTGTAATATGTAATAAGTTAGAAAAATATTTGTAAGCTTTGATTGCTCTACTCTGATTATGATTTTATGTTCTTCGACGTTTGGGACGGAATCGATCCTTTAAACTGTCGCGAACTACGGGTCCATAAAGAAAATTAAACGCTTTACATATTTATGCTACGTCGGGGCGTGACAAGATTTAGTGGTATCAGAGCCAGGTTATTATTTATCTCAAGATAGTTTAGCCAGGTTAGGGTTTACCAGTTTAGACCCGATTCCACGATCTGTTAGCTTAAGCTTCACACACCCAATGTTAAGACAGGGAGGATAGACTCAGAACCCAAATGCCTAAGATTATCTCTGTCCTGATTTAAGTTAGTACCTTTTTTAGGTATGGATCCAACTCAGCCCCTTTTTGTACCAGATGGGTTAGGAGGACATTTGGTGACTCTCGGGGTAGTAGTCCCAGCTTTTCTCGATTTATATCACACCGCCATTGAGCAGCTGGCCACGACGACCATAGTATCAGATCTGTGGCACCAGGTTCACATGGTAGGGATAGTTGATTTGGCACGTATTCGCCTTGAGATACGCTATTTCGCAGAGGCTCAGCGTTTAGTGCTAGTTTAGATTCTGAGGCTAGTTGATATTGATGCTTTCTATTTCCCCTTTGAGATCCAGGTTGTGCATGCCCATCTCGCATAGCTAGAGATGCCTCCGCCAGTGGTTCCCATCGCCGAGGACGATGCTGAGGCTGTTCATTTGGTGCCAGTAGGTAGATAGGGTGTAGAGGATGGCATAGGTCTAGATGATCTCGCCGCTGAGCTCGAGGAGGAGCTAGCACTTGAGCTAGTTCTGCCTGAGGAGGTGCTAGTTGAGGTAGATGCCCCAGCGCCTGCTTCCTCGTCGACCTCTCAGAGCTCTGATTTTGATTTGGTGGGCCCGTTCCTTGTTCATCGATTTTGCCTTGTCGACTCGCTAGATCTCCTGATAGCTGCTTACGGAGACGACTGATTTCTAGATATGACTTCGTACATATTAACTATTTTTGACTAGTAACTCTATTCTCTTTTTGCAAACTTTAATTACCTGCATTAGAGTATAGGGCAAGGACCCCATTTTTGTAACTTTAAACTCTTGCATGGACGATGTAGGTCCTAACCCACACGGATAGGGTAGGCACTGATCTGATCATACATGCTTTTTGTATCAACTTGACAAGAAGTTATATATATATATATAAAATATACTCTTTTGAATGTGGTTGCCATTTAAACCGCTTTATACTTCTATTGCATGCATTTTCCTCATTATCACTATCATGCATAGAATGGCTGGAAGACTAAGGAGGAACAAGAATTTGATTGAGGGAGCACCTGAGGCTGTCGATCCTACGGGGATGTTCGAAGCATTTGTCATATATTTAGAAAGAATCAGTAATACAAATGACAACCGACGAGGCCATCAGACTGGAGATAAGTTGTTGGAGAGATTCTGTGCACTAAGGCCTGAGCAGTTTGCGGGTGCCGCGGAACCATGTAAAGTAGAACAGTGGTTAAGATAGATTGACCGCATGTTCGAAGCTGTCCAGTGCAATGAGATGGATAAGAGGAGATTAGCTACCTTTCAATTAACCGATGCTGCCGCAGATTGGTGGGATTCGGTCACAACTACCATTGGGAATGAAGCTGTAATGGGAATGACATGGACTGCGTTCAAAGGGAGATTTTTGGAGAAGTATTTCCCGGCTACGGAGAGGCACAGAAGAGAAAGAATTCATGGATCTGACACAAGGAACCAAGTCGGTGCAAGAGTATACCACCCAGTTCGAGAGACTGTGTCAGTTCGCTCCACACCTGGTTGATACTGAAGAGAAGAAGATACGGAAGTATAACCAAGGGCTGACACCACAAATTCGCCGCCTGACTCTCGGTCACCTAGATAAGTCATTTGAGGGATTGGTTGGCTTGGCTACTGATTTGGAAGAGGATGCTTGAGTGAGCCGAAAGCAATTCGAATTTTGGCCGCCTCAAAGGGGTAATTTTGGAAATAGACCACCAAATGAATCGTACCCAAGGGCAGAAGAGGAATTTCGATGGGAGCAAGAGGACCCAAGCTATCACCTATCCGACTCAGCCCCGAGTGGGAGAAGGTAGTAATGCTGGAAAATGCTTCAACTGTGGCAACCCCGGTCATCTGGCTCGAGATTGCAAGGCACCAAGGCGTGCTGCTCAGTAAGGCATAGTCTGCTACAACTGTGGTGAACCAGGTCACATCAGCAAGTTCTGTACTGCCCCTAAGCAAGTGACGTATGGTCAACAGAATCAGACTCGCTTGAATGCTGTTATCCCAGATGCCGCTGGATATGACAGAACTATTTATGAAGAAGGAGAGTATGGAGAAGCTCAACCTGATCAACAAGCAGTGGAAGGTACATTGACTCTGTTTAACTCCCAAGTTAAAGTTTTATTTGATACGGGTGCTGCTCTTTCGTTCATATCTGTTAATACAATTCGGAGATTGGGTATCTTACCTCATCGTTTAGAGAAAGCTTTGAGGGCTACCTCACCATTAGGAGCTGCAATCAGATTAAGACACGTGTGCAAGGATTGTCCTTTACAGCTAGGAGACCGTGAAATCCCGGCAAGGTTGATTATCCTATCAATGAAGGAGTTCGACATAATCCTAGGAATGGATTGGCACTCTCAGAATTAAGTGAAGTTGGATTGTGCAAGGAAGAGAATTACATTCTCCGGTAATGAGAATCGCCCCTTTGATTTTCAATGTAACCCTTTGGGAGATATGTTCCTCACGAGATGTTTAGCAAACATTGAAGTCGTCAGTACAGAAGAGACAGAGTCGTCTATACCTGTAGTCAAGGACTTCGAAGAAGTATTTCAAGACATTTCTAGTTTGCTGCCCGAGAGAAGTATAGAGTTCTGTATTGAGCTTATACTAGGTACCGTACCGATCACCAAGGTTCCCTACAGAATGGCCCCCCCCCCCCCGAACTATTGGAATTAAAGGAACAAGTTCAAGAGCTCGAGAACCTAGGTTTTGTATGTCCAAGTACATCGCCTTGGGGAGCACCGGTGTTATTTGTGAAGAAGAAGGATGGGACACTCAGGTTGTGTATCGATTACAGAGAATTGAACCGAGTGACTGTCAAGAATAAGTATCCCTTACCTCGGATCGACGACTTATTTGATCAACTACAAGGAGCTACGACATTTTCCAAGATAGACCTAAGGTCGGGATATCATTAGTTGAGGGTATGGAAGGAAGACATACCTAAGACTGCTTTCAGAACCCGATATGGTCACTATGAGTTTTTGGTAATACCGTTTGGAATGACGAATGCCCCGGCAGTGTTTATGGATATGATGAACAGAGTGTTCAAGCCTTATTTGGATCAGTTTGTCTTCGTCTTTATAGATGATATTTTGATCTATTCTAAGTCAGCAGAAGAACACGAGCAACACCTACGGATTGCGATGCAGACGCTCAAGGACCACCACTTGTATGCCAAATTCAGTAAGTGTGAGTTCTGGTTGCAAGAAGTGAAATTTTTTGGACACAAGGTCTCATCTAAAGGAATTTCTGTGGATTCGTCCAAGACTAATGCTGTGTCAAACTGGGTTAGGCCGAGCAACCTTACAGAAGTTCGGAGTTTTCTTGGACTCGCCGGCTATTACAGAAGATTTGTTGAAGGGTTTTCTAAAATAGCTGCACCATTGACTGGGTTGACGAAGAAGAATTTGAAGTTCGAGTGGATAGAGAAGCATGAACGCGCCTTTTTAGAGCTAAAAGAGAGACTCACTACCGCACCGGTACTAGCAATACCCAAGCCTGATGAGAAGTTCACTATCTTCAGTGACGCGTCATATCAAGGATTAAGGTGTGTACTTATGCAAGATGGTAGAGTTATCGCTTATGGATCCAGACAGCTGAAGCCTAATGAGTTAGACTACCCCATTTATGATTTGGAATTGGTGGCCGTAGTATTCGCACTCAAGATTTGGAGACATTACCTCTATGGTGAGAAGTTTGATTTATTCTCCGATCACAAGAGTCTGAAATATTTGTTCACACAAAAAGAGTTGAACATGAGGCAACGCAGATGGATAGAGCTGATCAAAGATTACGACTTCACGTTAGAGTATCACCCTGGTAAAGCTAATGTGGTCGCTGATGCTTTGAGTCGGCAGACTTGTGAGACGATCGTCTCCTTAATGGTTAGAGAATGGCGAGCATTGGAGACGTTAGCGGAGTTTGATGTACAGAGTGCTGAAGAAGGAGAAGGACAACTTTTTGGATGTCTCATCCTACAGCCTGTTCTTATCAACCGTATTATTGGAGCTCAGAAAGAAAATGAAAAGTTTCAGACATGGTTCGTGAAGATGTCAGAGAAAGACCCGACAGAATGGAAGGTGGGAGTCGATGGAGGATATCGATGCAGGAATAGATTATGTGTGCCGGATTGTGGTGAATTAAGGAAAGACATTCTGGAAGAAGCACATAAGTCAAGATGTACAGTTCACCCGGGAGGAACGAAAATGTACAAAGATTTGAAAAGAAATTTCTGGTGGGAAGGTATGAAGAAGGATGTGGCCGAATTTGTGTCCAAGTGTTTGATGTGTCAACAAGTCAAGGCCGAACATCAGAGACCGTCAGGATTGTTGCAACCGCTATCTGTTCCTGGTTGGAAGTCGGAGCACATAACCATGGATTTTTTAGTGGGATTGCCCCGATCGCAGCAGAATCATGACGCCATTTGGGTAATCGTGGATCGACTGACTAAGTCAGGACATTTCATTGCTTACAGTATGAGATACCCGGTGGAAAAGATGAGCCGGATGTACATACAACAAGTTGTGCGGCTTCACGGTGCACCTGTGTCGATTGTGTCAGATCGTGATGCACGTTTTACTTTTGGTTTTTGGGAAAGTCTGTAAGAAGCTATGGGAACCTCGCTCAAGATGAGTACTGCTTTTCACCCTCAGACAGATGGGCAAATTGAGTGTGTTAATCAGATCATGGAGGATATGCTTAGGGCTTGTGTTATCGATTTCAAAGAATCTTGGGAGACGCACTAGCCTCTAGTTAAATTTGCCTACAACAACAGTTATCACACGAGCATCGGGATGGCTCCGTTCGAAGCATTGTACGGACGACCATGTCGTTCTCCATTGTGTTGGGCAGAAGTTGGAAATACAGAATTGTTGGGACCGGATTTGGTTAGAGAAACCAACGAAAAGATTTCTTTGGTCAAGGAAAGGATGAGAACCGCTCAAAGCAGGTATAAGAGTTATGCCGATCGACGCTGGAAAGATTTGGAGTTTAGCGTTGGAGGTCACGTACTTCTTAAGGTTTCACCGACCCGAGGAGTAGTACGCTTTGGTCTCAAGAGAGGGAAATTAGCTCCGCGTTTCATCAGGCTGTTCGAGATTTTGGATCGTGTCGAAAAAGTGGTTTATCCACTAGCGCTACCACCGAAAATGTCTGGGGTTCACAATGTATTTCATGTGAGTATGCTGAGAAAGTACATATGAGACCCCTCGCACGTGGTTAGTTATGACGATATTGAGACGAGTCATAACGTTTCTTACAAGGAGAGACCTGTGAAGATTCTAGATTCGAGTATCAAGAAGTTGAGGAATAAGGACATTCCGTTGGTGAAGGTTCAGTGGAATCACCATGACGAGAATGAAGCCTCGTGGGAAGTTGAAGCTGATATGAGGGAGAAGTACCCGGAGTTGTTTCAAGACTAGTTAGTCTTGATTTCGGGGACGTAATCCTGTTGAAGGGAGGAAGGATGTAACAACCTGCATTTGCATTTAATTTTAATCTGACATTTCCATAATTAATCCGTATTTTTGCAATTGTCATATTTAATATAGGGTTAAATGCATTTTTGCACCCTTAAACTATACCATGTTTTGCACTTTGGTCCCTAAACTATCATTTTTTGCATTCTAGTCCCTCAACTATCATTTTGTGGTAGTTTGGCCCCTCTATCACTTTTAGCGTCACTTTTAGTGTCACTAAAAAGTGACTTTTTTTTGTCACTAAAAGTGATGGAGGGGGCAAACTGCCACAAAATAATAGTTGAGGTACCAAAATGCGAAAAATGATAGTTTGGGGACCAAAGTGCGAAACATGGTATAGTTTGAGGGTGCAAAATACATTTTACCCTTTAATATACATTGTTTACTTTTATTGTTATTTCAATTCCCATGTGTTAAACTTTAGTTCTTGTTTTAATTTTATTAAAATTCTTTTTGGGGTCGAACTGCAATTTTATAAAATTTAGCAATACCTGTGTTGGATTTCAAAACTGTATTTCAAAACGGTAGAAATGTTTGCTTTTAACTCAATCAGTATTTTTATAAAACCGGAAAATCATTTCCTACATTAAAATGAATTTTCTGTATTTTGTGATGAACACCGCGTCGCAAAAATACCAGTTTATGTTCAAAACTGTCCGCGCTGCAATGGTTTCCCACAATATGGGATTCTCCACCAATCAAGAAATGACATATGCTTTTTCATTTAATACTACTCATCATTGATTTGGCTTTGTTTGGGTATGCTTGGTTGTATGTGTAATAATAGTGCCATAAGTTAGTTTTTGCCAAACAACTTAAGTGATTCCTAGTCTAGTGGCTTGTGCTTTGTTTGGAGAGGTATATCTTGTGTGTGTTAAGGGTGTGCCAAAAGCTGAGATTCCCAAACACCCTTGTTTTGCCCCCTAATAGCCTAGTGTTGCCTCTTCAAAATCTGTAGAGATTGTATATATTCGTATGTATCTGTGTGTGTGTGTATATTTTGCAGCTGGGTTAAATTGAAAAACAAAATCAATTTGTTGAGTGAGAGAGGTTTTTCTTGGCCTCCAAGTTCATCTACTCTCTATATACATACACTCTCACATACTCATAACTCTCACATTCAACACACACATAACACAGAGAGAAAACAGAGAGCTTGAGAGAGTTCTACAAAATTTTAGAGAGAGAGAAAGCTTCAATCCACCATAGCCAAGCTCAAGAGGATTTCTTAATTGGTCTTTCTTTCTCAACACTTATCTCAAACACAAACATAGTGAGCATTTTAAACTCACTCCAAATATAAATCATGCTTAGTTACTGCTTGGGTGTATGTGATTGATAATCCCCATTGATGATCATACGTTTAAAGTTTCATAGCTTGAAATCAAGATTTTTCAAACTCAACCAAAATTCATTTTCTTAGAGAATTATGAAAGATTATGGTATATATAGACTATGCCTAAAGTATTGAAGCTTAATTTGTTCATATGAAAAGGTATATTAGAAATTAATTTTTGTTAACTTTTAGTTTTTCTCAAAATTCTAGAGTTTTAGATTGATTCATGTTAAATTAGTTGTGGAATCATAATCCTTGTGAAAAACCGAAGAAAATCATATATTATGATACGTCCAGAAATATTCTGTAACGGTCCAGCCACCACGTGGTCAGCGGATAGCCCGGATAGTCCGGAATGGGAGCATGGAGCCCACACTTCCGAGGTGTTCAGTTGTAACCGTCCGGGATACTAGGCAGCTCGGGGACGGGGCGTAGTGACTCCTCGGTAGGCGCGGAGTAGATGGCGTCTCCCATCGTTTCCTTATACGGCCATGACTCTATCAAGAAAGAATCAATGGTTTCCTCAGCCACTTAGGAAACTCCCCTAATGTTGTGCAAATCTATTGTGATTAGATTAGGCTTCCTAATCTAGTAAACTTACCATGTAAGGATGGACTCTTGCATCTATAAAAGAACCCACCTATCCTCCTTAGAGGGAGGGGAAAATCAATTCTCTAAGCACACAAGCACTCAACAGAGAACTCACCACTTACACGCATACACCCGGCCGGTATTACTGGTAGTGCCGCCCATCTTTGTTGGCTCACCAGGCCCGCCGGTGATCTGCTAGTGATAAGCGCTTAGACGCACCCGTGGACGTAGGTCACCTCATTAACGGGACCGAACCACATACAAACCTTTCTCTACTCTATCTTCCCGCATAAATCTTGCTTACCAATTTTTGGCATCATCAGTTTGGCGCCGTCTGTGGGAAACGACACAGTCTTCTCATCAACAAAAACCCTTGACTGATCGATATGCCGCCAAAGAAGGGTAAGAAAACCGACAACCCCGCCGACTCAGCCGTTCAGGAAAACCTGCGGATCGAGCCGCGGGCCGCCTCCATGACTATCGAACAGGTCACAGCGGCGTTGGAGCAGCTCCTGGAGGGCCAGCGTCGAGCACAACAGTAGCTAGACGCGCTTATGGCCCAACATGAGAAGTGCCCTGTGTCAGAGAGTCGACCTGAGAAAAGCGCCCCCGTCAGCCAGCCGGCTCAGGTGCGAGAGCACGCACGATCCGCTCCGGTGTCCTCACCAAACCAGGAACGTCCTGCAGGTGGAGAGTGCAGCCAGGCCACTAAGCTCTCTCAAAGGGTGCCTCGGTACATCCCTCGCCTAGCGCACCGAGCGGATGACTCCAGAATTATCATTGATCGACGACGCGCAGCAAGGGCAGGAAAATTCGGACGGAAAACCCGGGAATCAGCCGACGATCCTCCCGTCCTGAGCCGAGGGGACCTTAGGCACAGGCTTACCCGGACCAACAGTCGGGTACTATCTCCGAGGTCGACGCACTTTGAGGAGGAGGCCTCATCGCCCGATCCCACCTACCATTCAGACGCGGATAGGAGGACAGGGCGGAATGACGTCAAAGCCCAGGTCGAGGAACTACAGCAGCAGATTGAGAGACTGAATCGCAAGTCCGGTCACGACCTCACGAATACAGAAACAGAGTCGCCCTACACCACCCGGGTGACACAGTTTCCCATACCGCGGAAATTCAAACCCCCGCACCTTAGCTCATACGACGGCACGGGGAGTTCGGTGGACCACATCCGCACCTATAAGGCGCAGATGGCACTGGTCACCACGACAGACGAGCTGCTGTGCCTGGCTTTCCCCAGCACCCTAAAGGGATCAGCCGCACAGTGGTTCCATGCCTTGAAGCCCCGGACGGTTGACAACTTCAAAACCCTCGGCAAACTCTTCATCACCAGTTTGTCGGGATGCTAGATCGATCGCAACCTGACACCCAGCTGCTAGCTGTCAAGCAACAGTGTGGTTTCCTTGTACCAAGTCAATGAACTCCTTTTCTTTCTTGTTCCTTTCTGTCTGGGGGAAGTAGTTCTCTAGGAACAGTTCTTTGAATGTCGTCCATGACATCCTCTGTGCAGCTCCTCCCAGTGTTGCTTTTTCCGATTCCCACCAGTCTGCAGCAGCATACGTCAGTTGATATGTAGCCAGTCGGCGTTTCTCGATTTCAGAACATCCCAGAGTGTCGAAGATGATATCTAATCCACGAAGCCATTGTTCTGCTTCCCATGGCTCAGTCATCCCGTTAAACTTGTCTGGCCGCATTGCCCGGAATCGCTCCACCGTACGATCCTCTTGTGGTCTAGGTGGAACCATGGGATTGGCGTTAGCATTGTTGTTCGAGCCGTGATTGTTTCCGATGTGCTCCAAGCGTTGTAAAAATGCTCCAAAGATTCCAGTGGGATCCATTCCATCAGGAATGGGTTCCGGTGCTCCTTCGGCCGGGTTTGGAAGTCCTAAGCGTCGATTCCTCCTTGGTCGTTCTGCCATTGCGTATCTAGTTACCTACAGAAACATTCTACTTAGGGCTCGAATACAAGGTACATCTATATCTTTACTAACGCATATATAAATCAATCCAACAAGCCACCCAATCATAGAGACAAGTATAGTACTAAAACGTCTATTTCATTTAATAATAAAGCGGTGATTACAAGATTAAACTAGCCGAGAATACATGGTTACAAAATGGGGTATTACCCTATTGCATGCATTCATATAACAAGATGGGTCACTAGCCCAAGATAACTTAGATACAATTAAACTACTAGCATATAATAACAGATTATCCTAAGCTAATCATCCATATCCGACTCGGATGTGATCTCTCCCATGTCAGAGTCGTTAGGTCCATCTTCGTCCATAATGGGTTCACCCAAATCCCAATCTTCGATATCGACATTGCCTTCATCCTCTTCATCATCCTCATTATCCATAGGTCCTTCTACTATAGGGTGAACCTCCATAGGTTGGTGGGGTGCTTCCTGTTCAGGTTCTTCTTCGGGATCATCTTCCTCATCATCCTCTTCCTCATCCTCTGCTTCTAGATATGCATCTGGTTCATCGTCAGACATCTCTGCATTAGCAGGTTCATTAGCAGGTGCTTCCATTGGGGGTGCCATACCTACAGGGGCATTCTCATTAGGAGGCTCAACCAGGCGGTCTTCTGGGTGAATGGAGGGCTCCTGTAGTATCAGGTTTATTAGTGGTTGGATAACTGAGTCCTTCATTGCTAGTCTCCTAATCTCTCCATGCATCAATTCTTGAGTGTATGCAGTATAGATGGTCTCAGCCTGAAGTCGATGGGGGTCAGAGATATTATACTCATGTCGTTGGACTCTAAGTCCTCCTCGGAGTCGTTGACGGGCTCTCAGTTGCACATTTTCCAGAAATCCTTCTGGGTCAGCTGGTTCGATGCCATCCGGGTAGATCATATGTCCTCCAAAGTCGTCATTGACATACTGACCGAGTTCTCGGGATTGTGTTTTGTGCATAGGCACTCCTTGGAATGGTGGGGGTTGTTGGAGGAGTGCAGAGGGCGGTGGTGGCATTTGGTAAGCGCTATCGTGCATCCTTTCATAGTCCTCAGGGTTCTTAAGTAGTGCAACCATCTCATCCTGAACCTTCTGGACGATTTCGGCTTCATAGATCGCTTCTAAGCGCAGGGTGTCATAGTTATACACATTGCTCTTATTCATTTCAACCCATAAGTTCCTTTTTCCTCCGTCTCTAGCCAGTTCCTGAATTTGGCGATGGTATATGTCCGGGTTTGCTGGTACTACACGGTCGGGGAAAATTAGTCGTCCTCCAAAAGGGTCTGAAATGTAGTGGGGATCCATGTTACCTGTTTCATTAGAAGGACTATCTATTTAGGGTATTGGTGCAAAGTGTCTTAGGGTTTATTACTTACTAAATCATAAAAGAGAATGATATCACACGAGAAATTAGAACTATTAAGTAGATTTTTCATTAATAGAGAATGTTTACATAAGAGGAAATTTTGAAATACAACTTTTACATATATATCCGACAAAACGTGGAATTATAATCCCATTACAGCATTAATACAAAATAAGCTGACTAAGGCGTGCTAATCTTCTAGTTGTGTGAATTCCTCCGAGATGTCCATCTCTTCGGGCGGGGTGAATGACATCCATCTCTCATTATCCCAACCTATCGGCCAGTCGGGGTCATACGTGTACAACGTTCCCTTCTCAATGAGGTCTTCATCGGCTAGGTAAATCTCTATCTCTTCGTCTTCAGAACTGCTTATTGGACTAACAGGGGTCTCTAAGGAAGTGATTTCTGCCTGTGTCTCTTCTAAGCTGATGGTCACAGGGTCGTTCGGAATATCAGAGGTTCCATCCACCTCTATTGGCACCAAGCGGGGTGCTACAACGATATGACGCATGGTTGGGGAAACTTTCTTCATAAGGAATAGGCATTTCATCAACTTTCCTATTCTCTTGCAAGTCTGGTGGCGGAAAGCAGCACCAAAGCAAACTAAACCTTGGGAAAAAGCTCTTTGGAAATTTTCCATACTACCTGTTGGACAAAAAGACTATTTTAGTATTGGTTGTCGTCTCTAAAGTACCTTAAGGTTCTTAACTTAAAGGTGTCGGACAGTCAGCGAGCACAACTAAACCTAGTGCTCTGATACCAAAAATCCTGTCACGCCCCGGAGTAGCCAAAAATAGGGAAAATTTAAAATTTCCTTTCCGGACCCGTAGGGAATGACGAGTTACATAAAACTGACCTGTCCGTACAACATACTAACAAAACATATATAGATCAGAGTAAGAGATGGGCAAAAACGTCTAATGGTATTCATGGGGGAACTTGGAGTGTTTGCTACTTAAGCTATTACAGTAGTTCCAAATGAAAACCACAAAAGATAAGTCTGGGCGATCTACGCCACTTAAATATTACATCAACCAAAAGATAATTAAAACATAAGAGTAGTCTTAATGCGGAAGTAGGCCAGGGTCCTCTTTCTAACTGGCGAACCCATAACCCTCGTTATCGAGCTCTTCTTGATAGTCTGTCTCAGGATCACCTTCCTGATAGTCCCCAGCCTGAGTATAGTTATATGCATCTTCATTGTTACTTTGATAGTTCTCCTCATTATGACCTAGACGTGAAATGTCCAGGGCAGGGAAGGAGCCGTTAGCTTTTGAAGCTAAGTGAGAACGTCTTAACCGATCACTCCTAATACAGATAAGGATATACAAGTACAACATATCTGGAAACAACATAATTGAGCATATGACATGGTAGTATGATGACACAATGAATTATCGATATATTCGATTTTAACTCGACCATGGACACTACAACCGACTCATGTGACTTGTTACATTACCAGTGTAACGCCGTTAGCTCAGAGTAGAATGATTACGTTGCTATCGTCGCCTAGCAGGACCCTATAGCAGTTTTGGGTTTTAAAAAGAGTGTAATCATTGAACTCTTAGGTCCTCGTGACCTTGCCGGGAGAATAGAATAGTTACAGCGCTATCGTCGCCTAGCAGGGCCCTATAGCATTTGAAGAAGGTAACTATTGTATTCTGTTAGATACATTGCTATCGTCGCCTAGCAGGGCCCTATAGCGTATCAATCATCACTCTATGCATAACTTCAATGATTTCAATGGAAACTCTGGCTATCGTCGCCTAGCAGGGCCCTATAGCAGTTTCATCGTTGTTCCCATTTACTTGACTGTACCACTCGGACCACTGCGGTCCACACAATGTGTATAACAATATGACTGGGTTAGTCCCCGTGACTAACCATGCAGACGTCAACATTGACACCATGACTCGACTATGTTCATATGAATGTTCATGTGGCAGTATAAACATGAGATCATGATAAGCAAGGATGTTAACGAATATCTAACTAACATGCGAGTATAGTTGACTAACATGCGTTCATCATATAAGTAGGAATCTCAATATTTACATAAATCGTACTAGTCAGCTTCGTCCACGCAGGACGTGCTGGTATACATATAATCCACATGAATAATTCTATAATATACCAAGTGAGTTAGAACGACTCACCTCGATGCGAGTGCGTAAAAACAAGCGTAGCGGTTCCTACAAAGCATTAAGATTACATAGAACATAGATTAACAAGCTTACTAAAATCAGGGGTATAATGGTAATTATGCCGGGTGGGTCCCTAAACCTCAACATGATGATCTGTACATCATTCTGAGTCTAACGCCATTGACTAGACTCAAATCGGAGTCCGTCGCATAAAAGGCTGGGTTTTCTATACCAGTTTGGGCCCTAAAGATAAGCTGTATTTTTGACCGTGTCAAAAGGTCACCAAACTTTAAGGGAATATTCTAGGCATTATTCTAAGACTCTAGGAACTGACCGCGTATTTTTTTGAGCTACGGTTTATTTATTATGAATTTCTGAAGTTTAAATCGTCTAATAATAGACTACGGGGTCCCATAATTATAAAATATAATTTAGGGAGATATTTGGCCTTCATAAATATTTTTATTAAATACTAGGCCTTAAATTAGGCTAGTAGTATTTTTCTCGTAATTTTCGGGGCTCATTTGGTATTTTAAATAATTAAAATACAACCAAACGGGTATTTTATAAGTAATTAATAATTATTAAAATACTCAAGTTAGGGTCTTGTAAATAATAATATACAATATAGAGGTATTAGACCTTAGGAAAATTTAATATAATTTTCCTATGCTCGAAAATGGTCATTAGGTATTTATTACCTAATTATTTTTAATTTAAAGTATTTACTTATTATTTATTTAAACTAATAAATAATAAATATATCATATGATAGTAATAATCCATATTTTCAGATTATAAGCATATTATAAAAAAAATATAACATTACAATTTATTATAATATACTATATAGTATTATTGAAATCTTTATTGGATTTTTAAAACAATTTTAAAATCATTTATAATTATTTATACTTATTAATACCAAATGTATTACAAATAATATATATATACTAATCTCGATTAATATATACTAATCTAAGTTAATATATGTTAAAACAGTATTTTAAAACATTAATTTAGAATTTACAGAATAATTAACCATTAAAATAGACTAATAAAACCTTAACTAAGGTTATTAGAATAATTAAGACATTAATAATTCTAAAACAAATCATAAATCTACTAATCTAGGTTAACAATTTAATAAAGTATAATTTATTGCTAATCTCGGGTTATTAATGTCCTAACCCTGATTAACAGAATAATATAATAACTAATTATTATTAAAACCGTTTATTAAGACCTTAATTAGGATTAGTAGGATAATTAATAATATAAAATTACTAATTAAAATCAAAAAAACCCGCGGGTCAACCCAGATTCGAATCCGAATCCACGGGTCACCCGTTAACACACTTGGCCTGATCCAACTTAAAAGATCCGACCCTAACCCATATCTAATTGATATAACCCGAACCCGCTACCAATTACACACACATATTAACCCAAACCCATGACCCACGACCCGATCCAACCGGGTAAACGATATAACCCGAGACCCAAACGGGTCGCGTCTTCTCCGGCAATCCAAGCCGCCGCCGGCGACGCCCGTTTTCGCCGGAGAGCTTCTCCAGCTCATAACTCTCTCTCTACTGCACGAAAACCGATGAGACCAACGCCAAAACGACCGGTTGGAGGCCCTCTACAACATACTAGGAGCTTAGAACGTGGGTTATTCGTTTAGAGTACCTATGAATCAATTATTCTTTTCGGTTTTCAAAGGAATAACCCTATGCATGGAGGTCCAAACGGGGTCCTATTCAAAAACTGTGCTTTGGGGGTTTATCTGGGACCTATAGGGTCTGTTTGGTACAATCAAAATGGGTTTTGGTCGTGTTTCAAAATGAAGCTCCGGTGAGGGGTTTCAATGGCTATCGGGGCTTACTGAGAGCCTTGGGCTCTGTTTGGTTTGCGTAAAAAAAGTCAGGGAGGTGTGTGGAATGTGTCAAACATGTATTAGTATAAAATGAGAGGGGAGGTGAGGGGTATACCTGAGGCACCTCGGTTTTTCTCTCCCCCTTCCTTACTCCGACGAGCTCTCTCCTTCTTCTCCGACGTTTGGGTGTGTGTGTGTGGGATAGAGAGGGATGGGGAGTTTGTAGAAAGCAATGGAAGTGTGTGTGTACTCTTGGTTGGTTCCCTCTCTCGTAGCTCTCTCTCATATATACACAATGTACACACATGCATACACACATATATGTCTTCACACAACTACCCACACAGATTGCAAATCTGTGGGATTAAATCATGCTGACAAAACTGATGGAAATGGTATATCTTGAGGGAAGGTAAAGTGGCCGACGGTTGGGAGGAACCCGGCGGTTCATGAGGAGGTGTTTTGGGTAATGTATTTAACCAAAGGATTTGGGTAAGCTTGGCAAGTACATTGCCATTTAAGGTAAGATTCTCTAGGTGCCAACATTCCACAAATGTGTGAGTTGCCGTCGCTTAATTCTACGTGCAATGCAGTCTAGTTCGATACAGATTTTACGGGTCTTCGTGCCCAGTCAGTCCGAGTTTGATTTAACAGTCCGAGAAAATTAATAAATGCGCGTACGTATAAGTACGGGTTTCCAGGATTTAAATTAAAACACTGGAATAAATGTAAACCAAAATACGGGGACTCGTTTATTTATATCGGGAAATTTACGGGTATTACAACTGTCGACACCGCCATCCGGAGAGGAGCTATTCCTGTACCTGGCGGTGTCACTGTCGGCGGTTAGCTCGGCACTCATCCGGGAAGAGCACGGGATACAGTTCCTAGTGTACTACACCAGCTGGGTATTGCAAGGTGCGAAAAGCCGATACTCCCGTATCGAGAAGTTGGCCTTCGCCCTCATCACCTCAGCCCGAAGGCTCCGCCCGTACTTCTAGGCCCATGCCATCGTAGTGTTGACCGATCAGCCCCTCCACAAAATTCTCTCTCGGCCAGACACATCCGGGAGGCTTGTCAAGTGGGCATTGGAATTGGAAGAGTTTGAAGTAACTTACCGACCTCGGGCGGCCATCAAGGGACAAGCCGTCGCTGATTTCCTGGTCGAGTTTACATACCCAGAAGACCCGGTCGAAGAACCCGAGCTTCCGGCCTTACCACCCGGATTGCATTCCGGCATCCCAACTTGGGTACTACATGTCGATGGCTCTTCCAACCAGCAAGGTAGTGGGGCCGGGATCATCCTGACTACCCCCGATGGCATCCAGCTTGAATATGCTCTGAGGTTTGGGTTTCATGCCTCCAACAACGAGGCCAAGTACGAAGCCCTCTTGGTCGGGTTACAGTTGACCATCTCAATGAGCGCCCAACAAGTCCAGAGCTACAGCGACTCCCAGCTCGTAGTCAATCAGGTAAACCAAGAATACAAAGCGTGGGAGGACAGCATGATACCCTACTTGGCCCTCGTCCGGACGATTTCCAATCAACTCCGAGGATTCTCCATCACTCGGATACCTAGAGAAGAAAACACCCGAGCTGACCGGCTGGCTCGCCTCGCCTCGTCATCTGAGTCAGACTTGCTTGGGATAAGGATACAATTCCTACCCGAGCCAAGTGTGATCAATTCAGAGGGCATAGAGGTTGACCCGGTCACTCCTGGACCTAGTTGGATGGATCCAATCGTGACATTTTTGATAACAGGAAGGCTGCAGGGCGACAAAGAGGAAGCAAGGCGGGTCAAGTACCGGGCAGCACGATACCATATCCTTGACGGTGTCCTCTACAAGAGGGGGTTCACTATCCCGTACCTCCGCTGTGTTCACCCTACGCAAGTTCAAGCGATACTGTTCGAAATTCATGAAGGTGTGTGCAGGAACCACGTAGGAGGTCGGGCACTCTCCAGAAAGGCCCTCTTATAAGGCTACTATTGGCCAACCATGGCCCGAGATTCACAGGAGTATGTCCGAAGGTGTGACAAGTGCCAGCGATACTCTCCCATGGTCAACAGACCAGGAGAGCCCCAAACGCCGGCCCACAGTCCCTGGCCATTTGCCCAGTGGGGAATTGACATTGTTGGTCCCTTACCGATAGGGAAAGAGCAAGTCAGGTTTGTCGTGATAGCTGTCGACTACTTCACCAAATGGGCAGAGGCCGAGCCTTGGCAACGATAACCGAGCGGAAAATGGAAAATTTCGTGGAAAAGAATATCCTCAGCCGGTTCGGTATCCTGCGAGTACTGATCAGTGATAATGGCCGACAATTCGACACACCCATCTTCAGACAGTTCTGCTCGGGCTATGGGATACTAAATCATTACTCTTCTCCCGAGCATCCACAAGCTAATGGTCAGGCCGAGGTGACCAACCGCACAATCTTGCAGTCGATTAAGACAAGGCTTGAGAATGCCAAAGGCCTGTGGGCTGAAGAACTCCCAGCCCTCCTGTGGGCCTACCGCACCACACCCCGGGCAGTTACAGGCGAAACCCCATTTTCCTTAACTTATGGTTTTGAGGCGGTAGTCCCCATAGAGCTCGGGCTGCCCTCATACCGGGTGGCTACTTTCAATGACCCAGACAATGGAGAAGCCCTCAGGACAGAACTAGACCTGGTGGAAGAAAAAAGAGACCAGGCCTATCTCAGGGTGGCAGCTTACAAGCAAAGGGTCTCACGGTATTACAATAGTAAGGTGAAGCACCGCAGCTTTCAAGTGGGAGACCTCGTCCTCAAAGCTATGAACCAGTCTACCCGAATCCCAAGCCACGGGAAGTTGGGGGCAAACTGGGAAGGCCCCTATAAAATAACTCGAATTAATCGACCGGGAACCTACTGGTTACAGAGTATGGACGGGCGTGATCTCACTCATCCTTGGAACGTGCAACACCTCCGCAAGTACTATCAGTAGCACTGGACAACAGGAGTTTAGTGTTATAGGCAGAATTCTTTTTGTAGCTCTGATTGAATAATCGACATGGTTTAAATAAAAATTACATGGTTCTACTTCGAAAATTTCTACTGTTAGAACACTGTGCAATACACCAAAAGACCTCGGGCCTAACCCCGAGGCACCACAAGACCTCGGGCCTAAGACCTCGGGCCTAACCCCGAGGCACCAAAGACCCCGGGCCTAACCCCGAGGCACCAAAAGACCTCGGGCTCCGAACCCAGGCACTAAAGGACCCTGCAACCACCCATGTTCCAGGTCGGTTTCCTATGGTCGCCCCTCTACATGCCCCCGCCTTCGCAAGAAAGGTCGGGGACAAAAGGATACTAGACCTAAAAACAGGAAATTAACTAAAGTTTCGCCTAGGTCCAGCCGACGACGGGGCCAAGCCCCTAGGTGGCCGACGATGGCATGCTTCAAAGGCCCCTGCAACCACCCATGTTCCAGGTCGGTTCCCTACGGCTACTTACTCCCGTACTCCCATACTCCCGCCTTAGCAAAATGCTTGGGGGGCAGGGGAATGCTGAGGCTAAAACAGGGAATCACATCGTTCGACTAGGTGTTCTGTTGGTTACGGTCCTAAAGCATTTGCTAAGGTAAGTGTTAGGTCGGCCAAAACCGTACGAATACTAGCGAACCGTCCGACTAGGTTTTTTGTGGGTTACGATCTTAAAGAATTTGCTAAGGCAGATGTTAGGTCGGCCAAAAACCGAACGGATACTAGCAAAAAGGCATAGTATAAAAACACTATAAAGTTGATGGAAAGCTGACCTCAGGGGTCTTTTCATTGATCAAAGAAAATGTACAAAGCCTGGGGGGCAGTTGTAGTGGCCTCCCCAAAAATAAAAAACTACAAGCAATAAAAAACAAGGAGGAACAGGGGAGTCAGTCTTCCACATTGACCACATCCTCGGTCTCCCCGGTCTGCTCCCTTGGTACAGCAAGTCCTTCGTCCCCCAAGTCCCCGCCTGGGGCGGGTTCTGTGGCCTCAGCAATAGCCGCAGGGTCTTCACCAATCGCAGGAGCTTCACCAGCTATGGGATCTTCACCGACATCCCAGTAATCCGAGTCAATCCCCTCGTAGGCCGTTAGGACCCATTCGGGGTGATCCTGGGCTACCCGCCGCTTCAGATCGTCATAACCTTGGAAGAAGCCATCATCAAACGTGCCCTCCAAGGCCCCTGCAGCAGGTGTCTCAGCCGCCGCCTTCGCTCGAGCTTCAGCTTCCGCAGTGAGGGCCCGAAAAACCTCCAATTTGGCCAAAGCCGCTGCTAGGTCCGCCTGAGCCATACCCAAACTCAAGGCCAATGACTTCGTCTTGCTCGTCTCGACGGCCAAGGCAGCTTTTGCTACTTGCAATTCTTTCTGCTCCTTCGAAAGGGCGGCGTCAGCAGCGGCGGCCTTCCAGGCCAGGGAAGACAGGAGGGACTCGGATCCCGCGGCCATACAGCCAACCTGCGGCAAGAGGATGAAGATCAGTCAGGCAAGTAAAAAGGAGTAGGCCAATATTTGAAGGGAGAAAGAACACTTACCAGATGGGAAAGGCTATACAACCACCCTTGGAAGTCCCGAGGAGAAAGCCCGGCGCATGCTTCCACCTAGCTCAGGATAAGGACAGACTTTAGCCTCTCCCGAACCTTGCCAGGCCTACCGATGGGCAAACCGAATGGAATATCAGCCCGGGGTGCGGGCTCCTCAACAGCTAACCTTTGGGGAGCCGATGTCCCCGCAGGGTTCGGACGGTTGACCGTCCCATGGCGGATG
This sequence comes from Hydrangea macrophylla, assembly GCA_033977485.1. Taxonomy (NCBI): domain Eukaryota; kingdom Viridiplantae; phylum Streptophyta; class Magnoliopsida; order Cornales; family Hydrangeaceae; genus Hydrangea; species Hydrangea macrophylla. The sequence continues at coordinate 64,469,548 of CM066998.1, forward strand.
CGCCAGAGCGGGCGCTCGCCGCCCAGGGCCTCAGTTGCTGGCCTCTTCCCCTGGGCGACCGCCACCTGAGTAGCAGCAGCGGCGGCGGCAGCAGCCTGTCTCTCCCTCAGCTGCTCCAAATTACGTTTGGGGGACATTTCTGCAGAAGAGCAAGATCACACGGTCAAAAGTGTGAGAAACAACAAGGACAAGTACATAGTTAACGCATAAGGCAACTTGGAAACTCACCGGGAATGACGGGTGTAAAGCTGGGGGCTGGGACAGGCTCCTCAGGGGAATTAGTCTCTATAAAGTCCCCTGTTCGGGATAATATGTTCTAAATACTGGTGGGCAATTCTGCTAGCTACCAGATCCTGGCCTGGCACAGCTTGGGGATTTCGGGTGGTTCTGTCGAGCCAGCTGTGGACAGAAGAATGAAATCAGTCAGTAATCCACCGTGTTCCTAAAGACCAAAATAGCAGACGAGGTCGGAAGGGCGGTCTTACCCCTCAACTCCCCAGCCCAGGATGTCCTCAGCTGGATCCTCGGAGCCATGTCACAGAGGCGAAGTGTAGACACCTGGAAGAATTTGCCCTTGTACCCTTTGTTGTTGCTAGGGCAATTGTTAATAATTTTCCTACCCGGACGGGCAGAAAATGAGAAAAACCCCACTTCCCGGTGCACAGGGAACGGTCGATGGGCCCAAAGAAACTCCTGGAGGGTAAGTTCATACCCAAACACTTGAGGCCACAGTGATATACACCCCATCAGGAACCTCTACCCGTTGGGGGCCAACTGCCCGGGAGCGATATCGAGATAGATCAGGATATCCCGGGCTACAGGGTGAATGGGTAGCCGGAGGCCCGCCATCATAGCGTCCTCGAACAGGGTGACAAACCCCGACTGATAGAGGTGCGCGCCACCGAGGTTTATGGCTAGGGCGCAACCATCAGGAAGAGAATATCTCTCCCTGATCCGGAGAAGGTCTTGGGAGTGCAGTACAGAAGAAGTGGACTCACAAGCGAAAACTACACGATCAGTCCCCCTTGGCAACTCGTCGCCCGAACCCCTCGAGACGGAGGCAACAGGGGCCTCCTGGGTAGACTCACTGTCGGACAGACGAGCGGGAATCCTGGCCCCACTTTGATGATCGGTCAGGGATTCAGGAAGCCGGTCCAAACTGGCACCGGGGGATCCTGACCGATACTGTTCGCTCTCCGATCTCGACGCAGAGTTGAAGCCGGAGTGTTCCATCTCCGGCACTCCGACGGAAAGGAACGGACACAAACTACGACCTGCGTATGGATCGAAAACCCCAAGCCTGATATACAGGGGGCAGAGTCACTAATCTGAATGGTAACGAGAAGACACTCCTCAGCACCAGGTAACACTCTTCCAAAATAGCGCAAGAAACACCTGCTCGGTTCAGATAAACTAAAGTTCCACCCGACTCAAAAAACACACAGAATCTGAGGAGGAAGAAATCCCACTCCCGCTCGAACCTCATAAGATTCGTTCTCTCTAGCCTCGCTCTGAAATGAAAAAGGACGGGGGAAAAAGAGAAGAAAGCAGAAAATAGAAGATCAGGAAGGGATGCAAGAAATGAGGCAAGTACTCCTTATATAAAGACCCTGAACGGCCCAGATCAGAATGGATCTAGCGGTCCAGGAGATTTCCCGCCCAAACTGTTGCTTTGGTCACGTGAGGAGTCGCCTCAAAAGGCGCGCGCATTAATTCCGTGACAAGACGGTTCAGTTAGCCAGCAATCGGTTCGGTTTCGACCACGTCACCATTGTTAGGTTCTAACCTGACTAACGATTGGTTGGTACAGAGCAACAGTGATCCGGGCCCGAGTTGCCGCAACCCGGGCACATTCATACACCGGTCGGGTATTAGCTGCCCAGCGTAGCACAGAGTTAATGAACAGTTAGAAGAGCAGAGAGATAAAAAAGGTTGGCCTCAAAGACCTTTTCATTGCAGTAAAAAATAAAACTGTACAGAGATCGAGGGCAGTTATAGTAGCTCCCCGATAAAAAAAAAAAAAAGAGCAAGGAGTCTTCAAGGTCCTTTGCCCTTCAGAGCTTTCACCGCCTCTTCTAGGGCCGTAATCCTCGCCACTAAATCCTTGACGGTGAGCTCTATGGTGTGAACATCCACCTCCTGCATGACAGAGTTAGTCTGTAGGTGGGCAATCTGCTTCTCCACCTCTTGAAGACAGCCCTCCAGGTTACCAAAGGCAAGGCCCGTCCAAGAGCTCGGCATGTGAAGAGCGGCCGGGGATTCCGTCTGGCTCCTTTTTGGTGGGGGTTGAGATTCTTCCCCGACTTCCTTTTCTTTTCCCTTCCGGGACGGGCCCGGTGGCAGACTCGCATTCCCGGAGGAGGATGAGCTGCTGCTGGTGGACAGGGAGACTGGTCCCTCAGGAGGGCCGGCCCTGCTTGTGGCACGCAGGCCGGTGGCCATGGATCGAGTATAGCGGCGCGACCCAGAAGCCGCAGCGGCGTGGGCCGTGGAGGAAGGTCCGATGCCTGCATCATCCGCATGCCCCCCGACCAAATCAGAGAACGACAGGCCGGCCTCGATGGCTCGGTCAATCGCCTCCGTATCATCAGCAGTAGGGGCCGCGCCGCAGAAGGCAACAAAAGATTGTTTGCAGAGGTCGGGATCAAAAACTGCAGGAGGGCGGAGAATGGAGTCCTCCAGCCAGTTGCCGGAGACCACGACCCAAGGGTACCGCTGCCAGTTTTTGTTCGGGAAGTCCAGACCTTGGACAAGGTCCCTCCCCTCAGCCCTGGGGCGCAAGTAAGGACCCCCATGGTCGATGCCCAGGATGTAACACCTGGCGACGTCGACGGAACGGAGGAACAACCCCAGTCGCTCGTTCAACACTGATATTCCCCAGAGGAGGCGGGCGATGTTCGGACGGCACTTGCAGAGCGGGATGCCCAACCCCTCAAGCAGGTCACAAAAGGAGACTGGGAGGGGAAAGCGTAGTCCCACAATAAGCAGCAAATAGCTGCTGATGAGGACGAAAGGGAAGGCTACTTCCTCCCCCTCAATGTACGGACGGACTTCAACATCGTCCAGAATGTGGCAATCCTCTCGAAAGGCTCTAAGCCCTTCATCAGATGACAGATCAATATGTGAGGCCATTTGAGGGAAGTTTGGGAAACGAAAACAGCAGAGAAGAAGAAGATCGGAGTGTTTTGCTCGGGCGATTTAGTTGATGATTTGCAGTGAGAAGCAGATTGAACAGGTGCTCCTTATATAGGCATCGCGAACGGTTAGGATCAAACTTGATCGGATGGCTCACATGCTCTCCCGCCGAAACTATCATTTCGGGCACGTGGGGCGTCATCTCAAAAAGCGTGAGCATTGAATGCATAATGTGATGGTTCGGTTGCCACCTGGACCATTCGGTTACTTCCAAACTGGCAGCTTTGGATCCAAACTAGACCAGTAACCAGTGGGCACGTGGCGCCGGGGGCCCGGTCCTGCAGGGTCACCGCTCGACCGATATATCGACGGGTCATTACAAACCGGCCCTGTTCCGATGCGGGTCTCGGTCTTCTACCGGTCGGTATCTGGAAGACATTCTTAATTTTCAAATTTCATCTGGCAAGGCGTCATCTCAACTTTCAAAATGGGGGGCAGCTGATACGTCCAGAAATATTCTGTAACGGTCCAGCCACCACGTGGTCAGCGGATAGCCCGGATAGTCCGGAATGGGAGCATGGAGCCCACACTTCCGAGGTGTTCAACTATAACCGTCCGGGATACTCGGCAGCTTGAGGACGGGGCGTAGTGACTCCCCGGTAGGCGCGGAGTAGATGGCGTCTCCCATCGTTTCCTTATACGGCCATGACTCTATCAAGAAAGAATCAATGGTTTCCTAAGCTACTTAGGAAACTCCCCTAATGTTGTGCAAATCTATTGTGATTAGATTAGGCTTTCTAATCTAGTAAACTTATCATGTAAGGGTGGACTCTTGCATCTATAAAAGAGCCCACCTATCCTCCTTAGAGGGAGGGGGAAATCAATTCTCTAAGCACACAAGCACTCAACAGAGAACTCACCACTTACACGCATACACCCGGCCGGTATTACTGGTAGTGCCGCCCATCTTTGTTGGTTCACCAGGCCCGCCGGTGATCTGCTAGTGATAAGCGCTTAGACGCACCCGTGGACGCAGGTCACCTCATTAACGGGACCGAACCACATACAAACCTTTTTCTACTCTATCTTCCCGCATAAATCTTGCTTACCAATTTTTGGCATCATCATATTATAAGGCCTAGTAACTTCTGAGATTGAAAATGGGTCAAAAAGACCCTGAATTTCTGAAATAGAGCAGTTTCACGAGAAAGATGAAGTCTATGCTGAAACTCGCGCGAGCGGCCCGCGCGAGCAAACCCTTGCGCGAGCGACCTACGCGCGCGAGGTTTGTGTTCCCAGGCAGACAGAAAAGTTTTGTAAAAGAAAAAAAAAATAGGCAGATCGCTCGAGCGGTCCCCGCGAACGGCCCGCGCGCGCGATCTTCCTGTATTCTGGTAGAAGGAAAAGTTTTTATAATAAAATGGAGAATTGGGCATATCGCGCGAGCGACCCCTCGCGCGACTTCTGGCAGTTAAAGAACTATTTGGGTGATATTTTATGAACTGTTAAAGCTCAGTTTGGAAAATTTACTTAAACAGAATCCTATTTGGTTATGTTTGGACGATTAGAACATTGCATTGTGACTTATCAATCCCCGTACGCACGTTGTTTTTATAATTCAGTGATTTGCCTCATGCTTTAAAGTTTCATGACATACATGTGGTGTCAGTTGTACATGCATGGTGAGTGTGAATGTTGGTTAGTATGGAAAAGAGTAATGGTCAGTGTGGCATAGTGAGTGCGGTTGAGATTGTGTTGTGGACACTCCCTGGTAAGTGAGTACCAAAGTGTGTTGTGATTGAGATTGCGGTGAGGGTGTCTTTGAAATACGACGGTGGCAAAACTGGATAGTCCATAACGACCATGGTAGCGTCAAAGTGTGTAAAGCCGAACTTGGACATTCCCTGGCACCCATGGTAGTGCTAAAGTGTGGCCTACGGACACTCCCTGATACCCGAGTCTGGATACTGCGTGAGGGTTCCTCCGGTATTTGCATGACGGATTAGGTAGTCAAAGTGTGAGGCATTGGACACTCCCTGGTACCCCGACCAAAGTGTGAGGCAAACTGGACATTCCCTGGCACCCCTGTGCTAAAGTGTGGCTATCGGAGTATTTCAAAGATATTGGTGTGTGATAGTGGGTTGTTAGGTTTTGTCGAGAGAAAAGAGTCGGTGAGATGAGATGGTGCATTGTTCTCATACATGGTCACATATATGTGAATTATATCTTTTAAATAATATTGTGCTTGTTTCCTAAAATGAACTCCTTGCTTGAATATAAACTTGTTGAATTAAATGAGAATTGGAAAATGGTAAATGAGTATGTGTTACATTCAAAGTTATGTTTTTAATACTCACCAGCTTCTTGAAGCTGACGACGTTGAAGCGTCTTGGACATTCGTGTTCAAGTTTTTCAGGTTATGATCAGGCCGAACATTATGATTATGCTAATTGAGAACGACTGCTTGAAAGAAAGACTGTTATCTATACTCTATGTTTTAAGTTATAAACTATTTTGTAATAAGGATGACTATAATAGATATTAAGTTATTGTTTTGATTTAAGGCGGTTTGTGCCTTTAGAGACCCCGTGCTGTAATATGTAATAAGTTAGAAAAATATTTATAAGCTTTGATTGCTCTACTCTGATTATGGTTTTATGTTGTTCGACGTTTGGAACGGAATCGATCCTTCAAACTGTCGCGACCTACGGGTCCATAAAGGAAATTAAACGCTTTCCATATCTATGCTACGTCGGGGCGTGACATGGTGAGTATTAAGAACATGTACTTGTAATGTAAGACATACTCCTTACCATTCTTCATTTAACAGTTTCATTATTCAACATAAGAAACATAGTAATGAATTCAAAATTATAAAACAGTAATGATAATGTCATAATTTCCAATCCGTAACACATGTGACCGTGCATGGAACAATGCAACCATTCTCAACTCACCAAACTCTTTTCTCTCGACAACACATCAACCAACTCGCTCACTCCAGTATCTTGAAACACTAAGGTGACCACGCTTTAGTACAGGAGTACTAGGGAGTGTCCAGTTTGCCTCACACTTTAGTACGGGGCACCAGGGAGTGTCCAATTGCCTCACACTTTAGCCATACCATGTATGCCAGGGAGTGCCCAGTAGGCCACACTTTAGCACTACCATGGGTGCCAGGAAAATGTTAGGGATATATACTAAAAGCCATACTTTATGTAGTTGATTTATTATTCATTCAATAAAATTAGTTATTCTATTTTTATGAGAATCTATGTGGGCAATGTTTGTATTATGTTATTTATTTAATATTATGCATGTGTGTCTCTCATTCTACATAGTAGGTGGTTTGGTGTGTAGAGTTTGGCTTACACATAGAAGATCAGACCATAAGATATTGTAGAATGTAAGATTTTAGTTTATAGTCTTAGATGGGATTGGACACACCATCGGTAGGACTACCACATAGTGTTGTTATAGGTTTGTCTTGACTATGGGAAACGTTATAGTCTCAACTTACTATATTGGAACACTTTGTGCATTAAACGGGACCGACTTGGGGTTATTATCTTTATACTGACTTATAAGATAATTAATACCTCATGGCTATTATGAGTGCTTATGCTCTAAATCCTAAGTTAATTTGTAAACACGTGCATTTGATATTTACACTTTGATCCCTAAAAGAGTGAGATCCTTAAATGGGTCAATATCTCATTGGATTGGGTGACAATATTGATTGTGTGGTGGATATAAATTAATGATGGAATCCATATCTCAATTTTGGGATTGATGATATCCTCTTGAGAAAGCTTATAAGTTTTGATTATGTCAAACCCTGTAGGTGGATTTTGTATCCGACATATCAGATAAGTTAAGCAGAAGATCTCAAGGAATTTTACGAGATTAATTAAATAAAATTGTCAGTAATTGTATTTAATTAATAGATATCTATAATCTTAACGTGGGGAGATAATAAGCATTTAATAACATGGAGCTCGAAATATGTTTTTGAGATAAGGGTAGGAGTGCAATTATAATTCTTTAGTGGTATGAATTATAATTTATGGAAATAGGAATCTGATTCAGTTCAAATTAGGGTTTCCTAATTCCATAAGGAAGCCTATTCCTTATTGACTTCTTTATGGTCCCTATTGTAGCCTATATATATGCTGCTTTGGCTCCCTTCTCAGTTTGCGCATTTTTCCATCTAGAGTATTATAACTCGAAATAGAAAAGAGATCGTAAAAGAGAGAGCAGAAAACTAAAAGGATTTCGAAAGAGCCCACACTCAGTTCGATATTCTGGCAGTAGAGGAATACAGTAGAAGATCGTTGATCGGGAGAGAATAGATCCTAATTACATGCTTTAATTCACATTTGTTAGTACCTTTTTATCCTGTTTCTATATATTTTTACTTCGTTTTCTATTTTCTGACAGGTTTTGGAAGAAATCAAGTAAACCAAGTTAAATGGGGTGAAAAAGCAGAGCAAAAGAAGCAAGAAAAACCACATCGCTTGCGCGGTCCGCTCGCGCGAAACCCAGGAAATCGCTCGCGTAACCCGCTTGTGCGACCTCTACATATCGCGCTCGCGCGACCTATGCAAAAATGGAACTTGCGTATTTCACTCTATTGATGATTCCTACACGAACGAAACTGCCTAATTACGTCCAGATTGCAAAATAAAGCAGTTTTACTACGTTTCGGGTTAGGAAAGTTTCCAAAACATGTTATAAATCTATATATACCCTATTTTACTTTAATTTAGGGGTTAGGAATTGTTATACACACAATATACAACTACACTTTCAGCATTGAAGAGAGAAAAGCAAGGAGAAGAAGAAGAAGACCAAGGGTTTCCATGGCCTCCTCCATCAACTACTTGCCATCCGCCGCTTTTATGGACACCTAAACTCTAGATCTAGGGTTTCAATGAAACCTTAGCCAAGTAATTGGATGTGTTTTATGTTTTTATTTTAGTTTTATTATGTATGGATGACGGTTACATGTTTCGAGGGTTTTTATAAATAAATCGTGCTCTTATTGATTAAATCGTTACTTTCAAAATCTATTCTTGTCTTAGATCTATTTTGATGGTAGTGTGCTCAATGATCTATGCTTGCTGTGCTTGTATAGATTATTTACATGTAATGGTGCTTAAATCGAATTGTGCTATCAAGTATCCGAATAGTCCATGCCTAGATTAGATGGATTATACCACAACCCTAGTTTAGTGTGGGATAATTCGTGCTAACCGAAGATGGATTATGTTGGTGCTTGAACCATAGTTATTTTCTTGACGGAGGAATTGGGCTTGTAGCTACAATCCCCCATTATCATCCAACTTAATAAGCTAAAGTAATTCGTAAATACTCTTATTATGAAGCTAGTGATGGATTTGCAATCCTAAGTTCCTTAAACATATTCATAAAAATAATTTTAAATCGCTTTCATGATTTAGATTTACTTTTATTATAATTAGTTTAATTAAAATCAAATCAAAATTTGTTTTTCTTAAATTAGCTAAATTTAGGTTTTAAAATTAAAGCGCGGTAGTTAATCAATCTTTGTGGGTTCGACCTTTACTTCCACACTGCAAATCTTTAGAAAAGTAAAGTATACTTTTATATCTTGATTTTGACAAGATCAATCGTGAGTTGTTATGGAGCCCGTGTTCTCAATTCGTCTACTACAGCAATCCATTTTTGGAGTTCAAGGTAACCCTAGTTCTGCCCTTGTAGGTTTATTATAGATTTCACGAAATTTTTTGCAGTACCAACTTATGCGCACTGTCAACGGATTCTGGGAACGCAGTTTCCTAATAGTGGTATCAGAGCAATGTTGATTCTGCGTATAGGTTGGATGCAACCATATTGTCCAGTAATACAGATCTTATGCGTTCATTGATGGATGGATAGAACGTAGATCTGTGCTAACCCTTGTTTTGCAGCATTCTTATTCCACTATTATGGTCACTAATTTTATGTGATTGGATCCTACTATGGGTTTATTTGTGGTTAATTTTGCTGTTTTGATATAGCATGTGAACTCCTTTATAGAGGCATAGGATTTATATGTATTGGATCCCACGCTTGATTGATGTGTGGTTAATTTACTGCAAATAAATAGCATGTGAACTGCTTCATGGAGGCATATGGTTTATGTAATATATCTCAAGTAAATCCGTGAAGATAATTCGTGAATACGGTTTACAAGCAGTTTCAGAAAGCAATCTGGAAGCAGTTTTGGAAGGTTTCTTCACAACAGTTGTAGCTTGACCATAATAGTGGGATTCCTATTTTATTGTGGTTTCCTTATTTATGTGTGATTGAATGATTATTATTGTTTCATGTTTAATGAATAGGACAACATGGATAATTGTTCCTAGACCTATTTCAGATGTCTAGCTGCATGTTTAATTTATATTAATTTAAAATGATGGATAACTACATGTGTATTTAGAAATAAAACTAATTCCATATTTTGAAAAACATAAGTACTTATTTTCTAAAATCATGAGAATAGAATAATTTTATTATCTACACATATGTGTTTGACAAGTAAGGATAGACTAATCCATGTCAAGTATTCTATTATTTTTTATTAATTAAATTAAAAGTTTTTCTAAAAGTTATAACCCTCAAATTTTTTTTAAAATTTTAAGTGGGAGAGGGAATTTATCAAGTATAAATCCCATGGTCTCTATCACTGGTTTATAGATGATATGATTAATTTTGTGTGATGGCTCTAGTGCCATCCTCCCCATCAGATACAATTGATCATGGAATCATCGGTACAAACTTCTTTAACAGAATGTTTTGGGTGATTGTTAGTGTGGGTCACCTCTCCATCAGAGGTGTTCCTCATGGAACTCTTGACCTAGAATTAAGTGATGGTACACACTTAGCTATAAATAATAATATCCTCTCCATCTGAGTCACTGTTGTTATTTATAGGACCAAAGCAAGTCAGCAGTTTAATTTTACTAGGCAAGGTACATCGCCTGGATAGTAAAATTAAAAGGCAATCACCTATCTGAACAAATGATGGATAGTATATGTGACACGAGAATTCTTCTGTGTGTGCTTGTATGCTATACCCAAGTGTAGGTAATCGTGCAAGTAGTAGTCTGGTTAAGTCCAGATCGATCCCACAGGGAAGGTGTTAAACTAATTACTCCAATTAATCTCAAACAAGAAAATAAAAATTAATATTTTAGAGAAGTGCAGAACACAAAGTCCCACAATTTATCAACTACTAAAAATAAAGCAATTAAACTAGATTAACTAATTACTAACTTAACTAATTAAAGCGATGATTTAAAATGTGTTTTCTTAATTAAAAAGGAATGTTGGGACTACACGAATCCACTGCGACCTAGCCATCTACCATGCAATTTCGTTGAAACTCAATGGAGTACATTTTCTACAGTATTCCGTATTTCTCTTAAAATAAAGAATCTATAGTCCTTTCATGACCGGGACTATGTCATCACAATGGAGTTTGAAATACACAAAAGCGGTTTAAAACAATAGTTTAGGCTCTCACCTACAATGGTATTAGCATTGAGGGTGGTTTGCAAAATATATTGAAGAAAAATGCTTCAAGTCCTAAAGTTTACAGACTGTTTTGACAAACTGAGTGTTTTGGGACAATTTGATAACAATCCAGTAAAACAGAAAGTCTAGGAATACTGCATAGAATATCCTCAAGAAAAAGGGTGTTCGATCGATCAAGGCGCTTTCGATCGATCGAACATCTTCTTCTCTCGATCGAACATCTTCTTCTCTCGATCGATCAAACTATCTTCAATCGCTCGACAATGTCTCTGGTCCGATCGATCAAACTAACTTCGATCGATTGAACACAGGAATTAATTTGCTGCATGGCAGAGGCCTGAGATCACAGTTTCATCGTGATCTCCCAACCTGGGGACTACTCAGACATTGTCTGTAGTGTCACAGATGTGTTTCTAACGTAAAAGTCCATTAAAGTTTTGTTTGTTTAGGTTTTAATCATGCAAACTATGAAAACTATTTGTATAAATGTATCTAACATGCAAAACTATGTATTCAATAGATTATACTACTATAAACTAAGTGCAGAATATAAATACACGGTAAAGAGGTAACCTGGAAAGATAAACTTTGATTAAACTAGAGAAAAACCAATCCAAAAGCAATATCCAAGCTTGTAAACCTACAAAAACATATAAAACCTCTATCTCTCTCTCTAAAAACTGATAAAAGTAAAGTGGGCGTCCTTCTGGATGTTTACAATACGAATATATATAGCAAAAACCTAATGCTAGGGTTGAAATCCCGTTAACTGCTGCGTGCGCGTATATTCTGATAAAAGCCATGTTCGATCGATCGAACGTCCTTCGATCGATTGAACTTCTGGGTATTCGATCGCTTGAGCTTCTCTCGATCGATCCGTATGGTCTTCAATCGATCGAGCTCCGTATTTCAGCTTTTAATTGTCTTCATTAGAATCCAGCACTTCCTTTTATTGTTATCTTTTAATTCTTCACACAGCAACTGCAGTCTGCACAAAATACAGCTAAAACACACAACTTATCATAGTTTAATCAAATTGTGTATAAACTAGCATTATAATTGAAATTGCAGATAAATGAAGGAATTGTAAACTAAATCAATACATTTTCTTCTTTTAGTGCGGTTGTATTTTACAAATACTCCCGCTTGTCAATATGTTTTCCCATCGAGTCATACCATTCGCGGTGTATCAGGTTGCTGGCAGATTCTTTTCAAATATAGTAGAGGGAACCAATATTTTCAACTCGAATCCATAGTAATTATTTGCCCAAATTAATGTAATTATTTGTATTATTTGATTCTCAATCTTTTAAATGGGTTCTTTCAATCCACTCGCTGTTATACTTAAAGAAAACAAACTTGCTGGACCAAACTATATAGACTGGAAAAGAAATTTGGATATTGTGTTAACTACTGAAGAGTACAAGTTTGTGCTTACTCAAAAATGTCCTGAGCAACTTGGTGAGGGGGCAACCCCTGAGGAAACCCAGGCTCACAAGAAATAGGTTAAGACTAATGAGATGGCGTGGTGTTACATTTTGGCATCCATGTTGAATGTTTTGTAACATCAACATCAGTCAATGGCCAGTTCCTATGACATGATGGAGAGCCTCCGAGAGATGTTCAATGATCAAAGTCGTGCTGTTAGGAAAGTTGCCATGAATGAATTGATGAACACAACCATTGCTGAGGGTATGCCTGTAAGGGATCATGTTCTTAAGATGATATCTCTTCTTAAAGAACTAGAGATCCTTGGAGCTGAAATTGACGAGAAAACCCAGGTCGATATCGTACTCCAGTCACTGCCAGAGTCTTTTAAGCAATTCCGCCTCAATTACAACATGAATAAATTTAAATATAGTTTGGCGGAGCTGCATAAAGAACTCCAGGCAGCTGAGGGTCTCAACAGAAAGTCAGGGAGTGCTCTTGTGTTTGAGAAAGGTTCTGCTTCAAAGCCGAAAGGCAAGAAGAAAATGAAAATGGCTCAAAAGAAGGCCGCGGGTCCTCCGCCAATCCAAAGGCCAAGAGCACAACCGGAAAAGCCTAAAGGCAAATGTTTTGTTTGTAAGGAGCCATAACACTGGAAGAATCAATGTCCGGTTTATCTCGCCAGACAGAACAATCAAGGTAAATCTCATCTACTAGTTGTTGAATCGTGTTTAGCAGTCCGATCTACCGGTACATGGTATGTAGATATGGGAGCCACTGATCATGTATGCAGTTCTTTGTAGGGGTTCTAGGGGACCAGATAGCTAAGTGATGGAAAGATTTATCTGTATATGAGAAATGCTACGAGAGGAGCAGCAGTTGTAGTAGGAGATCTACATCTTAGTTTAGGTAGAGATAGGATTTTAATATTAACAAATTGCCTTTTTCTACCTTCTATTGGAAGGAATTTAGTTTCAGTTTCTAATTTAGTAAAGAATGGATATTCAGTTCATTTTAATAAAATAGTAGTTATTAAAGAAAATAAGCGTTTTATTTGTTCTGGTCAATTAGTGGATGATCTTTATATTATAAATCCCGTCTCTCTAATACTGCAACTTAATGAATTGAATAACACAAATAGTTTCCCATTTAAGAGAAAAGAACCTTCGAGGTTGAACCAAACACATCTTTGACACTTACGCCTTGGTCATATTAATTTGAAAAAGTGTAGACACCCCATTTTGTCGGCTATCAGATTTAGGAGACCCATAGCTTGGTGGTTCATAATGATCGAAAAAGACTCAAAAGAACCCCTGGAAGTTGGTTCTATCTCTCAAAATGCTCAGAATGACCAAAATGCCCCTAAAAGCCCGAAAACTCCCAGATTTGGACCAAAAATTTTGGAAACATGCTATGTAGTAAGAAAAGTAAGAAAATGAGTTTTTAAGTAAAGTCAGATGAAATCGTTAGCTCCCAGAGACCCCTGGAAGTCCCAGAAGTTCCCAGAAAGTCTCAGTTAACTGGTTTGACCAGGTTTGACCAAGGTTTAACCAAGTTTGACCAAGTTTGACCAAGTTTGACCAAAATCGTCCAAATTTTTTGGAATCATTCTAGATCATGTGGAAAGTATTAAAATGAGTTTTAAAAGAAGATTGCATGAAAACGTCAGCTCTTGGGAGCTCCTAGAGGTTTCCAGAACTTCCCGGGAATCCCAGGTTTGACCAGTTTGACCAAAATTTGACTTTGAAACCAGAGCATCGTAAAAATTTTCAAACATTTTTCATATATACTAGAGGTCAATATCTTTCCAACGGTATATCACACACAATTTTTGGATTTAAAACGAGTTTATTATGAATTTTCGAAGGCTAAAAAGAGGATCAAATAGGCTTTTATCGCAAATACCGCAAAACTTTTCAAAGTGACCTATCTCCAAACTATTTTTATGTAAAATAGACTCCATTACCTTTCCAACGATATGTCACAACCTCAATTTGGAGTTCGTATGTATTTTCTGTGAATTTCGGACGAAATAGGGCCTTTTCGCGAATACTGGAACCTCTGGGGGCCTAAACAGCATTATCTGGATGAAGGAGGAACAGTGCCGCCGCGGCACTGGCCCACTGTCGCCGCGGCACAGGCCCAGTTCCACCGCAACACTCTCCCCAAGAACAGTCCATTTTTGTAATTTTGATTGGGTCCAAATTGATTAATTAGAAACCAAAACGACGTAGTTTTGGTTCCCAGCTTATTTTGGACCAATGGGAGATCTTTTTATACTTTTAAAAACTCCATTTACCACCCCTCATTTGCCTATAAAAGAAGCCATTTATTTCCATTTAGAGGAGAGACATGGAAGCTTAGAGAGAGCTTAGGAAGAAACTCTGGAGAAATATAGAGATAGAAAGAGAAGAAGTAGTCTTCTTCTTCTATTTTCTCCATCAAAGTGAGTTTTCCTTTTTACTTGAGTTTGCTATCAAAACTTCAATCATCCAAACATTTCTTTCACCACCATTCTTGAGTATTCATGAGATAGGAAGCTACTTCCATGTCCAAATGTCACCATATATGAGTGAAACACCAAGCTACAAGTCCAAAATCACATTGATTATCATCTATTGATTGTTATTTACTTACTTGTTCATATTATGTTTGTCTCTTCCTAACCTCATTTCTTTTTATTTTTCTTTATTTACTTGTTTTTCATCATCTAAATGATGACATGAAGTTTGAGGTGAGTGAATCCTTATGGATAGTAGCTCTTGACCTCAAAACATGTTTAATAAATGATGATTATAACTTCAATACCTCCAAGGTATCCTTGAAGTTATGTTCAAAATAAAAATGAATCTCTCCAATAATATTGGGGGTTCTTGATGATGAGTTTGATGTTGATATTCCAAGAGGTTATAATCTCTATTTGATGTTGAAAATATACTTCCAAAACCTCTATTTCAAAACCCCTCTTAAAACTCCTCATTTTGATCTCAAGAAAGAAAACTCTAGTTTTTCCCAAAATATTCAAAACAGTGAGTCAAAATAGTGAGTGATCTGAGTTCAAAGATTTCTCTAGAATTCAATACTCAATGTATGGATGCAAGACCACTTGTAAAGTCTTCCTAACTCATTAGAGAACACCCATGATTTTTGGTTTGACTTGAAAATACTTAAAAATGGTCCATTTGGACCCAAACATTCTCTTCAGATGTTCTGTTTTTGCTGTCACAGCAGCTTGGTCTACTTTTAACTTGTTTTACAGAAAACTTTTCCAAACGGAGTGGTCCCAAACTATTTTTACCTTAACCTCCAGTGTCTTAGGGAACTTTTTGTATAATATGGGCCTCTAAATGTGTTGCTTTCATTTTTTAAGATGTTTTGACATTTCAGTCGACAGTACAAACTCTATTTCTGAGTAACCTCCATTGTTCATATGATTTCTTTCAATCTGTAATAGTTATTAAATATTGGCTTTTTGGGTTGTGTTCTAGACACAATAAGGAAGATCTCCATAAAAAATCATGCATTGAAAACATTCCTAACCCCTCTTTTTCATTTTCACAAGATCATGTTAATGTTTTGTCTACTATTCACAACAAGCACAATTTTACTTTCCCCCTTTGATTTGATGCTTACATGCACTCCAAATTAGCTCATGTATTAGGAAGTAGTTCATACTACAATTGTACATATCCCATGATGACCTCCTTCATTCATTAATACACATTTTAGACTTCTAAGTCATTCTAGGAATCCATGAACACAAAACACACTACAACCTTGGCACATTCTAGATACATACATTGCATTCATGCAAGATTTGGGGTTTTTGTAACTCCTAATCTAAGAAGATTATAAGGAATGATCATGATCACATTCATGCTTCCCCTCGATCTAATCATTCTTTCTCATCCGTCCCAGGGATTGAGAGATCTTCTCTTTTCAAAGATTAACATACATTATTCTAGCTTGCTAAGCATATTTTGATTTCTTTGATATTTGTTTCAAGAACAATTCATGTCCCCTTTAGATTAGGGAAACGTAATTACTTGATATATGATTAGATGATTTTTCCTAGGTTTGTTTTGTGTGATCTTTCACTTTGCATTGTGTGATACTTGACTTAGATCTTGTGAATGATATCTTATCTTTAGATCTTTCATTTCAAAATTTCTTATGTGATGTAATATACTATCATAGTATTAATTGTCGAACCATACATAGTATAAGATGATTATTTGGATGCTAATTGAGGCCCGTCGAAAGACGGGGCGAGTTGAGGGTGTTTTAGTCGCGACAAAGGCTCCTTCCTCTCTCGTACCAAAACCTCGAGCCAAGTTCTTTGGTTATGAAGGGCCGGTGCCCTTTATCCGTTTGGGTGAGTCAAAATTAGGTTTCTTGGTTCCTTAAAGACCAAGTGGCGACTCTGTATCTGTTTTCAACAGACCTTTTTCTACCTTTTCTTTTCTTTGATCCAAATCAAATTTAAAACAACAAACAAGCAAGTGGTGGGATTTTTGCGTGTCCACAAAAAGATTCAAAGACTGGTTCAAAATGGGCCATTAGATTCATTGGAAGTGGAGTCACTTCTAATCTGTGAATCCTACTTGGAAGGTAAAATGACCAAGAGGCCATTCTCGGCCAAGTGCTATAAAGCAAAAGAGCCGTTGGAGCTGGTTCACACTGATTTGTGTGGTCCTATGACTGTCCAAAAAAGTGGGGGATTTGAGTACTTTGTCACTTTCATTGATAATTACTCAAGGTATGGGTACATTTATTTGATGCGGCGTAAGTCTGAATGCTTTGAAAAATTCAAAGACTTCAAGGCTGAAACGGAGAAGCGTCTAGGCAAATGTATCAAGACACTACGATCTGATTGTGGTGGAGAGTACCTCTTGGGAGAGTTTAGGGAATACTTATTCGAGCAAGGGATTACATCCCAGTTGTCTGCACCCCGTATGCCTTAACAGAACGGTGTAGTAGAAAGAAGGAACAGGACTCCCATGGACATGGTAAGATCTATGATGTGTTATTCGGATTTACCAATTTCCTTTTGGGGACATGCATTAGAGACAACTGCGTATATTCTAAACTTGGTACCATCTAAGTCAGTACCTACTACTCCCACGGAATTGTGGACTGGGCGAAAGCCTAGTCTGCGATATGTTCGGATCTGGAGTAGTCCAGCACATGTGCTGAAAGGGAACGCAGAAAAGTTGGAATCGAGAACATAAGTATGTTTCTTTGTTGGGTATCCAAGAGGAACCAAAGGTGGTCTGTTTTATAGTCCTAAGGATCAGAAGGTTATTGTTAGCACCAATGCCACATTCTTAGAAGAGGACTATGTTATGGACTACAAGCCTAGAAGCTGTATTGTTCTAGAGGAAATGAGAGGAGAGACACCGACATATACTTCTTCGATACCATCGGTACGAGAAGAAACACCACAAGAAAGAGTTATCGATATTCCTTTACCACGTTGTAGTGGGAGGATTATCGAAACTCGTGTAGATCCCGAACCAACCATTAACACACAGGTTCCTAAACCAATACAGCGTGCAGATAATGATGTATTAGGTTCAGAATCTTCATAATGAAATATCACTGATACACAGACACGGTTGTGCCTCGTCATAGTGGGAGGGTTATTATTCAACCTGACCAGTATATGTTCTTAGGAGAGTCTTATGACTGGGTCCCTGATGAATAAGGTACCGATCCCTGTAACTACAATGAAGCACTCTAAGATAAAGATGCAGATCTTTGGCAAAAGGCTATGAAGTCTGAAATGGAGTCTATGTACTCCTATCAAGTATGGGATCTTGTAGAACCACCCAATGAAATAAAATCTATTGGATGCAAGTGGATCTATAAGAAGAAGAAAGGAGCAGACGATAAGGTGGAAACCTGTAAAGTAAGGCTTGTTGCGAAAGGGTTCACTCAAAAAGATGGAATCGATTATGAGAAAACTTTTTCGCCGGTGACCATGCTAAAGTCTATCTGGATTCTCTTATCTATTGGTGCACATTTCGATTATGAAATTTGGTAAATGGATGTCAAGACATCATTTCCTAATGGGAATCTTGAGGAGTGCATCTATATGGTGCAATCTAATGGGTTCATTACGAAGGGCCAAGAACACATGTTGTGCAAGCTTAAGAAGTCAATTTATGGACTTAAGCAGGCATCTAGATCTTGGTATATCTGCTTTGATCAAGCAATCAAGTCTTTTGGTTTTGATCAATGTGCGGATGAATCCTGCGTGTACAAGAAATATGATGGAAGCGTGGTGGTGTTCTTAGTACTATATGTGGATGATATCTTGCTAATTGAAAATGATGTGGGGGTATTATCTTCTGTAAGGGTATGGTTATCCACCCAATTCGATATGAAGGACTTGGGATAAGCCGGTCACATTCTAGGGATCAAGCTTATGCGAGATTGCAAGAATAGGATGTTGGGCTTGACACAAGGCACTTATATCGATAATATTCTTGCTAGGTTTAGTGTGCAAGATTCCAAGAAGGGATTCCTTCCCTTCAGACATGGAATTACTCTATCTAAGGATCAGTGTCCTAAGACACCTGATGAGATAGAGAAGATGAAGGCAGTTCCTTATGCCTCAGCAGTAGGAAGCCTAATGTATGCTATGCTATGTTCTAGACCTGGCATCTGCTTTGCTGTTGGCATGGTTAGTAGATATCAGTCTAATCCAAGGCAAGAACATTGGACTGCGGTGAAAAATATTCTCAAGTACCTAATAAGGACTCGAGACTATATGTTAGTTTACCAAGCAGACAGTCTTATACCCATTGGGTACACTTATTCTGATTTCATGTCAGATAGGGATTCCAGAATGTCTACCTCAGGATATGTGTTTACCCTAGGAGGTGGAGCCATTAGTTGGAGGAGTATCAAGCAGTCATGTATTGTTGATTCCACCATGGAAGCCGAGTATGTGGCTGATTCGGAAGCCTAAGGAGGCCGTTTGGCTCAGAAACTTCCTTATGGATCTAAGAGTAGTACCTGCAGTATAATCGGCTATTATATTTTATTACGATAATAGCGGAGTAGTTGCTAACTCAAAGGAACCTAGGGCCCATAAGAAGGGAAAATACATTGAGCGCAAGTATCACCTGATACGAGAGATCGTGCAAAGAGGTGATGTTCAATTGACCAAGATAGCATCAGCATATAACCTGGCAGATCCTTTCACCAAGAGCTTACCGGCCCAGACTTTTGATAGTCACATAGAAGGGATAGGAGTGAGGTGTGTCGCATCATGGCTTTGAGTTTAAGTGGGAGATTGTTACGAATATATACGAAAAGCCATGCTTTATGTAGTTGATTTATTATTCATTCAATAAAATCAGTTATTCCATTTTTATGAGAATCTATGTGGGCAATGTTTGTGTTATGTTATTTAATTAATTTTATGCATGTGTGTCTCTCATTCTACATAGTAGGTGGTTTGGTGTGTAGAGTTCGGCTTACATACGGAAGATCAGACAATCAGATATTATAGAATGCAAGATTTTGGTTTACAGTCTTAGATGGGATTGGACACACCATCGGTAGGACTGCAGCATGGTGTTGTTATAGGTTTGTCTTGACTACAGGAAATTGTATAGTTTTACCTCACTATGTTGGTACACTTTATGTATTAAACAGGATCGACTTAGGGTAATTATCTTTATACTGACTTATAAGATAATTAATACCTCATGGTTTTATGAGTGCTTATGCTCTAAATCCTAAGTTAATTTGTAGATACGTGTATTTGATATTTACACTTTGATCCCTAAAAGGGTGCGATTCTTAAATGAGTCAATATCTCATTGGATTGGGTGACAATATTGATTGTGTGGTGGATGTCGATATCTCAATTTTGGGATTGATGATATGCCCTTGAGAAAGATTATAAGTTTTGATTATGTCAAACCCTGCAGGTGGATTTTGTATCCGACATATCAGATAAGTTAAGCAGAGGATCTCAAGGAATTTTAAGAGATTAATTAAATATAATTGTCAGTAATTGTATTTAATTAATGGATATCTATAATATTAATGTGGGGAGATAATAAGCATTTAATAACATGGAGCTCGAAATATATTTTTGAGATAAGGGTATGAGTACAATTATAATTCTTTAGTGGTATGAATTATAATTTATGGAAATAGGAATCTGATTCAGTTCGAATTAGGGTTTCCTAATTCCATAAGGAAGCCTATTCCTTATTGACTTCTTATGGTCCCTATCGTCGCCTATATATATGCTACTTTGGCTCCCTTCTCAGTTTGTGCGTTTTTCCATCTAGAGTATTATAACTTGAAATAGAAAAGAGATCGTAAAAGAGAGAACAGAAAACTAAAAGGATTTCGTAAGAGGCCACACTCAGTTCGATAATCTAGCAGTAGAGCAATACGGTAGAAGATTGTGAGCTGCTATCGAGCCCGTGTTCTCGATTCGTCTACTATAGCAATCCGTTTTTGCAGTTCAAGGTAACCCTAGTTCCGCCCTTGTAGGGTTATTATAGATTTCACGAAATTTTTTGCAGTACCAACTTATACGCACTGTCAACGGATTCTGGGAACGCAGTTTCCTAACAGGAATGTCCAAGTTGGCTTCACACACTTTAGTTCTTCCATGGGCACCAGGGAATGTCCAGTTTTGTCACTGTCGCATTTCAAAAATATTCTAGCCGCAATCTTGAAACATCACACTTTAGTACACATGTACCAGGGAGTGTCCAATACGCAATATCAACCACTTACTTTTATCACACTGACCCACTCCCACCATGCATGTAAAACTGACTCCCCATGTATGACATGTAACTTTATATAGAAAATATAAAGTGCTAGGAACGATAACCATGGATATACGAGAAGAAATCAAATCTTATATGAATAACCGGTGAATTCATCAAAGAATATCTTAATATGCTTTTACAGCTACTAGAACACAAGTGGGTCTGCTTGGAAGCAATGCCCTTAAAAATGAGTTATAATATTTGTGAATGAATTACATATTAAAAGAAAGGTCTCTGAGTCTAGTTTTCGACGCTTCGAACGGTGTGCGTTTTTGAGTTTTCGAGAGGAAGTTATGACCGTTTTACTAAAAGTCGTCAGTGTTGAAAAATGCCAATCAATTGGTAAACATGCCAATCGATTGGTACTACTGTGTCTTCTTCAGCAGTTTCTCCCCTGTTACGAATTTAAAGCCTATTTTTGACCCATTTTGAAATCCGAATGTAAACATGACTTGTAATATATGATTCTCTCCGTTTTCCGCAAGGATTATGAATATGTGATCGGATTTAACTAATTCGACACGTAGTTCTCGGATTTTACGAAAAATCGAGAGGTGACGTATTTTCAATCTTAATATACGTCGCGATATGAATGAATTAAGCTATAAGATTTTAACCAGAGCTTCCATGTACTGAGACCTTTCATTTTTATCTAACAAAACAAATTTTGGTTGAGTTTCACAAAATCACCATTTTTACACCATGAATAAGCTTAAACGAATTTCATATAAAGACATACTAATTCAAGCAATACAAATTGTAATTAAGCATGAAATTACATTTCAAGTGAGTTAGTAATACTCACTGTGATAGAAAGTCTATTTTGTTGAGAAAGATAAGACCCAATAAGAGAATCAAATGAAGCTTGGCTATGGAATGAAGCTTCTCTCACTCTAAAATTTTGTAAACTTCTATGTGTAAAACTCTCTCTGAAACTCTCTCTATATCTACAGTTCTAAATGTGCAGATTGAGAGATGTGTTCGTGTTTAAATAGAATTTAGTAAAAAAACTTGGTGACCAAGTCCCTTCACTCTTACACCATAAATTGTTTTGATTTCAATTTCTCATAAATCATGAATGTATACAGCTCATATACAAGCTGATATACCAACATACATACGTATGTATACCCCCACACAATTTGAAAGGGTAGTTTAAGACTAGTAGGAGTTAAGATAGAGATGTTTAGGAAATTGTCTTATGGTACAACAATAACATACACAAGATATACATATCCAAACAAGGCATAAACCAATTGTCTAGGAATCACTTAGGGTGTTTAGTAAAACAACTTATGGCACCAGGAATTAAACACATATAATATGCATTCCCAAACAACCCTAGTAATGATTGGTAGCATTAATGAGATTAAAGCAAGTGTCAAATCCTAATCGGTGGAGCTTCCCAAATTATGGGAGATTAACGCAGTGTGGACAGTTTTGAACATAAACTGGTATTTTCGGGGTGCGACGATCACCACAAAATACAGAAAATTCATTTTAATGTATGGAATGATTTTTCGATTTATAAAAAAAAATACAATTTGAGTTAGAAATAAATATTTTCACCATTTTGAAATATAGATTTTGAAATCCAAAACAGGTGATATGCACAAAAATATCAGGTGAAAGTCAGGCCTCGCCACCTCAGCAAAGAGAAGCCAAGTCATCTTGAATTTGGACTGACTACACAACCATCCCGGGCTGTTACTCAAAACCGCCCGGTTTGGTCGTAAGTCTGGTCGTTCTTTCCAAATGGGCCCCATATGGGCGCGCCCCCAGTAGGCATGATTGCTTGGTCAGCAAGCCTCCAGGCAGTTTCCTATCCCAGTTAAATGACTAAATGAAAGGAGCAGGCAGTTTTCTAAACCACTTAGGAAACATCCCTAAGTTCATGTAAATTAAGCTGTAAATAGATTAGGCTTCCTAATCTATAAACTTATCTCGTACGAGTCCCTTGTACCTATAAAAGAGGCCACCCGCCCCCATTGAAAGGGGTCGCATTCTAACAAAAAGAATAGCATATTATTCTCACTCATACGCATAAACTCGGTCGGTTTTACTGGGAGTGCCGCCCAATTGTTGGCTCACCAGGCCTGTCGGCGATCTGCTAGTGAAGCGCTCCGACGCACCTGTGGATGTAGGTCACCTCGTTAACAGGGGTCGAAGCACATACAAATCTCATTGTGTCCAGCTATCTCTTTTGTATATTTCTTCTTATCCAAATTTCAGCATCATCAGCTTGGCGCCATCTATGGGAACCGATAAGTTTTTCACCAACAAATTTCTTGACTGATCAACATGCCACCGAAGATGGGCAAGAAAAATACTGCCCCGGTCGGTCAGGAAAACTTGCAGCTCGAGCAGCAGGCCGCCTCCATGATCTCCGAGCAAGTGACAATGGCGCTCGTGCAACTTCTGGAAGGCCAGCGATAAACCCAGAAGTCGAAGCACTATTGGTCTTGCAGGAAAAGCGTCGTCAATCTGAGAATCAAACCGGGAAGAGTGCCCCCGATCGGGAGCCCGCACGAGTCCGGAACCATACCTACTCTGGGCCGGTGTCCCTGTCGGATTGGGAACACGTCCGGGATGGTGACCGTAGCAGAGTGCCCAAGCGTACTAGGCGGCAAGCTCGAACCAATCCTCACCGGGTGGAAGATGCTAGAGATATCATCAACAGACATCGCGCCACCAGAAGGGAAGAATCAGGACCAAAGGCCCGGTAATCAGCCAAAGACCCTCCGGTCCGTAGTCGGGGAGATCTTAGGCATACGATTACCCAGAGCTAGAGCTGCGTTCTATCCCCAAGGATGACGAAATTCAAGGAAGAGGCCTCATCATCAAACCCGACGTACCACTCGGATATGGAAAGGAGAAGCGGGCAAGAGATAAAGGCCCAGATCGAGGACTTGCAGTAGCGAATTGAAAAGCTGAACCGCAAACAGCTCCACGATCATACCAATATAGAGACCGAGTCAGCCTACACGGCTCGGATCATCGCATTTCCCATCCTGCGAAAATTCAAACTGCCACATCTCAGCTCTTATGACAGTTCTTGGAGTCCAGTGGATCATGTCCGCACTTACAAGGCTCAGATGGTGCTAGTCAACACGGTCGACGAGTTACTGTGCCTGGCCTTCCCTAGTACCCTTAAAGGCCCAGCCGCATAGTGGTTCCACGCTCTGGAACCCTGAACGGTTGATGACTTCATGACATTGAGCAAGCTCTTCATCAGCCAGTTTATGGGGATGCTCGACTGGTCACAACCGGACACCCAGTTACTTACCATCAAGCAGCGAAATGGAGAGTCCTTAAGGGAGTACGTGGACCATTTCAATCAGCAGAGGCTCCAGATTCGCAACCTGAACAAAACGGCCACAACCACGCCTTTCTATGGCTTTCTATTCGGGGGTTCAACACACCAAAGTCGCTACGTCGTTCCACCGTGACCGAGCGGCAACCCTGGTGGAACTCTCAGAGAGGGTCAAAAAGTACATCGACATGGAGGAGTTTCTTAAGTCCAAGCGCGCCAGCTTTACGGGAGAAGAGTCCTAGAAAGATAAATAGAAATAGGAGGGCTCCGAGAAGGGTCCGAAAAAGAAGCCCAAACAATATCAGCAGAGAGGCATTCGGGATCAAGCCCCGATTACCTTCACCGCACTTTCCTGGCCAATTCATGAAGTTATGGCCGCCTCAGAGATCCAGAGGCTAATCCAGAAGCCCGCCAAGTTGAAAAGCCCACCCGGTAAGAGGAACCGGGATAAGTTTTGCCACTTCCACAAAGACCATGAGCATGACACAGAGGATTGCTTTAAGCTTAAGATTGCCATTGAGAAGCTGATCGAGCAAGGCCACTTAGCTGATTCGTGGCAGCAGACAGGTGACCTCGGTAAGAAACCCGGGCACCCGAGCAACCGCAACCCCTCGGACAAATCAATATAATCTACGGAGGCATTTCGGGCAGAGGGGATTCACAGTCGACCAGGAAGAGGCATGCCTGGACATCCTGATCGGATATCTGGCATGTCCAATCCACCCGCTCTACCCCAACCGACGTGTTGACGTTCTCATACAAGGATATGCTAGACTTGCACTACCCTCATGATGATCCGCTAGTGGTGATGCTCTCCATGGTAAACTACGTGATTAAAAGGGTATTGGTAGACATGGGCAGCTCCTCTGACATCATGTTTGTCTCAACATTCGATCAGGTTGGGATATCCAGGGATCGGCTCTGACCAGTGGCCACTCCCCTGGTAGGGTTCAACAGGTCCAACACCCAACCGCTCGGTACCATTGAGCTCCCGGTCCTCATGGAGGCCTACCCTCAGCAGGCATTTGTACTGGCAAGCTTTTTGGTCATAGAAGCTCAATCTATGTACAATGTCATCCTTGGGAGGCCAACCCTCAACAAGGTCAGGGCAGTCGTATCAGCGCACAGCCTGGTGGTTAAATTCCCAACCCCCCAAGGGCCCGGGAGCCTATACGGAGACCAAGCCATCGCCGGAGTTGCTATGTCAGTTCCTTGCGCCGGGAAGCCATTACGGAAACACTAAACATTCAGGAGATGGACCCTAGAGGCAAGAGTGACGGAGTGGGTCCAATGGAAGAGCTAGAATAAGTGGTGTTTGATCCTCAGTTTCCTGACAGGACCATCAGTATTGGTACTCTCTTAGAGCCAGGCCTCAAGCAGGAACTAGTTCAATTTCGGCAATAGAGCCAGGATGTTGTCAGTTGGTGTCACGAAGATATGCTCGGGATTGACCCCCGGGTAATTTCTCACCGACTCAACGTCAGTCCAGAATCCCAGCCGGTGAAGCAAAAAAGATGGGGAATGGCTCCCGAAAGGCAAACGGCGCTGTCTGAAGAAGTAGAGAAGCTCCTAAAAGCAAAATCTATCCGAGAGGTCCACTATCCCGACTGGTTAGCAAACGTAGTACCGGTCAAGAAAAACAACGAGAAGTGGAGGATGTGCATGGGCTTCACCGATCTGAACAAAGCCTACCCCAAGGACTGCTATCCACTGCCCAGGATAGATCTTCTTGCGGACTCCACAGCAGGTCATGCGCTTCTCTCATTCATGGACGCTTACTCGGGGTACAACCAGATCAGCATGTACCCTGGGGATGAAGAGAAGACCTCCTTCATCATGGACCAAGGAACATACTACTACATGGTAATGCCCTTTGGACTCAAGAACACCGGGGCAACCTATCAACGCCTGGTCAATCACATGTTCAAGGACCTGATCGGGAAATCCATAGAAGTCTATGTTGACGATCTTCTAGTCAAAAGCCGAGACGAGTCATACCATCTTGAACATCTGGCTGGAGCCTTCAGCATTTTGAGGAAGTTCGGGATGAGGTTGAACCCGACCAAGTGCACATTTGGCGTCTCGACCGAAAAGTTTTTGGGGCACCTAGTGAGCAAACGGGGTATTGAAGCAAACCCTGACAAAATCCAGGCTATTATAAACATGCGATCACCCAGGTCAACCAAGGAAGTTGATCTTGTCAAAATCAAGATATAAAAGTATACTTTACTTTTCTAAAGATTTGTAGTAGTGAAAGTAAAGGTCAAACCCACAGAGATTGAAATACTACATTGCTTTAATTTTAAAACCTAAATCTAATTAATTAAGAAAAACATATTTTGATTTGATTTTAATTAAACTAAGAAAAATAAATGTAAATCTAAATTATGAAAGCAATTAAAGTTGTTTTAAAGATATTTGAAGGGAACCTAGGATTGCAAATCCACCACTAGCTTCATAATAAGGGTATTTACGAATTACTTTAGCTTATTAAGTTGGATGATAATGGGGAATTGTACCTACAAGCCCAATTCCTCCATCAAGAAAATAACTATGGTTCAAGCACCAAGATAATCCATCTTCGGTTAGCACGAATTATCCCATACTAAACTAGGGTTGTGACATAATCCGTCTAACCTAGGCATGGACTATTCGGATACTTGATAGCGTAATTCAATTTAAGCACCATTACATGTAAATAATCTAAACAAGCACAGCAAGCATAGATCATTGAGCACACTACCATCAAAATAGATCTAAGACAAGAATAGATTTTGAAAGTAACGATTTAATCAATAAAAGCATGATTTATTTATAAAAATCCTCGAAACATGTAACTGTCATCCATACATAATAAAATTAAAATAAAAACATAAAATACACCCTATTACTTGGCTAGGGCTAGATCTAGGTTTAAGCGGCCATGAATTGATGAACAGCAAGAGGTTGATGGAGGAGGCCACGGGAATCCTTGGTCTTCTTCTTCTTCTCCTTGCTTTTTTCTCTTCAATGCTGAAAGTGTGGTTGTATATTGTGTGTATAATAATTACCAACTCTTTAATTGAAGTAAAATAGGGTATATATAGATTTTTCAACAAGTTTTGGAAGCTCTCCTAACCCAAAACGTACTAAAACTGCTTTATTTTGCAATCTGGACTTAATTAGGCAGTTTCAGTCGCGTAGGAATCATCAGTAGAGTGAAATACGCAAGTTCCATTTTTGCATAGATCGTGCGAGCGGGCCGCGCGAGCGCGATATTGGGACCACGCGCGAGCGATTTCCTGGGTTTCGCGCGAGCGATATTGGGACTAAAACACCCTCAACTCGCCCCATCTTTTGACGGGCCTCAATTAGCATCCAAATAATCATCTTATACTATGTATGGTTCGGCAATTAATACTATGATAGTATATTACATTACATAAGAAACTTGAAAATGGAAGATCTAAAGATAAAATATCATTCATAAGATCTAAATCAAATATCATGCAATGTAAAGTGAAAGATCACACAAATAAACCTAGGAAAAATCGTCTAATCACGCATCAAGTAATTAAGTTTCCTTATTCTAAAGGGGACATGAATCGTTATTGAAACGAATAAACAAAGAAATCAAAATATGCTTAGCAAGCTAGTATGGTGCATGTTATTCTTTGATAAGAGAAGACCTCTCAATCCCCGGGACGGATGAGAAAGGATGATTAGATCAAGGGGAAGCATGAACGGGTGATCGAGTTCATTCCTTATAATCTCCTTAGATTAAGAGTTACAAAAAAATCCAAATCTTGCATGAATGCAATGTATGTATCTAAAATGTGCAAAGGTTGTAGTGTGTTTTTGTGTACATGGATTTCTAGAATGACTTAGAAGTCTAAAATGTGCATGAATGAATGAATGAAATTAACATGGGATGTGTACAAATGTAGTATGGACTACTTCCTAAGATATGAACTAATTTGGAATGCATATGAGCATCAAATCAAAGAATGAAAGTTGAAATGTACTTGCTGTGAATAGTGGACAGAACAGTAGCATGATCTTTTGGAATTTGAAAAGAGGGGTTAGGAATGTTTTCAATGCATGATTTTTTATGGAGATGTTCCTTATTGTGTCTAGAACACAACCCAAAAGGCTAATCTTGAATAGCTATCACAGATTGAGAGAAATTATATAAACAATAGAGGTCACTCAGAAACAGAGTTCGTACTGTCGACTGAAATGTTAGAAAATCTTAGAAAATGAAAAAGAATGATCTAGAGGCCCATTTTACAAAGAAAGTTCCCTAAGACATTGAATTTTAAGGTAAAAATAAGTTAGGACCACCTGTTTTGGAAAAGTTTTCTGGAAAAGAGGTCGTAAGTTGACCTAGCTGCTGTGACAACCAAAAACAGAATGTTTGGAAGGAATGTTGGGACCCAAATGGACCATTTCCAAGTACTTCCAAGTCAAACCAAAAATCATGGCTGTTCTCCAATGAGTTAGGAAGATTTTCTAAGTGGCCTTGTATCCATATGTTGAGTATTGAGTTCTAGAAAAATCTTTGAACTCAACTCACTCACTGTTTTGACTCATTGTTTTGAAGACTTTGGAGAAAACAAAGTTTTTTTCTTGAAACCAAATGAGAGGGATTGAGAGGGGTTTTGAAATAGATGTTTTGAAAACATATTTTTAATACTCAACAAGGATTATAGCCACTTAAAATGCCAACATCAAAACTCATCATCAAGAACTTCCAAGATTGTTGGAGAGATTTATTTTATTTTGAACATAACTTCAATACATTCCAAGAATACCTTGGAAGTATTGAGGTTATGATCATCATCTATCAAACATGTTTTTGAGGTCAAGAGCTACTATCCATAAGGATTCACTCACCCCAAACTTCATGTCATCACTTAGATGATGATGAACTAGTAAGTAAATAAAGAAAAATAAAAAGAAATGAGGTAAGAAGGGATGAACATATATATAAACAAGCAAGTAAATAGCAATCAATAGATGATAATCAATGTGATTTAGGACTTGTAGCTTGGTGTTTCACTCATAGATTTTGACATTTGGACATGGAAGTAGCTTCCTATCTCATGAATGCTCAAGAACGAGGGTTGGAGTGGACTTTGAATGTGAAGTATATAGAAGGATGATGGAAGAAAACAAGAATAAAACTCACTTTCTTATGGAAAATCCATGGGAGAAGCTCCCTTTCTCTTTTCTAAACCTATCTCTATCTCTCTTCTTCTCTACAACTTTTCAAGCTTTGCACTTGCCCCCCCCAAAATGAAGAGCAATGGGGGGTTTATATAGGCCAATTTGGGGTGGTTTTGGGGTTTTAGAAGTACTCCCATTGGTCCCAAACAACTGTGAACACAAAACTATGTCGTTTTGACTTTCAATTAATCGAATTGGACCCCCAAAAAAATTACAAAAATGGACTCTGCGAGGGTCGAGTGCCGCGGCGGCACTGGGCCAGTGCCACGGCGGCAGTGGGCCAGTGCAGCGGCAGCACTGCTCCTCAGACGCCCAGAAATTTACGTTTAGGCCCCCAGAGGTTCCGGTATTCGCGAAAAGGCCCTATTTTGTCCGAAATTCATAGAAAATGCGTATGAACTCCAAACTGAGGTTGTGATATACCGTTGGAAAGGTAATGGAGTCTACTTTACATAAAAAATAGTTCGGGGATAGGTCACTTTGAAAAGTTTTGCGGTATTTGCGATAAAAGCTGATTTGATCGCCTTTTTCGCCTTTGGAAATTCATAATAAATTCGTTTTAAATCTAGAAATTATGTGCGATATACCGTTGGAAAGCTATTGACCTCTAATATCCATGAAAATTTTATGAAAATTGTTTCGGTGCCCCGATTCCAAAGTCAAATCTTGGTCAAACTGGTCAAACCTGGGATTCCCGGGAAGTTCTAGGAATCTCCGGGAGCTCCCAGGAGCCAACGTTTTCGCTCGATTCTCTTTTAAAACTTATTTTAATACTTTTCTAATGATTTCGGTGAATTCGGACAATTTCGGTCAAACTTGGTCAAACTCTGGTCAAACCTTGGTCAAACCGGTCAACGGGGACTTTCGGGGAATTTTCGGGACTTCCAGGGGTCTCTGGGAGCTGACGATTTCTTCCGGTTTTACTTAGAAACTCATTTTATCATTTTACTTACGACGTAGCATGTTTCCAGAACTTTTGGTCCAGATCCGGGAGTTTTATGGCTTTTAGGGCATTTTGGTCATTCTGAGCATTTTGAGAAATAGAACCAACTTCCAGGAGCCCTTTTGAGTCCTTTTTCGATCATTGTGAACCACCAAGCTATGGGTCTCCTAAATCTGATAGCCAACAAAATGGGGTGTCTACAGAGCACTCCATCTTTCAAATGGAACTTAGGCCTCTTTCCTTAAGATATTTCTCACTAACCCTTTTTAAGAACTCATCGGACATCTGAGACCTCTTGATCTCTTCAAGAATAGTCAGTTTTGCGATGAGAGTTGTAAGAAAACCTTGAGATTGATGAGGGGTGACGTCAATCTCCATTTACTCGAAGTTGTTAATCAACTATTGTGACGTGATCATGGAAGTCTTACTTCTAGAAGATTTTTGACTTAAAGCATCAACTACAACATTAGCTTTTATAGGGTGATACTGAATATCATCATAATCTTTTATAAACTCTAACCACCTGCGTTGCCTCATATTCAACTCCTTTTGTGAGAACAAATATTTCAAACTCTTATGATGAGTAAAAATTTTGTATCTTTTACCATAGAGGTAGTGACGCCATATCTTTAGCGCAAAAATTACTACGGCTAACTCCAAATCATGGATGGGATAGTTCTTCTCATGAATCTTCAACTATCGAGATTCATAAGCAATAACGTAACCATGCTGCATAAGAGAACATCCCAATCCTTGATAAGAAGCGTCACTGTAAATTACAAATCCTTCTTCTTTGGTAGGTATATTTAAGATGGGTGCTAAAATTAGACGATCCTTTAACTCTTGAAAATATTTATCTCTAATTTCAGTCCATTCAAATGCAACCCCTTTCTGTGTTAGCTATGTCATAGGCCCTGCGATCTTAGAAAAGTTCTTAACAAATCTCCGATAATAGCTAGCCAGACCTTGAAAACTGTGTACCTTAGTTACAGTTATTGGTTTTGGCCATGATTTGACTGCCTCAATTTTCTGTGGATCCGCCATTATGCCTTCTTTAGATATCGCATGCCCCAAGAATGAGATCTTGGGAAGTCAGAACTCACATTTCTTGAACTTTCATATAATTGGCGATCTCTTAGTGTTTACAACACTATTATCAAATGACGTTCATGATCCTCAAGGCTCTTCGAATGTATAAGAATATCATCAATGAAAATGATTACGAAATCATCGAGATAGGCTTGAATACACGATTCATTAGATCCATGAATGCTACAGGAGCATTAGTAATGCCAAAGGGCATTACCAAGAATTCATAATGACCATAATGAGTACGAAAAGTCATGTTCTGCTTTAACCCTCAATTGATGATAACCCAATCTCAGGTCAATATTAGAGAAAACTTATGCTCCTTGTTGTTGATCAAACATGTTGTCAATCCTTGGGAGAGGATAACGATTCTTGATTGTTACTTTGTTCAACTCACGATAGTTGATGCACAGTCTCATAGTTCTGTCCTTCTTTACAAAAAGGACCGGTGCACCCCAAAGAGAGGTACTTGGTTTGATGAAACCCTTATCCAACAATTCTTACAGTTGCGTCTTCAACTCTTTCAATTCTATAGGAGCCATACGATAAGGAGTCTTCGATATAGGTTGAGTTTCAAGAATAAGACTAATGGTGAATTCAATCTCTCTATCTATGAGAGTGTTGGATAGATCTTCAGGAAAGACATCCTAAAATTCTCTCACCACATGAACGTCCTCCAAAGTTACCTCCTTTGCTTGCATAGATGAGATAAGATAGGGTGGCAATGCGGCACCTTTTCCTCTGAAAGAGAAACTAGCTCGACTAGGAATTTGGAAGTTGACTTGCTTTGAAGCAAAGTCAATATGAGTGTGCACTGAAGATAACCAGTCTATACCCAAGATAACATCAAAACCTCGAATCTCGAGTGGTATAAGATTGAAAAGTAAGGATACATCACTAATTATAATCATACATGATTGGTATACTTGGTTACTAATCAACAAAGTACCAGAAGGTATGGCAACTGATAGTTTATATTTTAAAGGTTCTGGAGATTTAGCAAATTTTAATGCAAAGAATGGTGATACAAACAAATGCGTAGCTCCAGAATCTATAAGTGTGTGAGCATTAATATTACATATAGAGATAGTACCTTCCACCACCGCATCGGCCTCCTTATTATTCCCCTTAGAAACAAGTGCAAACACATGCCCCTTGGCATTGTCGGTTTCTTCTTTGGCCTCCTTGGTTCTGCGGTGGATGTTGATTGATCGGAATGGGTGCTCGCACAATTGCCTTATTCATGTGGTAATCCTTAATGACATGATTCGGGTCACCACACTTGTAACACAATCCCGAATTGAATCGGCAGATACATTTATGTATTTTTTGCAAGTCTTACATAAGACCTTGGTGTTTGATGGTACTTTCCAGGCTTGGTGATTAACATTAGATCCAGATGTTGCAGGAAACAACCTTTTCACCCCTGCTTACCCTTTAACTTAATTTCCCCTTGTTCTATTTGGAATACTCCTCTTCTGTTGGAATTATGCCTCTGTTCTCTCCACTTTAAGAGCATGATCATAAACTTCTCTATATGTTGAAAATTCAAACATCTCAACTTTGCTTCAAATGGTAAGTTTTAAACCATTCTCGAACTTCCTTGCCTTTTTCTCTTCTGTTGGAATGAGGTAGAAAGCGAACCATGATAGTGAAGTGAATTCAGTGGCATACTGGAGAACAGTCATGTTCCCCTGCCTGAGATGCATAAAGTCATTCTTTTTATGGTCTTTCAAAGATTTGGGATAGTACAACCCATCAAAGAGAATCAATAATTGATCCCATGTTATGCCTTCCACACTATTCTCCAAGGTACTCCACCAGTGATCTGCTTCTTCTACGAAGGTGTAGGTGGCATAGCCCACCTATTCTTCCTCAGTGCATGAAAAGTGGTTGAATATCCTTTCCATCTTTTGAACCCACGTTGCAGCTGCAGCAGGGTCAGCTTTTCCGTAGAACGACAGAGGTTTGAGTTTCTGAAATCGTTCTATATCCAGAAGTGTTCCTCCTCGTCTGTCCACAGGCATGTTGCCATATCCATTGCCGCCATTTCTTGTCCACTTTCTTGGGCAGCAACAGCTAGTCCTTCCATGATTCTTTCAATGTGAGCAAAATGTCCAATGGTGGCTTGATCCATTAGCTATAGTAGTACGATGTTGTTAGTATAATTAAACTGTACATGAAAAGAAATGTTAATATTCCATATTTTAGAAATTCTTAACATGAAGATCCTAGTCAATACCTATGTTTCCTAATAGTCTCTAGAACTACCTTACGCTCTGATACCAACCGTGTCATACCCCAACCCGCCCCGATGGATTAGGACATGTGTGACAAGATTATACGCACTCAAAATACACTAATAAGTAAGAAATGTAAAATAAACCACTTTTAAGAACTTTATTGTGACAAAACAGTCCCAAGGGAAAAATGGTCTTTTAGGAAAGATAGTAAAATTTTACTCCAAAAGATAAATCCTTGAGTTCCAGTTCCAACGCACAAAACAATATATGAATCCAATTTTCCTAGAAAAAGTTATATGTGTTCTCGTAAAAGTGAAAAGGAGAATTTTAGTAGGTGGATCGATTCGCCCTGTAGGCCCGGATCGATCCATCCAGATCGATCTATCTTGACACTTTCTTGCAGAATGTCCCTTAAGATGCCCGGATTGATCCGCTCGAAAACCCGAATCGATCTATCTTTTGAATGCTTCTGCAGAATGCTCCCTAGAACTGCCGAATCGATCCGCCCTTACCGCGGATCGATCCGCGTTCTACGGAACAGAATCTGCTGCTAAAAATTCTACATTACATGTTAAAAACATAACCAAAACTACACCAAACCTCATTAAACTTTGGGAAATCATTTCAACCACCCTCCCAAACATTTATATCCATCAATCAAGCATGAAATACATAAACACAATCACAATTGACTCAATCAACCATGAATTTAACTCCTTTTTTATTCAAACAAGTTTTGAAGCTCAAGTCTCCACCAGAAGCTAGCATTTCATGAAATCTTGTTGGCAATGTACTCAAAGCTAAACCAGCATTTTAGATACAAATGAAACTTCTCTACAATACTTGCAACACCACCCTGACTTGCCGGAATGGTCCAAGTTAGCCACTTACGCACAAACAACCAAAACATAGGGATTTACATAGGTTTTCCAAATTCAACTCTAAACTTACCAAAATACAAGTTTAAGGATCTAAGTTCCATAGTTATAACCAAAATACCAACTTTAGCATAAAAAGACTATAATTTATAACATTTAAAAGTTAATAGGAGATTCTCAAGTACAAATCCCAAATCTCCCCCATCTCTCTCGTTAATTCCTCTCCGGTGTTGCTCCCAACCTGCGGTGGTTGTTATTTACAATAACAGAAAAAAAGAAAACAGTTTTCTTAAGCATTAAGCTTAGTGAATTAACTAACGTGCTTTGAAAGTCGTGAACTCGTATAATGCAACAATATAAGCACGTAAGCATACGTAATCGCAGAATTCATGGGTTAATGGTTCATTCAAACTAGAAGACCACCTCTTTGTCCGAGCTATCACTTCTATTCCTTGGACTTTCGTATTTATCGGATTCTTCCTCTTTTCTTCCTTATTACCCCAATAATGAACCATCATTCCCATTTATTCATTGACCACTTAACATATAGGCACATAATCACATAAGCAATAATAATTTCATACCAAATCAACATATATAATTCCTAGTTTTTAGCATGGATTCAAACCATAAGTTCAAGAATTATCATTTCCTAACTATCAGTTGAGCACAAAACATGTACCACATTAAAGCTTTTAAGTTAGAAAACTCACATCACTCAAATTACACCCAAATTAACCTAAGAGATGGTGAATTTCACCAAATCCAAGCTCAATTCCTACTCCAAAGAGATTCCTATATGAACTCGGTAGACGGCGTTTCACCGATTAGCATTAGCTACCAAAATTTGATGGTTATAATGTAATTAAAAGGTATAGAAATGATCGTCTCACCTCCACGAGTCCGAATACGGCTTCGGTTCGCAAATTGGACGAACGGCGGTGACAGAACGACAATTCTATGGCGTCGGTGACGAGTCCGTCTTTCTCTCGGTGAGCTCTCTCTTTTGTTTTGTTTTAATTTTTTGTAAATGAGAGTTCATACCCTCTTCACATACACACACATGCAATGCATGTTGTGTTGTCAAGCAAACAATTTCTTCCACTTTTCGTTTACACCCCCAGAATTCCTTAAGTTCTTATTATGGAATCCCCCAAACATTCCATTAATTACCCAATTATCTAAATAAGTGTTTGTCTAAGTTCTGCATGGTCCCAAACGTGATCCCAAATATTTTGTGAAATTGCTATCGTACCTACTAATTATGAATCTTTTCAGTTATAACCTTATTTTCATTAATCAACTTAGCATTTTGATGACTAACATATCAATCGATGTAATATGAAAACTATTAAACATATCTCTAAGTAGTCATATAAAATGCATCTATCATTTAAATGCAAGTTATTTTATCTGGGTCCTTCACTGCGTCCCACTTCATTACCTATCCCTCCTCACTAAGGACTTATCCACGGGCGAGTCCAAAGCTTCCCCTTAACCGTTATATACACTAATCACTTGAATTAATGCATATAACAGATTAATTAACCCTTTTTCCCCGAGTACGGGTGTTACAAACTGTCACGGCCCCAAAATTCCTTCGTGGATTTTGAATGCGGGACTGACCTTATGAGTTATCATTAACCTGTACAGAGTCTAGCAGAAGCGTACAAACATTTATTTAATATTTAAATGAGTTTAGTAGAACCTCCAAACCATACTTAATAAGTTTACAAATAAGGTTCTAGGCTTATACTGCCTTCAAATACAGTATTTGAAAGGATTTTATTCTTGGAATACAACAATTGGACTTCTAAAATAGGGATCCTTCAAGGGCATCTAGAAGAGGGTCCTCTCCTTTTATGGCTATCGCCTGTTCCTTATTTGGATCAGTGTAGGGCATGTCCTTTTCATCTGAAATTTTAAAACAATTTGGAGAGTATGAGCGTAAGGCTCAGTGAATGAATATATATAACATATTTGAAAGATCTCAAAAGGAATTGTTTATACTCGAAAGAAGGATATATCCATTGCAATGATATTTATATAATGAATACGAGGTAAAAGAGAATCAACATTATCGATATGAAATACGAAATAAATGAGAAGTCAATGATATTGAATTGAAATAGTTTGATAAGAATGTCAAATAACCAACCACCCACTCACGCACACATTCTTTCATTACATTGCACAATGATCAAAGGCAACTCAACAGCCGGGCTCAATTCATCGCATACATAGGCTATACTTTATAATTTGTTGTAGTGGTAATTGACAATGAACAATTGACCAGATGGCATATAAAATCTGAATAACAATGTACATGGATAAAGGAATATATTGTATGAAAACAGAAAGTCTGGGTTATGACATGCAATGAGCACAAACATGTTTCAATGGAACCAAGCAACAATGTACCCAATTGAATACTAGCAATTTCATAATATTAATAATCGAAGATAGAATCAGATTCACTCGAGAAGAGTAAATCAGCAATAGGAATATGAATCACCCACCTTAATAACATAGGGATTTGATGATGAGATAGTTCCTACATCAACAGGGTAAAAGAGCTAAACTTATAAGCCAAAGGTACAAGTATAGCGGTAAAATAGTAATTAAAGTTTTCCTAGGGGTATTTTGGTAGTTTTGCTCAAATCATCTAAAACCTTCACTATTGATATCCTTATATTATTCTGAGTCCAACGCCACTAACTAGGCTAAATTTGAAGTTCATGGCAATTTCTGACTCCAAAAGCGGTGTTTTCTACTTAAACGTGGGTCTTACAAAGAAGCTATATTTTAGCCCATGTCAGATCGCCTCCAACCTCTTAAACATAATACTAGATATTATTCCAAGACTATAGGAATTGCCAGTGAAATTTTCAGAGTTACAAATTATTTAATATTAATCTTTGACGTCAAATCAATAATTTTAAATTGGTTATAACACGACTATAAATTCTAAATCTATGCCTAAATACAAGGCTTTAAATCTTAAACTAATTTTTAATAGTTGTGCCATACCATAATAATATTTTTGAAAAATTCCCATATTTGTAGAAATATAATATCACAGCTATTTAAAATGATTAAATCTCTATTTAAATCGATTGATGATAAATAGCAAAATAATATCACTATTCTATAGTTTTATAATTAACAAAATTATAGAACAGTGTTTATTAACACATAATATCATTATAGAAAATATAAATGATTTCTAATGATTTTACCAAATTACATAGTGACCAAAATACCATTTTTTAAAAGTTTAGGTGTAATTCTGTAAATACACCAAAATACAGGGACTATATAAAAATATCCAAAAACTGTAAATTTACTATTTCAGACTGTAATTAACATAATTACAAGTTCTACGCTTGAAACCGCGATCAAATCCGATGTCGGTAGACCACTATACGTTTGTTTAAAGTTTCACGGGTGTAAATGTAATTTTCAAAAACAATCTATGCAGAATACCCTGCTTGGACAGATTGCGATTCCAAACTTCCAAAGGTCATAACTCACTTATTTCTTAACATTTTTAAGTGAAATCAATGTCTATCTTCAATGGAATTTCATGGAGAATCCAAATAAAATGCAAGTTTTAGCATACTCGAATCACAGAATGCGAAATGTCCAATTTACCCTTTAAAATGAATCCTAAATAAAACCCAAATGGTACAAGCAAATCAAAAACTGTTTAAAGGGTAGTTTCATAGGAATTTTAAGAGTCTACCCTTAAAATTTGAGAGCTAGGTGCTTGGAGTAAGGAGTTATACTAATTCTACTATTTTGGATCAAACCAAGCTATTTTCTAGAGGTTCCTAATTCTATTTAATCCATATAACCACACTACTAAAAACTGTAAATGGAAGCTAATTATTACATAGAATAATATGTATGAATTACTTACCAATATGAAGAATAAAACTAGAACTCAAAACGCCCTTTCTTCTACCCACTTCTCTTTTCCTTTATCTTTCTGTATGAATGCATGAACTTGTGTGTGTGCATGTAAGGTCTATGGAAGTGGGGATGATATAGGATATAATTTATACTTAAAAGAGGTATAAGGTAGATAGGTAGGTAGCTAGGTGATTGGGTCATGAGTGACCTCATCACAAGATCCCCATATCTCAGCATATCAATTGTTGAAATCGTTAAGGGCTGAAATGAAAAAAAATAAGGGCTTGTTTTGTTAGTTTTAATGCATGACTAGTTAGTCTAAAGTGACACAAAAGTGACATGATAATTCGGTAATTTTTGGGCTATTACAACAATGAAGACTTGTGAATATCTTAATATACGATATGTGGAATTCTCATTACTTGATTTACCCAAAGATGAGTTTGGAATTTGTTATGAATTTAATATGAAATATTCATATTTGTGATATTGTTTACGGTGATAATGAACCTAAAGTAAAAAATCCAAAGCCACCGCCACAACCCTTTTGGTTTATTTGAATCCACTACTTATAGAGAAACTAACCCTTATGCTTTCAGCAAGTGATAACCATTTCCAATCAGAGGTGCATACCTTGAGGAATGAGTTTGGGTTGGTGCCCTTTTGTTTTGTTCACCGAATAGTGGTATTTTATCCCATCTCAATA
This sequence comes from Hydrangea macrophylla, assembly GCA_033977485.1. Lineage (NCBI taxonomy): Eukaryota > Viridiplantae > Streptophyta > Magnoliopsida > Cornales > Hydrangeaceae > Hydrangea > Hydrangea macrophylla. The sequence goes on from CM066998.1 coordinate 64,508,776, forward strand.
GGTGACGTTGGATCTTGTGCGCATTTTAGCCTAATAGTGGCTTATTATTATTTTTCTCATATATCGTAGCTATTCAGGATTGGGGCACACTCGATACTCGATGCGCCCGATTGGAGTAAGCGTCAAACTCGGAGAAGTGGCTAGGGTATGAGGGAGGACCTATGGGAATGTAGGTTTTGGCACGATGTGAGGTGCAATTGTGGTAGTAAGTGTGAATTTGGTACAAACTATAAATTGTATGCGCTTTTATGGTGTAATATTCTAACATGTTTCCTAGAACAGGGTGGTAGGCCGCACACACACTTTTGTAGGGTAGCCTGCTACAAAGTTATATTTATATGCTTTGAAATCGTGAATAAGAAACTAACTGCCTGACTCTCGTTTAGGAAGGGATGACGAAACTTCTGTCTCGTCACGATATTGTTCATTATTTTTGTTGTTCATGGATATGAAAATGGCTTGGTTATATGTTGATCGTGAATAAGAAACTAACTGCCAGAGTCTCTTGTTAGAAGAGGTGATGGAACTTATGTCTTGTCACGATATTTCGTATCGTTGAATCTGTTGTTTAGTATGCGTGACTATGTTAGACTATGATGATTTAATATAAAGTACTATTCCAGACATTTTCTTTGTTTGATATTATTATAATTGAGATCATTTATTACATCTAAATACTTATTTGTAGATGTACGAATAATCTGTCCCACATAGCTAGTAGTGTTTTATATTCTTTAAAAATTGTAAATGAATTGGTAAAATTGAGGCATTTGACATCTTAAAGAGAAATTTTGTCATGGACATTTTTCGTGTTTTATACTTTTTCCTGAAATGCTATTTAGAGCTTCAAGATTAGAATTTACAGCTAGGTGGTTGAGTGGTCAGATTGTATAATTTTTCCTTTTCGCATTTTTGGTCCTAGGAGTAAGAAGACCTTTAATTTTTGAGTCTTATAACTATTAGTCAATAATATTAGGAAGTGCTTTCATGTTTTGGGGTGTTCGATATAAAGTCGTAAAGAAAGAACTTTTCGTCCGTTTAGGTTTAGCATTTAAAACGTTAGTTTGTATTAATTTCTTTGATTGCAGGAGGGTGGTTCCACTAACACTTTTGTGCAGGTTGGACCTCTCCTACATAAGGTAAGTAGAATTGATATTTAGTATGAGTACAAGAAACTAAACTGTCATCTATTGGTTCAGACCTTGTGGTGAAACTCAAGTCTTGTGTCTCATCACGTTATTATTGTAGAAGCTTAGAACTTGTTTCTATTTGGAACATACTAAAAATAGTTAATAGCTTCAGAAAATTATAAAGAGTTGTATGGACATGAAAGGCAAAACTTAATTTCGGACAGTTTGCGTGTTTTGAGTTTTTACTAAAATCGTAGTTAAGGGCTTGGTCTTGTTCTATTTCAGCGGAGGTACTTACATCTCAACAGGACATATTATTTTGGTTTCTTTTTGTTTGTTTAAGGATTATTTTGGGTCTCATGTTTTAGTCATACCGGTTTATACTAACCCAGATGTCTCCATGCACCTCGGGTGCGTTCAATTTATGAAAGTAGCCGGAGAATGTTTTCAAGTTATGATCATAGTATCTAGTAGCGTCTTGAATGTAGTTGGGATTGGCAAGCTTGGAGTTATAGACTTTGGAGTATAGCATGATTATGATCATTTGGAATTTTTGGCGCATGTGCCAATTGTTTTAGCAATTGATATTTGAGAGTTAGTATCGTTTGTATTTTTGTTTAAATTTATCCTGATTTCGGAGTTATGTCTATTTTGCTTTTAGATGGACAATTACCGTTTAAGCTTCTAGTTTATTTTATTGTTGTAGTGTTCTGATTTTGTGTTGTTAGAAAATCAGGGCGCTACAACCTCTCTATCAGCTAGATGTGAAAAATGCATTTCTCAATGGGGACCTACATGAAACTATTTATATGGATCCACCTCCGGGTCTTTGGGCTGAGGGGGAGTATTCTAGGAAAATTTGTCATCTTCGCAAGTCTTTATATGGGTTGAAGCAATCTCCTCTGCCATGGTTCAACCAATTTAGTGAAGTTGTTCTTTCTACCGGGATCACCAGGTGTCATTATGATCACTCATTTTATTTAATGATGTTCTGATGGTCAGTGTATCATCCTTTCTGTATATGTGGATGATATCATTATCACCGACGATGACTCTTTAGGTATTGTGGATATAAAGAAACAACTTGGGAAATCTTTTGACGTCAAAGATCTTGGTGCTCTCCAATACTTTCTTGGCATTGAGGCTACTAGGACCCATGATGGAATATCTCTATCCCAACGGAAATATATTTGGGATCTTCTCCATGACATAGGCATGATGGGATGTCATCCTACTTCTACACATATGGATCCTAATATCAAGTTATCATCTGAGTCAAGGGACCTCTTAACTGATCCATCTTCTTATCAGCGTCTAGTTGGTCATCTCATCTATTTGACCAACACTAGACCTGATCTTACTTTTGTTACGAGTATTGTGAGCTAGTTTATGCATGCTCCTCATACTTCTCATATGGATGCCATTCATCATATCCTGAGGTATCTTAAAACCTGCCTAGGTCTGGGTCTCTTTTTTGTTGCTGGAGAACAGTTTGAAATTATACAGATGCTGATTATGGTGGTTCCAAGAGTGATAGATGATCTACTTCTGGTTTTTGTATATTTTATGGTAATCACCTTATCTCTTGGAAAATCAAGAAACAAGATGTTATTTCAAGGTCTTAAGCTGAAGCTGAGTATCGTGCTATAGCACAGGGCACTTGTGAGCATTTATGGATTCAGTCTCTCTTGCGAGAATTCGAATTCTTTGTGACTGAGGCATCTACATTGTTCTGCAATAACAAGTCAGCGATAATGCTTACTTCTGATTCTGGTATTCATGAGCGCAGTAAGCATGTTGAGGTTGAGGTTGGTGTTCATTTTATTCGTGAGAAAGTTCGATATGGGGTTATCATTCCATAGTTTGTTCATTCTTCTAAACAGACAGCCGATATGTTTACTAGACCAGTTGGACCTTCTCTCTTAAAGACTTCTCTGATCAAGCTTGGGCTCTTGGATATCTTCGCTCCAATTTGAGGGGGAGTGTTGGAATATTACGATTACGATTGTTTAGGATCATTTATGATTTTTATTCCCTTGTAATCTTTTTCCTTTATTTCTTTCCTTTTTCATTATTTACTTTTCGTTCTCCTAGCTCTTGTATATTTTGTGTAACATATTGGGTGATTTTAATAAGATTCAAGTTCAACACTAAACTTCGTCTTTATCTATTATTTTCCTTTTCTATATTCCTCTTTCTTTTTAGGCTTCGATGGAACTTTGTTACAGTAATAGTGTTATGCTTACCTAATTTTATATCTTAAATGCTTCCTCAACACATGTGAGTGGGCTCACTTCTAATGTCTATATATGAAAGCAAAAGCTTTTCCTCTTGCCACATGTCAATTCTATGAATTTCAATATTTTAAATTTTTGTCCACACTTTTCCAAAAAAAAAAACAAAACTAATTACTCCCTCTCAGCATAGTAATTGAATATTTTAAATGAAACCAACAATCAGGGAAGTAATCCCCCAACCCATCATCACTCCCTATCACCTCACTTAATTATAGTTACCTATAATTGTATCTGATATACTCTCCTACAAATCAATAAATCATAGAGAATCAGTTTTCAAAATTATGTAATTTTTTTATTATTATTATTATTATTATTATTATTATTATTATTTTTTTTTTTTGTATTCTCTCAATATCGCAAGAAGATAGAGAAGAAGGGTACTAATTAATAGATTAGAAATATCAATATCTCTTATGTACATCCTTGAGATAAGATTTTGAGAACACATTTCGTACAATTGCTTGCTCGGATCACACTTCGGGTATGAGATGTTTTACATAGTTTCAACTTTTCTCTTTCAGGTTCTTATATTTTTTTCCTCTTAGGTATTGCTGTTTTACATTGTTTCAACTTGCCATTGGAGGTCTGTGCATTTTTATTTTTTTAAAAAATTAAATATAAAAAAACTTATTGCATTGGCTATTGCTAAGGTAGAGCTTTTCAATTTCTCATCAATAATGTATGCATTCATGCATGCCTTTTTAGTGTGTGTTGGTGTAGTACTACATAGCCACCAAGCACATAGTAAGCTTCATGTAGAAAATTCGATTGCCAATCATTGAGCCTCTGTTTGATCTGGGAATTTGGAGAAGGAAAGGAAAATAGAAACAAAAAATGAAAATTAGCTTTTTTCGATAGTGTTATTTCATGCCTAGATGACGTGATAATTTTAATTTTTTAATAAATAATACAAACTCAAAAAAGGAGGATGGGAAGTGACTTAGAACATATCAACTTTTTAATTTATTTTCACTCTTTTTCTTTTTAACCAGACAAATAAAATTATTTTTTTGAGCTTTCTCTTTTGTTTTCCCGACTAAATAGATAATGAGAATGCTAACACGTGCCTTTAGGAAAAATGTTAAAGAGCTCAAAACAATAATAATAAAAAAATAATTACATAGGGAACCCACACTAATGAAAGGGTCTCACCTAATTTATTTCTATTTTTCTTAAATCATTTTAAGTTCTTGGCACATGTTAATACAACATTGTAGAGAATTAGTACTTCAATCATAAATACAGGTTGTCTGCTTATAACCCCTCCCCCCTTCCCGATTTTTGTTTGTTACATGTAAGTTCCATTTTGGCCGGCAATCAAAATTCGTGCAGTTAGAAATTATAGTTATGTTCGTGGTCCGAGAGAGGGGAGATGCAGGATGTGAACTTGCAGTGGAAGACATGAAATTTTATGCAAAGGCTTAGATGGAGTGAGTTTCTATTGTGAAAGATTTTGTTTAAGTTATTGTCATTTTTAATTTGACAAATTCTATTTATGAGAATAAGAATTCAGTTGTGGGTGGTTTAGAGGTAAAGGTTTAACAAAATCAAAGAGGACGGTGCTGTCCAGTAAAATATATTTTGAGAAATACTAGGCACACAACACATTCTACAATAGGGCTTTAAATGCATGTACCCTGTATTGTGTAAGTTAGGTTGATAGCAATGAAAGGTAGATTGAAATTTAAAGTAAGAGATTACGTTTCCACTAGCAAAATGCTAGGCACACAACACATTCCACAATAGGGCTTTAAATGTGTTGTATCCTGTGCTGTTTGAATTTTTCACACTTTTCTATGCACCACTTACACAGCACATGGTACATGCATTTAAAGCCCTGATGTAGAATATGTTGTGGAATGTATTGTGTGCTTAGCATTTCTCACAAGCAAATCTAATCTATTTTAATATTTTTACATGGAATAATTTGGTGCCACGTGGCTCTCTCTCCCCATTTTTTTCTCTCACTTTTAATCCTTCCTCTTTCTCTCACTCTACGTTACATTTTATGAGCCTATCAAATAATTCCAGTTCAAAGAAAATGAAGATGTTCAAATATAATGAATATGGCATTGGTCAATGAAAATAGAGAGATTTGTTCTTTGTCCATTATGCTTCATGAATGCATCTTAATATAAGGGAATGTAGAGGCTCCAATTACAAAGAATGTGAAGAGACTTCCTCCGTAAAAAATAACGTAAATACCCATTAGTAATTGTGTTGATTACATATGTTCACATTTTAATATATATATATATATATGAAAAATGTTAAGTACACCAGTTTTGTACACCTAAATAATTTATCTATTGATGTGTCAATGACGACTTTGAAATAAATCTTTAATTGCCATTTTTAAAATAAAGTCTAATTTGAAGTGCTTTTTTTTTCTAATTAAAGAAATCAGCAAGTAAAGCGTTTTGGTGTACCTATACATCATTAGTTCTCTAATCCATACAGGCAGAGAGGCTCTAAAGCGGACGTCCGTTTACGGACTCCACTTTTACCGATAAAATTTTCTATCGCTTAAAGTATTTAACATTATCGCTAAAGCCAAAATCGCTTTTAGCAACAGTGTTCAACATCTTTAGCGAAGAAAATATTGTCGCTAAAAGCGGGTCAATAAACGGATGCCCATTTTAGAGAGTTTCTGTATATTTAGGTATATATATATATATGATTATGCATATTGAATTGATAAAAGGAAGTGTAAAGGAACCCATTATGTATGGTCAAATTTGTAATAGAGAACAAAGGACATAGAAAGAGGCGAAGGAAGTTGAGAGAGAGATGTACAGTGGCAAATAGTCTGATTGAGGGACAATTGAGATACTAAATGAGAGATAGCAGAAGAAAAAATGATTGATCGAAATGTATAGAGAGACTTTGATTAAGGTTAAATTGAAGTTCAGATGTAAACGTAGGATCATCTAATCAATTGAAATCAAATGAAGCAAAAAAAAAAAAAAAAAAAGAGGAGTAAACAACAATATCAGTGCTATCTTTGTCTCTAGATATATCTATATCTATGTGTATACATATAAGTACATATTTTCTCGATTCAATGTAAGAGCAAAGAAAGACTTCTTGATATGTCATCGTATTCTTTATATCAAATTTATTTGTGTTCATGTACTACAAGTATCCTCACAAAGTTAATTAGGTCATTCTTTTTTACTTTTCAAAATTTGCTCCATTTATTGACAAATCAAATTATAAACCATAAAATTAAAAATTTTAATAATGTTCTCCCTTGCATTGTACGGGTTACAACCTAGCTCAATAATAGTGAGGTCACTTCAACAACCTCCAATCGAGAGCGAGTGGTCCCATTGCCACATATATTTGGAGACATTTGAGATACAAAATTTGGAAGCATATCATTGCCCCTTTTATTATCTTTGAAATATTCAAGATAGTCAAACACCATAATTTATATAAAATAACTAATGTTAAATTGCCCCCTTCTCCCATTTCTCCTCCTCCTCCTCCCCCAGTTTGGAGCAAGGAAAATGAATGAAAAGGAATTTTACAATTGTATGTTATTAGAGAAATTCAATGAGCTCGTTTGTCTCTGCAATTGTGGGGCAAAATCGCATATCTAGGTGCCAATATCGCGATAAGCGAACTCTGTTTGGAAAATCTGAATTTGCGTTCGAGGATGTGTTTTTCACAAGTCTCTTATGTTTTACAAATTGAACGACATAGCAACCAAACATCTAATCCATAATAAGCAGTTGTTCCAATCACTATCAAAATCTCAAAGTTATAAGCACACACAAATGAGCTTTCTAACATTCACTATAGGAAAATACTATTTACGCCAACCTATTTTACTCTACGTCAACATACTCTCAACATCCATCGCTATAACTTGGATTTAAAAATTTTGTTCTCTTCGCTCACATTTTATCTACAAAATAACCATACATTCATCTCTCCTTACCCACCATTTTCCATCCTCGTTGGTCAAATTTGATTTGATTTGTATTTGAGTAAAGGTTGCGGATGACCTTAGTTTGTCCTAACACCTATTTCCTCTGTCTTTATGGCTTCGATTGAAATGGTGAACTTGTATTAGATTCAAAGTTTTTGACTAATTTTTCAAATGACTTGACATGTTTTTTTTTTGTTTTTTTTTTAACCTTTTACTCAAATGGGGGATAAGAATAATATTATAATAAAATTTGAATATGATCATCGGAGAGATACATACTATTGAAATTATAATCTCACATAGGGAATTTAAAACCTTACCACTCCATATATAAGATCATAGGGCTACTCCATTCATTACCAATTGGTTTTGGGTTGGATGCTCCAATTCAACATGGTATCAAAGCAGGTTACTGTCAGGCTCAATTTAGCCACATGTGCTCCACGTTACTCTATCTCAGTAATTCACATGTTTGGCTTTTAGTCATGCGACTCATGCCACACATACAAAGGCATGTTGAAATTATAAATCCACATCGGGAATTTATTAAAGTATTGCTACTCAAAATATAAAATCATGGGGCTACTCTATCCATTACTAATTGGTTTTGAGTTGAATTCTCCAATTCAGCATATACCAAATTAAGCAGTTACACATTTTTGGAGATGCCTAACACAAGCTTTGTACTAAAGGAAAAGGCGTAATACATATATATGGAAGAGAAAATATATCATTGGAGATTTGAAAGGTCATGACTTTTAGCTTACAAAAAGTTGAGTAGAAAAGAAATGGAGAGTTTTACTTGTATGGTATGTCTAACTGTAATTTCTTGGCATGTATTTAACTCCAAAAGAAGAAGAAGTTAGACAAGGAAACACAAGAAGGTGTTTGACAAAATGCCTCAGTTGTACAATTGAAGACATAAGGTAACTTTTTTAAATATTTTGTTTTAGATGATCTTGGGACCACTTTTTCCCCCACTTCTCTCTTGTTTGGATGGTTAAGTTGGCAGAGAATAGAATGTTAATGGAGAGAATCGGAGAGAAAGTGAGTAGAAAAATAGCCCAATTTTGATTTCCTTCATATCTGAGAGGCTGAGGAGAGAAGAGAATGAGAATCAAAATAAAATTTTGAGAAAAAGATCAGTACATCCCTGGATTTTTAGTGGATGATAAAAGAGTAAATTGATTCTACATACTTTCTTTTCGGTTCTGCTATAAAAGCTAAACAAACAACAGAAAGTTGTGTTTCGCTTCGCTCCAACCAAAGATGGTGGAGATAACTATATGCTTTCTTTTCTCTTCTCTTAATGGGTTTCTCTTTCTCTCCACTTCTCTCAATCCAAACGCAATGTTACTATTTCATATTACAATTATTGAATGTTTCCTATTTTATTGCAAGTCTGTATCAGCTGAAGTTTGACCAGGTTTTGATATTGTAATCATGAATTTGGGACTCAAAACTTAAAACGCACCAATTTTTACAACCCAAGCCCAGGTCAATTATTACACTGTCACCTTGTCACAACTTCAGAATCAATCACTTTGATTTAGGTTCAGCTTTCAAAATCAACCAGGAAGGACAGAGTTGAAAACCAGTAACGATTAATGTATGTTCCCGTTATGGGAAATGCTATTGTGAGAAGCTTCTCATATGAGAAGGCGGGTTTTAACTGTTGGATGAGCATCTAGCAATAGATGCTTCTCCAGATTCCTGGGAATCTTATGGCTAGATGCTCATCCAACGGTTAAAACCCGCCTTCTCACATGAGAAGCTTCTTACAATAGCATTGCCCTTTTGTTATTTTGTCAAACAACAAGAGTAGAAAAAGGATCAGAATAAGTACAAGTTTTAACATTCAGAGAAGCACCCTCTATCATCTCTTTGACAAATCAATTATTATATTTCATTCTTCCAAGCAGTTTCCAGTTAGGCCATCTTACACAAGGGCGGAGCCATTAGTAGGCTCCCCCAAGCTGCAGCCCTCCACACACACACCCCCTCCCCCACCCCCCCAAAAAAAAAAAAAAAAATTTAGTGTGTAATCTAGCCCATCCCAAATTTTGAGAATTTTTTTAGTACATGTGATATTTTAGCCTAACTGTAGTCTACCCCACCCCAATTAATTATTCCAAACTCAATTTGACACCATAACTTATTGATAATAGACACCAAAATGTATAAATATTAACCCAAAATATAATATTGTTCTTAAATAAACGCAATTTGACATCATATCTTCTTATCAAATATGTATAAATAGACCCCAATTTTTTTTTTTTCGGGGACGTTATCCCCCAAACCCCCGCACAGCTTCCTCAGCCAACCCCCCACCCAAAAAAAAAAATTAATAATAATTCCTGACTTCGCCCTTGATCTTGCAAATTTTATTGAACAAGAAAATATAGAATTAGAATATATTACAGGGCGGTCCTAACTCCTAAGCACAAGCCACCTAGGCCACCGCTTTGGGCGCCTACTTCAATAGGACCCCCACTCAAAATAATAGCAGATTATATAGCTCATGTTGGTAGATGTCATACAAAATGGTTTCACAGATATTTCTAGAGTGCTCCATCTTTGAAGTTCGCTAAGAGCCCCCAAAATGTCAGGACCAGCCCAATATAATAATCGTTAAATAGGTGGAATGCCATTCTTTTCTTCTCCTTATAGCAAAAGAAAAGTAAAATGTGTAGTATAGGAGGGAGAGTCTTAACTACAAGGACTAGCAAGATCAGCCAAAACTGATCAAATAAACACAAAATATGAGGGATATGTGTATTGAAAACAGAAGTTATAGCACTTGTGATTTTCTGCTGCTCTTATTCGTTTTACTCCATCCATTTCGATATTGCTATGCGACTGATACCTTAACTCAATCTCAACAACTCTCAGTAGGACAAACTCTAATCTCTGCTGGCCAAATTTTTGAGTTGGGCTTCTTCAGTCCTGGCAATTCCAGTAAACAATATGTGGGAATATGGTACAAAAGTATATCTATGCGTAGAATTATATGGGTGATGAACAGAGAGACACCAATTAATGTTACAGAGTACTCTGGTTCGAGTTTAATAATCGGTAGTGACAAGAATCTGAGACTCATGGACGGCAAGCAAAATGCAGTCTGGTTGACGAATATTGTTTCTTCTGTCCAGTCAAATGACTCGGTGGTTGCCATGCTTTCGGACAATGGAGCGTTCATACTCAGAGATAATATCTCGGGTTTGATTCTATGGGATAGCTTTGATTATCCTGGTGACACTTCTGTAACAGGAGGGATGATAGGAATGAACACCAAGACGGGAGAGAAACGGTTCCTTTCATCATGGAAAAGTGAAGATGATCCATCTCCTGGAAATTTTGTCCTTGGACTTGAACCACAAATGCCACCGCAAGCATTCATTTGGAATGGTTCGAAAACGTACTGGAGAAGTGGACCATGGGATGGACGGAAGTTCATAGGTGTTGAATCACACAGAGGGTATTCAGATTCGATCCTTGTACAAAACAATCAACGGAGGACTATATATTTCACTCGCAACACGTTCAACATCTCTTACTTCACAATCATGATCATCACACCAGTAGGGTCTTTGAAGACAATGACATGGGATGAAGCAAAAAAGGAATGGTTTGTCTATTGGGAGGCACCGGAGGCACCGGCGAATCCATGTGATATTTATGGAATTTGTGGACCGTTCGGGCTTTGCAATAAGTATAAGTCTCCGATTTGTGGGTGCTTGAAAGAGTTTATTCCAAAGTCAAATGAGGAATGGAGTGAAGGAAACTGGAAAAGCGGGTGTGTGAGGCGAACTGAACTTTTATGCAAACAGAACATCAGTAGCTTAGCCACCCAAAAGAGAAATAAAGATGATGGGTTTTTGAAGCTGAGTAACACAAAACTGCCCGATGTTTTTGAATATATTAACGATATTGGGGATCCTTCGGGTTGTGAAATGTGGTGCTCGAATAATTGTTCTTGCGTGGCATATGCGTTTGTGGCTACGATTGGTTGTATAATTTGGGGTGCTGACCTTCCGGATATTCAGCTGTTTTCGCTCAATGGGGATGATCTTTTTCTCCGTCTTGCACATTCTGAACTAGGTCTTATGACTCTTGTCTTACTTTTTGAAGATACGCAAAATCTATTCTTTTCCTTGTGTTGGCCGGTCTTAATTGCATGTGTGTGTTTGTTATATGTTTCATTGCAGGCAAAGAAAAGACTCGAGTAAAACTCATTACCATCTCCACAACAGTTTCTGGTACTTTACTCTTCGGTGCCTTCATATATATTTTGCGCAGGTGGATAACGAGCCAAAGAGGTATGGGAGCTTCTATAATCTATAGCAATGAAAATTACCAGTATAACTTATAAATTATACGAATTGTTGGTATGACTTGCCAATAATTCATATATTTACCTTAAATATCACAACACACGGAGGCTTTAAGGTTCCTTTGTTTCCGTAGGCATTGAACATACTGAAAGACAATTCCTTTTTAATCAAATAATGTCCGGAAAGAGTAACTGGAGGTTAGATTTATTGGAATGTGAATGTTTATCATTTCCGGAGAAAGTTAAACAACATATTTTGGCATGAGAAATTCTCAGGAATCACAAAACGTTTGCTGATTCTTAACTTCGATTTATTTGTTTATAACTTTTTTGAGTGGGAATCTTTCTTCGTCTTTTGGGCTTTGTCTCGTTCTTGGATTTATTGAGGGAAAAGAAACGAAAATATAGAGGAAAACATTTTCCTTTGTTTCGTTAATTGGAAAACGACGAGGAAAATAGAAAAGAAAAGATAAAAAGTTGAGATTTAAACTAAACATTCTGAATGTTGTGAGACATTTCCCTTCTTTTATTCATATATTTCAATTATATTAAAAAAAAAATTTATTTTATTTAAGCATGAAGGAAAACACAAGGGAAAACACGAGAGAACTAGTTTTCCTCTCCCTTAAGAAATCCATGAACCAAACAGAGCCTAAGGAGCGCAGTCGAAGAGTTCCTGTGCAGAGCTAACTGACTGACTCCAACCATGATGCAATGCACATTTAATTTTTTTTTTTTTTTTCCCTTTTTCTTCGTTGTCTAGTTAGTTCAAAACATGGCATGCCATATCAGTTCAGAGAGAATACAATTTCTGTGCAAAATTTTGTAATCCCTGAGAAACGGAAAATAGGAAAGCTATTTGATTTTGTTTTATGTTCAAAATGTGTATCAGGGAAGAGTACATACAAAATAAAGGACTGTGACAGAGATACCTCAGAAATACCAATTTTTGACTTTAATACAATACTAGTGGCTACAAACGACTTTGACAAAACAAACAAACTTGGGGAAGGAGGATTTGGCCCGGTTTATAAGGTTAGTGATACCTTCATCTGTATCTATCCATAATCCATCTATCTATATTTATTTCTATATCTGAACGGGTATTTATTCAGAAAATTCATTTTACATGCTGGTATATGAGACTTGAAGTCTCTTCAACTAAAACTCACATGCAACGCACGTGCCCACAAACTAGTGGATGTTGAAAAATGACTAACACATCCTTCTAACTCTTGAAAACTTGGAACAATGTATAGGGAAAGCTAAAAGATGGAAAGGAAATAGCGGTGAAAAGACTTTCTAGTCACTCAGGGCAAGGCGAAAGAGAGTTCATGAATGAGATCACATTGATCTCCAAACTCCAACATAGGAATCTTGTTAGGCTTTTGGGTTGCTGCACTGAAGGGGAAGAGAAGTTATTAGTTTATGAGTACATGACAAACAAAAGCTTGGACAATTTTCTCTTTGGTACGTTGGATTAAGGGAAAAAAATAGGCTGCTTTTGGTCTGTGGATTTACAGAAGGGAGGAAAAAAAAAAAGGCAAAGAAAAATTGAGGAAAAAATTGGCTGCTTTTGGTCTGCTATTTCCCTATTGTTTTTCCAGCGTTTTCCTCCATGTTTGAAGGCAGTGGTGGATCTAGGAATCGCGGCTAGGTGGGGCCGTACATAGAAGCTTAGAATACAACGGGGGTTCGGAGGGCGGCGCCCCCGAGGCGAAATTTTGGTCTAAATATTTAAATATTATAGATCACCATTAGGCCAATGTGTTACATATAATATTTTATTTTATTTTTTTAATTTTTGGGAGAATGGATTTATAGTTGGGCCACCATATTACATATAAAACCCTTTTTTCTAACCAAGATTATTTTGGGGGGCTAAATAGTAAGTTTACTTTTTGGGGGCAATCTTAATAAAATTTGAAATTTTCATAAATTATAGCAATTTTAAAAAATCTTGGGGTGGCCACTGTCCCCCCCCCTGTATCCGCCACTGCTTGAAGGGAAATGACTCACAAAATTTAAATTTTTATTTCTGTTCTCACGTTTGTTTCCTTCCTCATTGTTTTCCTTGTTCACCAAACAAACAAAAGTGTTCTCCTTTGTGTTCTCTTTTCTTTACCCTAACTACTAAATCCATGAGCCAAACAAAGCCATAATGATATAACTAACGGGAAAGGACTTAAGTTGTCCAAATTCCCATCTTATTCTTTTCCTTAATTTGGGTTATCTGATCATGCTGCTTAGATCCAACTAAAAGAGTTGAGCTTCATTGGGTTAAGCGATTCAACATTATTGAGGGTGTTGCTAGAGGGCTTCTTTATCTTCATCGCGATTCTTGCTTGAGGGTTATTCACCGGGATTTAAAGGCCAGCAATGTTCTCTTGGACAATGACTTGAATCCAAAAATCTCAGACTTGGGATTGGCACGAACTTTTCTAGTCACCCAAGAGCTAGTCAACACCCAAAGGGTAGTCGGAACACAGTAAGCCTACTTACTTCCCTTTGATAGATTGTTCTACTTCTGCCTGGTATTTCATTTTTCTAAGTAATGCTTCTTTGTCACGAAAAATGTAACTCATTTATATATTCAACTTAATGGAACTTTCTTATTTTAAACTGTTAATAACCATCTACTCTAATAGCTCAAGTTGTTAGATAGGGTGTAACTTAAAGTGTTTAGACTCTCAACAACCCCCTCACGTGTGGCCAAACTGTCTTTGATAAGGGCCAAACACGTGGAAATTTTAGAAATTAGGGTGATCGCAAAGATTGAACTAGGATGATTGCGTGCTTTGATTAATACCATGTTAAGTTACCAGCTACTCCAATACTTAATTGCTTTAAAAACTTGAGCTGCTAAGATAGGGGGGTGGGGGGTAGAGAAGCAAACAGAGCAAAGTTGTAATATACAGACGTGATAAGAGTTGTAAACGCGTGGAAATTTTTTATGTGCCTTTGATGTTATCAAGGACTGTATCAGTAAACGCGTGGAAAGTTTTTTATGTGTCTTTGATGTTGTGAAGGAATGTATCTGCAAATTGAAGAGATCTTTGATGGATATAAATCTTATTTTTGTTTGAAACAGATTGATTTTGGGGGTTGAGAGCCTGAGAGGTCCAATCCATTTCTTTTGACTGCTTTGAAAAAAAATTACTTCAAGATGATTCGATTGTTGGGTGTCTCGTGCACTGGGTTTGCTCTTTATTCTCCGAGTGTTGGTCTATGAAAGGGGAGAAAATCAAACCTTTATAAACATAAACAATTGAAATATGAGAAAAATTGGTTAAATATATCATTCGTAAAGCTTCAAAATTATGAAGGTGCATTTTTTTCAAATTGAATGCCATAATATTCAATTGTAATGGCCATTGGAACTGTGAAGTCAGTTTTGTGTTTGTCTTTCTTATGAATCTGGAATTATCAGAATTCAAAACCCTGATTTCAGTCCAATTTTGGGAGGTATATTTTCTTGAATCATAGTTCTTGGACTAGGACTTGTCAATGCTTAGTTATATATTCATTTTATATTTATATAAAATGTGTCCATGTACCCTTTCTCACCTTTTGGATACATTTCAACCTAAAAATTGGTGTTAATAGAGTTTAATTTCAGACTATTAATACCATTGAATATTACATCTAAGAACTGACCATTTACAAAATTATAATCAAATGCAGCGGTTACATGTCTCCTGAGTATGCCCTGGGAGGTATATTTTCCGAGAAATCTGATGTCTTTAGCTTTGGAGTTTTGGTATTAGAGATTGTCAGCAGCACGAAGAATACATGTTTCCATTACCATGAAAATTATCTAAGCCTTCTTGGTTATGTAAGTTTCTGAGTCCCACCCTAAAGTGTCTTCCAATCAAATTGTTAAAACACATTTTATGTTTATCTTAATCACACTTTGCACCATGATGTCTACACTCGGTGTCTCTTTGCCTCTGTAGTTTAAAAGTTGACATGTAGGCCTTGGAGTTCCTAATTTATGTCAATTTGCACCCTCGTTCAAGATTCTGTCAAAAAAGGTCTAAATCCGTTAAAATTTGTCATTCTGATGGATTTTGGTGGAGCGTGCAAGTAGACATAAAATTAGGACTTCGAGAGTCTAATGTGTCAACTTTTGAACTACGGGAGTCGATGTGGACTCCGAAGGTGCAAAGCTTAATTAGCCCTTTAAACTTTGCCCAATAATTTCCTATTAAAATTACACGGAATTGTTTCAGGCATGGGCATTGTGGAATGAGTGCAGAGTGTTAGAGTTATTGGACGAATCACTGGCGGCTGACTCGTTTTCCCCATTAGAAGTAAAGAGATGCATACACGTCGGGCTTCTCTGTGTTCAGGACCATCCCAATGACAGGCCACCCGTGTCAGATATTGTTTCCATGCTCAACAGTGAAACAGATCTTCCGCAACCTAAACAACCCACATTTCCATTTCAAAACTTCTTGCGCTCTGATCTTCGATCAGAATGCAACAATCTTTGCTCTGTAAATGAGGTTACTGAATCAATGATCAAAGAAGGGCGATAACCGATAATGACTATATTATTCACGCTTTGTAATTGAAGATATTCGATAGTAACATATAGGGGCACTCTCTGTGGATGTGTAGTAACATACTTTGTTTGCTTTTCATATACAATCACATCCACATTGTCCTTTGACTTGTTTCTTTTTAACTATTGTTGTCGAAGCTAACATCTAAGTAGTTGTATACGGTCACAGTTAATGTCCGACGATCTTCCATGTTTCGAATGACATTTTTAGAATGCATTTAAGTAACAAGTATTGATGGAAGAATAATACAAAGAAACTGCAGTTATTAAAGCATAACTGGGAATCTAAAAATAAGCAAAGAGAACGAACGAAGGCATGAAAAAAAAAAATATTTCAGTTCCATTGATAGTAGTGGCTCTATTAATAATTTAATTAACAAGTAAATCAAAATTGATAGACTATATCAAATGTGATCTCTGAGAAACTTGGGTTAAATAAATTGGTGGGTTTGAAATCAATATCATAATTGTATAATTTTATATCAATATCAAAACCTGGTATAACCTCAGCTGATACAGACATACAATGAAATAGGAACCATTCAACCAGTGTACTTGATACTGAATACTATAATGGTATATTATTATGAAAAGCAACTAGAATCCTCATCCCTCTCTACTGGAAAGAGAGAGACTATGCCAATTGGACTACAACATGCTCGGCAATGGTGCATTATTAATACATAAATTGATCGACTATTACCCTTTTTTCTTGCAGATAAGTTCATTCAACTCCTATTAATTACCATTATTTTCCAGCACCCATTCTGAACTAAATCTAAGGGTAAAGAAGTTACCTTTTGCCATCCATCGCTTATGGAAGCATTTTGTCGAACATCTAATTTACATTTTATGGGGGGAAATTCTATCTATCTACGTCTACATGTTTTTACTCTTTGCAACCAATTGCTCCTTGCACATAAAGGAAAATTCTATTATCTAGGGTAAATTGCAAATTATACCCCTATAGTTTGAGGGTTGTGCAAATTACACCCTGTGGTTTTAATTTTGGCAATTTACACTCTATAGTTTGAAAATTGTGCAAAATTCACCAAATTACAAAAAAAGCAAGGGCACAATGAGAATATCATATTATTTTCAACTCAAAATGACCTCATGTGCAAGGGCAGACCCAGGAGTGTAGTTTAGTGGAAGCAGAAGACTATACAGAGTTCCGAGACAGTAAAATTGATAAATATAAATAACTAATTAAGCTTATGATACAAAATTTTCGCGAAAGAATTAAAAAGGATATATTACTTTGTACCAAAAAAACACACACACACACACACACACATAGAATTATACTATTTCTATTCCCAAAAATTTATTAAAAACTTGGGTCGGGGCGTTATCCCTGAACCCCTGTATAAGCTTCTGCTCCCACTGAATTATACCCCAGGGTTCGTCCCTACACATGGGATTATTTTGGGCTGAAAATAATGTGATACTCTCATTGTGCCCTTGTTTGATTTTGTAATTGGATGAATTTTGCACAATTTTCAAATTGTAGGGTGTAAATTACTAAAATTGAAACCATAGAGTGTAATTTGCACAATCCTCAAACTACAAGGATGTAATTTGCAATTTACACTATTATCCATATAATAAGTTAGGGTTGTGGATCCCTCTCTTTTTAATCTAACTTTCAATCTCAACTGTTGAAACAAGAGTGGATATTTTAAACCGTCCGATCATTAGTGTACCAAAAATAATTACATGCATAATTAATTTACATTGTATCCTATCAAATCTCTCTACCATTAATTACTCTCACCCCACGTCTCTCTCTTTCCTAATAAAAATCACTCTCTCTCTCACCTCAATTTAGCTTCTTCAGTGCACCTTTCCTTCATGAATATCATGCCCATCACTTAGATAAGGATCAATCAGTAATTTGAATATCAAATTGTATTCAACATTTACCAAAATTGAAATCCCATCACTGCCCTAGGTTTACTACTCAGTGTGCTCTCCACGTGTATGTGTGTGTATGTGTTAGACTGCGACCGTGAGATAGAATGTACTGTGAATATGCTTTGTGAATGCATATGTGTGCAGAGGGAGAGCCTTAGTTGAATTTATATTCCAGTGGGTCTGCTACTAGCCTTAGGTGGATTTTCTGATACTATATTATAGGGTTAAATACATTTTACCCCTTTTGGTTAGGTGCATTTTCACTTTATCTCATGTGGTTCAAAAATAGATACTTAATTCCCTGTGATTTTCGGACTGTTAAGATTTCCCTCAAAATTAATAAAAACACTTAAATTGGCCAAACATATTAACACTTAGCCCGCTTTGTGACGTTAATTTCAGGGTTAATCCTCTATATGGAGATAATGCTGTCATTTAGCCCACTTATGTGAGACTAATTTTTAACAGGTAATCCCTATGAGGGCTAATTTTGGAGTTAACTGCATTTATACAGTGAATTTTGACGCTTAACTTTCCATGTGGGACTAATTTTAACACTTAAATCCCCATATGGGGCTATTTTGAGATAAATCTTAGTAGTTTTACTTTAGTCCAAAACCACAAGGGGGTTAAGTGTCCACTTTTGAATCACATGGGGTAAAGTGAAAATAAACCTAATTACAAGGGGTGAAAATATAATTAACCCTACATCATAATTACACAAACCACGATAATCATACAGAGAGTAATATACATATCATTCTCAAAATTTTGTATCCTTGCAAGTGGTACTCAACACATGTGGCAATGAGTGGGATCACTTCAAAATTTAGATAGGCACACTACCACAGTCTTGAGGACTCCTTTGTAATATAAAATTTGGGAAGCATAACATTATCCATTATACAATTCTCTTTTTCTCTACCTCACCCTCATTTTCACGTAGGGGGTGAAAGAAAACCGACTGCACCGACTGAACCGATCGATTCGGCCGATTTTTAGAAAATCTCTAGAGTGTAAAAATCGACCGAACCAAAAAAAAATACATTATACTGAATCGAACTGAATCATTTTCACCCTAATTTCAGATCTTATGCCTTTATCTTCCCTCATGCCTTGCTGTGTTATAAATAGTTAAGCCAATTGGCAGAATATTGGCTATAGAAAATTTGCTTAATATAATTAATAAAAAAGAGAGACAGAGAGAGAGAGTGAGAGTAGTTAAATATTAATGAATTGGGCAATACTAGGGGCTAGAGGTGTAAAGTGGGCCGGGCCGGGCCAACCCAGCCCACAAAAATTGGACCCACGCGGGTTGTGGGTTGGGTCGGGCTAGGCCCACGAGCTATGCGGGCCGGGCCGGGCTGGGTTTGAAAGTTATTTGGGTGGACCCAGCCCGACCCACTTGGCACGAACCAAGTGGGCTGGGTTGGGTTGGGTTGGGCTGGGTTAGCGGGCTGGGCTGGTGGGTTGGGCTGTGGACAAGGTTGGCGAGTTGGGCTGGGTTGTGCGTGGGTTGGTGGGCTGGGTTGGTGGGTTAAGTTGAGTTTGGGTATAAGTTGCGTAATTTAAACTTATAGCTTAGAGTTTATAAATTAATTTAATGAATATCTTATTAAGTATTAGTGCTTATACTTATAAAGTACATAATTTATAACTTATATCTTATAATTTAAAATTATTTTTCTAAAAATTGGCGTGCTGGGTTGGGCTGGGCTGGGTAGCGGGTCGCGGGTTGAGCTGGGTTGGTGGGTTGGGTCGGGCTGGGTCGCGGGTTGGGCTGGGTCACGGGTTTTGGTGGGTTTTAGGCGGGCTGGGCCGGGCTGGGTTGGTGGGCTAGAAAGGGTAAACCAGCCCAGCCCACCCTGGAGGGCTGGGTTAGGTGGGCTGGGCTGGGCTGGGTTTAACCTTTTTTCCGGGCTGGGCCGTGCTGGGCCGGGCCAACCCAGCACTAACAATTTCCACTAACACTTACTAACACACTCTATCTCTCTCCTAGTGGTACTGTGGGATCCGCTGGAAAGAAATAGAGTGTGTTACGGCAGCGGACCCACAATACGACTAGGAGAGATAGAGTGTGTTACGGACCCCAAAGTACCACTAGGAGAGAGATAGAGTGTGTTAGTACGGATCCCGCAGTACCACTAGGAGAGGTTAAGTGTGTTAGTAAGTGTTAGTGGAAGTTATTAGTACCCCAAATATTACTCTAATGGATTTGAGAGATTTGATAATGAAGATGTTTAAGGACTGAAACTCATTCGAGTCTCCTCAGAGATTGATAACTTTAGATCGTTTACTAAAATAAATAGAGTTTATTTGGTAATTAAACTAAGAGTAATATTTGGGGCATTAATAAATTCCACTAACACTTACTAACACACTCTATTTCTCTCTTAGTGGCACTTCAGGGTTCGTCTATCTCTTTCCTAGTGGCACTGTGGGGTCCGCAGTGGTTCCCGCAATACCACTAAAAGAGAGATAGAGTATATTAGTAAGTGTTAGTGAAATTTTTTAGAACCCCTAGCATTGCCCTTAAACTAATGGGTTTAGTAAAAAAGAGTTATATCCCATCCGAATGACATGTGTTGCCAAATCAAATGTCACATAACGCCGGTGGCTCAAATTTATGTTTGAGTCGTTAAGTCTAGCATTATGATTTTTTTAAGGTAATGACCTTACTCACCTCCAAAATCACCCCATGGAGTTAGTGTAGTTTTTTCTTTTGGGTAACCGTGGGTGTCCGAGCCAGCTTGCGCGCACCTCGACTTATCCCACGAGTCCAGGGCGTTCGGGTGAATCACCTGTGGCCACTCCCTTGAGATTCGAACTTAAGACCTCTGGATATAACACCCAGAGGCCTTGCCATCCGGCCACAAGGAAAGTGGTTATGGAGTTAGTGTAGACTTATAAATGCTTTGAGTATTCACTAATAATTTAGTTTTTGATTTGGAAGTTATGTTGTGATGAACTTTTGATTCCAGTGCAATAGAATTCTTACCCAATTTTTTGTCTTTTTATTATGTGATTTACATAAATCTGTCGTAAAAATTCCAACCACGTCTGAGTTTAATTTCAACATTAAAATCAATGAGCTGAAAATATCTTGATCAGTGCCTACAGAATCAATATATCTTCATATAGATAGTATGTAGGTTTGAATGATAGAGACAATTTTACGCAAATAAGTTAAAATTTTAAAGTAATACAATTTCTCTCTTTCTTTCTCTCTCTCTCTCTCTCTCTCTCTGTTTTTGGTTTGGTGTCCATGAGTACGGGTTAGTACTAGTATCATATATGTTGGGTCCCTCCTTATGTGAAAGTTCACTCATGTTTAGAGGTGTCAAACGGGCCGGCCCAGGCCCGGTCAAAGCGGGCCCCGATCGGGTTTTGAGCCGAGCCGGGCTGGGCTTGGAAAAGGAGGGGGTGTGTTCGCCCCGGACCGGTGGCCTGAGCCTAGCGGGCCGGACATCGGGCCGGGTCGGACGGGCTAGCGGCCTTTCTTCAATTTTTGGCATTGGCCATGGTGGGCTTCGGGCCGGGCTGGACTTTTTCTTCATTTCGAGCCGGGCCATGGACGGAAGAATGTGTGTCCACCCCAGCCCGGCTAGCGGGCCGGGCCTTGTGGCAGGCCAGGCTGGGCTTTTAGCCCAAAAAAAGCGGACCGGGCTCCGATCGGGCCAAGCCAACCCGCCCCGATTGACACCTCTACTCTTGTTGAGTCCTTCAAATTAGTCGGCTTTGATAAACGATTCTAATTTAACAAGCAAAATTACAAACAGTTAAATACACTTACACCTATTATTGGTTTCACCGATTTTTAGTCACTATCTTATGCCTTCAATTTTGGCATTAATGCCCCTGTGATTCAAACCAAAGTGTAACCGTGCATTTTTTTTTCTTTTCCGTCCAATTTAATGGTTTAGAACTTAGGAGTCCTAATTTTAAGGTCAAAAAGTCTCTTTTGCCCCTTAAAGTCACTTTAAAAGGGAGGTCAGTCTTAAGCCATTGGATTTGGGTCAAGCACATGACTTGTGCCAAGACGACTCCAAAAAATGTCAAAGGTTCTTCCTTACTGTAGACACCCCAATTTTGACCGACCGTCGAATTTAGGAGAGCGTCACCTCCACGTCCGATGATGATAAAGACCGAAAGAATCGAAGTATTCCAAGCTCTTCAGAAAATTCTCCAAACGCGATAAAATTTCACAGAAAGAAGAAAATACCAAGTATTTAGGATAATTCACGTATAAAACACCATTTTTGGAGAAAATCTTCGAAAATATTTTTTTGGAAGAAAAATGAGAAAAGAAAAGACCTAAAAGAGGAAGTTCAACAAATAACAGCACACGGCAGTATTCCGCGGCACTCAGTGAGTGCCGAACGGCATTCAGTGAGTGTCGGGCCGGCATTCACTGAGTGCCGCCGACATTTTCTGACTGCCGTTTGCTTTTAAAGTCCGTATGTTATGGTACAATACGTATGTGTAGGCGGATAAAAACAAAAGTCTGATAAAGTAAGGTTGACGAAAACCCGGCAATCAACAATCTGCCGTGGCACTCACGGAGAGCCGTGCGGCAGTCACGGAATGCCGTCGCGGCAGTCACGGAGTGCCGCAGCGGTACCCAGGGACTGCGGCAGATGAATTTGGACTGCCGCCCTGGGCAGCAGTCTGTCTAATTTCAGGAAATACGTATTGTACCACCAAATGGGATGATTACACCTGTCTTTCACTCTGAATTCACTGAAAATACTTGGTAATTTTGCCTATAAAAGAGGAAGGATCTTCCTTGGAACACATGCAAGGGAATATACACAAGAGATACACCAAAAAAATACAAAAAAATCACTACCATTACATTAAAATATTTTGAGAGAAAAATAGAGAGTTTAGAGAACTAGAGAAAAGAGCTTGGAATATCTTCAAAGAAAGACTTTTGAGGATAGTTTGGAGGTGACCCTCTAATCTTGGTTGTGTTCTCTTTCTTTTTGAGCTTCTAATCTTCAAGTCATTTTTAGTTTTTCTTGATTAAATCTTAGAGTTTGTCTAGTAAGCTTAGGAATTCTTATTTCTAATTCTTTAATCTTTCTTATGTTTCTTTTGTTTATGTTCCTCTCTTGAGATTCTTGGAGACCTTCAATATCTCTCTTGAAATCTCTTGAGTATGATCCTTTGAATCCCATGTAAGCTTATACTTTATATGAGAGTCAAAATTTGATCATCACTTCATTTCATAAGCAAATAGATGAATCCAAGTCCTTACTCATGACTTGGATCCTCTAAACTTGGTACTTCATGAAATCATTTCCATTTTCTCTTTGAAACTTATGAGTGTTAGTCATGTCTTCATCTCCAATGACCATCAAATGGTAGGAGAAAATGGTTTTGAGTCTAAGCCCATCTCCATGGTTTAGAGTCCTCATCTTAAGATTTCATGAAGTCTATTCATACTTCCTTTGAAATCTACAAATATGAAGGTCTTTAGTCTCCAATGACCATCAAATGGTAGGAAAAAATGGTTTAGTTTAAGTCCAACTACATGGTTTAATAGTTGGGGTTAACAAATAAAGTTGAACTTGACAAATGAAAACAGTGAGTTCACAAACTGATTTTGATCAAAGATTTTTAGTTCGAAATCTAACCGTTGAAATCAAGTGAAACCAATGGAAAAGTGTCAATAACACAATACTCTACCACTGTAATTTTTGTTTTAAGGTGATCTCATGTCTAAGATGGTTTGGTCTTGTGATTTTTAATACATGCAGCTCTCTGTCCGAAATTTCTAAACAGTAAATCTATTTTGAAACTAATAAATCAGAATTTTAACGGAGTTTCCGAGGTCTCTAATAATTTTTTCTAGGTACCTTAATGTGTTAAGGGGATCCCCTAAAATGATCTAGGTGTTTCTCATCTGTTTGCTATTTTTAATAAATCGTACAAGATCTCTGGACAGAGAGTTGCAGATTTCTGAGTGGCGTCTAGTGTTTTCCATATTCCCAGAGATCTAACCGTTCAAACTTTGATTTTCTTTTTGGGTTATAAAATAGACTCACAGAGGCATATCATATCCAAATATCATTAAGATCCAACCGCTGGAAGCCTGGTTTTTCTATTTTTTAAGATCTGGTCTGCTCTCTGTAATTCATAAAAACTGCTACCTTTTTGGTCTAATCTTATTTATTCCAACTCAAATGGTCTCCTAATGTCTTAGGATCCAAATCATACTTTGAATAAGGGTAATTTAGCTTAAATCCAGAGGCTAAGTGACTTAAATTAATGAATAAATCCATGTCCTATTCTTGTTTACATTCATTCATCCATGTACATTTATTTGCTCATGATTAGAACTAGCTATCGAACACAGTTGAATTTCATGCTAGATGGACTTAAGTTAGAAAATTAGGATTGATTGTTTGATACCATATTATTATGTGAAACATGTGGACTAATCTTTGTTTTGTAGCGCATTTGAGGTACAATTCCTCATCTCCCTTCTAGTTTATTTCATTCCTTGATTTTATTGATTTTCAACCTCATGCGCGACACCTTAGAATTAGGAGCTTGCCTTATATGTATATGTGATTAGAGACTCTTTTTAGGATTTTCTTTTTTTTTTGTGTGCATTGCACGTTTAATATCGCTGCTGGATCCCAGGTAAGCCCTCTTGTTCCCTATTACATATCATATTGCTTGCTACTTAGAATATGTGGCTTATGAATGATATGTTGTCATTAGTAATTTTACACCCTTTTGGACATGCTTTTTGTGATGTATATGTCTATAAGTATTAGTTGAGGGCATGCTTAGATTAATAAATTTGATTAAAAAGATGTTGAGTAGAGGCCTATCGCAAGATAGGATGAGAGAGGGTGTTTTAGTCCGACGGGCTCCTTCCTCTCTCATTCCATAATCCCCGGACCTAGTTAATCTCTGGTTTCTAAAAGATCAGTTTGCTTTTAAAATGGTTTCTTAATTTTTCCTTTTAAAAATTAAGTGGCGACTCATTTATTTTTGAAATTGATTTTGAAAAGCTATGGGTAAGAAACCTGCAATATCCACAATCTGGCGACTCTGCTGGGGATCGAACCCAGAATCTCTGGTTTCGCAAAACAGAATTTTTGATTTTGGATTCACTTGAGGATTAGACTTGAAAAATATCCTTTTAATCAAATTAATTAATCTTTGTATGCCTGTTGCATTTCACTTGCATGTCCAGCCAGTCGATTACACGGAATTATGACCTTGGAGGCTCGGGGCAACCCGGTCGGTCAAGTCATCATGGGACTGTGTGATCACCCTTGATCTCGTACCATGATTTGGTATATGAAGCATCCTATCGGGTGTGTGTCAAGGGTCCCTTATTTGACCAAAGCCCAGCTTTTGCATAGTAGCTTCCATAGAACCTTTCAATCTTAGGAAATCAATTCTTGATTAGGGTTATGTGCTAGGAAGTTTGGTATGCCCGGAAGGGATTACTTGAGATGATGACGATACTTGCTTGATGAAAGATGTATAATCTTTTAATCGCCTTTTAGCAATTTCTCCTCATAATCCATGACATTTGGAGAACATGCCGAACCCTGATTATAATATTATACTTCTTATATCATGTTTAGCTAAGCATCATTGACCTTGTATGTATCCAAATTCATGGAAAGTACGGTGATAATCCGATTATATGATCCTTCTACTCGAAGAATTTTAAATCCATCTTTGAAAGCAAACGGATTTCTGCCATCTTTATTCCAAAGTTTTCAATCGCTTTTTCAAAAAATCTTTGGAGTTCACTTCTTGATTAAAGCTCCAAACTGACCTCTGTTAAGGTATGTTTTCCAAAAAAAATTTGGAAATTGTTTTTAGAAGAAATGCTCTTCAAATGAATTTTAAAGCAAAATTTCAATCCAATCATCGTTATCGAGAAACATTTTCACCTCCTCATTTTTTTAAAATCCTTGAGAATTGTTTTTGAAAAATCTCATCATTTAAAGAAATACTTTTTCGAAACTGTTGAAATATCCAACCTTTGAGAGGGTAAAGAGGATCACAATGAAAGAAAAAATTAGCAAACTTGACATGGGTGAGGATTTATGTGCTTATGTGTTTATGTGTTAGGATTAGAATTTTCCTTTCTTTTGCATATACAGTAGGCACACACACGCGTGCATTTTATCCGTGTGCCATGTATGCGGTGCATGCATTCAGTTGCATCAAACCATCAAAGCATGAACATGTTTGTCATATTAACCAATATCATTGCATACATGTAGCATACAAACCCACAACATCTTCCTTCCAATTAAGATCAAAATAATTCCTCGAAATTCCTTGCCTCCTGAAAATCGATTCTGCATGCAGACTTTTTCATGTCATGAATCTGTAGAAAGAGTGGAACAACCAGATCCCCTAGTGAGGACACTTCTAACCTCTTGGGTTCGTCTTCTTGATTTTAGGAGAACATGGACCATCATCTTAAGATTGATTCGCCAATGGCCTTAAGAGATTTGGAAGAGAAAGTGAACAAGCTGCAAGCCACTATTGAGCAACAGAACTTAAGGGTGAATCAATTGGAGAGGGTAACGCTTGAGCTCTATCAGTTACTCAAAAAGCAAGTGGGTTTGAATGAGGCAGTGATGAATAAGTTGGAGAAGGGAATAATGGATCACCCGGCCAAGCACCAAAATCCACATCCAAGATCAACCATTCACCAAAATCCACATCCAATCCCAACCAATCACCAAAGCCCATGTCCAAATCCAACCTATCCTCAAAGTCCATACCCAAGCTCAACCATTCACCAAAGCCCATATCCATGCCCAATCCCAACGAACCAAAGAGTTATTCCAAGCCCACATCTCAACCCAAAAGGCAACTCAAGTTCAAAGTCGAATCTGAAATTAAGCCGAGCCGGCAGGTCAAGAATATTTGACAAGCGGGTGTATTTGTAGAATATAACCGCGCTAAAAGAGGAAAATACATTAGAAAAGTCTACAATTCCCCTGTTTATCTGCAATTTGAATTACAATACCAGTTTTTGCACAAATTGATTAAACTATGATAAGTGGTATTGTTTTAGTGATTATTTGTGCAGATTATTGCTGCTGTATATAAGATTGAAGAATGTTGATAAAAGGAAGTGTTTGGCCCTGATGAAGACAACTTAATGCTGAAATACAAGGTTCGAGCGATCGATAAGGTTTCGAGCGATCGAAGTTTCGATCGATCGAATGGAGTTAAAGCGATTGAAATTTCTGGAAGTTAGATCGATCGAGAGTTGTTCGATCGATCGAACATGCATTTTATCAGATTTTACGCGCACGCAGCAGAAATGGGATTTAACCCTAGTATTAGGTTGTAGCTATATATATTCATTTTATGGACGTCCCAAAGGACGCCCCAATTGTTTTTCATCAGTTTTCATAAGAAAGAGGAGAGAGTTTTATTGATTTTTGTAGGTTTTCTCAAGATTCAACATTGTTAGCTTGGATTGTTTCGTAGTTTATACAAGTTTTCTTCGTCCAGGTTCTTTATTATTGTTCTGTTTATATTTTGCATTGAGTTAATCACAGTTTAGTTTCCAATCTTTGAGTATTGCATGCTAGATAGGCCAAAAACCATTAGTTTTATAGTTTTAATGAAAAAATTGCAACCAACCATGTCTTTATTGAACTCTCACGTTAAAAATAAATCTGATACTTCCCAGACCATGTCTGAGTAGTTCGGGGTTGGGAAATCGCGATGAAATCGTGATTTCAGCCCTCTGCCATGCACTATATTTTTCCCTGTGTTCGATCGATCGAATGTAGTTCGATCGATCGGACCAGAGACGTAGTCGAGCGATCGAAGTTATTCGATCGATCGAGAGATGATGGAGTTCGATCGATCGAATACGAATCGATCGATCGAGGTATCTGATTCTTGAGGACATCTAATACAGTATCCCAAGACTTTCTGCTTTACTGATTCGTTATCAAACTGTCCCCATATTCTCAGTTTGTCAAAACAGTCTTTAAACATTAAGCCTTAAGGCATTTTCTTTCAATATATTTTGCAAACCACCCTCAATGCTAACACCATTGTAGGTGAGAGTCTTAACTATTGGATTAAACCACCTTTGTGTATTTCAAACTTAATTGTGATGATATAGTCCCGGTCATGAAAGGACTATTGATTCTATATCTTTAGAGAAGTACGGGATATTGTAGAAGTTGCTCTCCGTTGAGCTTAACTGCATTTGCATGGTAGATGGTTTAGTCATGGTGGATTCGTGTGATCCCAGCACTTTCTTTTATTAAGAAAAACTATTTTCAAATATTGCTTTAGATAAATATTGCATAATTAGTTTAGTTAATCTAGTTTAGTAGTTGTTAGTTGTAGAACTTTGTGTTCTACGCCTCTCTTGAAATATTGAATTTTCTTTTCTTTTAGAGTTTAATCTAAGTAATTTATCTCTCATCCTTCCCTGTGGGATCGACCTGGTCTTACCAGTTACTACTTGCACGTCCACCTACACTTAGGTGTTGCACAAGAGCGCACAACATTTTCGTCGTGTCAAGTTTTTGGCGCCGTTACCGGGGAGGGCGACGATCAATTCCTTAGATTACCTCAGTCTCTCCTCATCTCTTTCTGTTTTTATTTTCTTTTCTTTTCAGTTCTTTTGGTAAACACTCACCTTAGGGACTCTCCTAGTTCATGTCCAATAATTTTATTGAAGGAATTTTTGGAAATCCTTTCTACCGATCTGACTCTGATAGTTCCGTTAATCCGATAGCCACTCTAACTGAATCAATGGATGATCAGCAGAGTGAAAATGGTGACAATGTTGTGGTACCAATTGATGAGGCACTACGTCCTCTTTGCGATCTCATGCAACCAGAACACGCACCTACGCCCTCTTGCATTCAAATCCCACCACATAATGGCGAATTTCAGTTTCGCAATGGGATGATCCAACTGCTTCCCACCTTTCATGGGATGGAAAGTGACAAGGCATACTTACATGTCACTGATTTCGAGGATGTTTGCAAAACATTCTCGCAGAATTGTCCTAGGGAGGTGACGCATCTAATGTTATTCCCCTTCACTTTGAAAGATAAAGAGAAGGCGTGGCTCCACTCCCTCAAACCTAATTCAATTTTCACCTGGCATGCGATGAGCACCGCGTTTCTAAAGAAATTCTATCCTACTCGCATGACCACAGATCTTCAGCGTCAAATCAATTCCTATAAACAAAAGAGCAATGAAACCTTCATACAAGCGTGGGAGCGTTTCAAAGATTTGCTTCTCTCATGCCCATACCATGGGTTTGAGAAATGGCGAACTATCAGCTTCTTTTATCAAGGATTGAATGGTGAAACGAAGAAGTTGGTAGAAACAATGAGCTCCGGACCATTTCTGCGTAAAAACACTGAAGAGGCTGAAGCCCATTTTGAATGGTTAGCTGAATACGCTCATGAATGGTCAAATTCTGACAATGTCTCACGCTCATAGATATCCTGTGTAGAGGAGAAAAGCCTATACCAACTAACCAGTGAAGATCACCTCATGACGAAATATTCAGAACTGGCAAAGAAAGTAGAGGAGTTAAGCATGAAAGGAGAGAGCTCTAGGCAAGTCATGCCTGAGGAACCATGCGGCACATGCAATATGTTGGGACATACAACTCAATATTGTCCTAATGTGCCGTATTTTCAAGAGCAAGCCCCTATGGACATGAATGCCATGCAAGGTTTTCGAGGGGCGGGGAATTCCAACAATAACTTTCAAAGTAACAATAGATGGAATCACCCCGGTTTTGATTGGAGAAATAATGCTGGGACCCAAAATCAATATCAACAGCAGCCCTACAACAAAAATCAATATCAAGGGCAAAATAATAGACCGTCCCATCAATACAATCAAAACAGAACCAATAACTACAACCAAGCTCAACCCTCCAATGCACCACAAACCAGTACCTATGTGCCACCGCAAAAGAAGGTACAAGAAGAAGAGCCACTTGCTAATGCCAATCTAACGCAGCAACTCATACAGATGATGAGTAGAATGTCTGCCACGTTAGACAGGATAGATGCACGGCAAGAGGGTTCAGGAGGAACATTCCCTGCCCAACCACTTCCGAACCCCAAAGGATATAACAATGGTCCTAACAATCAAGAATATGCTAAAGCTGTGACTACATTGAGAAGTGGAAGAATCATAGATAAAAGCATGCCTCTATCTTCACCCAAAGTGTACAAAGAGGAGGAAGTGGTGGACAATGAGCTTGAGCAACCATCTACTCGAGAGGAGGAGCCGTCTACTAATGACGAACCAATAAAGGCAAACATTGAAGCTCCTAGAGTAGAAGAAGAAGTTGAGCGAAGGCCTGGGAAGGAGTCTGTGAAGGATGAACCACCAAAATGCCCTTTTCCTGCACCTTATCCTCAACGGTTGAAGAAACCCAAGAATGAGACGAAGAATCAGGAGTTTCTGGAATTGTTTAAACAAGTTAAAATTAACCTTCCACTCCTAAATGCTATCAAGCAAGTGCCGGCCTATGCGAAGTATCTCAAAGATCTATGCATGGTCAAGAGGAGGCAAAGCGTGAAGAAACATGCTTATATCGCATGCCAAGCAAGTGCGATTATTCAAAATGAGTTGCCTCCAAAACTCAAAGATCCCGGTACACCTACTATCTCATGTAGAATTGGTAATCAAAGGATAGATAACGCACTCCTCGATTTTGGAGCAAGCGTGAACCTGCTGCCATATTCAGTCTATAAACAGCTAGGGTTGGGTGAACTCAAACCTACCCGAGTCGCTTTGCAATTGGCAGACAGATCTGTGAAGTACCCTAGAGGGGTGTTAGAGGACGTCCTTGTCCAAATAGACTCTTTTGTCTTTCCGGTTGATTTCGTGATATTGGACACCGAACCTGTGTCTAATCCTGGTGCACATATCCCGGTTATCTTTGGACGTCCATTCCTCAACACTATTGATGCCACGATCAAGGTTAGAAATGGTATCATGACTATCGTATTCGGGAACATGACATTGAATGTAAAAATATTTTCTAATCCCCGACCTGAAGAATACGATGATGAGGAAGAAATTCATTATATAGACACGGTCATTGAAGATGAAGTTGATTTGGTCGACTACAAGGATCCTTTGGAAGTTGTTATGACTCAATTTGGTGATATCTATCAGCCTGCAGAGTCAACTCCATTGGATGCTGATCTGAACCAGACGTGTCTTATGATGGATACAATAGAGGAGGATAGAGCAGAATGCATGTGGGTAATGCCATATGAACAATTGCCTCCTAAAACTAAGTTGGCAATGCCTTCTAGTTTTCAGTTTCCGGAGTTAGAGTTAAAGGAGCTACCCAAAGAGCTAAAATACGCATTCCTAGGGACTGGAAAAACCTACCCTGTGATCATTTCATCTGCTTTAACTCATGAACAGGAAGGTAAGCTAGTGAAAATGCTAACCAAGCATAAGGATGCTATGGGATGGACAATTGCTGACCTCAAAGGCATAAGCCCATCCATATGCACACATAAGATATATCTGGAGGAAGACGCTAAACCCTCAAGGCAAATGCAAAGGCGTCTGAATCCCAACATGCAAGAAGTAGTTAAAAAGGAAGTGCTTAAACTACTTGATGTTGGGATTATTTATCTGATATCTGATAGTCCTTGGGTTAGTCCAACCCAAGTGGTTCCAAAGAAAGCAGGCATAACGGTCATCCCGAACAAAGATGGTGAATTAGTACCAACACGTGTTCCTACGGGATGGAGGATGTGTATTGACTACAGGAAGTTGAATACTGTGACCCGAAAGGACCATTTTCCTTTGCCATTCATGGATCAAATGCTCAAACGTGTGGCAGGTCACAAGTATTACTGCATCTTGGATGGATATAGTGGATACAACTAAATTGAAATTGCTCCTGAAGATCAGGAGAAAACCACATTCACTTGTCCATTTGGTACATTTGCCTACCGTAGAATGCCGTTTGGCTTATGTAATGCACCGGCCACCTTTCAGCGGTGCATGCTAAGCATATTTAGTGACATGGTCGAAAACATCCTTGAAGTCTTCATGGATGATTTTTCAGTGTTTGGCCATAGCTTTGAAGATTGCCTCAGCAATCTCGAGCAGGTTTTAATGAGGTGTGAGGACAAACACCTAGTTTTGAATTGGGAAAAGTGTCACTTTATGGTGACCAAGGGAATAGTCCTCGGCCATATAATATCCGATGAAGGAATCCAAGTGGATAAGGCTAAAATCGACATAATCTCAAATCTACCTGTCCCCCGTACAGTGAGAGATAAGAGATATCCGTTCGTTCTTGGGGCATGCGGGATTTTATCGTTGATTTATCCAAAACTTCAGTGCAATCTCTCGACCTCTTTGTCAACTTCTTGTCAAGGATGCACTATTTGAGTGGTCAGAGAGTTGCCAAAAGTCCTTTGAGGATCTAAAAAAGCTCCTCACCTCCGCACCTATAATACAGGCACCCGACTGGAGTTTGCCTTTCGAATTAATGTGCGATGCTAGTGATTACGCCATTGGCGTAGTCCTAGGCCAGAGAAAGGACAATAAGCCATATGTGATATACTATGCCAGCCGAACTTTGCATGAAGCTCAAATGAATTATACAACTACTGAAAAGGAGCTGCTGGCTGTAGTATTCGCTTTGGATAAGTTTAGGTCTTATTTGATAGGGTCACCAATCGTCTGTTTTACAGATCATTCGGCCCTCAAGTATCTGCTGTCAAAGAAAGACGCTAAACAACGGCTCATTCGCTGGATACTCTTACTCCAAGAGTTTGATCTAACAATCAAGGACAAGAAAGGCGTAGAGAATGTGGTTGCGGATCATTTGTCCCGGTTGACTTTTGTCGACAATACTGCATCCCAATCCATTAAGGATGAGTTCCCAGATGAACAGCTACTGGCAGTAAGTAGTCTGCCTTGGTATGCTGATATTGTGAACTACCTTGTCACGGGTGAAACACCGACTCATTGGTCAAACCAAGACAGAAAACGGTTCCTCTCGTTCGCGCGTCATTTCTTCTTTGATGACCCATACCTTTTCAAGTACTGTGTTGATCAGGTTATCAGGCGCTGCGTTCCTAATGAGGATATAACCGTAATTCTAGCATCATGTCATTCTGAGGCATGCGGTGGCCACTTCGCGTCACAGAAGACCGCACAAAAAGTTCTACAAAGCGGTTTTTACTGGCCCACAGTTTTCAAAGATGCATATTCCTTTTGCAAGACATGCCAACGCTGTCAAAAGCTTGGAACTATTTCTAAAAGGAATTCTATGCCTTTAGCCCCTATCATCACAATTGAGATATTTGATTGTTGGGGCATAGATTTTATGGGCCCATTTCCCAAGTCTAATAACTGTGAATACATACTCCTTGCTGTAGAGTATGTGTCAAAATGGGTAGAAGCGATACCAACGAGACGAAATGACCACAGAACGGTCATGTCCTTTCTCAGAGAGCATATCTTGTCTTGTTTTGGAACTCCGAAAGCTTTACTAAGTGACCAAGGCAAACATTTCTGCAATAGACCCTTGGAGTCACTTCTCAAGAAATACGGAGTCCACCATAAAATCGCTCTTGCCTATCATCCACAGTCAAACGGGCAAGAAGAATTGGCTAACCAAGAAATCAAGCATATTCTCGAGAAGACGGTTAGCTCTAACCGAAAAGACTGGGCATACAAGCTGACCGACGCTTTATGGGCATATCGTACTGCTTACAAGACGAATCTAGGTATGTCCCCGTATAGACTGGTCTACGGGAAAGCTTGTCACCTCCCTGTTGAAATTGAACATAAAGCTTACTGGGCGACATGCTCATTGAACTTTGATATTCAAGAGGGGGGTCAGTTACGTAAGCTCCAACTTGCAGAACTAGAGGAAATACGACGAGATGTGTATGACTCTGCAAGGTTGCATAAGGAAAGGTTGAAGGCTCGCCACGATCGTACGATTTTTCGTAAATCATTTGAGCCGGGGCAGAAAGTTTTGTTGTATGACTCTCGCCTCCACCTTTTCCCAGGAAAGCTCCGCTCCTGTTGGACAGGCCCGTTCATCGTAAAAACTATTTTTCCACACGGGGCGGTTGAGCTCGTCAATCCAAAGAACGATGATTGTTTCAAGGTCAATGGCCAAAGATTGAAACCGTTCTTGGAGGACTTCCAACTTGAAGTTGAGCACATCCAGCTGGATGAGCCCAACTATTCTCCCACTTAAATTCTAAAGTGGAGTCCCATTTTGTTATTGTATTTCTTTTATTTCCCTGCATGTTAGTTTCCTCTCTTTTGTTCTTTTAAGTCTTTGTTCATTCTTTTTGCATTTGTGATTTGGTTCTAATCCATTATAACTTAAACCACTCTGTTGCAGGTGCATAGATGCGAGGTGATGATGTTCATTCTGTCGGTTCATGGGCAGATTCAGAATGTCGTTGTGGCACCTGGACTGAGGGTGAACTCATACCCTACCCCTTGGGGAGAATGGTGGATGATGCACTCATGGCACAATGGGAAAATGATGATATGTGGGAGCCATGGGAAGATCATGACCTCCAGGATGTCGTCCCAGAACGCCACAATGCCGTCTTTGTTTTTGTTGATGACTTCCTTGTTCCTGAGTTGGTCCCATACCGCTATGTGCACTTGAGTTTTCTGCTATTCAAGCTCCAATGCCCCTTACCAGCTAGTGCATTTTGGGAAACTATGCCAATAGTGAGGTTTGAAACTTTGTCACATGTCTCTGTATTTTTTTGTTTCTGTTCATTTTTTTTCTTTTCGTGTTAATCCGTGTTTCTTGTGTTCTGTTATCTTAATTTCGGTTTGTTTGTTTTTTGGTTTCTTTTTCTTGTCCAGGATTGTCACTATGATTCTCCATGGTATTCCGGTATTCCTTCCACATCAACTTTTTCATGGCTTTGGACCATACATACGGTCCCCCGACACTCCACCGCAAGAGGAAAGTCCGTTGCACAATTTTACTCCGTTATCTGTGTCTCCAACGGGATCACCTCTTGCATGGGCTTTAAATTCCTTAGAGACTTCAGACTTGCTCGATGATGTCCTGGCGGCTTTCCGACTGTTCTAGGAAAGGGAATCATCCTGTTTGGACTCCACATGCGAAGATCTAGCGGGGAATGAAGCAATGGTGGAAGAAGAAATCTTCTTGTTAGATGATTAGTGTCCCACTTCAATTGTGCTTTGTCTTTTCATTAGTATTTTAGAAATTGAAGTGTAATCCTGGATAACAATATTTTCAGTTCTAGTTTTATTTTTCGTTTTCTTTAGTTCAATAAGGTATTGCACACCATTGGGGGAAATAATGGTGCAATATGGATGTTATTCTAAAGTTTATTTCTATATAAATTGCAATTTCTAATATAAGGATGAGTTTTTGGGCTTACATGTCCTGTACTGCACTGTTTTATCATTCTACTGTATGTCTAGAATAATGTTGGCTTGTTGGGGGTGCTAAATTTCTTAATTCAGGGTTATAAAAGTTTTGCGAGTTCGATCGATCGAACTCATCTCGATCGATCGACCTTATCAGATAATCGAGCGCTTGAAGCGACCTCAATCGATTAAACTTTCGATCGATCGACATCTATCGATCGATCGAGACTGGTGTTAAAACGAGGCGTCGTTCTGAAGTTTTATAAAATTTCATTTTCCATCTCACCCCGCTCAATCGCTCGAGAACAGAGAAGCACCCCACCAGTTTTGGCCTCCCGTTGGCCTCCCGTGTCGTTACCTCGTAATTCACGAAGCTCCGGACTCCTCTGGTCGTAGAAGCACTGCGGGCAACCGTCCCCTTTCGCATTTTTCGAGGTGAGGCCCCACGATTACCCCCTCGTAGTTTTTGTCTTTTCATTTGTAAATGGGGTTACTCCCATTGATTGCTTAATTAGTATTCTTAGTGTTTTGTGTGTGTATGGGCTCTTTCGGTTCTCGAAAGTAGTCATCGCATTTTCGCTGTGCTCGATCGATCGAGACGATTTTGATCGACCGAACCCAGCTCTTTCTCAATCGATCGACAGAGTCTCGAGCGATCGAACTCTGTTCTTTCTCAATCGATAGAACGTTGTTCGATCGGTCGAACCCAAGCAGTTTCATTTTCTTTCTTCTCTTTCTTGTTTTGATTCTTATTTTGTATATCTTCTATTTTCAGGGCTGTACGATGAATCCTATCATGGGCTACCACAAATCTAAACCTCTGGATCTCATTATACCGGACCCCATACCAGATCATGGGTTTCAGAGTACCGAAGAGCGTGTGTGGTTTAGCCGCTCTTTTCAGACGCGCATGGTGATGCTCGAGCGGCCATTGGAGTCCGTATGGCTTGCCGCTCCATGGTTCCTAGCATGGATCCGAGCCATGCCATTGTGGTACGACATGCTGATCCAGACCAAGAAGATCAATATCCATTGGGTCCGTGAAGCATGCTCTTCCATGATCAAGGATCCCGCGGCCCCGTTTACATACCGATCATTCTTTCGCGGGCGCGAGATCATTTTCAGTCCTGCCACAGTCTCTGCAGCTCTGGGTGTTCCTGAGGTCCCTGACTGTTTCTATCCCTCATTACCAGGAGCCCCAGAGATCCCATCCACCACCATCATCCGTGAGCTTACAGGAGGTGCCGTCCAATTCTGGAACAGTGTATCAAATATCGAGGATAAATTTCTGACAGAGGATTACCACCTCCTCCACCTGGCATTGGTAAATTGTATTCTGATGACGTCCTACCACGAGAAATTTGCGCCGTGGTACGCCGTGCTCTGTACTCCATTGGGACAGGACAGCGTGTCTGTTTGTCTCGCTTATATATCGACTTCTTCGTTCAGCCCACGCGGTATATTGCCGCCAAGCGCCATCTTAAGGGCGCTTGGCCTATTCATAGGGTTGTTGAGCGGGCCGGCCTAGTCCCATTGGCCACAGATTCTATTATTTAGGCCTCTAGTCGATTTGGTGAGACAGCGGCCCGTCGTTCTGATGCTCAAAAGAAGAGAAAAGCCAAGGGTAAGGCGCCGATGAGGGTGAAGAGGAGACGTGGAGGCACGGACACCGAGGGAGCCGCTTCTGGGACGCCCACTGAGGCTGAGGAGCATGATTCGGACGAGAAGGACGATCCCGTTCAGGAGGTAGCACGTTTTGAGCTGAGACAGAGATCTCAGGCTCCAGCCCAGGGAGAGTCTTCATCCGCACCTCCTCCGACTATTCACGATTTACTTCTGGAGGAGAGGGCAGCCCAGATGAGACTCGAGGGCAAGGTGGATCATATATCCACCATGCTGACCACCCTGTTGGTCCAGCTAGGGTTTGACCCGATCATGCCCCCATCTTCCACTCCATCAGCACCTCCACCACCTACTACTGGCCCATCTTCCTCTGCACCTACTGATCCCTCTACTACCGATCTACCGATTGATCCTTTGGCACCATCGACATCAGCTGCACCCGCTGTTTCGGAGACATCACTTCCACCTGCTCATATCGTGGTTGACACATCAGT
This sequence comes from Hydrangea macrophylla, assembly GCA_033977485.1. Lineage (NCBI taxonomy): Eukaryota > Viridiplantae > Streptophyta > Magnoliopsida > Cornales > Hydrangeaceae > Hydrangea > Hydrangea macrophylla. The sequence continues at coordinate 64,546,504 of CM066998.1, forward strand.
CGCTGCTACAGTTGCCACGACGAGCGATCCGGCTACCGCTACTACCGGTGTCGAGGGTGGAGTTATGGAGGCTCCAGATTTATTGGTAGAGATTTTGTCTGATGTTCCCGATGAGGGGTAGTCAGTTGGTGTATTTTTAGTAGAGTTTTGGATGTTATGGGTTGGTGTGGGTTATTGTTGTTGGTTATGTTTTTATTGGGTATATTTCTTTTGGACACGGCTAGGGTACTATGGTTTGGTTGTATTTTCTTATCACTGCTTTTGTAGTTTTTTTGTTTTATCTTTACAGTGATTGGTTATGTTAATATATATGGATCTTGTGCTTTATATTTCTGTTTATTTTGATCCTGTCTGCTTGGAGATTGTCTGCTTCTTTACAGATTATGATGTGCGCAGTTTTTACGTTGCTTTGTCAGGTGATATCACTCTATCTATCTATTTGAAAATCAACTTCTGAGGTCATCGCAATTTTCAGTTGGGGGTAGGATGTAGATAGGTCATCACCTGTGCATTTATATACTTAGCAATCTGTATCACTTCATCTATTGCAATTCTCCATCTTCATTCAAAAAAAAAAAAAAAAAATCAAAAGTGCAAATTTTTCAAAATTGCAAATTTTCGAATAATTAACCAAGTTTTGGGACTAAACTGGTAGAAAAATTTTCAATTTTCTCTCCTATTTTAGCTGTTATCGAGCAATGATACATTCATATTAATCTCATCTTTTCATGAATTACATTCACGCATTTTTCTATTATCACAAAGACAAATGCATATGTTGAACATTCTGGTATCCAACACCCATCTGCACGTGTTAATAGCTATGCTGAAAACTTAAATAAGAGTTAATACGACTGTTATGCTTTGAGGAATAAATAGTGGAAACTAACAACCCTTACTGAGCTTTTGAGCCCAAACTTCAATTCTGAGGGACTTATCACAATAAATTCGAATTGTTTTTCTTGAATATATTTTAAATTCGTTGAATAGTCTCAAAATTCTTCATTTAGGCTATTTCTTAGAGGAGAACGTTCAGGATTTGCCAATTAAACTCAATGAACACTGAAGTGCTAAAACTAAGAAGTCAAGAAAAATGATTTAAGCCATCATTATTCATTCCTTACCTTTTTCACATACCTGTAGCAACATCTAAGAATGTCTTAACCCCACACTGATTAAATATTGCCAATATGAAGCCCAAAACCTTCCGTCTGATACTTTAACCTCTATAAACTCAATTGCACATCTAATATGATCAAAATTATTGAAGTATGTGACAAGAAGGGAGTAGTGTGGGAAGGAGGTTATAAAAAGATTTTTTTTGCAAAGAGATGTTGAATATATAAAATAAAAAAAAAATAAAATAAAAAATAAAAAAAAAAGAGAAAAGGAAGGAAGGAGGAGTAAAAAGAAATAAAAGTATATGAGAAGAGAGAATGGTTGGAATAAAGAAGAAATAAACTAGTCATTATCACAAGCTAAGGATGTGCAATTCTCGCCCCTCTTATCTTCACTCCACTGAATAAAAGCCGAAATGTCAAAGTCTTAATGATTTCTAACAACTTGGTTTGAACATGAACGTGTACTTTGAGTATCCGCGGTATTTCGCTCCTCTAGTAAGTAGTATTCCTTTCATGAGACTATATTACTCTAAATGTTCATCCTTTATCCAGTGAGGTGTGAAACACTAGTATCCAGAAAATCACTCTTATTAAAGTTTCACACCATGAGTGATCATTATTAAACCAGTTTCTGTGAGATGTTCATTTGGGAGTGTAACCCCATGTGAGAATTGAGTTGAAACTACAAATTCCAAGGTATGATAGTCTAAACAATTCTTAATAAAGTTGGATGCATAGTTGTTGACTTCACACACACACGGATACATGAATGTAATGCATATGTATATTTGTCTTGGTCACATGAGGAACATGTGGATTTCTTCATGGTTTGTATGAGGTTGATATGTTATGTGGAGCTAAATTGATAGTTGAATGGGAAAGAATGTTTATAAGTTTTTCTATATCTTTTTGAGCTTAAAAATCTAGAATTTTGTGGGTAGATTCACTGCAAACCCTCACGAGACAACACTCGTCCACTAGGGGAACCTAGGGGTTTAATGGCTTGTTGCAATTGCCAAATGCAACCGCGATTCCTGCGAAAGTGAGTTAGGTAGTGTCTCTTTCTTAGTTAGATTAGTTTGCTTTAGTTTATTTTTGTTACTCTAGTCGTTGTAGTAGTAGTTAGCTTGTTTTTTCTTTTCGCTTTATTGCTAGGGACTAGCAATTCGCTAGTTGGGGGTTGTGACAAGCGGGTGTATTTGTAGAATATAACCGCGCTAAAAGAGGAAAATACATTAGAAAAGTCTACAATTCCCCTGTTTATCTGCAATTTGAATTACAATAACAGTTTTTGCACAAATTGATTAAACTATGATAAGTGGTATTGTTTTAGTGATTATTTGTGCAGATTATTGCTGCTGTATATAAGATTGAAGAATGTTGATAAAATGAAGTGTTTGGCCCTGATGAAGACAACTCAATGCTGAAATACAAGGTTCGAGCGATCGATAAGGTTTCGAGCGATCGAAGTTTCGATCGATCGAATGGAGTTTCAGCGATTGAAGTTTCTGGAAGTTAGATCGATCGAGAGTTGTTCGATCGATCGAACATGCATTTTATCAGATTTTACGCGCACGCAGAAGAAACGGGATTTAACCCTAGTATTAGGTTGTAGCTATATATATTCATTTTATGGACGTCCCAAAGGACGCCCCAATTGTTTTTCATCAGTTTTCATAAGAAAGAGGAGAGAGTTTTATTGATTTTTGTAGGTTTTCTCAAGATTCAACATTGTTAGCTTGGATTGTTTCGTAGTTTATACAAGTTTTCTTCGTCCAGGTTCTTTATTATTGTTCTGTTTATATTTTGCATTGAGTTAATCACAGTTTAGTTTCCAATCTTTGAGTATTGCATGCTAGATAGGCCAAAAACCATTAGTTTTATAGTTTTAATGAAAAAATTGCAACCAACCATGTCTTTATTGAACTCTCACGTTAAAAATAAATCTGATACTTCCCAAACCATGTCTGAGTAGTTCGGGGTTGGGAAATCGCGATGAAATCGTGATTTCAGCCCTCTGCCATGCACTATATTTTTCCCTGTGTTCGATCGATCGAATATAGTTCGATCGACCGGACCAGAGACGTAGTCGAGCGATCGAAGTTATTCGATCGATCGAGAGATGATGGAGTTCGATCGATCGAATGCGCGTCGATCGATCGAGGTCTCTGATTCTTGAGGACATCTAATACAGTATCCCAAGACTTTCTGCTTTACTGATTCGTTATCAAACTGTCCCCATATGCTCAGTTTGTCAGAACAGTCTTTAAACATTAAGCCTTAAGGCATTTTCTTTCAATATATTTTGCAAACCACCCTCAATGCTAACACCATTGTAGGTGAGAGTCTTAACTATTGGATTAAACCACCTTTGTGTATTTCAAACTTAATTGTGATGATATAGTCCCGGTCATGAAAGGACTATTGATTCTATATCTTTAGAGAAGTACGGGATATTGTAGAAGTTGCTCTCCGTTGAGCTTAACTGCATTTGCATGGTAGATGGTTGAGTCATGGTGGATTCGCGTGATCCCAACACTTTCTTTTATTAAGAAAAACTGTTTTCAAATATTGCTTTAGATAAATATTGCATCATTAGTTTAGTTAATCTAGTTTAGTAGTTGTTAGTTGTAGAACTTTGTGTTCTACGCCTCTCTTGAAATATTGAATTTTCTTTTCTTTTAGAGTTTAATCTAAGAGATCCTTCCCTGTGGGATCGACCTGGTCTTACCAGTTACTACTTGCACGTCCACCTACACTTGGGTGTTGCACAAGAGCGCACAACATTTTCGTCGTGTCAATATTCACCAACCTTGGCATGACATTACCCATGGCCCTTGGTCACCTCATCAAGAGTGGTCACCTCAATCCCCTGGATCCAAGGCCACCATCAAATCCCTTACCTCGCAAATATGACCTATCCTTGTACTGCGCCTATCACCAGACTCAAGGCCACAATACCAATTCTTGCTCGAGACTCCGCCATGAGATCCAGGATCTCATTGATCAGAAAATCATCACTCCTCTGCCAAATCCACCGAGTGACTGATGTTGTCAAAATCAAGATATAAAAGTATACTTTACTTTCTAGGGATTTGTAGTGTGGAAGTAAAGGTCGAACCCACAGAGATTGATTAACTACCGCGCTTTAATTTTAAAACCTAAATTTAGTTGATTAAGAAAAACAAGATTTTGATTTTGAATTTAATTAAACTAAGAACAATAAAATTAAATCTAAATTATGAAAGCGATTTAAAAGTGTTGTTATAAATATGTTTAAAAGAACCTAGGATTGCAAATCCACCACTAGCTTCATAATAGGAATATTTATGAATTACTTTAGCCTATTAAGTTGGATGATAATGGAGAATTGTAGCTACAAGCCCAATTCCTCCGTCAAGAAAATAACTATGGTTCAAGCACCAACATAATCCATCTTCGGTTAGCACGAATTATCCCACACAAAACTAGGGTTGTGGTATAATCCGTCTAATCTAGGCATGGACTATTCGGATACTTGATAGCACAATTCAATTTAAGCACCATTACATGTAAACAATCTATACAAGCACGGCAAATATAGATCATTGAGCACATCACAGTCAAAATAGATCTAAGACAAGAATAAACTTTGAAAGTAATGATTTAATCAATAAAAGTACGATTTATTTATAAAAATCCTCTATACATGTAACTGTCATCCATACATAATAAAACTAAAATAAAAACATAAATAAAACCCTGTTACTTGGCTAGGGTTTCATTGAAACCCTAGATCTAGGTTTAGTTGGCCATAGAATTGATGAACGGCAAGAGGTTGATGGAGGAGGCCATGGAAATCCTTGATCTTCTTCTTCTTCTTCTCCTTGTTTTCCTCTCTTCAATGGCTGGAGTTTTTGTGTATATGGCTGTGTATAATATTGTGTAATGATGTGTAATCTTAAATTTGAGTTAGAATATGATTTATATAGAGTTTGGAAGGATTTAGGAAGCTTTCCTAAGCTAAATCGCACTAAAACAGCTATATTTACGTTCTGGACGTCATATGCACAAACCACCTTCGCTGGGCACTTTAATTTAATAAAATACTCGTTTTTGGTTTTTTCAAAGGTTGCTCGCGCGACCCGCTCGCGCGAGGTCCTTTTTGCTGCACTGCGCGACTTTCGTAGAATTGCGATAACTTTTTTTTCGGAACTCGAATTGACTCGCCATTTGAAGCCACGCGTCCGTAACTCGAAAATATACATTTTATATCTCTGGAGAAATTTATCAAATCCAAAGTATTCTTTATCAAAAATGCAATTTTCCGAGACTGCTACTGCATTCAGCTTTCACCGGAATCACCGTTTGAGCCCAGAATGACTTCCAAAGCCACTAATCATTGGATTTTTGTGCATTATCAAGTTAAAGCTCCAAATCCTACAAAATTTAGAATACTTATTAAAAAATAACTAATAACTACATGAAATGGGCTAACAAAGCGTATTTTTAGAACTATAAACGGCAACTATTCGTCGCCGATCACACCCCCAAACCTACTCTTTGCTAGTCCTCGAGCAAAAAGAATAGAAAAATAAAACTACTACTACTACAAATACTACTCCATTTTCGCATGGATCACGATTGCATTTAGCATATGCAACAAGCCTTTTAAACCCCTAGGTGTCCCTAGTCGGACGAGTGAAGTCTCGTGAGGGTTCTCGTCAACAAGTCACCCACAACCATCTTTATTAACTTATCAATTTAAAAACTTTTATTAAAAATAAAGAACATAATATTCAATACTCCTTCCTCATATAACAAAGATTTGAAATAGAATAACGAACATAAAGAAACATAATGAAACATGCACCTAAATCATGAAAAACAATCTCAAGCACATGCATCGTATAAATCAATAAAGTTTCTCATAAAACTGCACGTGTGTGATGTGATAGTCAAATGAACACGCGCATGTCATGAACTTGGAATATAACTCGGATAACCATTTAACTATGTCTCAACTACGAATCTCACAATGTTAATTACACTCTAAAATGAAACACTCAGAAACAGGTGTAATTTTTCTAAAATATGTGAGTAAAGGAAATATGTTTTCAAAACGAGAAATGCTCACATATGACTCGAACAAGACGCATGACACGAAAGAACAGTAGTCTCATGGATAGGATGCCAATAATCAAGAAAAATTAATCATTACCATGTTTTAATCCCCCTCCCATCGTTTTCATATCCAAACCATGTTTCCTAGGATCAAATAGGACTTTTCAAAGGTTGTAATGTGGCTCAGACAATGGAAAAGGATAGAAAGGATTCATTAGGTAGTTTTAGAATGGCATTGTAAGGCATGTTCGATTTCTTTCATTCGTCTCTTCTACAAACCTTCATCTTCTCATTCTCTTCTTTTAATTCCTTTCAATTTTTTCTCCCTCTGTTTCTTTTTCTTTTTTTTTTCAACCTTATTCTTTTTTTCCTTTTTTTTTTCTTTTCTTTTTCTCTATTCTTTTCCTCCTTGTTGCTTTTGAAACGAATATTCAATAAATAACAAGGCAACCACCCCAAACATCATCTTATTTTCCCCTTCTTCTCAATCACACATCGCCATAACACCACTAAAAGTTGATCAATCTTTCAGGGGTGAACTCCAAGTTGGCCAAATTGGAGCAAAAACAGGATTATGGTCGTTAAAGAAAGAAATGCATTTTAACGGCTCAAGGGGCGAACTAAGGAAATTTATCATTAATCGGTCAACAGTAAACAAAGAGGGCCTACCATCATGTCCTATGGTCATATGGTTCTTCAACGTTTACAACGGAAGATTATTTAGCATGGTAACAAATATTTTAACTTGACTTATCAACCAAAACAAGAATAATGAGACTAAACAACAAGTAGATGCGATATTTCAATGAAATTCGACAAACACAATGTGTATTTATAACCCTCAAAACAAAAAAGATAGGCTCAAAAGCTCACAGGGTCTAGTCTCCACCTTGTGTTATCTAGAAATCTGAATCATATTATAGTTCACATCAAACATGTATTCAAGCGACTACATGCAGTGCATAGGTTTATGTGCAAATCTATGATGTAAAACTACGATTCAAACAATACATAACTTAAACATTACATCATATCATGACTTCAGCAAATATTTAATCACATCTTCTCTTGTTTACCATTCTATAACAATCATAGTTACATAACAAGAAGTATCAAATCAAGATTGCAAAAACGTCGGTAACATTGTTTTTTTAAGCACAAGAATTGAATTTTTTTTAAAATTAGTGCATAGTGCATAATAATGTGCATGTGTGTGCATACCCCCAAACCTAAACCTTTCATTGTCCCCAATGAAACAATAAAACGAAAGAACGGAGAGTAGGTAAGAAATGAACGATATTACCTCGATCTCGGCAAACACAAACCAGGTGAACGTATAATAATATGGAATCAAAGTTCAATCAGGCTCCAAACGAAGCTACTAATCACCTGGTAATACTTAACAATAGAAAATAAAAGAACAGAATAATAACAATAACAGCTAAATATTTAGATTTTTTTTATTTTTTATTTTATATTATATTTTTATTATTATTATTATTATTTAAATAGAATAATAGAATCTAAACTATAATCAAGAGACTCAATGAAAATAAAAGAAACAAACAGAACTTATAAAAACAAAGACAGACGAACCTAAACAGGGCTAAAAGAACAAACAGAAAGTATAAAAAAAAAACACTAACCAGGTATGGAGAGAGGAGGGAAGAAAACAAAGGAGATCGCGCGCGCGAATCCTTCCGCGAGTTTAAGCAGAAGCTTGTTTTACGTTTTATAAAAGAAAAATTTCTAAGTCCTCAGATCGCGCGAGCGGGCCGCTCGAGCGAACCCCCTCGCGCGCGCGAATAGTGGCGCGAGGTGATACTGAGGCTACATATATAAAAAAAAAACTTGAAATATTTTGTCTATGGGGGAATCTCGCGCGAGCGGACCGCATGAGCGACCTGTCACGCGAGCGGGTCGCGCGCGCAACTGTGGTCTTTTCCTCTTTTTTAGTATAAAAATGTATATAAGTTCAAAGTAAATTATCCCTGACTCCTAAACCTGTTCAAAAAACTCAAAAACTGACCAAAACGACCCAAAAACATGCAAAAATCAAAGAAACGAACGAATTAAAGCTTGGGTTGCCTCCCAAGAAGCGCTATCTTTTATGTCTTCAGCTAGACCGTTCTAGCTCAAGATTTATGGAGGTCGTAACTCAGATTTTGTACCACTGACGGTATCAGGAAGAGCCCGGTGGTAAGAAGAAACCATATTGCTATGTATTAACTCATTCAATGGTTCATCCTTTTCAGTTTTAAATCGATTCTTCACCTTTTGAGTAACTTCGTCATTAGGATCTAAATTATTCAAATTCGTCCGCTTATTTTTCAATATATTATTGTCATTACTCACGGGTATTACGTAATTGGATTCACTAGTTTGTCTTACCTCACTCTCCGCCTCACATAGGTAATCGTCGTCTTTAGGAGGTTGATCAATAGCGTTAAAAACGTTCAATTTTAAATTCATATTCCCAAATGACACCTTCATTACCCCCGTTCGACAGTTGACACAAGCATTAGCAGTCGCTAAGAATGGACGACCTAAGATGACAGGAGTGTGTTTCTTAGAATCTAGTACGGGTTCAGTATCAAGGACCATGAAATCAACAGGATAATAGCATTTGTCAACTTTAACTAAGACGTCCTCGACGATTCCTCTAGGTATTTAAATAGAACGATCTGCTAATTGAATAGTAGCGGCCGTAGGTTTAAGTTCACCTAAACCTAGTTGTTTGTAGACGTGGTAAGGTAAAAGATTAACACTAGCTCCTAAGTCAAGGAGAGCCCTATGAATGACCGTGTCACCTATGACACATGAAATCGTAGGCGTACCAGGATCCTTATACTTTGGAGTAGCATGTTGGAAAATAGAACTTACTTTTTCCGTGAGAAAGACCTTTTTCGGAGTATGACTACGCAATTTACGTTTTTGAGTGCAAAGGTCTTTTAGACATTTAGCGTAAGCGGGAATTTGTTTTATAGCATCGAGGAATGGAATATTAATTTTAACTTGTTTAAACACCTCGAGTATATCTTCAGCTTTTGACCCTTTCTTAGACAAATGTGACGGTCCCTCAACATTAGGTGGAAAAGGTAGTTTTGGAATAATATTAGTTAGGACCGATTCTTTTTCTTTTCTACTTTGATTCACATCCTCACCCCTCTCTTTATTCGAGTTAATGTTTGGATCCCTCATAACCTCCCTCGGAATCTCAACAACTTCTTCCTCTCGAATAGTCGTCCTAGTTGACACAGCGTTCACTTGCTCACTCGTACCACCCACCTCGTATTGTCCCTTAGGGTTCGGAATAGGTTGACTTGGCAACTTACTCTCGATTAAACGATTTAGCGTGTTAACTATTTGTCCCACTTGGGACTCCAGTTTTGCAATGGACTGAGTGTGGGAATGTACTAACTGGATCACCGGACCAAAACTTTCAAGTGAGGCCAACACCTTCTCCTCAAATGCATTATTACGTGGAGGTGGAGGAGGAGGTTGTTGGTATTGACATTGTTGAGGTCTATAAGCGTTAGGGAAATTATTCATCTCATTATTATTATTATTATTATTATTATTATTATTTTTCCACGAGAAATTAGGATGGTTTCTCCATGGCGCGTCCAGATTATTAGTAGTCGAATTATAATTATTTCGTGTGTATTGTTGAATAGAATTAATGTGTTGCTCCATGAATTCCGGAAATTGACTCGCCGATGGACATGCTAGGATAGAATGTGACGGATCAGAACATAATGCACAAATTTCATGAGCGAGTGGGGCTGTCGTTTGGTTCATTGTTAAAAGTCGGTCAAGTTTTTTAGATAGTTCTTTTATTTCAATTGAATGACTTGACTCGAACTTTACCTCTCTCTTAGGTTGTGAATGATATCCCTCGGAACGTACTGACACAGCCTGATGCATCAAATTCTCGCTTAATGTTTCAAAGATTTTTCAGGCCTCATCGGCACTTTTGTGTAGGAAGGTACCCGCACAAACAGCGTCGACGGTATTACGGACTGAGGGAATAAGTCCCTCATAAAAGACCTGTACCAATTGCCACTTAAGAACCTGATGATGTGGACACGAGCGTAATAATTCTTTAAATTTTTCCCACGTATCATAAAGCATTTCCCCATCTTGCATCACAAAATTTGTTATAGATTTTCTTATTTGATTCGTACGCATAATAGGGAAAAACTTTTGTAAAAATGCGGTGTGTAAGGCTTCCCATGTTCTAATTGTGTTTGGCTCCAAAGATTGGAGCCAGTATTTAGCTTTATCTTTTAAAGAGAATGGAAAGAGCCGCAATTTCAATTCATCATCAGTTAAGTTTTGAATTTTTAAAGTAGAGCATATATCCTGAAAATCTCCTAAGTGTTGATATGGATCTTCATTTAGACGGCCATGGAAAGATGAAAGTAGCGAGATGGTAGACGACTTTATCTCAAAGTGAGATACCGTCGCCTCCGGTAATTCAATACATATTTGTGGCGTGTAAGTCATCGGAATAAAATAATCTTTAAGTGGAGGAGGTGGCGGTACATTAGGGTTGTTTCCATTGTTTCCGTTGTTTCCAATGTCGGCCATTGGAATAGGTTCTATGTTAATAAAGCGTAGTTTCTTTAGGTTTTTAAGGGTACTACGTATTTCGGACTCAAACAACGACGATGGTTTCGGAGTTAATTCGTCGTCTATGTTTAACCTAGTTTTAGAAATTATATTTGAATACTTGTTAATTCTTAATGTACGTTCAAGTTCAAGATCGCAAGGTTTTAATTCCGGTTTTCTTGAGCGTGTACCAAACATAAACTAAAAGAAAATAAACTAAAAACAAAAACTGACTCAAATAAAAAAAAACAAATAGCAATCACGCAACTAAGATAACAAGCACTCAACTACTGTGATACATGTAAATTATCCTGTAATGCAGTGACCACGTCAATTCCCAGCGCCCTGGGTGTCCTAGCTAATGCAGTGCAATTAACCCTAAACTAATGCAAATAGTGCGTCACAGCGCTCTGACTTACAGTGGTTTAAAGCGAGTTTCACAAGAAGCAATTTACTTGAATTTTTTTTTATTGATTTGCGTAAGCTCCTTTGGTGTGATTAGTTAATCCTCCCAGAAACGTTAGAATTTGATGACTCGAGAAACTACAAAATAAAAAGAAAAGTTAGTAACTCAAAATAAAACGAAAAATAAGAAAAGAAAACCTAATCTAATATTTACGAATTAACTAAACTAAGATTCTAAAACTAAAGGTAGTAATGCAATCCCCGGCAATGGCGCCAAAAATTGGTGTTGTCAAAATCAAGATATAAAAGTATACTTTACTTTTTAGGGATTTGTAGTGTGGAAGTAAAGGTCGAACCCACAGAGATTGATTAACTACCGTGCTTTAATTTTAAAACCTAAATTTAGTTGATTAAGAAAAACGAGATTTTGATTTTGAATTTAATTAAACTAAGAACAATAAAATTAAATCTAAATTATGAAAGCGATTTAAAAGTGTTGTTATAAATATGTTTAAAAGAACCTAGGATTGCAAATCCACCACTAGCTTCATAATAGGAATATTTATGAATTACTTTAGCCTATTAAGTTGGATGATAATGGAGAATTGTAGCTACAAGCCCAATTCCTCCGTCAAGAAAATAACTATGGTTCAAGCACCAACATAATCCATCTTCGGTTAGCACGAATTATCCCACACAAAACTAGGGTTGTGGTATAATCCGTCTAATCTAGGCATGGACTATTCGGATACTTGATAGCACAATTCAATTTAAGCACCATTACATGTAAACAATCTATACAAGCACGGCAAATATAGATCATTGAGCACATCACAGTCAAAATAGATCTAAGACAAGAATAAACTTTGAAAGTAATGATTTAATCAATAGAAGTACGATTTATTTATAAAAATCCTCTAAACATGTAACTGTCATCCATACATAATAAAACTAAAATAAAAACATAAATAAAACCCTATTACTTGGCTAGGGTTTCATTGAAACCCTAGATCTAGGTTTAGTTGGCCATAGAATTGATGAACGGCAAGAGGTTGATGGAGGAGGCCATGGAAATCCTTGATCTTCTTCTTCTTCTCCTTGTTTTCCTCTCTTCAATGGCTGGAGTTTTTGGGTATATGGCTGTGTATAATATTGTGTAATGATGTGTAATCTTAAATTTGAGTTAGAATAGGATTTATATAGAGTTTGGAAGGATTTAGGAAGCTTTCCTAAGCTAAATCGCACTAAAACAGCTATATTTACGTTTCTGGACGTCATATGCACAAACCACCTTCGCTGGGCACTTTAATTTAATAAAATACGCGTTTTTGGTTTTTTCAAAGGTCGCTCGCGCGACCCGCTCGCGCGAGATCCTTTTCGCTGCACTGCGCAACTTTCGTAGAATTGCGATAACTTTTTTCTCGAAACTCGGATTGACTCGTCGTTTGAAGCCACGCGTCCGTAACTCGAAAATCTACATTTTATATCTCTGGAGAAATTTATCAAATCCAAAGTATTCTTTATCAAAAATGCAATTTTCCGAGACTGCTACTGCATTCAGCTTTCACCGGAATCACCGTTTGAGCCCAGAATGACTTCCAAAGCCACTAATCATTGGATTTTTGTGCATTATCAAATTAAAGCTCCAAATCCTACAAAATTTAGAATACTTATTAAAAAATAACTAATAACTACATGAAATGGGCAACAAAGCGTATTTTTAGAACTATAAACGACAACTATTCATCGCCGATCAGTGACCTTTGGCATAATGATCTTGATTTGCAAGCTCTTCACTCTCCAACCTCTCAATCCCAGCCACCACTAAGAACTCTCATGGGGTTTGCTACACCTATGAGTGAGCAACAACCAACTGGCCCTGGCCCAATCAACAAATGTGGAAAAGGCATTGACAACACTTGGTATGAGTCGGATGAATACTGTCCTACTAAAAATTGGGCCATGGATACGGATGATATTTCTACACACATGCTGTTGGAGGAAGGCAAACCCGGAGGTTTAAATGATGATAGTGAAGTGATAGTGTTTGGAAGTACTGTTGTTGAAGCAAATGTGGATGCTCTCAGGGACCCAATAAATTGAAAATCTTCTGTGACACTCCAATTGAGACCAAAATCAAGTCATGTTGGAGTCAAATGTCAAGTCTAGTCAAGTCTTTGAGTCAGTCGGTTATCTGGTTTATTTTTTCAAGTCTCTTCATCGAATCAAGTGATGTATTCCTTCTCCCTACTAGTTGAATAAAATCTCATTTCGCTTGATTTAATGTACTAAGTCGTGAATGAATGGATCGTTAAGCCAAACAAAAAAAAAAGAAAAAAAAATCAAAAATCACTTTTCATATGATCATGGAAAATACTTGGTTAATAAATCTTTGCATTGAAAATGATCCCCAAGTGATTAAAGCAAATTTTGTACCAAAACCAAGGAGGAGTAGGGAATTGGTTAGCTTTACTTTGAGAATTTAAAAATGCCCTTGCTCGATCTTGAAAAAAATAAAATCAGAACTTGAAGCTTGCTCACTCAAATACCAGGTCTAAAAGATGAGCCCAACCAATCCAAAGCCATAACTTGATCCTTGATGGTAGCCAAATGCTTTAAATGAACTTCTTCTTCCAAAATAAGGAGAAAGAGAGAAAAGAAAGAGCTCGCTAGGATGAAAACCCGAAAGGGCGCCTAGGCAAAAGTGAGAGCACAAAAAAAGAGAAAATAAAAAAGAGAAGAAAAATAAAATACAGAACGAGCTCGCTAGGATGAAAACCCGAAAGGGCGCCTAGGCAAAAGTTAGAGCAAAAAAAAAAAAGATGCGTGTTGATTTCAAAATTTGAATCCTAGCCAGTCAAAATCATGAAGAGAATAAGAGAGAGTGAGGTAGAGAAAAGAAAGGAAAAGGCAGAGAATAAATAAGAATTAGAATTCTTGAGCACTTCAAAGTACATCATTGGTACATGAATTATCCCAAGGCTTTGTGTTGTTCTCAACAAAGAAAAGAAATTGGAAACGAAAAGAGGGATTTGAAAGTATCAAGTAAATTTTTTTGTGAGAGACTCAATGGATAAGTGATAAGTGGACCTAAAACAATGCAGAAATATCTTTGAGAAAGATAAAGAGTGATTTGAAGGGCTGATATTACTTTGTGAGTATAATAGAGTATGATTAAAACACGATATATTATGAGAGTTGTAAAGATTGACTGGCTAGTGATAAGGTGACAAGAATCAACCGCCACAAAACAAAAAGAAAAAAAAAAGAAAAAAAAAGGAAGAAAAGAGGAAAAGAAAAAAATAATGCATAAAAGGGAGAAGTAGTTCATATTCCTGTTCAAAGGCTACCACAAACAACCCATTTCAAAAAGAGCACTCAGTGGACCTAAATGGCAACATGGCTCGAAAAGCCCACCGATTCTTGAAGCCTTATTCTTTCAAGACCTCCAGAATAGATGAACTACGTTTTGACCTGATTCCCACTTGGGGATACGTAGGCAACCTACTCGGTTCGGTCATCACCTCATCATCTCATGCTATCTTCCATTCAGGCCTTGCCCGAACTACTTTGGACCTGATGGGGATAAATAGGCGAACCTTCCAAGGTTCTCGGTCTATAACCATTCCTAAACCAAAAGTATCACTCTTTGCACCTTTGGTTTCCTTCCTTCAGACTAGGGGCAAACTTGTGTTTGCCAAAAAAAAAACCTCTATGCCAATGGCAAGTTCTCAAGTAATTGAGTTTGTTTTGAAAGATTGAAATAGAGTGTCTTTCATTCTATAAGCTAAAGCATTAACTCGAAGCACATTCTAGATGGACAAAGAATTTGCTAAATCAAAAAGGGGAAGTTTTCAAAGTTTAGATTTATCAGCAAAGCACTACCATTTGTAAGATGATGAATAAATGAAAGGTGAGATGATACATCATTCACATTGAAAGCACGTTGATTCATAATAATACAGAATCTGAGTCAGTCGTCTTGTATAATTGGCTTTGTCAAGTCTGTTCTCGTTTGATGAGTCAATAAATGGTCTCCATTGTGTGGGTTTAAGATGATGAATAAATGTTTGACAAGTCTCCATGAGCATCCCAAGAGCAATACGAGCAGAGGTTTCGAACACTATCACAACATGATGTTCAAGTGAAGATATGAGAAAAGTCCAAGACTAGGGGCAAAGGTGACTTCCCTCTTTTGACAGAATCGATGTGTTTCTTCTAAAGGTCCGCAAATGTAAAAAAAATCATTCTATCAGCTCCGTTCAAATTCTTTGAGTCTTGTTTAGAAAATAATTTGAATTAAGTCTGATCGACTCCTAATAAGTGGAATTCGAACTTGATTTGAGTCAAAATGACTCCAGATTTTGGTAAATTTGAACCTATTTGAGTCTGACTGACACTTGATGTGGAAAGTGAAATAAATGGAGTCTGATTGATTTCTGATTTTGAAAATCTGAGTTGAATGGAGTCTGATTAACTCCTGATTTTGAAAAGTTGAATTGATTTGAGTTTGATTGACTCTCGATTTTTTTGAATAAAATTTACGTAAGTCTCCTTACAAGGTTGATCTCCACTTTTGCAATGTAAGTCCCTGAGTGGCTTTTGACCATCATTTTTTTGCAATGTAATGAGTGGCTATTGGCCAATATCTTCTCTTCTCTAAGCATAAGTCCTCAATGGCAGCTTTCTGCAACCTTGCATTAGTCCTCAATGGCAGCATTATCGGTGTTAGTCCTCAATGGCAACCGTGCATTAGTCCTCAATGGCAGCATTATCGGTGTTAATCCTCAATTGCAATCGTGCATTAGTCCTCAATGACAGCATTATTGGTGTTAGTCCTCAATGGCAACCTTGCGTTAGTCCTCAATGGCAGCATCTTTTGCATTAGTCCTCAATGGCAACCTTGCATTAGTCCTGAATGACAGCATCTTTTGCATTAGTCCTCAATGGCAGCGTAATTTGTGTTAGTCCTCAATGGCAACCTCGCATTCGCGTTGTTCCTCAATGATTCTTTGAGTCTCATTCAAACTCCCGATTTTGAAAATTCAAATTTTTCTGAGTCAAATTGACTCTAATGTTGCAAATTGAAATTTTTGTGTAGTCGAAGATGACTCCGATTTTGAAATTTGAAATTCTCTTTGAAAATTTGAATTCGTTCGAGTCAATTCGACTCCCAAATTTTGGAAATTTGAAAATTCTTTGAGTCTAATTGACTCCTGATCTATCCAAATATGGTTGCCCCATTTTTGGGAGTGTAACATACTTATATTCTCGGTTTTCGCAACAAATTTGCGTCAACCCTCGTTTTGAGAATATAACAAATTTATATTCTCGGTCTTCGTAACAAATTTATGTCGACGCTCTGGTTGGGAGTGTAACATATTTACATTCTCGGTTTTCGCAACAAATTTGCGTCAACCCTCGTTTTGAGAATATAACAAATTTATATTCTCGGTCTTCGTAACAAATTTACGTCGATCCTCTGGTTGGGAGTGTAACATATTTACATTCTCGGTCTTCGTAACAAATTTACGTCGATCCTGTGGTTGGGAGTGTAACATATTTACATTCTCGGTTTTCGCAACAAATTTGCGTCAACCCTCGTTTTGAGAATATAACAAATTTATATTCTCGGTCTTCGTAACAAATTTACGTCGATCCTCTGGTTGGGAGTGTAACATATTTACATTCTCGGTTTTCGTAACAAATTTGCGTCAATCCTCATTTTGAGAATATAACAAATTTATATTCTCGGTCTTCGTAACAAATTTACGTCGATCCTCTGGTTGGGAGTGTAACATATTTACATTCTCGGTTCTCGTAACAGATTTACGTCAACCCTCGTTTTGAGAATATAACAAATTTATATTCTTGGTCTTCGTAACAAATTTATGTCGACCCTCTGGTTGGGAGTGTAGCATATTTACATTCTCGGTTTTCGCAACAAATTTACGTCAACCCTCGTTCTTCGTAACATATTTGCGTTGATCCTTCGGAATGTAACAAATTTGCACTCTCGGTTCTCGCAACATATTTGCGTTAACCCTCATTTTGGGAATATAACGGATTTGTATTCTCGATCCTCGTAACATATTTGCGTTAACCCTCGATCCTCGTAACATATTTGCGTTGATCCTTTGTTTGAGAATGTAACAAATTTGCACTCTCGGTTCTCGCAACAGATTTGCGTTAACCCTTATTTTGGGAATATAACGGATTTATATTCTCGGTTCTCGCAACAGATTTGCGTTAACCCTCGAAAATCAATTCAAAAGCATCTTCATGACCCCCGCAACGGATTCTGCATCATTCAAGAATTAGGTAATCTTCTCTGACTAAGGCGTCACATAATGTGCGTCATGCATGGAAAAGACATGATAAGCATGATGTTTGCATAACCAGGTCTATTCAGGAATCAACATTACATGGCATGCGTATCACGATAGGATAGGTGCATCCATCCGTATGGTTACTTGTGCTTGTGTATGTTTGGCTCCTGCCTGAACTACGTCTTGGTTTGATTCCTGAATGGATACGTAAGCAGCTCACCGTTGAGCACGACCAAACATGAACCGTTTGTGAGGCCGTTTTTGCAACGCGTTTTGTTTTACCTAAATTCGACAGTCTGGTCAAAGGCTTTTCTTCACACAGGCTTTGACATTCACTTATGGGACGCGCTGCCCCACCAGCTCTGTCAAAGAGGGGCAAACTGTAGACACCCCAATTTTGACCGACCGTCGAATTTAGGAGAGCGTCACCTCCACGTCCGATGATGATAAAGACCGAAAGAATTGAAGTATTCCAAGCTCTTTAGAAAGTTCTCCAAACGCGATAAAATTTCACAGAAAGAAGAAAATACCAGGTATTTAGGAGAATTCAGGTATAAAACACCATTTTTGGAGAAAATCTTCGAAAATATTTTTTTGGAAGAAAAATGAGAAAAGAAAAGACCTAAAAGAGGAAATTCAACAAATAACGGCACACGACAGTATTCCGCGGCACTCGGTGAGTGCCGGGCGGCACTCAGTGAGTGCCAAACGCCATTTAGTGAGTGCCGGGCCGGCATTCACTGAGTGCAGTCGACATTTTCTGACTGTTATTTGCTTTTAAAGTCCGTATGTTATGGTACAATACGTATGTGTAGGCAGATAAAAACAAAAGTCTGATAAAGTAAGGTTGACGAAAACCCGGCAATCAACAATCTGCCGCGGCACTCACGGAGAGCCGTGCGGCAGTCACGGAATGCTGTCGTGGCAGTCACGGAGTGCCGCAGCGGCACCCATGGACTGCCGCAGATGAATTTGGACTGCCGCCCTGGGCAGCAGTCTCTCTAATTTCAGGAAGTACGTATTGTACCACCAAATGGGATGATTGCACCTGTCTTTCACTCCGAATTCACTGAAAATACTTGGTAATTTTTCCTATAAAAGAGGAAGGATCTTCCTTGGAACACATGCAAGGGAATATACATAAGAGATACACCAAAAAAAATACAAAAAAATCACTACCATTACATTAACATATTTTGAGAGAAAAAGAGAGAGTTTAGAGAACTAGAGAGAAGAGCTTGGAAGATCTTCAAAGAAAGACTTTTGAGGATAGTTTGGAGGTGACCCTCTAATCTTGGTTGTGTTCTCTTTCTTTTTGAGCTTCTAATCTTCAAGTCATTTTTATTTTTTCTTGATTAAATCTTAGAGTTTGTCTAGTAAGCTTAGGAGTTCTTGTTTCTAATTCTTTAATCTTTCTTATATTTCTTTTGTTTATGTTCCTCTCTTGAGATTCTTGGAGATCTTCAATATCTCTCTTGAAATCTCTTGAGTATGATCCTTTGAATCCCATGTAAGCTTATACTTTACATGAGAGTCAAAATTTGATCATCACTTCATTTCATAAGCAAATAGATGAATCCAAGTCTATACTCATAACTTGGATCCTCTAATACTTCATGAAATCATTTCCATATTCTCTTTGAAACTTATGAGTATTAGTCATGTTTTCATCTCCAATGACCATCAAATGGTAGGAGAAAATGGTTTTGAGTCTAAGCCCATCTCCATGGTTTAGAGTCCTCATCTTGAGATTTCATGAAGTCTATTCATACTTCCTTTGAAATCTATAAATATGAAGGTCTTTAGTCTCCAATGACCATCAAATGGTAGGAAAAAATGGTTTAGTTTAAGTCCAACTACATGGTTTAATAGTTGGGGTTAACAAATAAAGTTGAACTTGACAAATGAAAACAGTGAGTTCACAAACTGATTTTGATCAAAGATTTTTAGTTCGAAATCTAACCGTTGAAATCAAGTGAAACCAATGGAAAAGTGTCAATAACACAATACTCTACCACTGTAATTTTTGTTTTAAGGTGATCTCATGTCTAAGATGGTTTGGTCTTGTGATTTTTAATACATGCAACTCTCTGTCCGAAATTTTATAACAGTAAATCTATTTTGAAACTAATAAATCAGAATTTTAACGGAGTTTCCGAGGTCTCTAATAATTTTTTCTAGGTACCTTAATGTGTTAAGGGGATCCCCTAAAATGATCTAGGTGTTTCTCATCTGTTTGCTATTTTTAATAAATCGTACAAGATCTCTGGACAGAGAGTTGCAGATTTCTGAGTGGCGTCTAGTGTTTTCCATATTCCCAGAGATCTAACCGTTCAAACCTTGATTTTCTTTTTGGGTTATAAAATAGACTCACAGAGGCATATCATATCCAAAAATCATTAAGATCCAACCGCTGGAAGCCTGGTTTTTCTATTTCTTAAGATCTGGTCTGCTCTCTGTAATTCATAAAAACTGCTACCTTTTTGGTCTAATCTTATTTATTCCAACTCAAATGGTCTCCTAATGTCTTAGGATCCAAATCATACTTTGAATAAGGGTAATTTAGCTTAAATCCAGAGGCTAAGTGACCCAAATTAGTGAATAAATCCATGTCCTATTCTTGTTTACATTCATTCATCCATGTACATTTATTTGCTCATGATTAGAACAAGCTATCGAACACAGTTGGATTTCATGCTAGATGGACTTAAGTTAGAAAATTAGGATTGATTGTTTGATACCATATTATTATGTGAAACATGTGGACTAATCTTTGTTTTGTAGCGCATTTGAGGTACAATTCCTCATCTCCCTTCTAGTTTATTTCATTCCTTGATTTTATTGATTTTCAACCTCAAGCGCGACACCTTAGAATTAGGAGCTTGCCTTATATGTATATGTGATTAGAGACTCTTTTTAGGATTTTCTTTTGTTTGTGTACATTGCACGTTTAATATCGTTGCTGGATCCCGTGTAAGCCCTCTTGTTCCCTATTGCATATCATATTGCTTGCTACTTGGAATATGTGGCTTATGAATGATATTTTGTCATTAGCAATTTTACACCCTTTTGGACATGCTCTTTGTGATGTATATGTATATAAGTATTAGTTGAGGGCATGCTTAGATTAATAAATTTGATTAAAAGGATGTTGAGTAGAGGCCTATCGCAAGATAGGATGAGAGAGATGAGAGAGGGTGTTTTAGTCCGACGGGCTCCTTCCTCTCTCATTCCATAATCCCCGGACCTAGTTAATCTCTGGTTTCTAAAAGATCAGTTTGCTTTTAAAATGATTTTTTAATTTTTCCTTTTAAAAATTAAGTGGCGACTCATTTATTTTTGAAATTGATTTTGAAAAGCTGTGGGTAAGAAACCTGCGATATCCACACTTACCCAATTCAAAACCTTAAGTTTCTCCTTAAATGGATCGAAATAAACAACTTCTGGTCTTAACACTGTAGTGAGTAATTTGGGGATAATTTGGTCATTTTCAGCTTACTCTGTTAGCAATTTTAACGGCTATACTTTAGTATAAACATGTGGGTATTAGTGATAAAATTTAAAACACAAGGGGTAAGTGAAAATCGACAAAATTATAAGAGGTGTAAGTGTATTTAACCTAACTAAATCAATTACTTTTTCGTCATTTACTTTCTCCAATCAGAGAAAATATTGAATATAACATGACCAAGCCTACGTGGTGTCACCATCCAATTACCTTCTCTCATTTTTGGGGAAATCCTCATCATACTCAGTCCAAAAAACTCAAACTCAACAAAATTTTTAGGAACAATGCTAGGGGCACTAACAAATTCCACTAACACTCACACTCACACTCACACTTTATCTCTGTCCTAGTGGCACTTTGGGTTCACTGCCGACCCATGGTGCCATTAGGAAAGAGATTGAGTGTAGGTGTGAATGTTAGTTAAATATGTTGGTGGCCCAAATATAACTCAGTGGACCCACAATGCCATTAAAAGAGAGATAGAATGTGAGTATGAGTGTTACTGAAATTTGTTGGTGCGTATAACATTGTTGTTTTAAACATGTGAACTTGGTATCCCGTGATTTCCAATATTTGCCCCTCCCTCTCTCTCTCTCTCTCTCACTGTGGAGGATGGTGGGAGTTGAACGTTTGTAGGATAATACAAGCTTGTACCATGGAGAAAATTTTCCATCTTTGGCCATTTGAGCACAAGGAAAAGGAGAACAAGAGTCAAGAGACTATATTTTATAGGAGATCTCAACGGTCATTTATTTGACTTTGATTAAAAAATTTGAGCAGATATGAAGTGGATACTTGTACTTGTAATGAACTGGCATAGAAGATGTTCGACGAAATGTTCCAATGCAAGATGAAAGTCACAAGGCAACTTCTTTGCCCTTTTGTTTCACTGTTTTGTTTTAGATGATCTCAAGTTAGTGCTCGTTTGGTAATTAATTATTTTAGATTATAATCTATTATCGAGAGATTTTCAAAACTTATAATCTATTTAAGTTCATGTAAAATGCAGCAAATTGAAGCTTTTTTGGAAAACATTTCGATTGAAATTTGTCATTTTACCAAAATATTTAATTGTTACAACAATGCAAATCTCTTCGTCCCAATATTACCCCAAACGGGTTCTTAGTTCAGATTCGGATACTGGAAATGATATTCATTTTTAGGAGTTGAAAATACTCAGCTGCAAGAGATAAGGGCAACCTTGGAATAGACTTGGTCAGTTTATGTTTAACAATGCTCCATTGTACACAATTTCAAAATAGACTATTTGAAATGGCTCCTGTTTATTGTAAGTCTGAATCAGCTGAAGTCCTACCTGGTTTTAATAATGATATAAAGAGTAGGATTGACATTTACTCTTCAAACTTCAAACCCACCACTTGCCAATTCTGGTAGTGTCATCCAGGGAAGCAATATGCATATTCTTTGAGTTTTATAACAAGAGAAGCACCCTCTATCATTTTTTTGACAATTGAACTATTCTATTTCCAGACCTCAAGGCAGTTTCTAATTGAGAGCATTTTCACTCACCCAGGCCTCCACTGGATGACATGTGTCCCATTCCGGTACTTATGGTGATAATGCAGGGGCAAAATGGGAATATAATAGGACACATGTCATCCAGTGGTGGCCTTGGTGAGCAAGGATGAGCAAATATGCTTTCGTTTCTAATTAGGCCATCTTATAAATTCTAGTCAATAGGAAATAAAGAATTGGAATAAAATAATAAATTGGTGAAATAGTCTTTTCTTTTTGTTGTCCTTATAGTAAAAGAAGGGACTAGCAATATCAGCAAAAATATGATGAAAGTGGGAATTGAAAACAAAAGTTATAGTACTTGTGATTTCTCTCCATGTTGCTCTTGTTGGTTTTGATCCTTCCATTTCAATATTGCTCTGCAGCTGATACCTTAACTCAATCTCAACAACTCTCAGTAGGTCAAACTCTTGTCTCTGCTGGTCAATATTTTGAGTTGGGTTTCTTCAGTCCTGGTAATTCCAGTAAACAATATGTGGGGATATGGTACAAGAATGTATCTGTACGTAGAGTTGTATGGGTGTTGAACAGAGAGAAACCACTTGATGTAACAGACTCTGCTTCAAGTTTAGTAATTGGGATCGACAAGAATCTGAGACTCGTCGATGGCAAGCAAAACACTGTTTGGTCAACGAATGCTTCTGTCCAGTCAAATAACTCGATTGCCGTGCTTTCAGACAATGGAGAGTTCATTCTCAAAGATAATATCTCAGAATTGATTCTATGGGATAGCTTTAATTATCCTTGTGACACTTTTCTACCAGGAATGATGATTGGAATGAACGCAAAAACAGGACAGAAACGGTACCTATCATCCTGGAAAAGTGAAGACGATCCATCGCCAGGAAAATTTGTCGTGGGACTTCTACCACAAAAGCCACCTCAAGCTTTCTCTTGGAATGGTTCGAAGCCGTACTGGAGAGGTGGACCATGGGATGGATGGAAGTTCACAGGTATCACGGTTGTTAGAGTCGGTCAATTCACAAGTCAATTCATACGAGTAAATTTGAGTTTCATACAACTCGATACTATCCACGATTCCATACTTTCACGATTCATAATTTTGAACTTCGAAGTTTTAAGTGGAAAACTTTCAATAGTTTTAGCCTTGATATTGCATGAAACTTGTGTTAGATTGTTACTATGTTCGTTTTGAGCAGTGTACATGTGTTTTATTCGTACACAGTATGCACATACATATCATTATTTATGTCTTTAACAAATTGATATCTAATGATTCATGATTCATCATTTTTTGAAAACCGATTCACGCTTCGATTCATGATTTGACAACAATGATAGGTATAGATGGTGCGGATGAAGGGTATGCAAATGGATTGACCCTAGTGCCAGATGCTTATCTCGCTTTCAGCACATTCAACATTTCGTTCATCACAATCATGATTATTACACCAGCAGGGTCATTTAAGATGATGAATTGGCTTGCAGACAGTGGGGAATGGAATGTTAATTGGGAGGCACCAGAGAATCCATGTGATATTTATGGAACTTGTGGACCGTTTGGGTATTGCGATAAGAATCAGTCTCCAATTTGTGCGTGCTTGAAAGGGTTTATGCCAAAGTCAAATGAGGAATGGAGCAAAGGAAATTGGACAAGTGGGTGTGCAAGGAAAACTGAACTTCTATGCAGAAAGAACTCCAGTAGCTTAGACTCCAAGAGAATTAAAAATGATGGGTTTGGGAAGCTGAGTAAGATGAAACTCCCTGATGATTTTGACTATATTTTCAATATTTGGGATACACAGGGTTGTGAACAGTTGTGCTTGAATAACTGTTCTTGCAATGCATATGCGTTTGTGGCTGGGATTGGTTGTATGATTTGGGCTCAAGACCTTGTAGATATTCAGCAGTTTTCATACAACGAGGAGAATCTTTTTCTTCGCCTTGCACATTCTGAACTAGGTAACGCTGATTTTGTCTTAAAATTTTTGAAGATTCTGAAAATCCATTATTTTCCTCATATTGGTTTTATTGTAATTTGTGCGTTTGTTATTAATTTCCTTGCAGGTACAGGAAGGAATAGACTAAAACTCATTATCAGCTTGACCACAATTTTTGGTATCTTTCTCTTGGGTGCCTTCGTATATGTTTTGCACAGGTGGATAAAGAACAAAGGAGGTATGGGTGCCTTCGTATATTCAGCATATTGTGATAATTATCTCAGTAGGATGTATAATTCATCTATACAAGCCATAAACTTCTAAGAAAGCTATTCCGAAGAAAGAGATTGTCAATGTTGTTTTCCATCTTCAAACAAAATAGTCCATTTGTAAAACAATCCATTTCACCAGCATGAGTTGCACGCACAAATTTTCATTTCTGGTTCAGAAAGAATTTTCCTCTACCAACTGGTTTTGAAACCTTTTTTGATTTCCAATAAATATCCAAAAAATATCTCTGGTGTTATACTCTAGACACTGATCGATTCTCAAGACAGTTTTGAGAACCTTAGGCTCTACTTGGTTTGCAAATCTAGTGAGGGAAAAGAAGAAGAGGAGAGGAATGCGATTTTCTTGTATGTATCCCCTAATCATAGAATAAGGTAAGAAATTGAAAATTATAGGCAATGATTCAAATTTTGGGAAAAATGAAACAGAGAGATGTAAACTCTTTTCTGTGGACATTTAATGTACCACTGGACAGGGGTTTTTTTCCACAATATTTTGGTCAAATAATCACAAAAGATACCCGGAAGTAATTCGTGATTATCATTATTTTCGATGAAAGGTTAAACAAAATGCTTTGGTGGAGAAAATTCAGGTGTCATGGAATGATAGAAAAGTCTAATCTTTGATTCTTTTGTAACATTTTTGAGAGGGAATCTTTCGTCTTCTTTTGGGTGCTTGTACCATTTATGGCTTCATGCAAAGATCTTACTCCAACCACTATGGAATGCACATTTATTTTTTTCCCTTCAGCATTGTCTTGTTAATTTAAAACATGGCATGCCTTATCAATTCATAGATTATAACTTCTGTAGTCTAATTTTATAATCTGAAAAATGGGAAAGCCATTTGATTCTCTTTTATGTTACAATACGTGTATCAGGGAAGTATATATTCAAGATAACGGACTCTGATTCAGCTAGCACGATTGAAACTTCAAGATGTACCTCACAAGAGAAGTTATGGGGTAATGATGGAGTGCAAATGGAGGCATCAGAGCTACCAATGTTTGACTTCAATACGATGCTAGTTGCTACAAACAACTTTGACAACGCAAATAAACTTGGAGAAGGAGGATTTGGCCCTGTTTATAAGGTTAGTGATACATTGATTTGGTTAAGCATGTTTTGCCCAGATAAATGTGAAAGGACTAAATGCCTGTTTGGTATTGCGGTGGGTTTAGAGATTTTTCCTTAAAGTTTTTTTTCCAAAAAATAGCAAGTTTTTGTCAAACAGAGTCAACTCTGTCAATAATCTCAAATAAGTGATTGATGATCCCAAATAAACTGACCCAAACGGGCTATTACTTGTTCTTCTTACTCTCAAACTTTGGAACAATATATAGGGAATGCTAGAGGATGGCCAGGAAATAGCAGTGAAACGACTTTCTAGTCACTCTGGGCAAGGTGAAGCAGAGTTCATGAGTGAGATCAAGTTGATCTCCAAACTCCAGCACAGGAATCTTGTTAGGCTATTGGGTTGCTGCATTGAACGGGAGGAGAAGTTGTTAATTTACGAGTACATGAAAAACAAAAGCTTGGACACTTTTCTCTTTGGTATGTTGGACGACGCATTTCTCTCTCTAATTTTTTTCGAGTACTATTGTTTATTACCTTATATGTTCTTTACTCTTCTGGTTTGATGTTTTACTTTCTTCTTAAGAATACTTTGTTATCTGAAATGGAAGTATGCCATTCTTGCAACTAGCTTATATTTTACAAATCAATGTCCCGTATGGCTACAGAAAGCATGCTATGCACAGAAAACAAAATGTTCAATCTTTATGCTAATATTTGTTTATTTTGGCTCTATTTGGTTCATGGATTTTGTGAGGGAAAATAAATGAAAACATGGTTGTGAATATGCGGGAAAAGAAAATAGAGTGGATAATTAATTGATTTTTATTTTTATTTTTTTAATTTTTTGTACTCAAGTCCTTAGCTTCTTTTTTTTCCCCTTGTGTTTTTGTTATATTGCGAAAAATTATAATTTTGATGCTATTTAATGGTCGAGTAAAACACTAGAAAAACACTAGGGAATTAGCTTTCACTTCTCACTCTACGGTTGCTTCTCTTTTCCTTATAAAGAAGGAAAGAAAGAAAATAACACAAGAAGAAAACTAGTTCCATTGTGTTTTCCTTTTCCTTTTCTTTTCCTTCTCTAAAACCGCAAACTAAACAGAGCAGAGTCTAATGTTATAAACTCATGGGAAGGACCGACATTTATGTATTTTGTCGTCTTGTCGTCTTCTTCTATTTTTGTTGTTTATTTATTAATGGGTGGGTGCGGCGTCCAATCATGCTTCTTAGATCCGGCAAAACGAGTTCAGCTTGATTGGGTTAAGCGGTTCAACATTATTCAGGGTGTGGCTAGAGGGCTTCTTTATCTCCATCGTGATTCATACTTAAGAGTTATCCACCGGGATTTGAAGGCCAGCAATGTTCTCTTAGACGATGACTTGAATCCAAAAATCTCAGACTTGGGATTGGCACGGACTTTTCTAGTCACCCAAGAGCTAGTCAACACCCAAAGAGTAGTGGGAACATTGTAAGCATACTTACTTCCCTTTAATAGATTGTGCTACCTCTCCCGATTTTTTATTTCTTTTATTTTTTTATTTTTGTTGAAGCTTGATATACATTGTTGGGCCTATTCGCTAACAGCTTAAGCTTTTGGAGTAGCTGGTAAATTAACATGGTATCAAAACCTTGTTTGTGGGAGGTCCTGGGTCGACTCTCCATCTCCGCTTTGTTGTGCATATTTGCACTTTGTTATTTGTCTCCACTATGATGGAGTTTGGTTTGTTTGCTCTCCTTGTGCAAGTTGCACGTTGGGGTGTTGAAGCTTGATGTATATTGTTCGGCCCATTCTCTAACAGGTTAAGCTTTCGGAGTAGTTGGTAACTTAACAATTTTGTTTTATTTTCTAGTTCCTTTTGTTTCCCTTGTGTTTTCTTCCGTGATTAAATAACATTATAAGTTATTGTTTTCAAAATATTATTGTAACTTAAGAAAAAAGGAGGTGTTAGCAATAAGATATGCATATTTTGTCATATCTAGAAATATGCATATTTTATCATTTAAGTTAGAGATAGGATATCATCAAATCTATTGTGTTCTTTATTTAGATAAACATCTTTTATATGATGAATCTTCAGGATCACCTTGCAAATATAGGCATTACCCATTTTAGTATTTGAGTTGGGCAATATAGTGAAAACTGTTTAGCTCCCGTGGACGTAGGCCTTTGGCTGAACCACGTAAATCTCTTGTTCTTTTTCTTCCCTTTTTGTATTGTTTAAATTTCTGACATGCTATCAAAGCAGAAAACTCTTTTGGCTTGTCTCTAACCTTTACTATGAACGCTAGATACAGACCCAAAATGAATACACATATTCAGTCCGATCTGAATTATAACCTAAAACATGGTATTAAATTATTAATAGCATTATAGTTCAAACTAGTGATACCATTGAATATTACATTCAAGAACTAACTATATTCCATTTCTAACAAAATGCAGAGGCTATATGTCTCCGGAGTATGTCGTGGGAGGGATATATTCTGAGAAGTCTGATGTGTTTAGCTTTGGAGTTTTGCTATTAGAGATTGTCAGCAGCAGGAGGAATACCAGTTCCTATTATAGTGAAAAATACCTAAACCTTCTTGGTTATGTAAGTTTTCAGTCTCACCTCAAAGTTAATTTCCAATATGTTTTTCACATTAATTTGTTTTTTTTATTCTCTTACGCCCTGTTTGGTTTGTTGGATGTAGAGACGGAAAAGAAAACAAGATGGAAAACCATTTGCTGAGGGCTAGCATGGTAACGTTGTGGTTTTTGGTTTTCAGTTTTTGTTTTCATTTTTTGAATTGATCACAGTCAACTCCCAATTCAAAAAATGGAAACAAAAACTGAAAACCAAAAACCACAACGTTACTCCATGCTTAAAGAAACTATAGAAATTTAAAACCTCCAAAATATATTATGAAACAAAGAAAAGAGGAGGGAAATGAGTCAAATGACCCCCAAAATTGAAATTTTTTTAATTTATTTTTCACTGCATTTTCTTCTCCTTGTTATTTTCCTCACAGTTTTCTTTAGGCTAGTGAGGGAAAAGAAAAGAAAACACCAATGAAAATGCTTTTCTTTGTTTGGTTAATAAGAACACAAAGTGAAAAGTAAAGGATAAATATTGAATTAATTTGTGAGTCCTTTCCATTCCTCTTTTTCTTTAGTAATTTCAACATTTTTGGTTCCAGTCTCATCTCACTAAGGCTTTGTTTGGTTCATGGAATTCACAAGGGAAAAGAAAAGAGGAAAGGAAAACAAGATGGAAAATTAGTTCCTTTTACCTTACGATGGGACTAGTTTTCCATCTTGCTTTCCTTTCCCCTCTTTCCCTTCACGAAATCCATGAACCAAACAAAGCCAAAGGGAAATAATTTTCCCATATCCGCAAACCAAACAAGGCTTATTAACAAAACAAGGAAAAGTCCTTTAACACTGTTTTTTTTTCATGAACCAAACATAGTGTCCATTTTCATTGAGATTACATGTGATTGTTTCAGGTATGGGCATTGTGGAATGAATGCAGAGTATTAGAGATAACAGATGAAGCACTGCCTGAATCATTTTCCCCGTTGCAAGTAATGAGATGCGTACATGTTGGGCTTCTCTGTGTTCAAGACCACCCTAAGGACAGGCCAACCATGTCAGATATAGTTTTCATGCTCAGCAATGAAACCGATCTTCCACAGCCAAAACAACCCACATTCACGTTTCAAAACTTCTTGCATTCTGATCTTCGATCGGAAAACAATAATATTTGTTCCGTAAATGAGGTTAGTGAGTTAATAGTTGAAGGGCGATGAGCGAGTACCAAATTATGCATGCTTTGTAAATTATGATGTGAATGAACATTTAGTCCTAGTTCATGTGGATTTATACTAATGTTTGCCTTTCCATACGAAAACAAATTTGATTTGAACTATTATTGTCTGAGACTACTGTATTTTGATTTATACATCAAATTAGATTTGAACTGTTGTTTTCTGAGGCCACCATCTTAGCAGCTGTGACAGGACCACGGTTAAAATCCAATGTTCTTTTGTGAAATCAAAATTTGTTATTTGGACTAACATTTCCTGAATGCAATCTGACCAATTGTTATACTACATTATATCAGCTTTTTTAAATACGGATTTTGATACAGTTGCTACCTTTTCATTTTAGAAAAAAAAAAAAAAAAAAAAGAAGAAGAAGAAGAAAGAAGTCCTGTTTGCTTTCACCTTTAAGTTTATACGTTGAGAGAGAAGTTATATGCAGAAGGGTTTTTTTTTTGTTTTTTGTTTTTTTTTTTTTGTCAATTTTCTATGGTTTTCATGTTCATAACTTGAGTAGAAAAAATGTTTGCATCATCGCGTCATTGGATATTTAGTGAATCTGATCGTTGTGTTTAGTTGATTAAAAAGGTGATAAATTTGTATAGGCATGTACGTGATAAATTTGTTTGCATCATTGCTTAGTTCGTTATAACTGTATAGGCACGTACGTGATAAATTTGTCACGATTTAGTAGTGTGCCAAATTTATTGCGATGGTGACAAATTTATAACTCACTTGTTTTTAAGAAATAATGGATAAGAGAATTAATATACCTAAAATCAAGGGATTTCAGATTTAACAGCGTAATGTGAGAATTTCTCACCCTTTCTTTTTTTTTTTTTGTATATATTGCTTTGCATATTCAAAAAACTTCCAAAATTGTGTTATATATACTTTTGGAAAATGTACTTTTAGGAGATCATATATAAGGGAATTAATATCTCTAAAATCAAGGGATTTTCGGTTTAACAGAGTGATGTGGGAATTTCTCACTTTTTTGTACAAAAGTTCTCACTAACTTCATTTACATAATAAATGATCTATTGATTAAAGTCTATACAAGTGAAAATTTCTCACTAATTTAATCTACATATAATGTGGAAGTAATTTATTACTGCCTACACAAATGAAAAATTTCTCACTAATTTCACTATGTAACAAATGAGCAATTTAGTACAACCTATAAAAGTGAGAAATTTTTCACTAACTTCATCCACAAAACAAATGAGCTATTTATTGCAGTCTATACAAGTGAGAAATTTCTCACTAACATAATCTACATAGCAAGTGAGTAATTTCTTATAGCCTATACAATAAGAAGATACTCATCAACACTATATGTATGTATACAAATTCATGAAAATGTGTAAATCTATGGCACAACCGTTGATGAACGCATAAGATCCATGAACCATTTCAGATAAGAAATTCTTAGATTAGACCATCCAAGATAACTCTCACATTGCAGTAGTTATGTTGTTGCGATGCTTCAAACACTTTGATTTCTGTGAGAAATTTCAATATTTGAACACAAATGGGTGAGAAATTTTGTCCAAAGAGAGATCGACATCTCTATCGTTTCGCGATCGGCTGATTTTGTTGATGATGGGTTGCATATTTGAAACCTTTTCACTCGCATTTTCGAGAACAAAGGTGAAGTTGAATTTTGCGCCTCAAATGACTCAATTTCTGTGAGAAATTTTGATTTTTTTCTCACAAATTGATGAGTAATTTGTCCATAGAGTGGTCGACGGCGGAGAAGGGTGGCCAGAGATGGTGAGAGGGGAGGAGGAGGAAGGTGGTGGGTGGTCGCCGGTGGCTGTGGAGGGGCTGCGACCCTTTCTCTCTTCTTTCTCCCTCTCTGTCTTAATCTTTCTTTCTCTAGCAGATTTTCTCTCTATCGTTCTCTCTCTCTCTCTCTCTTTCTCTCTCTCTCTATATATATAATAATAATAATAATAATAATAATAATAATAATATGGGTTTGAATTTGAAATCCTAATTTTATGTGGAGATAGACCCCTCTTTCTCTACTTTTTGAATCAAAAGTATGCAGGGGCAGTTTGGTCCTCTAAGTAGGTGATGGACTAATTCTTAAGTTGTGTTATACTAGGGGCCAATTTATAGAAATGGTGGCTATAATGAACTATATATTAAATATCCCAAAAAATTAATAGTGTTGAAACATTTGAAAGGGTTATTGATAGGCCTAAAATTTATAAATAATTAAAAAAAAAACCTCTAAATACATACATATAAACATTGATCTATACTTAATATCAAAAAAAAAAAAAAAACATTGATCTATACTTAATACTTTAATTTACATTAAAAACATGCGAACATTAGAAATCAATCAATAATTTGTTGACAATTTAAAAGTCAGCCATGTGTTTTTGAAAAATAAAAGGAAATCTATTTAAAGCATATAAATTAGGAATCAGTCAACTTTTTTCTAAAATGTCTAAACTGCCCCTCTCTCTCTGGTCTCTTCTCTCTCCTCACATGGCCACCAACACCATCACCACCAGTCGCCGCCACTACTACCACCTGTCGCTGCCACCACCACCACCACTACCCTTAAAGGACCACTATCACTACCAAACCCAAAATAAACCCCACCACCACCACAAACCCAAACCAAACCCC
This sequence comes from Hydrangea macrophylla, assembly GCA_033977485.1. Taxonomy (NCBI): domain Eukaryota; kingdom Viridiplantae; phylum Streptophyta; class Magnoliopsida; order Cornales; family Hydrangeaceae; genus Hydrangea; species Hydrangea macrophylla. The sequence continues at coordinate 64,578,838 of CM066998.1, forward strand.
AACCTCTCTCTCTCTCTCTCTTTGGTCTCTTCTCTTTCCTCACATGGCCACCAACACCACCACCACCTGCTGCCGCCACCACCACCACCACTATCCTTAAAGGGCTATTACCACCACCCCCACCACCACCAAACCCAAACCAAACCCCAAACTCTCTCTCTCTCTCTCTCTCTTTGATCTTCTCTCTCTCTAGGAGGAAGAGAAAGCCATAGACGACTACCACCACCACTGACCGCCGCCATTGTAGAAAAAAAAAGTTACAGATTTTGGAGCTCTCTCTCTCTCTCTTTGATCTCCTCTCTCTCTAGGAGGAAGAGAAAGCCTTCTTAATGAGACTATACCCTGAAAAGAAAAACTATTTTGAAATCTCTTTCAAGATTCAAATGTTCAGAAGATATGCCAGAATGTTAGAGACATGACATTCTCCATACCTAATGTTATAAAAAAAAAAAAAAAGGTTGATCAAAGCATTACCCAAGCCCATTTGAAGGGCATGTGTGAGAGTATGAGATGAGAAGGCGTGTCACAGACTCACAATAATGCTTATCTTAAGACCTAATTCGCCCTACCATTGTAACAAAATGATGTGCAAACGTATTTCTAACAAATCGCCTCCAAGATACAAAAAATTTAAAGTTAAACAACATTTTGCACCAATGAATATGAACAACCGATTACCCATTATTGTTCAAGTATACGTTCAGAAATATCGATTTTGTGGTGAAGCAATATTTTTTGAAGATCTGTAAATGAAGAGAGCAAAAATAGAGAAATTTTTGTGTTTGTTTCTGTTATTTTTTTTAGGAGAATGAAGTTAGGGTTATGACTTGAAATCACAACCCTTTTATATTAGGGTAAATATCACTTAGACCCCCTGAGGATTACTCTAATCACACTTACACCCCCTCACGTTTCAATAACATCACCTACACCATTGAGGTTTGAAGCGCGTATCACTTAGATCCCCTCCGTCAATTCACCGTTAAGAAAGTGACGGATTGACATAAATAAATAAAAAAATACCCCATAAAATTTGGTCCTTGTATCATTTTAGTCCATGTAGTTTCAATTGGGTCAATTTGGGCCCTAATGTTTTAAATTGAAGCAATTTGATTCAAATGTTCAATTCTGTGAGAAAAATTGACAGAATTTACTCACATACTATGCATTGTCACACTTTTTAAGGACAAAAATAGAGCACTACCAATCTCCAAACCTGCTTATTAGTGTAATTGTGCATAACAGTAGGTAAATTCTGTCATTTTTTTCACAGAAGGGGTATTTGGATCAAATTGCTTCAATTTAAATTTGTCGGGACCAAATTGACCCAATTGAAACTACAACGATTAAAATGACACAAGGAAGAAACTTTTAGGGGTATGTTTTGTATTTATTTATGTTAATCCGTCACATTTTTAATAGTGAATTAACGGAGGGGGTCTAGGTGATACGCGCTTCAAACTTCAGGAGGTGTAGGTGATATTACTAAAACGGGAGGGGGTCTAAGTGTGATTAGAGCAAACCTCAGGGGGTCTAGGTGATATTTACCCTTTATATTAACATACTGATGTTAGGAAACTGCATTCCCACAATCCGTTGAAAGCGCGTCTAAGGTGATACTGCAAAAAATTGCGTGCAAGCTACAATAACACTACAAGGGCGGAACTAGGGTTACCTTAAACTGCAAAAACGGATTGCTGCAGTAGACGAATTGAGAACACGGGCTCGATAACAACTCACAATTTTCATCCGCATTCCTCTGCTGCCACAATCTCGAATTGAGTGTGGGCTCTTCCGAAATCCTTTTATTTTTCTGCTCTATCCTTTTTACGCTTTATTTTCTATTCCAAGTTATAATGCTCTCTTGTGATCTGTTGGATCAAATCGAGAACTATTCTATGATTGTTGTGATGATTCAATCCCGATCACTTTAATCCGACAAAGATGTGTTCGTCAGGAGGACTAAACAATCGCCGAGCGACTTGAATTTTTTACAACAACTTCGTCTCGACGTCAGGAACGTCGTGTAAAAAATTCAGCAACTTTTGATCAGTATTGAGCAGTTCGACGATCTTTAAGTGAGTGTTGTCCAACGCTAGCGATCTTCACTCTTATGTATTTTGAATGCTCATGGAGACTAGGGTGAAAACCCTTCTAGGAGAAAGCTAGGAGGTCAAGGAAAACTTAGAATGTGAAATCACGTAACCTGAGAAGAGAGCCAAGGCAGCATATATATAGGCTACGATAGAGACTATAATAAGTCAATAAGGAATATGCTTCCTATGAAATTAGGAAACCTAATTCTAACTGAATCAGATTCCTATTTTCATAAATTTTAATTCATACTACTAAAGAATTATAATTACACTCCTACCTTATCTCAAAAATATAATTCAAGCTCCCTGTTATTAAATGCTTATTTTTCTCCCCACGTTAAGATTACAAATATCCATTAATTAAATATAATTACTGACAATCATATTTAACTACTCTTAATATTCTTTGAGATCTTTTGCTTAACCTATCTAATATGTCGAATACAAAATCTACCTACAAGATTTGACATAATCAAAACTTATAAGCTTCCACAAGGGGACATTATCAATCCCACAACTGGGACGTGGATTCCATCATTACTTAATATCCACCACACAATTAATATTATCACTAAATCCAATGACCTATTGACCCATTTAAGGATCTCACCCTTTTAAGGATCAAAGTGTAAATATCAAATGTACGTGTCTATAAATTAACTTAGGATTTAGAGCATAAGCACTCATAGTAATCATGAGGTGTTAATTATCTTAAGTCAGTACATAGATAATAACCCCAAGTCGGTCTCATTTAATACACAAAGTGTATCAGCATAGTGAGTTGAAACTATATCGTTTCCTGTAGTCAAGACAAACTTACTACAACACCATGCTACAGTCCTACCGATGGTGTGTCCAATCTCATCTAAGACTGTAAACCAAAATCTTATATTCCACAAGATCCGATGGTCTGATCTTCTGTGTGTAAGCCGAACTATACACACCAAACCACCTACTATGTAGAATAAGAGACACACATGCACAATATTAAATAAACAATAATATACAACCTTTGCCCACACAAAATCTCATTAAAATGGAATAACTGATTTTATTAAATAAATAATAAATCGACTACATGAGCATGGCTTTTAGTATATATCTCTAACAATCTCCCACCTAAACTCAAAGCCATGATGCGACACACCTCACTCCAACTAATGGCTCCACCTCCTCGTGTAAACATATATCCCGAGGTAAACTTTCTGGAATCCGTATCTGACATAAAATTAGAATCTGTGTACCCAATGGGCAATGGGTACAAGACCGTCTGCTTGTTAAACTAACATATAGTCTCAAGTCCTTTTCAGGTACTTGAGAATATTTTTTACCAAAGTCTAATGTTCTTGCCCTGGATTAGACTGATATCTACTAACCATGCCAACAACAAAGTAGATGTCAGGTTTAGTACAGAACATAGTATACATTAGGCTTCTTACTATCGAGGCATAAAGAACTGACTTCATCTTCTCTATCTCATCTGGTCTCTTAGGACATCGATCCTTAGAGTAATTCCATGTTTGAAGGGAAGGAATCCCTTCTTGGAATCTTGCACGCTAAATCTTGCAAGAATTTTGTCGATATATATAAGTGACTGACTTGTGACAAGCCCAACATCCTATTCTTGCGATCTCCCATAAGCTTGATCCCTAGGATGTGACCGGCTTCTCCCAACTCCTTCATATTGAATTAACTGGACAACCATACCCTTACAGAAGATAATACCCCCACATTGTTTTCGATTAGCAAGATATCATCCACGTATATTACTAAGAACACCACCACACTTCCATCATGTTTCTTGTATACACAGGATTCATTCGCACATTGATCAAAACCAAAGACTTGATTACTTGATCAAAGTGGATATTCTAAGACCTGGATGCCTGCTTAAGTCCATAAATGGACTTCTTAAGCTTGCACAACACATACTCTTGGCCCTTCGTGATGAACCTATATAGTTGCACCATATAGATGCACTCGTCAAGATTCCCATTCAGAAATGCACCATATAGATGAACCTATATAGTTGCACCATATACATCAATTTGACAAATTTCATAATCGAAATGTACAATAATGGATAAGAGAATTCGGAGAGACTTTAGTATGGCCACCGGCAAAAAGGTTTCCTTATAATCGATTCCCTCTTTTTGAGTGAACCCTTTCGCAACAAGCCTTACTTTAAAGGTTTCTATCTTACCGTCTACCCTTATCTTCTTCTTATAGATCCACTTTATCCAATGGGTTTTATTTCATTGGGTGGTTCAACATGATCCCAGATTTGATTGGAGTATATGGACTCCATTTCAGACTTCATATTTTGCCAAAGATCTTCATCTTTATCTTGGTCTGCTTCATTGTAGTTATAGGGATCGGTACTATGTTCATCAGGGACCCGATCATAAGACTCTCCTAAGAACATGTACCGGTCAGGTTAAATAATAACCCTCCCCCTACGACAAGGCAGAACCCGTGTCTGAGTATCACTGGTATTACATTGTGAAGATTCTGACCCTAATACACCATTATCTACACACTGTACTAGTTCAGGAACCTGTGTGTTAATGTATGGTTCAGGATCTACACGAGTTTCGGTAATCCTCCCACTATGATGTGGTAATGGAATATCGATAACTCTTTCTTGTGACGTTTCTTCTCGTACCGATGGTATCGAAAAAGTACGTGTCGGTGTCTCATCTCTCATTTCCTCTAGCACAATATGGCTTCTGGGATTATGGTCCATAATATAGTCCTCTTCTAAAAATGTGGCATTGGTGCTAACAATAACCTTATGATCCTTAGGACTATAAAATAGACCACCTTTAGGTCCTTTTGGAAACCCAACAAAGAAACATACTTCTGTTCTCGATTCCAACTTTTCTGCATTCCCTTTCAGCACGTGTGCTGGACTACCCCAGATCTGAACATGCCGCAGACTAGGCTTTTTCCCAACCCACAATTTCATGGAAATAGTGGGTACTGACTTAGATGGTACTAAGTTTGGAATGTATGCAACTGTCTCTAATGCGTGTCCCCAAAAGGAAATTGGTAAATTTGAATAGCTCATCATAGATCTTACCATGTCCATGAAAGTCCCGTTCCTTCTTTCTGCTACACTGTTCTACTGAGGCATACGGGGTGCAGACAACTGAGATGTAATCTTTTGCTCCAATTGTGGATACCCGCATTTGGGCTCACTTGTTTAAAACAAATTTTCAAAACAAATACAAAGAGTCGCCACTTAATTTTTTTTAAGGAAAATTAAGAAACCAACTTAAAAGCAAACTGATCTTTTGCAAAACCAAAGATAAAGTGGGTCCGGGGATTATGGAATGAGAGGTGAAGGAGCCTGGTAGACTAAAACACCCCCTCTCATCCTATGTCGCGATAGGCCTCTACTCAACATCCTTTTAATCGAATTAATAATCTAGGCATGCCCTCAACTAATACATATATATACGTTACACAAGCATGTCAAAAGGGTGTAAAATTGCTAACGATAAAATAGCATCCAAAATCATGTAATTCAATTAGCAAGCAATATGATATGCAATAGAAAACTAGAAAACTTACCTGGGATCCCGCCGCGAATATTAAATGTGTGATGCATGCAAGAAAATAAAACACAAGAAAAGGTCTCTAATCACATATACACATAAAGCAAGACCTAATCTAAGGTGTCGCACATGGAGTCGAAAATCAATTAAAATCAAAGAATAAAATGAACTAGGGAGGGGTTCAAAAATCGTACCTCAATAGCGCTACAAAACAAAGATTAGTCCACATGCTTCAAACAAGATATTAAATAATCAATCCTAAACTTCTAGCTTAAATCTATCAAGTAGAGGAGGAATTGACATAACCTTTGGATTCTTTTTAACTAATTGGAACCGTAGCACGTCTATAGATATACAAGTCTCAACTAAGAGCAAATGTAATGTCCATATAGAGATGTCATAGCCCCAACATGAACATAAGGAACCCCTAGTCATGTTCAATTTGGTTTAATTAAGTGCAACTTAGACCAAAAAAATGAATTCTATTCATAAGTATCAATATGTATGAATGAATGCATGATCATGAGCTATGAGATATTCATTAGTTTGGATCATCTAGCCTTTGGATTTAAACTTAATTGACATTATTTAAGACATGGTTAAGATCTTAGGACATTAGGACTCCATTAGATTAGAGTTGTTCAAGGTTTATCAAAACCGTGACAGAATTGCAAGAATTATAGAGAGCAGACCAGACTTTCAAAAATAGAAATAAAATACTTCCAATAGTTGGATCTTAATGATTTTTGATATGTTATTACTCTGTGAGTCTAGTTTCTAACCCAAAAAGAAAATCAAAGATCCAACGGTTAAATCTCTGGGAATAAGGGCATAACCAGACATCACTTATAAATTTCCAACTCTCTGTCTAGAGTTTTTGTATGATTTTCTAAAAATAGTAAAAAAATCAGAATCACTTTGGTCTTTTTAGAATCTCTTCCTAACACATTGAACTACTTAGAAAAAATTATTTGAGGTCAAGAAAACTTGATTAAGCTCTGATTTACCCATTTTAAAACGAACTTACTGTTCTGAAACTTTTGGACAGAGAGCAACCTACTCACAAATCATAAGACCAAACCATCCTAATTATAGGATTTCATCAAAACAAAAGTTCTAGTGACTCAAATACAAGTTATGAACATTTTCCAATTGGTCTCACTCAATTCTCATGGACCATGATTTAATTAAAAATCCTTGACCTCAGTGAGTTCATAAGTTCACTGCACCTTTTGTGAAATTGGTGTTCAAAACTTTAACTAAGCACAAACTACTCCTAATCCCTCTCCTAAATGCATGTTCCTTGAGGAATATAAATTCATTTTTATTAGTCTTCCTGCCAAGTTAATGGTCCTTGGAGACTAAGATATAACTGAAAATTATTCGAACTTCATAGAATATAGAAATAATTCTATGAGATTCATCTTGAAGGACTTAAGTTATTGTTCAAAACTTAAACCCAACAAAACATATGGATGTAACTATGACCCATCTTTAGTCCCCACATAAATAATGAGACGATGGGAGACTAATAGATCAATACCCAATGAGATATAGGAGATCTCATGAGTTTCAAAACAAATGGAGGCAAGAAGAAATAAAATCAAGGTTTACATAAAATGCAAGTAAAAATGCTTTTACAATTTTTGTTTGGTTTAAATCCAAAGCTATATTAAGATCCTAACTAATGAAAACAAAACTTGAAAATCCAATCACAAACTCAATGTGGTGTGTGATGAAATGAGGTAGGAAGAGAGGTTTTGAAAATGTGTAAAAATCCTAAATCTATGAGTTTGTGATTGAATCTAGCCAAGCTCTAGATAGAGTTAGAAGGTTACCTCTATTACCTCAAGAAGTTCTTGATTTGTTGGTTATGATCTTTTAACTTCCTCAACTTCTTCTTCAAATTCTTCAAAGGAACTCTTGACTTCTTCAAAACTTATTGATATTTTCCTCTCTTAAATCTCTCTAGTTTTCTATAACTTGCAAAATGGAAGTAGGGGATTAAGGGAGAAGAAGGATTGAAATTGTAATTTTTTTGCAATGAAGGTGAAGGCCTCCTTATGTAGGCCAAAATCTGAAGGTCAATTGGATAATTTTGGGTAGAAAACCCAAGTGCAAGAATATTCCATACACACTTGAAAGAAAACAGGCTGTCACAGCGAGCGACACTAACGGAGTTGTCTACGGCACTCAGTAAGTGCCGGCGCAGCACTCAGTGAGTGCCGCCGCCTATGCCGCGTGCCGCACCAATGGTATTGTCTCCTTTTTAAAATATTTATGTTAAGTATATATACTTTAATATATGTAAATTATACTTATACTTTATAAATAGGGAATTACTACGTACACCCGTGTATTTGCTATGCACACCCAAACTCCTTTATTCTAATCAATTTTCTTCTAAAAATTCTTACTTTTGTAAAGTTGAGCGGTGTACATAGCAAAACTAATGGTGTACATAGCAACTCTCTATAAATATTCTATTATATTATGTTTTTCTTCTTCTTTTTCTTCTTTTTCTTTCAAAATTCTTTTCTTTTCTTTTAAAATTCTTTTTCTTTTATTTGAAATTCCTTTTCCTTTTCTTTTATTTTCAAAATTATAATATATAGATATAATTAATTTTGGAGATTGACCTTCGGACTGTTCCTTTCTCACATGTACTTCATACCTGGGTTTTTCTGAATTACCTGATTTCTCTCTTTCTTTCAATTTTGAAAACTTATTTTGAAGAATCTTCTGAAGAACTTGAATTGTTTGGAAAGTCATTGAATTCCATCGGTCACTGTCATCATCGGTCTAGAGGTAACCATCCCTTGAATTCGACGGTCGGTCAAAATTAGGGTGTTTACATGATGAGAGCTGATATTAGCTTAATATTAGCTCGATAAGGAGTAAGAACTGACTGGATTTAACCCCATTTCTCTAGTGTTACCTGCACTTGTGTTTTAATTCGTTTCTTTACACAATGATGTATTTTTCGTGGTATGTTGTTGTGTCTAGCTCTTTGAATGCAGGTTCTGAAGTTAAAATGAATAACAAGTTGAAAGGAATAACTCAAGAAACAAATTGATGAAGTCTTGGTACCAATCGATTGACATCATATCAATCGATTGACATATTTTCATGATCAATCGATTGGTGTTTTTACCAATCGATTGAACTTCAATCAATCGATTGAGATCTTTGTCAATCGATTGACTTAAACTGGAAACAGTCTGTGTTAATGGAGCAATATTTCAGCAATCAAGACGACGACCAGCCGTTATGAAGTGAACCTGGACACCTTTAGCCCGGGATTTTGACATTATATATGGAGGAAAATGAGAAGGGTGGGGGTTGGCTTCATTTTTGTATGGTTTTGTAGGGATTTCTCCATTTTTATTCTCGGTTTTTGATTGAATTCTAGTGATAAGTTTAATAGTCTCCACTCAATTTCAAGTAAGGTTTCTTTCTTACCTCCAGTTGTTTAAGAATTGTTTGATTGTAAATTTTATTATAGTTATAGTTTGATTTCAATAATTTTAGTTCATAATTTTTAATCCATTTCAATGTTAGGTCTCACTGTTCAATTTATTTATGTTTTTGTAGTCCTAAATATGCTTGCGTAGAATCCTGGTTGGGAATGATGTGAAGAAACATTGTCCCCAGCCCTCTGCCATGATTCTGTGAAAGAGTCAATGTCAATCGATTGGATACAGAATCCAATCAATTGACATAGACTCCATGTCAATCAATTGATATACTTATCAATCGATTGAAAGCCATTTCATATAAATCGATTGACATGATGTCAATTGATTGGTATGTTTATGACTTGGGTTTACTCCTTTTTGTATTCCAGTAACTTTTATTTCAGAAACTGAGCCCAAAGTGATCTTGCTAGTTCAAATTGCAGTCTGATTTTGAAATAAGAGCTCTTTTGATTAATTAACTCAATGAACACTCATAACAAACACATCGAATATTCATACTCAATTTGTTAGTTATTGTTCATAGCTTTAATTAACTTTTTATTTCAGTACTTCATAAATAAGTTAGGTAAACGAACCACTAGGTATGCAAGATTCACATACTTAGTGTCTAGAATGCTTAACTTAATCATTTTCGAAATAAGGAATACTCTAAGGATAAAACCCCAGCTATTCGTTTTTGTTAAATCATGGCAGTGGCTGGTACTTTGTGGACTCGCATGTTCCCAACTCTTTTCCATATTTAATTTTAAATCACAAATTTTTAATTCTATCTAGTTAAGTTATCGTTTCACTTTAATTCATTTCTTTTATTTATTTAAATTCAATAGAATTGTTAGATCCTCTTTCAACAGAAATCATCTTTTATTTCACTTTAGGATTCAATCTAGATCTTTCTGCCTTTATCTTCCGTCCTTTGGGATTCGACCCGGTCTTACCGGTTTTAACGCGACGCGACCGTCTACACTTGGACGTACTCTTCAGAGAACACATTTCCAGTCGTGTCATTACAGTTTGCCTCTCTTCAGCAGAGCTTGTGAAGCAACGCGTATCGCAAGTAAATGTTGAAGCCTGTGTGAAGACAAGTCTTTGACCGATCTATCATATTCAGGTAAAAATAAGGTGCGTTGTGAAAACCAGACTCCTAAATGGTCGGTGCTAGTCGTGCTCAATGTTGAGCTGCCCACGTATCCCAATGGGAATCAAACCAGGACGTAGTTCGGGCAAGGGCCAAACACATACTCACAAATAAGCATACGGATGAATGCACCTATCCTATCATGTAATACCCTGTATTTTCATTTGTACTTTTATACCCTTTTGATATTAATAAGATTCAGTGTGCTTATCTTTTCTTTTTCTAGAATTTTATCTTCGAGCAATCGAACCTCCTTCGATCGATCGATCGGCCGATTCTTTTCTTCAATCGATCGAGCCCACTTTGAGCAATCAAACCTCTGTCGACCTGAATTGATGATGTGTCCCTTTTGCTCAAGCGATTGAATTGTTCTTAATCGATCGAACCCTGACTGACCTGTTCTTAATCGATCGAACCCACTTCGATCAATCGAACCCTATATTTTTAGTTTACGTGTTTTGCCACCTGCACCCTCTTGATCTTGATCGATCAGACATGGTTCAATCGATCAAACATTTACTTTCCTTAATCGATCCAAATGACTTCGATCGATCGAGCATATCACATTGTTAAATGCTTAGTTGTTTTATACCTGATGAATTGTTAATCTATTTATGATCATGCTTTGATGTTGGAGGTTGTATTGGAATAATACACATGTGGAATAATAGACTTAATGCATGGAATAGTGGAACTAATGGTATAATGATGGTATAATGTTGTTAAAACAGTTGAGAAGCCGGCGTGCATAGTAGTGGGTCTGTCGACCACGGAGGTTGATACTATTTATATTTGTGCATACGAATGCGGTCGCTAAGATCATGTGATGTTGATTGTGGGATCCCAAGGTACTAGGATAGGGTCTGGACTACGTGTCAAATTAGTGTATGATCGAGTTGGACTGCGTGTCAAATTTGGGAGGTTATGTGATATGGGGCTTCGTGTCGAGTTTAATATAGCAGGACTGTGTGTCGAGGGTAATATGTCAGGGCTGGAGTGCCGTGGTATCTTAGTGTTGCATGCCATAGTAGCATATCAGGACTACGAGTCGTAATAGGATTGCGAAGCTGAGTGCTAAGGTATTTCGGAGCTGAGTGCTGTGGTATTGCTATGTGCTATAGTATTACAGAGTGTTGTGGCATTATTGTAAATTTGTGTACAATGGAGTTAGCTGTGTGCGATAGTAAAGCTGTGCGCGATGAAGTTAGCTATGTTCGATAGTAAAGCTGTGTGCGATGGAGTTAGCTGTGTGCAATAGTAGAGCTGTGTGCGATGGTAGAGCTGTGTGCGATAGTATTAGCTGTGTACGATAATAGTTACTGAGTGCTGTGGTATAATGGAGCTGCGTGCTGTAGTATGTCAGAGCTGTGTGCTGTATTATATTCGGGCTGTGTACCGTATTGCAATAGGGCTATTGGCCGTATTATATTAGGGTGGATTGGCCGAAACAGTAGGATTGTGTGTTAGGATTTGATAGCTTGTATTGTACGGGACTACGTGTCTGATTTATGTGATAGGATGTGGGACTTCATGTCGAGTGTCATAGACCGTAGGTATGGGACTGCATGTCTGATTAACGTGGACCCAAGTGTCTATGCTATGTTTGGGACCGTGTCGGGTTTGAATAATCAGGAGGTATTGGGCTACGTGCCAGGTTAGAAAGGGATTTTCAAAGAATGGGTTGAGTACTGTGAGAGGTAAGGCTACGTGCGTGATGTGGACCCGAGAATCCATGTTATGATGAGATAGGATTGAGATGACGTCCGTTGTTATATATCAAGTTGACGAATACATGCATGCAAACGATGAGAAGATCCTTTTAATGATGTTTATATATACTGCATATCTATAGATACTCTGTTAGTATTTGCTTTCACTTGGCTTTCGTAGATAATGGCATTTATGCCACTGAATATTCTACGTTTAGCTAGCCAGGGTTATGAGTATGCAGGTGATGCATATATGGACAGGGGCTTTGAGGATGGAGCCTACAATGACGGAGGTTATGCTAACGCTAACTACTACGCGAGCTGAAGACCTAAAGCTTTGCCGTAGTTTAGTTTATGCTTATGTATTAGAGACTGTTGTAATAGTTAAGTATAAATCGGCATATGTTGTTGTGGTACTTTATTTATGCTTCTGCAATACTAATGGTTTATAATAGTTAGTATCGAACTTCACATATATCGAACTTAGAATTTTCCAATGCGTGGTTTAATCCATTACTCTGATGATTAGACTTTGGTTGTGGACAATGTGATGACTTTCAACTGTCATGGCCTAAGGGTCCAAAAAGAAATTTATTTTCTCTATTTTTGCTACTGTGGGGCATGACATATTGTGATGCACATGCTCAAGCAAATTCATGCTCCATGCTCTCAGGTGCAATGACTTAGAACCATACTGCTCCTTATAGTAGTTTAATGCATCTTATGCCTTAAACTTTCTATGCTGATGACGTCTTATCATGGGAAAGTCGTGACCATCATAGACGCGTTTTCTATGCTTAGTTCCCCAACATTCTTCATGAGTCATCTAATCGACTAGTGATCGACTGAGATGCGCCTCGCACCTTATACTCTGCTGCCTTCTAATAATCATCCTTAGACTCCGATGTTGAATCAGGAAGCACGCTAAAAGACTGAGACGCACCTTGCGCCTTATAGTACTCCGCTGTCTTTTAAGAATCATCTGATCGACTGAGATATGCCTCGCGCCTTAGACTCCGACGCCGAATCAGGAAGCATGCTAAAAGACTGAGACGCGCCTTGCGCCTTATACTCCGCTGTATTCTTAAGATCATTTGATCAACTGAGATGCGCTGCGCGCCTTATACTCCGGTGTCGAATCAGGGATTGAGTTGCTTGAAAGACTGAGATGTGTTTCGCGTCTTATACCTGGTGTCTTATCGAGAATTATCTGACTGACTAAGATGCGCTGCGCGCCTTATACTCCGGTGTCGAATCACGAACTGAGCTACTAAAAGATTGAGATGCGCCTTGCGCCTTATACTCCACTTTCTTCTTAAGAATCATATGATTGACTGCGATGCACTGTGCGCCTTATACTCTAGTGTCGAATCAGGAACTGAGCTGCTTGAAAGACTAAGATGCGCTGCGTGCCTTGTACTCCGGTGTTTTATGGAGAATCATCTGATTGACTGAGATGCGCTGTGCGCCTTATACTCCGGTGTTGAATCAGGAACTGAGTTGCTTGAATACTGAGATGTGCTATGCGCCTTATTCTCCAGTGCGCTTCGCGCCTTATACTCCAAAATGACGGATGAAGTAATATATGCTTGGTAACTTATTCCAACAATCAAGACATTTGCTCTGAGGTGACTTTTCCAACAGTCAAGACGTTCGTTCTGAGTTGACTTATTCTAACAGTCAAGACTTTCTCGTAATGACTTATTCCAACAACCAAGACGGTATCTAGATAGTGACTTATTCCAATAGTCAAGATCCATCTGCATTGACTTAGTCCTAAATTCTTGTCATTATGGACTAATACAGATGCCATCGAGGATTGACAAATTGCCATCAAGGAGTGCCATTAAGGACTTAAGAAAGATCACCATAGAGGACTAACAAAGACTGCCATTGAGGACTAACGGGGATTGCCTTTAAGGACTAATAGAGATTGCCTTTGAGGAGTAATAAGGGTTGCCATTGAGGCCTAACAGAGATTACCTTAGATGACTAACACAGATGATGCTGCCATTGAGGACTAATGCAGATGCCATTGAGGACTAACACAAACGATGCTGCCATTGAGGACTAATGCAGATACCGTTGAGTACTAACACAGATGCCATTGAGGACTAATACTGATGATGCTGCCATTGAGGACTAACGCAAGGTTGCCATTGAGGACTAACATCGATGATGCTGCTATTGAGGACTAACACCGATGATGCTGCCATTGAGGACAAACACAAATGATGCTGCCATTGAGGACTAATACAAATGCCATTGAGGACTAACATAGATGCCATTAAGGACTAATGCAAGGTTTCCATTGAGGACTAACACAGATGCTATTGAGGACTAACATTGATGATACTGCCATTAAGGACTAATGCAAGGTTGCCATTGAGCACTAACACTGATGATGTTGCCATTGAGGACTAACGCAAGGTTGCCATTGAGGACTAACACCGATGATGCTGCCATTGAGGACGAATACTAATGCTATTGAGGACTAACATAAACGATGCTGCCATTGAGGACTAATGTAGATGCCATTGAGGACTAACACAGATGCCATTGAGGATTAACACTGAGAGAAGCTGCCATTGAGGACTAACGCATGTTCGGGAGTCTCCTCAGGCTCAAAGAATTTGAAAGGAGCTGATTAGAAAGAATGATTTTATTCATTTGTAGACCTTTGATAAAAATATATCGGTTCTTTTAAAAGAGGAAAGTTAACTTTGCCCCTAGTTTTGGACTCTTCTTATATTACCACTTTAATATTGTGTTGTGATGGCGTTTGGAACTTTTGATTGCATTGCTCTTAGTTTTCTCATGGAGACTTTTCAAATCTTTATTCATCATCTTAGACCCACACATTTGAGACCATTATTGGCTCACCAAAGGAAGCAAATACACAAGACGACTGACTCAAACTCTGCATTATCATGAATCAATGTGCTTTCATTGTAAATCATGTATCATCTCACCTTTCATTTATTCATCATCTTATAATGGTAGTGCTTTGCTGATAAATCTAAACTTTGAAAACTTTTCCTTTTTGATTTAGCGAATTCTTTGCCTATCTAGAGTATGCTTCAAATTAATGCTTTAGCTTATAGAATAAAAGACACTCCATTTCAAAGTGTTTCAAAACAGACTTGGTGACTTGAAAACTTACATTGGCAAACAAAGTTTGCCCCTAGTTTGAAAGAGATTTGGGGGCTCACTTCTAGGGTAAAATGGGGCTTTTAGCAAATGAAATATCCCCTAGTCTTAAGGGCAAATAGGCTCTTCTAAGGGTTTTGAGAACATGATGGTGCAAGATGCCTACAGTGCATTTACTCTCAACATAGAGGTAATCATCATGAATGTGGTGGGCTGAAGTGAGACGTCCCAATGCTGATGGGCAAACTTTGTTTGCCCCTGGTTTGGTAATACATATATGGCTCCAGGTAAACACAAGTTTGCCCCCTAGTCTGAAGGAAGGAAACCAAAGGTGTAATGGGTAAAGCTTTCAGTTTAGGAATGGTTATGGACCGAGAACCTTGGGAAGTTCGCCTACTTATCCCCAAGTGGGAATCAGGTCCAAAGTAGTTTAGCTGAGGCTTGAAAGAGAAATATCACATGGTGCGACGATATTTGTGACCGAACCGCACAGGCTGCCTACGTATCTCCAAGTGGGAATTAGGTCCAAACATAGTTCATGGACTCTGGAAATCTTGAAATAATAAGGCTTCAAGAATTTGTGGGCTTTTCGAGCCATGTTTTCCTATGGGTCCAATGAGTGCTCTTTCTGGATAGATTTTCTGAAACAGATTCCTTGTGGTAGCTTTTGAACAAGATGATGAGAACATGAACTACTTCTCCCTTTTATTTATTTTTTTATTTTCTTATTTTTTCCCTTTTCTTTTCTTTTTTTCTTTGTGGCAGTTGATTCTTTTCACCTTTTCACTAGCCAGTCAATCTTTACTAGTCTCATAACACATCATGTTTTAATCATACTCTATCATACTCATAAAGCAATATCAACCCTCCAAATCACTCTTTATTTTTCTCAAAGATATCTTTGCATTGTTTTGGGCCCACTTAGCCATTGAGCCTCTCACAAAATTTTGATACTAATTGATACTTCCAAATCTCTCTTTTCATTTCCAATTTCTTTTTTTTTTAGAACAACACAATTGGGATAATTCATGTACCAATGATGTACTTTGAAGTGCTCAAGAATTCTCAATCTTATTTATTCTCTGCTTTTTCTTTTCTCTTTCCTTTCTTTTCTCTACATCTCTATCTCTTATTCTCTTCGTGATTTTGACTGACTAGGATTTAGATTTTGAAATCAACATGCATCTTATTTTTGCTCTAACTTTTGCCTAGGCGCCCTTTCGGGTTTTCATCCTAGCGCTCCTTCATCTTCTTCTTTTCTTCTCTCTTTTTATTTTATCCTTTTTCGTGTTCTCACTTTTGCCCAGGCGCCCTTTTGTGTTTTCATCCTAAAGAGCTCTTTTCTCTCTCTCTCTCTCTCTTTCTCTCTCTCTTTTGGAAGAAGAAGTTCATTTAAAGCATTTGGCTACCATCAAGGATCAAGTTATGGCTTTGGACTGGATAGGCTCATCTTTTAGGCTTAGTATTTGAGAAAAGGGGATAATGAGCAAGCTTCAAGTTCCAAGTTCATCTTTTCAAGATTGAGCAAGAGCATCTTTAAAATTTTAAAGTAAAGCTAATCAATTCTCTACTCCTCCTTGGTTTTGGCACAAAATTTGCTTTGATCACTTGGGGATCCCTTTCAACGCAAATATTTATTAACAAAGTATTTTCCATGATCGTTTGAAAAAGTGATTTTTTTTGGCTTAATGATCCATTTATTTACGACTTAGGACAGTGAATTAAGCAAGATGAGATTTTATTCAACTAGTAGAGAAAGGATTACATCACTCGACTCGATAATAAAAAAAAGACTTGAGAAATAAACTCGATAACCGACTGAGTCAAAGACTCGACTGGACTTGACACTTAACTCCTACTTTACATGACTTGATTACTGAACTAGACTTGACTTGGTCTCAATTGGAGTGTCACAGATGATTTTCAATTTATTGGGTCCCCAAGAGAATCCACATTCGCTTCAACAACAGTATTTCCAAACACTATCACCCCCACTATCATTATTTGAACCTTCGGGGTCATCACTCCTCAACAGCATGTGTCATAACCCCTTTCTCAATTAGTCTTTGAATTTCATGCTTCAATCTCATTCAATGGTCAGTATCATGACCCAACATCTGGTGATAAGCACAATACTGGTCAATGTTATATCCTTTTAGGATGGGTTTAGGCAAGGGTTATGGATCCAACTTTTTCAAGTATCCTTTCTCTACTGTCTGTTCTAATGCCATACTTAATGGTATTCCAAATTTTGCGGTCTCTCCATATCGACGCTGATTTGACCTTGATCGATTACCTTTTTGATAATGGCCCTTCCGTTGTGGTGGTTGTGCCAAAGTGTTAACTTCGTATCTTGGCCCCACATGCTTGTTCACTTAACTCTCTCTTTTGATTACCCCTTCGCGGATAGCGTCTTCAATTCTTGTCCCCACATCAAAAACCTCAGCAAAAGTGTTGATTGATTGGAACCTCATCTTCTCTTGATAAACTGGCTGTAAATTTTTCATTAGCAATCTGATCTGCTCTTTTTCGGATGGCCTTCGAACCATTTTGGCTGCTTTACCCCTCCATCGGCTTAAAAACTCAACAAATGATTCCTTATATTCTTGCCTGGTGGTCTCCAAATCTTGGGTTGTCAGATCTATCTTTTGGTTGTATTCATATTGGGCCATGAACAAGTTCACTACTTCTTTTCAAATCCTAGTTTTACTTGGCTCGATCGTGAGGTACTGACAAACACTGAATATTGCACATTTATGTGCCAATATAATAGACATAGTGCTCATTTAATCCCCTAAATCCCTAGTTTTACATGCATATTTGAATTAATATGATTTAATGGTGATGTCACTCAAATGCATGTACTTATTTGCTTTTACATATTTTACATGTTTAGGTAAAAATGAAGTGAAATAAAGGGAAGGAATGAAGTAGCAACCACACTGAATATATGCATATTGCAAAAAACTCACAACGTCCAAAACTACTACTCAACTAAAAAAAAAGCAAAAGTCAAAGTCAAAGAAAGAAACAAAACCATCCAAGCATATGGTTGGATGGTGATGTTTCATCATATGAATATTTTTTTCTTTTCTTGTTATACGAAGTAGTTTGGTTCTCTTTCTCTCTCTCTCTGTCTCTCTCTTGCAGGTTTTTCAAACAATGTCAGAGAATGAAGAAAAAGAGGAGATCAAGAAGAAAAATGCGTGAAGAAAAATTGCCACATGATGAACACAGTGACGAATGCATCACATAATTCATCTATAAATTAAGGCAAAGTCAAGGGCAGAAAGAGGAGGAAGCCAAACACAACACAAGCAACAGCTTCACACACATTGTTAGAGAGAGAATAATTTAGAGAGGTTATCATGTGAGCACTTTATATTGTCCCTGGAAGTAGGAAACTCTAGTTCTTCTTTGCCTTTTCTAGTTCTAGTAGTTGTAAAAATTTACTTTTATGTAATTGATGATTTTATGTTAAAAAATATATAACAAAACTTTGTGTATTGTATTTCTCAAAAAAAAATATTTGTTTTCTTGTAGGTCCTTTGTCAATTTGTAGTAGTAAAGTATTCCTATTAAAGTTTTAATTTAGTATTTTTAGTCTAGTTAGTACTTGTAGTTGTCCCCTAAAATAGTTTGAAACCACAAATTTCCAGTTGGTTTAGTAATATTTCCATTCACTAGAAGACAGAATTTGAAAGTAAATGCCAAATTTCTTAGCCACGTAGTTGTTATAATCACCTATCAAAGCCCCAAGCACACCATATCCATATCTCACTCCCAAATTAGATTATGATTTGGTTTGACCTTGCATGTGTTCTTAAAGTTCAACCATTGTGACCCCACAAGAATCCAAAGTCAAAGGTTTAGTATTTTATTATTGATTCAGTATTTCCACTTATTTATATTGTATTAGCCTAGTTGTACTAAGCTTTGTTATTTTGCAGATTCTACAAATTCAATCACAGCTCATGCTATCTGAAGAAAAATATATATTAATATTAGTTTTCTCCCTTACCTTGGTTTTACAACTTTAATTTAATTGGACGGTGATTGTGTGCATCTATTTAATTCATCTTTAAATTTTATTTGGAAGACAATTTCAATTCCAAAATGGTAGGCTAAAACTTTAATTGGGGATATGCAATAAAAACTTAGAAACTACAACTTCTATGCACTAATCTTAAATGGGCAAATTTATCTAGATGGGTTATTTTTCCATTTATGGCAAAAAATATCTATGTATCTATAGTTTATGACCATTTAACATGTTTATAGACTATGGCTATATTAGGCACAAGAGATTACATATTTGAAATAAGAATCTAATTATGTGGATTGTCAAACTATACCTTTTGTCATAAAAAACACCTAGCATACTCAAACAATTTATATGACAAAGTTTATATTTCAAATATGTGTTTATATATATTTCTATCCACTAATGGATAGGCAATTATATAGTGGCAGAGTGGTGGGGACTAGGCGCCGAATAACCCACGTCCGCGGCGGGTCACGGTTCGAACCTGGCTACTGCCTAATTTCCTTTTTATTTTTTAATAAGCCAAATAACGTCGTTTCATATCAAACCTGACACACTTGATATGACCTCGACTAGTGAAAGTTTATTTTCAAATAAAAAATGACTCTGTGGTCTTAAATGCCAATTCTTTACAAATGCACAAAAGTTGTGGGATCTAGGGTTGCTTTGCATATTCCCAATTCCTTTAAATCATTTCTCTCAAGTTAATTAATATTTCTTATTTTTAATAGCTTTGCTTAAATATTTATATTATTTCCATTTTTCGCTATAATAATATCCATAAAGTCATTTGATGTAAATTCAGCTTTTATTTCTTTTTCTTCCTTTTCTTACTAGTATCTTAGTCAATTTATTTTGCACTGTTAAAATATTTACTGTAAACGACTTAGGAAAAAAATAGCTTTTAATTAGTTTTATTGCAAAAATATAAAAACTAATAGTTTAGTAAAACCTCACAAAAATAAAAAATTCATCATCTTTTATTTTCTTTTAGTGACAAAATAGTTACTGCCTATCTTTGTTTTTCCGTTCCCTGTGGGTTCGACCTGGACTTCCAGAATTTTATTACTTGTATGATCACCTACACTTGGGTGTTGATAAGAAAACGCGTCAATAGGACGTCGTTAGGTACCATGCCAGGGCAGCTTCGGTCAGAGTTTGTTGAACGAAAATAGCCATCATCGTAGTGCTCAAACCGCTAGGTTGGAAAGCCCCAATGCACATCCGTATATGACTGCGAGGGTTACCGGTACCATTAAACTTGTCAAAAATCGGCATCTTGAAATCGACAGGCAATGTTTCCTACACCCCTTCATACAATCCCTCTAGTTCAAGCAAATAAGTGTCAACTCCTTGAGCCTTACGGACTACCCTTTCGAGTTTCTCTACTTTCTCAGCCATTATTTTCTCTTTCTCAGCTCTTTCCTTCTCTATCCTCTCTTTCTCTGCACTTGGCACCTCAACTCTTTGAACTTCTGGGTCATCAAACCAATCCTCTTCCCTTGCTGCTGGAGGAGGGTCAACAACTTATAGATTTTCAGGTGGTGGCTGTCGTGCCATGGTTTCCATCATAGCCATCGGTTCATGTTTTTGGCCTGTTGTTCCACAATTACCCTTAACTCTGCAACTTCCCCAGTATTCTCTTTGTGTGCCATTTTAACTAAAATTAAGGAAAAAGAACACAAGAATGTTAGAAGTGTCCTCACTAGGGGATCTAGTTGTTCCACTCTTTCAACATAGATAAGTAAAAGGTCTGCATGCAGAATTGGTTTTCATGAGGCAAGGGATTTTAAGGAATTTTGAGGAACTCTTGGATTACTTTGATCCTGACTAGAAAGAGGATGGTGTAAACTATGCAATGCTTTGATGATTTGATGAGGCTAAATGCATATACTGCACACATGGTACACAGATGAAATGTAAGTGTGTGTGTGCCTACTCTAAATGCCAAAGAAAAGAAAATCCTAATCCTAACACACAGACATATAAGCACATAAAATCCTCACCTATGTCAAGTGCGCCAACTTCTCCTTTCATTGTGATCCTCATTACCCTTTCAAAGATTGCTCTCTTTTTTTTTTTGAAAAGTTTTGAAATTCATTTGGGCAGTATTTCTTTGGATGATAAAAACTTTTGAGAACAATTCTTGAGAATGCTTTTGAGAACAAAAACATTTCTTGGCAAAGATGATCGGGTTGGAGTTTCGCTTTGAAATTCATTTGAAAAGCTTTTCTCCTAAAAACCATTCCCAAGATTTTTGGGCTCTTCCTTCAAAGATGAGAATGTGAAAATATACCTCAACAAGGGTTGACTTGAAATTTTAATCAAAAAGTGAACTCCAAAGATTATTGAAAGAGCGATTAAATACTTTGGAATAAAGATGGCAAAAATCTATTTTCTTTCAAAGATGTATTTAAAATTCTTTGGGAAGAAGGATCACATGATCGGATTTTCACTGTACTTTTCATGAATTCGGATGCATACAAGGTCAATGATGCTTAGCTAATAAGATATAATAGATGTAATCTTACAATCAAGATTGAACATGTTCCCAAATGTCGTGGAACATGAGAAGGAATGTAATGCCCTGAAAACAAAAAGAGCAGAAGAAGGAGGGGGAGAGAAAGAAATTTAAACAGCTTCCATAATGTCTTACAATTAAACCGAGACACGAAAAAATTTTAGGAAAGTAATTATTGGAAAGAGAAATGATAGAGAGAAAAGAATAAAAGCCCAATCACAAATGCGGAAGCGACTTTGGAATTTCACGGGAATTCTTACAAAGATGACTTACTAGCACATAGCTCCAAAATGGACTTATATGTCAACGAGTCAAACGAAGGCAAAAGCTTTGAAAATTTAATTAAACGACTATCCAAACAAGCACGAGTTCAAGGGGTATAACAAGGAGTTTTGTGAAGTAAATACTTTGAAACGAGGTGTTATAATATAAGAAGGAATGCACATTAAAACATTGATATCGAATGGGGAACTTATGCTTTTAATCTAGGTAGTCTGATGAGAGTTGGATAAAGCAGAGAAAAGTTTGATTGAACAAACTCTGGACAGAGAGTTCACCCTACAAAAGTTGGATTAAGCAGAAAAGAGTTCGATTGAACAAACTCTGGGCAGAGAATTCACTCTACAGAAGTTAGATTAAGCAGAGAAGAGTTCGATTGAGCGAACTATGGGCAGAGAATTCACTCTACAGAAGTTAGATTAACCAGAGAAGAGTTCGATTGAGCAAACTATGGGCAGAAAGTTCACCCCACAAAATTTGGATTAAGCAATAAAAGTTTGATTTAGAAATTTTTCACATGAACTCTGTACAATATTCAAAAGGAGTTTCTAACAAAAACAATATCAACAGCAAGATGACAGAAAGAAGTTTAATAAGTAAAATCTGACAATCCGGCTAGGATTGATAGCTAAAAAGGAGGTTATACTTCATGAGTATATACTTGAAGCTAAAGATAAAAGATAAGTCCTTTACATCATACGTGAAGTTTCAAATATGTACACAACACAATGACGCGGCTAACATGTGCCGGTCCCAAAAGAAGATGAGTCTAGCTATTACAGATTTCATATACAAAGTTCATATGAATTAGTACATGCAATTCTATTGATCTAATCCTATTCCCCGGCAATAGATCACGTAAATTACATGTTGCTCTATTCATCCACGAGCTAGCTCTCAAAACAAAGTCCTCCAACAAGAGGCTTCAAAATGGATACCTTTGATCCTACTCCTTACACGGGCTTGGGGTCTTTCCCCTTGTCAATATTACCTGCAAAATGATTTGGGATCGTAGTCCCTTAGCGCGACGGCTAAGTAGATAATGTATGTAAAAACACATAGTAATTTCTATGACTAAGAATGAAATGCGATGCAGTACAGTTGCCACCGAGGCAATGTAGATGTAAGGCTTCTTAGCCATGCATGTAATTGTTCACTCCCCTTGTTACCGGACTGCGAGCCACCCCCGACTGGGAATGTAGCATACTAACCTTCCGATAGCTAGTCGGCTATAAGTTAGCGTTTGGCACGTTCTTAGGTATGTCAACCCTGTCTCACATCACAACCCGCATCCGGATTTCCATATCATCTCATTTTATGGCCTTCCTCGTGAGGGATCTTTTCAACGCATATCATGTGTATGCAATGTCTTTGCCGAAATGGCACCCGATAAAATGAATCCCTTTGATTCACTCAACCAATGCCAAATGCTTATGCAATGTCATGTCCACTAATCATTGTATAATGTTTTATACATTATTGTCAAGAAATGAAAGGAACGATAATGAGATTCGTGTTATAAGCTTAATTTTTAACATTAGCACATTATGTTCTAAAGCAATACTAAGCTAGGATTAAGCACACTTTGCACCCATTGATTCACAAATGACATTATTTGGATAGTAAGACATGATCTCTACACATGCAATCTCAATAACCAAAGCTAGCATTTCCAACATGAATTTTAACATGGATTTCAACTAGCAAGAAGACAGGTAACCATATTGATACTAACTTAAGCATGTAAATCATATTGTTCCATTTCTAAGTTAAAAAATTAGGGAGAACTAGATTAGGAAAAGTTCATCTAATTCAAGAGTTTTACCCAATTAAGCAAGCTTTGCAATTCACACTTAGAAGGAGGAAATTAAATGCATCAATGGACACATACTCATGTATTTTCATAGAATCTAGAAACTAAGTTAATGAAATACCGCATAAACCTTAGAAATTTACCCAAACAATCCAATACACATTATCATACTTAGAAATAGGAATTAAAATGTATCAATACATAGAAAATCTACCTTGTTCTTGGAGAAATCCAAAGAACACCCAATTCTAACTTAGGGCTTGAGAAATTGAGAAAGAGAGCTTCTATTGCTTCTAATCTTTACTAGTTTGATCCTCTAGTTCTAGCTCCTTGAATCGCTTTGAAAAATGGAGGTCTTTAGCTTCTTGATCTTGCTCCCATGGCTTGAAAATGGAAGAAAAATGGAGAGAGGAAGAGAGAGGAGATGAAGAGAGAAGGAGATAAGAGAAAAATGAAGAAAATTAGATGGGTTTGCCCCCCCAAATGGCCGGCCATATAGAGAGTAGAGAGAGAGAGAGAGGGTATATGATGCTTGTGTTGTCCAAAATCAAAGTAGCTAAAATGTGGGTCCCAAGATATGGTCCAATTTGCACAATGTTTTAAACATGTGGGTACATTTATACCTATGTAAGTAATAATACAACATTAATTCTATAAGTTGGAAAAAAAATAATATACCAAAAAATAATTGGGTCCAAATCCATGTATAATTGTAATAACTACGGGTCATTACAATCTACCCCCCTTAAAAGAATTCCGTCCCGGAATTCAAATCATAAACAAGTCAATTACTACAACCCATCAATAAGTCACCAAAACAAATTAGTAGTAAATCACAGTACACATGTCAAGCTTAGAATACTTACCTCAATCAGCAAAGAGATTGGGATAATGAGACCTCATCTCTGACTCTGTCTCCCAAGTCGATTCTTCAACGTTGTGATGGTTCCACTGAACTCTAACCAAAGGAATCGTCCGGCCTCTAAGAATGCGGTCCTTCCTCTCAAGGATGTGTAGGGGTTGTTCCTCGTAAGAAACGTCTTGATCTACTTCGATCTCTTTCCAATCCAAAATATGCGAAGAATACTCTTGACACTTCTGCAACAACGAAACGTGAAAAACGTTATGAACCTTTGAAAGTTGAGGTGGAAGGGCCAATCGTTAGGCAACCTCACCAATCTTATCAAGAATCTCAAATGGCCCAATGAACCTAGGTGATAGTTTCCCCTTCTTCCCAAATCGAAGTACTCCACGCCTAGGTGAAACCTTAAGAAACACATGATCCCCAGGACAGAGAGGCAGCGACTGACGACGACGATCGGCATATAATTTTTGACGACTCTGTGTGGTAATCAACCTGTAACGCCCTGTATTTTATTATCATTAATAAATAAATACTGCATTTCATTTCCATGAGCATTTGATTTTATTTCTGTTTATAATAATTATCTGGGGTCAAACTGTAATTTCCAAAATATTTTATATGGTTTCAAAAATCGATATCTATATTTTTTGTATAACCGGGAATTTATCCCTACGTTAATATTATTTTCTGCATTTTTATATCAACCGTAAAAATACCAGTTTTGTTTTAAAACTGCGCCTTTACCGCGACTTGGGTGTGGGAGCACGTGAGCTCAACCACACCGTGCGATATCCATGGCTTTCTTGGAGCCCAAAACTGTGGATTTATATATACGTTGATTTCTCTCTCTTTCTCACAGTCTCTCATCTCTCACTCCCAAACTCTCCCAAACTCTCTCAAACTCTCTCAAATTCTCTCAATCACTCTCTTGCTCTCTCAAGATCACACAACACACACACATACAGTTTATAGATATATAGATACACACATACATAGCTCCATATATATACGTATATATAAATCAAGAACGGAGAATTAGAGTTTGGACGAAGGATATTACGGCGGATTTCTCGGTCTCAAATTCTCGGTCTAATTAGCCTCGGTGAGTATTATAAACTCACTCTCAATGTCTATATGTGTATATTTCAGTATATATAGATGTGTATATGTGTATATATATGTGTCCACCATTAAAGCTTGAGAATTGGAGTTTTAGAAATCGTAACCAAAATCGATTCTGTAAATTGGGAATGGAAGATATTAATCCCGATAAGCTGTGGTTCGAATCCTACGCAGTAATTTACCCGTATCGCGACGAACGGTTGATTTTAAGTTTTGTCACTCTAACTTTAATCGCAGAAATTAATCGATACAATCCGTATTAGTTAAAATTGATCGCGTATTCTTAATCTACGCGGAAAACCGAGGAGAACCATATATCACTTGTCTTGGTACGAACAGAATCTGAAACTGGGTAATTTCAGTCCAAAACCAGAAACAGGGGAGAAAACGAAGAAGACGACGTTCTGCAAGAACTCGCGCGCGCGACCCGCTCGCGCGAGGATCGCTCGTGCGGCCCGCTCGCGCGGACCTTTACCCCCCCTCGCGCGACCTGTTCTGCCCTTTCGCGCGCGCGATCCGCTCGCGCGATCTGCCCTCCCCCTCGCTCGCGCGATCCGCTCGCGCGAGGTGGCAGTTTTGGCAGTTTGTGTGATTTTTGGTAAGGGACTATTTGGAAAATGTTTTGGGAGATTTCAAAGGACTGTTTAACAAATACACTATTTTAAAGGCTCACTGTTAGACTTTGGACTTGTAAGGATGTTTAAGACCGAAATTTATGCTCATACGATTATCCGGCTTTGTGATTTACTAATGGTGTTATTTATGAAACATTGACATACATATTAGGGTTGAGGTTGTGTCAACATGCATGTGTGCGAGAAAGCGTGAAAAGAGTAAAGAGTAGCGGTCTGGTGTGCGACCTCAATATCGATCGGATAGTATTCCTGGTATTGGAGGCGACAGTGTCGTGTACGACTTAGATATCGATCGGATAGTATTCCTGGTATCTAAGGCGCGCGTTTCGGATATTGATCGGATAGTATTCCTGGTATCCGAAATGATGGTATTGAGTGTGGCTTAGATATCGATCGGATATTATTCCTGGTATCTGAAGCGATAGTTTGGTGTGCTGTTTTGGATATCGATCGGATAGTATTCCTGGTATCTGAGATAATGGTTTGGTTGTGTTGAGTTTTGTTGAGAGAAAAGAGTCAGAAAGATGAGATATTACATTGCTCATGCATGGTCGCTTATTTATTGCTTTCTTTATTTTCCCCCGTGGCTTATGTTGGAATTGGAACCTTGAATTTATTGCTTTTAAAAGTTAAATTGCACCGTTGTTTATATGCTTATATATACATTGCGAGCACTTGTTTATTTTGCTCACCAGCTTTCATAAGCTGACGGCGTTGATGCGTCCTGGACTGTATGTCCAGATTTTCAGGGTCAGGAGCAGCCAGGGTATTTTTGACTATGCTACTTAGAGTCAGGAGACTTTCCAGGAGGCTGCTTTATATTTCCTATGTCTTTTAATTTGGGTTTTGTAATAAACTAGTTTAGACTTTTTGAATAAGGCGTTTTGTGCCTAAGACTATGACTGCTGTAATAGTTTAGTAAGTTTTTATTTCGGAGCTTATGTTTTTGCTAGTATCCTTTGCTCTAGAAATGTTGTTAAGTTATTTGTTGCAGGGACAATTGGTCATACTCACTTGTCACGACCTACGAGTCCATAAAGGAAATTAAATGCTTTCCTGAATTATGCTACGTCGGGGCGTGACAGGCTTTTTGGTATCAGAGCCAGGTTATGGCTCGACCAATTGTCCAAAAACACATAGGATCTCCTGTTAAGATAGAATTGAGATAAGATAGTTCGACTTTATTCCGTATCTAGTCGCTTTCTATCGTTTAGAATTTTCTTTCTTCTCGAGAGGTTGACCGAATTATGTTGATTGATGGATAGGTACCGTTCTCTCGATCAGATGGCTGGAAGAAATCTCAGGAATCGTCCCGCTATTGAAGATGCACCGCCAGTAATAGATCCAACCGGGATGTTCGAAGCTTTTGTAAGGAGGTTGGAGAGGGTTAGTGATCAGAACGCAAGGAACAATAATCAGAATGGGAATTACAACGGGAATGGAAGGCAAGCTCACCAGACTGGAGACAAGCTTCTCAAAGAGTTTCGCGCCCTGCGACCTGAGTATTTTGCGGGGACTGATGAACCCTGGCAAGCGGAACAGTGGCTACGTCAGATGGAGCATATCTTTGAGACCATAGAGTGCACTGATCTGGAGAAGAAGCGTCTGGCTATCTTTCAGTTGTCTTATGCAGCGGCTGATTGGTGGGATGCTGAAAAAGCGACCATAGGGGAAGAAGCTGCAAGGAGAATGCCATGGGTGGTGTTCAAGGAAAGGTTTCTTGAGAAGTATTTCCCCGAAGAAGAGAAGGACAAGAGAGAGAAAGAGTTTATGGAGTTGACTCAAGGGAATCTGACTGTCCGAGAGTACACTACTCGATTTGAGCGTCTGTCTCGCTTTGCTCCACATATGGTGGACACACCCCAGAGGAAAATCAAGAAGTATCACCGAGGTCTCAACCTGTCTCTCAGACATTTGACTATGGGGCATCTGGGCCAGTCATTTGAAGCTCTGGTGAGATTGGCTACGGGGTTAGAGAATGATGGGTGTCAGAATTCGAAGCCGTTTGGAAATCGACCTCCGCAGAAGGGTTATCCCGGACAGAAACCAGGGTACCCTTAAGGACAGAAAAGGACCTGGGATGGAGGGAAGAAACCTCAACAGACACAAGCAGTTCAGCAGTATCAGCAGTATCAGCCTCTAGCAATAGAAGGGGCCAAAAACAACAACTGCTTCAATTGTGGTAATCCCGGTCACCGAGCTAAGGATTGCAGACAGACTAGGCGTGCTGATCGTCCAGGAATTGTGTGCTATAATTGTGGCATGCCAGGTCACATAAGTCCGGAATGTAAGGCTCCTAGGAAAGGCAACTATGGTCAGCAAGGACAGGCCCGCCTGAATGCTGTTATTCCCGAGGCTGCTGGTTATGAAGAAACAGGGTATGGAGGAGGTGCTTATGAGGAGGGATTGCATGAGCAACGAGCAGTGGAAGGTACTCTAACTTTGTTTAACTCTCATGTTAAAGTTTTATTCGACACGGGTGCTACACATTCTTTTATATCTGTTAAGATCGTTCAGAAGTTGGGTATAGTACCGCAACGTTTAGAGGAAGCTTTGAGTGCTGTCTCACCCTTAGGGACCACAGTCAAGTTATTACATGTGTGTAAGGATTGTCCTCTACGGTTAGGAGACCGCGAACTTTTGGCAAGATTGGTGGTTCTGTCGATGATGGAGTTCGATATAATCCTGGGAATGGATTAGCTCGAGAAGAATGATGCGAAGTTGGATTGTGCAAAGAAGAAGATCACATTTGCGAACAAGGGGAATCGACTCTTCGATTTCCAATGTAACCCTTCGGGTGATATGTTCCTCACTAGATGCCTAGCAAACATTGAGGTTGTCAGTGCAGAGGTGACAGTATCATCAATACCGGTGATCAAAGAGTTCGAGGAAGTATTCCGAGATATTTCAGGATTACCGCCGGAAAGGGACATAGAATTCTGTGTGGAATTGGTGCCAGGTACTCGACCTATAACCAAGGTTCCCTACAGGATGGCTCCTACAGAGTTGTTGGAGCTGAAGGAACAAGTTCAAGAACTTGAGAAGTTGGGTTTTGTTCGTCCAAGTACTTCACCCTGGGGAGCACCAGTGTTGTTTGTGAAGAAGAAGGATGGGACGATGCGGTTGTGTATTGACTACCGAGAACTGAATAAGGTTACTATCAAGAATAAGTATCCCTTACCTCGGATAGACGATCTGTTTGATCAGTTGCAAGGAGCCATGACCTTTTCTAAGATTGATCTACGGTCAGGGTATCACCAGTTGAGGGTGCGGAAGGAAGACATACCTAAGACTGCTTTCAGGACGAGATACGGACACTATGAGTTCTTAGTGATGCCGTTTGGGATGACAAATGCTCCGGCTGTGTTTATGGACTTGATGAACAGAGTATTCAAGCCCTATTTGGATCAATTCGTTATTGTCTTTATTGATGATATTTTGATCTATTCCAAGTCAGAGGAAGAGCATGAACAACACCTGAGGATCGCGTTGCAGACTCTCAAGGATCACCGCCTGTATGCTAAATTCAGCAAGTGTGAATTTTGGCTTCAGGAAGTTAAGTTTCTCGGGCATGTGATCTCTCAACAAGGAATCGCAGTTGACTCTTCAAAGACCGATGCAGTGGCAAATTGGACTCGGCCGACCAATGCTACAGAAGTCAGAAGTTTTCTGGGACTAGCTGGTTACTATCGGAGATTTGTAGAAGGTTTCTCAAAGATAGCAGCCCCGTTAACTGGTTTGACTAAGAAAGATTTGAAGTTTGAATGGACTGATAAGCATGAACGCGCTTTTCTGAAATTGAAAGAGAGATTGACAACAGCGCCAGTGCTTGCGATACCAAGGGATGGTGAGAAGTTCACTATTTTTAGTGACGCCTCGTATCAAGGATTGGGATGTGTCCTTATGCAAGACGGAAAGGTTATCGCCTATGGTTCGCGACAGTTGAAGCCGAATGAATTGAATTACCCAACTCATGATTTGGAACTGGCAGCAGTAGTGTTTGCGCTCAAGACCTGGAGACATTACCTCTACGGGGAGAAGTTTGATTTGTTCTCGGACCACAAGAGCCTTAAGTATTTGTTTACTCAGAAGGAGTTGAACATGAGGCAACGTAGGTGGATGGAGCTGGTTAAGGATTACGACTTTACATTAGAGTACCACCCCGGTAAGGCTAATGTAGTCGCTGACGCCCTAAGCCGGAAGCCTCGAGGAATGATTGCTTCATTGATGTTGAGGGAATGGAAAGCCTTGGAGACAATCGCAGAATTTGATATGCAGATTTCTGAAGGAAGTGACGGACATCACTTTGGATGCCTCGTAGTACAACCAACCCTTGTGGGTCGAATTATCGAAGCCCAGAAGGGAGATGAAAAGTTTCAAGTATGGTTCGCAAAGATGTTAGAGAAGGACCCGACAGAATGGAAGGTTGGGGCCGATGGAGGGTACAGATGTCGAGATAGATTGTGTGTGCCAGATTTAGGAGATTTGAGAAAAGATATTCTCGAAGAAGCACATAAATCGAGACTGACAGTACACCCAGGAGGAACGAAGATGTATAAAGACCTGAAGAGAAATTTCTGGTGGGAAGGGATGAAGCGAGAAGTAGCCGAGTTTGTGTCTAAATGTTTGACTTGTCAACAAGTGAAAGCCGAACATCAGAGACCCTCAGGATTGTTGCAACCCTTACCTGTTCCAGGTTGGAAGTGGGAGCACATAACTATGGATTTCGTGGTTGGATTACCCCGGTCACAACAAAATCATGACGCGATTTGGGTAATTGTGGATCGTCTGACGAAGTCTGCACACTTTATCGCGTACAATATGACTTACCCAGTAGAAAGGATGAGTCGAATGTACCTACAGCAAGTGGTGCGACTGCACGGTGCACTTGTGTCGATTGTATCAGACCGCGATGCACGTTTTACCTCGGGATTTTGGGAAAGTCTGCAGAAGGCTATGGGAACTTCGCTCAAAATGAGTACTGCATTCCATCCTCAGACCGATGGACAGACCGAGCGTGTTAACCAGATTATGGAAGATATGCTCAGAGCTTGTGCAATTGACTTTGAAGAGTCTTGGGAGACGCACTTACCTTTGGTTGAATTTGTGTATAACAACAGTTATCACTCAAGTATTGGAATGGCGCCGTTCGAAGCTTTGTACGGACGACCTTGTCGATCTCCATTGTGTTGGGCTGAAGTGGGAGACACAGAACTTTTGGGACCAGATTTGGTGAGAGAGACCAATGAGAAGATTTCACTGGTCAAGGAAAGGATGAAAACTGCACAGAGTAGACACAAGAGTTATGCGGATCGACGTCGAAAGGACTTGGAGTTCAGTGTTGGAGACCACGTACTCCTAAAGGTTTCACCTGTTCGGGGAGTAGTGCATTTTGGTCAGAAGAGAGGGAAGTTGGCACCTCGTTTTATCGGACCGTTCGAGGTTTTGGAGCGTGTTGGGAAAGTGGCTTATCGGCTCGCGTTGCCACCAAAGATGTCCGGTGTTCATAATGTATTCCATGTCAGTATGTTAAGGAAATACATATGGGATCCTTCACATGTGGTTAATTTTGATGATATTGAGACAAGTCAGGATGTTGTCTACAAGGATAGACCTGTGAGGATTCTTGACCAGAGTATCAAGAGGTTGAGAAGAAGAGACGTTCCTTTGGTTAAGGTTCAGTGGAGGCATCATGACGAAGGAGAGGCGTCGTGGGAATTAGAGTCAGACATGAGGACTAGATACCCCGAGTAGTTTCAGGATTAGTTAGCTCGGATTTCGGGGCGAAATCTCTGTTAAGGTGGGTAGGGTGTAACGCCCTGTATTTTATTATCATTAATAAATAAATACTGCATTTCATTTCCATGAGCATTTGATTTTATTTCTGTTTATAATAATTATCTGGGGTCAAACTGTAATTTCCAAAATATTTTATATGGTTTCAAAAATCGATATCTATATTTTTTGTATAACCGGGAATTTATCTCTACGTTAATATTATTTTCTGCATTTTTATATCAACCGTAAAAATACCAGTTTTGTTTTAAAACTGCGCCTTTACTGCGACTTGGGTGTGGGAGCACGTGAGCTCAACCACACCGTGCGATATCCATGGCTTTCTTGGAGCCCAAAACTGTGGATTTATATATACGTTGATTTCTCTCTCTTTCTCACAGTCTCTCATCTCTCACTCCCAAACTCTCTCAAACTCTCTCAAATTCTCTCAATCACTCTCTTGCTCTCTCAAGATCACACAATACACACACATACAGTTTATAGATATATAGATACACACATACATAGCTCCATATATATACGTATATATAAATCAAGAACGGAGAATTAGAGTTTGGACGACGGATATTACGGCGGATTTCTCGGTCTCAAATTCTCGGTCTAATTAGCCTCGGTGAGTATTATAAACTCATTCTCAATGTCTATATGTGTATATTTCAGTATATATAGATGTGTATATGTGTATATATATGTGTCCACCATTAAAGCTTGAGAATTGGAGTTTTAGAAATCGTAACCAAAATCGATTCTGTAAATTGGGAATGGAAGATATTGATCCCGATAAGCTGTGGTTCGAATCCTACGCAGTAATTTACCCGTATCGCGACGAACGGTTGATTTTAAGTTTTGTCACTCTAACTTTAATCGCAGAAATTAATCGATACAATCCGTATTAGTTAAAATTGATCGCGTATTCTTAATCTACGCGGAAAACCGAGGAGAACCATATATCACTTGTCTTGGTACGAACAGAATCTGAAACTGGGTAATTTCAGTCCAAAACCAGAAACAGGGGAGAAAACGAAGAAGACGACGTTCTGCAAGAACTCGCGCGCGCGACCCGCTCGCGCGAGCATCGCTCGCGCGGCCCGCTCGCGCGGACCTTTCCCCCCCCTCGCGCGCGCGATCCGCTCGCGCGACCTGTTCTGCCCTTTCGCGCGCGCGATCCGCTCGCGCGATCTGCCCTCCCCCTCGCTCGCGCGATCCGCTCGCGCGAGGTGGCAGTTTTGGCAGTTTGTGTGATTTTTGGTAAGGGACTGTTTGGAAAATGTTTTGGGAGATTTCAAAGGACTGTTTAACAAATACACTATTTTAAAGGCTCACTGTTAGACTTTGGACTTGTAAGGATGTTTAAGACCGAAATTTATGCTCATACGATTATCCGGCTTTGTGATTTACTAATGGTGTTATTTATGAAACATTGACATACATATTAGGGTTGAGGTTGTGTCAACATGCATGTGTGCGAGAAAGCGTGAAAAGAGTAAAGAGTAGCGGTCTGGTGTGCGACCTCAATATCGATCGGATAGTATTCCTGGTATTGGAGGCGACAGTGTCGTGTACGACTTAGATATCGATCGGATAGTATTCCTGGTATCTAAGGCGCGCGTTTCGGATATTGATCGGATAGTATTCCTGGTATCCGAAATGATGGTATTGAGTGTGGCTTAGATATCGATCGGATATTATTCCTGGTATCTGAAGCGATAGTTTGGTGTGCTGTTTTGGATATCGATCGGATAGTATTCCTGGTATCTGAGATAATGGTTTGGTTGTGTTGAGTTTTGTTGAGAGAAAAGAGTCAGAAAGATGAGATATTACATTGCTCATGCATGGTCGCTTATTTATTGCTTTCTTTATTTTCCCCCGTGGCTTATGTTGGAATTGGAACCTTGAATTTATTGCTTTTAAAAGTTAAATTGCACCGTTGTTTATATGCTTATATATACATTGCGAGCACTTGTTTATTTTGCTCACCAGCTTTCATAAGCTGACGGCGTTGATGCGTCCTGGACTGTATGTCCAGATTTTCAGGGTCAGGAGCAGCCAGGGTATTTTTGACTATGCTACTTAGAGTCAGGAGACTTTCCAGGAGGCTGCTTTATATTTCCTATGTCTTTTAATTTGGGTTTTGTAATAAACTAGTTTAGACTTTTTGAATAAGGCGTTTTGTGCCTAAGACTATGACTGCTGTAATAGTTTAGTAAGTTTTTATTTCGGAGCTTATGTTTTTGCTAGTATCTTTTGCTCTAGAAATGTTGTTAAGTTATTTGTTGTAGGGACAATTGGTCATACTCACTTGTCACGACCTACGAGCCCATAAAGGAAATTAAATGCTTTCCTGAATTATGCTACGTCGGGGCGTGACACAACCTCTTTTGAATAATGTCATTCTTCTCAAATGTCTCACGAATCAAATCAGGACCCAAGATAGATGACTCACCGACCTCGGTCCAACACAAAGGAGATCTACAGGGTCGGCCATATAAGGCCTCGAATGGTGCCATCTGAATACTAGACTGATAGCTATTGTTGTAGGCAAACTCCACTGTTGGCAAGTTGTCTTCCCAACTGCCTCCAAAATCCATAACACAAGCTCGCAACATGTCCTTCAGAATCTGGATGGTGCGCTCGGACTGTCCATCCATCTGCGGATGAAATGTTGTGCTCAACAAAAGTTGGGTCTCCAAAGCCTTCTGAAGGCTCTGCCAGAACTGAGAAACGAACCTAGAGTCGTAGTCAAAAACAATAGAGACTGGAACAACATGAAGCCTCATAATCTCACGAACATAAAGCTTGCTAAGAGCGTCAATAGAATCTGTCACCTTGATGGGCAAGAAATGTGCGGACTTAGTCAAACGGTCAACGATCACCTAAATAGCATCGTGCTGTTGATAAGTCTTCGGGAGTGCAGTGACAAAATCCATAGCTATATGCTCCCATTTCCACTCGGGAATAAGAAGATGCTAAAGTAAACTTGGAAGTCGTTGATGCTCGGCCTTTACTTGTTGACACGTCAGACAACTACATATAAACTCTGCGATGGATCGTTTCATCATTTTCCACCAAAATTGACGACGTAAGTCTTGATACATCTTCGTGCCACCTGGATGCACTGCTAGGCAAAAAAGATGAAATTCCTTCAAGACTTCTTCACGATAAGCCGTAGGAACAAAAGTTCTACCTTTGAATCTTATACCATGCTCAGGAATGAAAGTCCACCCCTCAATTGCTTCACTACTAGAAATACGTGATCGAAGTGACTCGGTGTCATTATCGGACTGCTGGGCCTCCAAAACTTGGCTCAAAAGGGTTAGTTGAGCAACCAAAGCGAATAATGTAGCACGCCCATCGGCCTCTGCAAGATGAACATCAAAGTCTCTAAGATGTTGTAGCATCTTCCACTCTCGGATAGCTATAGAAGCCAATATAGAATGAGGTTTCCGGCTAAGAGCGTCGGCCACGACATTGGCCTTCCCAGGATGAAACTATAGATCAAAATTATAATCTTCCAAATACTCCATCCATCGTCGTTGCCTCAAATTCAGGTCACGTTGTGTGAAGATATACTTAAGGCTCTTGTGATCAGAGAAAACTTCAAATCGTTCGCCATAGAGATAATGTCTCCAACTTTTCAATGTAAAGACCACAGCAGCAAGTTCCAAATTGTGAGTAGGATAATTCGACTCATGAGGTTTCAACTATCGAGAACCATAGGCAACAACCTTGCCTCCTTGCATCAAAACACATCCTAGACCCTCTTTCGAAGCATCACAATACACAGCATATTCCAATCCTCGCTCGGGTATAACTAGAATAGGCGTTGAGGCCAACTGAGCTTTCAGTTGTTGGAAAGCTTGCTTGTAAGATTCGGTCCATACAAATTTCATTCCTTTACGTGTAAGCTTGGTCATAGGCATGGCTATGCGTGAAAAATCCTTCACAAAGCATCGGTAATAACCCGATAGTCCCAAGAAACTTTAAACTTCAAAAACATTCTTCGGTGATTGCCAATCCATCACAGCTTCAACTTTGATGGATCCACAGAAACTCCATCACTAGACACGCATGCCCAAGAAACTTTACTTCAGGTAGCCAAAATTCACACATAGAAAACTTGGCATACAAGTGGTGCTCTCTTAATGTTTGCAAAATAATGAGAAGATGCTGCTCGTGCTTCTCTCTAGAAGACAAATATATGAGAATGTTGTCAATGAAAACAATAACAAATTTGTCAAGATAAGGGTGAAATACACGATTCATCAAATCCATGAATGCAGCAGGAGCATTCGTCAAACCAAAAGGCATCATAAGGAACTCAAAGTTACCATAACATGAATGAAAAGTTGTCTTGGGAATATCTTGCTCTTGTATCCTCAATTGATGATACCCTGATCTCAAGTCAATCTTTGAAAAACACGTTGATCCTTGAAGTTGATCAAATAGGT
Organism: Hydrangea macrophylla; assembly: GCA_033977485.1. NCBI lineage: Eukaryota > Viridiplantae > Streptophyta > Magnoliopsida > Cornales > Hydrangeaceae > Hydrangea > Hydrangea macrophylla. The sequence continues at coordinate 64,615,491 of CM066998.1, forward strand.
CATCGATCCTCGGAAGTGGATACTTATTCTTTGTTGTAGCTTGATTCAACTTGTGGTAGTCTATACACAATCGCAAAGATCCATCTTTCTTTTTGGCAAAGAGAATAGGTACCCCCCAAGGCAAAGCACTAGGGCGAATAAACCCTTTGTCTTGAAGATCTTCTAACTGAGACTTCAACTCTTTCAATTCTGTAGGAGCCATTTGATGCGGCGGAATAAAAATAGGAGATGTACCCGGAACAAGATCTATTATGAATTCGATCTCACGAATAGGTGGCAAGCCAGGCAAATCCTCAGGAAACACATTAATGAACTCACAAACAATAGGAGGAAACTCTCCACGAGTCACCCTATCCTCATCAATCAACAAGTTGGCTAGAAAATCATTATGCCCTCCCCTCCCACGCAAAAGATGTAAGGACGGAGTCGGGAAGCTAGATCGATCCCTAAAAAAAATAACAAGTCTCTCCTGACGGAGTAAAGAAGGTGACTCTCCTACGAAAGCAGTCAATAAATGCACGATAGGCGCTAAGCCAATCCATACCAAGTATCACATCGAAACTAGACATATTAATTATAATGAAGTCAACTCTAAGATTTTGGTCTGATATGATAAGCTCACAATTCTGACATATAAGATTTAGTGGAACCAATCCTCCAACGGGAATGTCCACGGTGAGCGCAGAACCTAAATGGCTTACCTCCAAACCTAATGTTGATGCAAATGCAGATGACATGAATGAATGAGATGCCCCTGTATCAAAGAGGGCCGATGCCCTAGAATTGAATAGAAGTAATGTACCTCGGATCATAGACGGTTCAAGGGTGTCCGAAGATGTTGCAGTACCAAGATTGTAGACTTGCGGTGGGGCAACAAGAGCTTGCTATCCACCTCTGAAAGATCCTAGCAACGAGTACTGTTGACCCTTGGGATCACTAGGTCTAGAGCTCTGTGCAGTGGGTGGTGCAGGCGGGGCTGTTAGAAGCGGAGGCCTAATACTCTGCTGATGATGTCCCAAAATAGAAGGTGCAGATTGCACAGATTGCTTGTAAGGGCAATTCTTGAGAAAATGATTAGGATCACCACAACCAAAACATACCCTCGGCCCTTGGTGATGCCCACCATGGGCTGAGGTAGAATGTTGAGAACCCCGAGCCTGTGAACGTTGAGCCTAAGGCCAAGAAGCAGTGGGTGTTGGATACGAACGATGTGCGATATATGAGGACTGCTGTTGCTGTCGAGGAGCCTCATACCTTGGCTTCTTGGTCTGAGAACCACTAGATGATTCGATATGAGATCCTTTGGCTGAAGGACGGGCGTCTCTAATCTTCTTGGGACTATTATACTCCTCTTCAAAAATCATTGCTTTCAATACCACTTGGTTATAGGTCGGGAGCTCGAAACCCATAACCTTTCCAGAAGACTTGGTCGAAGTGCGCGCTCGAATGTTCTTGCCTTGGTAGCATCATTGGATGTAATATCAGGTGCAAATCGAGCTAAATCCCTAAAGCGTGCTTCGAAATCGGCAACAGACATGTCTCCTTGCTGAAGAGACAAGAATTCCACTCTCTTAGCATTGCGTGCATGGTCCAAAAAATACTTCCCAAGAAATAGGCTTTCAAAAGTGCCCCAAGTCATGCCCTCAAGAGCATTTGTCGTCAAAACAAGGTCCCACCAAATCTGGGCTCTACCAGAGAATTGGAAAGTAGCAGCATCAATGCGGAGATGATCCTCTATGAGCCCGATATGATCAAAGATGCGAACAATTCTTTTCAGCCAAAGCTCATCCCTGACTGGGAATGTCGCGAAATAATACCCGGAGCGGGAGATTCAATTAACCGAGATTCAGAAGCTGAAATTTCACCTCTACCATCAATAGGGATCACCTGATAAAATGGGAGGATTACGCTTCTCGAACTCCCTCATCACTGATAGAACTCTAGGCTCCGTCGATGCCAAAGGAACAACAGGCACCACAGCAGGAGGAGGCTCTTGAACCACTGAGGCAACAGGAGGAGGCTCCTGAACCTCTGAGGCGACAGGAGGAGGCGACGAAATTTCATTACGGGCTACTCGGGCAGCTTGAGTGAACTCCTGCATGGCTTCAGCCATCTCACGAAAGAATTGAGCTCCCCCAGGAACTCCACCAAAAACATCGCCGGGAGCGGAGGAAGAAGAAGAAGCCTCTACCCCACGGCCACCAGTGCCAGCACGACCTCGAGCACGACGTACTGGACGACCCCTAGCTCGACCTCTCACTCGAGGTGGCATCACTATATAAAACATAACAAAAGTAAGTTAAGTAATTATCCATAGGCAACTGTAATGTCATAATACAATTCGATGTGCTGCACTAAACAATACCTAACTATCAACTTTACATGGAAAGGTACATCGAGTGAATAATCCAAACAAGGAAACCCCCATATATATAATTTGTAGCCTCGTGCAGTCGATGGTTAGATATTTTTCAGAGAAGAACAATAAAGTATAATGTGACAATACACAAGGAAGCACAAAGATGTAAGCACAAAGGCGCATGGTTATGCGAGCATCTAATCTTGAAGGCATGTAACACAAATCAAGTGAACATGCTCTCATCAAAATAATCCTAGATATGCTAATCTATTTCACATTGGCATTTAAGCACATGACCATGTAGGCATGCAATCATCTAAGTATGTCATCTCATACGTCAACTTCAACACACTCATTGAATCTAAGTAATGAAATTAACACCTCAAAACAGAAAGCGAAAGTCATATAAAGACCCAAATGAACTCCCAGAGTACCAAGGTATTCGAACCCGATTAGCTCTGATACCAATCTATAACTCCCTGAAAACAAAGAGAGCAGAAGAAGGAGGGGGAAAGAAAGAAATATAAATAGCTTCCATAATGTCTTACAATTAAATTGAGACACAAAAAAATTTTAGGAAAGTAATTATTGGAAAGAGAAATGATAAAGAGAAAAGAATAAAACCCAATCACAAATGCGAAAGCGACTTTGGAATTCCACGGGAATTCATACAAAGATGACTTACTAGCACATAACTCCAAAATGGACTTACATGTCAACGAGCCAAACGAAGGCAAAAGCTTTGAAAATTTAATTAAACGACTATCCAAACAAGCACGAGTTCAAGGGGTATAATGAGGAGTTTTGTGAAGTAAATACTTTGAAATGAGGTGTTATAATATAAGAAGGAATGCACATTAAAACATTGATATCGAATAGGGGACGTATGCTTTTAATCTAGGTAGTCTGATCAGAGTTGGATCAAGCAGAGAAAAGTTCGATTGAGCGAACTCTGGGCAGAGAGTTCACCCTATAGAAGTTGGATTAAGCAGAGAAGAGTTCGATTGAGTGAACTCTGGGCAAAGAATTCACTCTTCAGAAGTTAGATTAAGCAGAGAAGAGTTCGATTGAGCGAACTATGGGCAGAGAATTCACTCTACAGAAGTTAGATTAAGCAGAGAAGAGTTCGATTGATCGAACTATGGGCAGAAAGTTCACCCCACAAAAGTTGGATTAAGCACTAAATGTTCGATTTAGAAAATTTTAACATGAACTCTATACAATATTCAAAAGGAGTTTCTAACAAAAACAATATCAACGGCAAGATGACAGAAAGATGTTTAATAAGTAAAATCTGACAATCCGGCTAAGATTGATAGATAAAAAGGAGGTTATACTACATGAGTATATACTTGAAGCTAAAGATAAAAGAGAAGTCCTTTACATCATACGTGAAGTTTTGAATATGTACATAACACAACAACGCGTCTAACATGTGCCGGTCCCAAAAGAAGATGAGTCTAGCTATTACAGATTTCATATACAAAGTTCATATGAATTAGTACATGCAATTCTATTGATCTAATCCTATTCTCTGGCAATAGAACACGTAAATTACATGTCGCTCTATCCATCCACAAGCTAGCTCTCAAAACAAAGTCCTCCAACAAGAGGCTTCAAAATGGATACCTTTGATCCTACTCCTTACACGGGCTTGGGGTCTTTCCCCTTGTCAATATTACCTGCAAAATGATTTGGGATTGCATTCCCTTAGTGCAACGGCTAAGTAGATAATGTATGTAAAAGCACAGAGTAATTTCTATGACTAAGAATGAAATGCGATGTAGTGCGGTTGCCACCGAGGTAATGTAGATGTAAGGCTTCTTAGCCATGCATGTAATCGTTCACTCCCCTTGTTACCGGACTACGAGCCACCCCCGACTGGGAATGTAGCATACTAACCTTCCGATAGCTAGTTGGCTATAAGTTAGCATTTGGCATGTTCTTAGGTACGTCCACCCTGTCTCATATCACAACTCGCATCTGGATTTCCATATCATCTCATTTTAAACCCTTCCTCGTGAGGGATCTTTTAAACGCATATCATGTGTATGCACTGTCTTTGCCGAAATGGTGCCCGATGAAATGAATCTCTTTGATTCACTCAATCAATGTCAAATGCTTATGCAATGTCATGTCCACTAATCATTGTATAATGTCTTATGCATTATTCTCAAGAAATGAAAGGAACGATAATGTGATTCGTGTTATGAGCTTAATTTTTAACATTAGCACATTATGTTCTAAAGTAGTACTAAGCTAGGATTAAGCACACTTTGCACCCATTGAATCACAAATGAGATAGTTTGGATAGTAAGACATGATCTCTACACATGCAATCTCAATAACCAAAGCTAGCATTTCCAACATGAATTTTAACATGGATTTCAACTAGCAAGTAGACAGGTAACCATACTGATACTAACTTAAGCATGTAAATCATATTGTTCCATTTCTAAGTTAAGAAATTAGGGAGAACTAGATTAGGGAAAGTTCATCTAATTCAAGAGTTTTACCCAATTAAGCAAGCTTTGCAATTCACACTTAGAAGGAGTAAATTAAATGCATCAATGGACACATACTCATGTATTTTCATAGAATCTAGGAACTAAGTTAATGAAATACCACATATACCCTAGAAATTTAACCAAACAATCCAATACACATTATCATACTTAGAAATAGGAATTAAAATGTATCATTACATAGAAAATCTACCTTGTTCTTGGAGAAATCCAAAGAACACCCAATTCCAACTTAGGGCTTGAGAAATTGAGAAAGAGAGCTTCGATTGCTTCTAATCTTCACTAGTTTAATCCTCTAGTTCTAGCTCCTTGAATTCCTTTGAAAAATGGAGGTCTTTAGCTTCGTGATCTTGCTCCCATGGCTTGAAAATGGAAGAAAAATGGAGAGAGGAAGAGAGAGGAGATGAAGAGAGAAGGAGATAAGAGAAAAATGAAGAAAACTAGATGGGTTTGCCCCCCCAAAAGGCCGGCCATATAGAGAGTAGAGAGAGAAGGTATGTGATGCTTGTGTGGTCCAAAATCAAAGTAGCTAAAATGTGGGTCCCAAGATATGGTCCAATTTGCACAATGTTTTAAACATGTGGATACATTTACACCTATGTAAGTAATAATACAACATTAATTCTGTAAGTTGGAAAAAAATAAAATACCAAAAATAATTGGGTCCAAATCCATGTGTAAATTACCAAAATACCCCTTGTTAAACTACGGGTCATTACAAGGAATTGCTAAAAGGTGATTAAAAGATTATACATCCTACATCAAGTAAGCATCATCATCATCTCAAATAATCCCTTCCGGGCATTCAAACCTCCTTAGCACACAATCCTAATCGAGAATTGATTTCCTATGAAAGGTTCTATAGAAGCTACTATGCAAAGGCTAGGTTTTGGTCAAAATAAGGGATCCTTGACACACACCCAATAGGATGCTTCATATACCAAAACATGGTACGAGATCAAGGGTGATCACACAGTCCCATGATGGCTTGACCGACCGGGTTGTCCTGAGCCTCCAAGGTCATATTTTCGTGCAATCGACTGGCTAGACATGCAAGTGCAATGCAGCAAGCACACAAAAATTAATTCATTGAATTAAAAGGATGCTTTCAAGTCTAACCCTCGAGTGAACCTAAAATCAGAAATTCTGGTCTGTGAAACCAGAGATTCTGGGTTCGATCACCAACAGAGTTGCCAGATTGTGGATACCAGCATTTGGGCCCACTTGTTTAAAACAATTTTTCAAAACAAATACAAAGAGTCACCACTTAATTTTTTGTAATGAAAATTAAGAAACCAATTTAAAAGCAAACCGATATTTTGCAAAACCAAAGATAAAGTGGGTTTGGGGATTATGGAATGGAAGGGAAGGAACCTGGCAGACTAAAACACCCCCTTTCATCCTATCTCGCGATAGGCCTTTACTCAACATCCTTTTAATCGAATCAATAATCTAGGAATGCCCTCAACTAATACATATATATATATATATGTATACGTTACACAAGCATGTCAAAAGGGTGTAAGATTGCTAACGATAAAATAGCATCCAAAATCATGTAATTTAATTAGCAAGCAATATGATATGCAATCGGGAACTAGAGAACTTACCTGGGATCTCGCCGCGAATATTAAACGTGTTATGCATGCAAGAAAATAAAACCTAAGAAAAGGTCTCTAATCACATATACACATAAAGCAAGACCTAATCTAAAGTGTCGCACATGGAGTCGAAAATCAATTAAAATCAAAAAATAAAATAAACTAGGGAGGGGTTGAGAAATCATACCTCAATAGCGCTACAAAATAAAGATTAGTCCATATGCTTCAAACAAGATATCAAATAATCAATCCTAAACTTCTAGCTTAAATCTATCAAGTAGAGGAGGAATTGACATAACTTTGGATTCTTTTTAACTAGTTAGAATAATAGTACCTCTATAGATATACAAGTCTCAACTAAGAGCCAATGTAATGTCCATATAGAGATGTCATAGCTCTAACATGATCATAAGGAACCCCTAGTCATGTTCAATTTGGTTTAATTAAGTGCAACTTAGACCAAAAAATGAATTCTATTCATAAGTATCAATATGTATGAATGAATGCATGATCATGAGCTATGAGATATTCATTAGTTTGGATCATTTAGCCTTTGGATTTAAACTTAATTGACATTATTTAAGACATGGTTAAGATCTTAGGACATTAGGAGTCCATTAGATTAAAGTTGTTCAAGGTTTATCAAAACCGTGACAGAATTGCAAGAATTACAGAGAGCAGACTAGACTTTCAAAAATAGAAATAAAATACTTCCAACGGTTGGATCTTAATGATTTTTGTATGTTATGACTTTGTGATTCTAGTTTCTAACCCAAAAAGAAAATCAAAGATCCAACGGTTAAATATCTGGGAATAGGGTCATAACAAGACATCACTTAGAAATTTCCAACTCTCTATCTAGAGTTTTTGCATGATTTTCTAAAAATAGTAAAAAAATCAGAATCACTTTGGTCTTTTTAGAATATCTTCCTAACACATTGAACTACTTAGAAAAAATTATTTGAGGTCAAGAAAACTTGATTAAAGCTCTGATTTACCCATTTTAAAACAAACTTACTGTTCTGAAACTTTTGGACAGAGAGCAACCTACTCCCAAATCACAAGACCAAACCATCCAAAGTATTGGATTTCATCAAAACAAAAGTTCTAGTGACTTAAATATAAGTTATGAACATTTTTCAATTGGTCTCACTCAATTCTCATGGACCATGATTTAATTAAAAATCCTTTATCTCAGTGAGTTCATGAGTTCACTACACCTTTTGTGAAAATTGGTGTTCAAAACTTTAACTAAGCTCAAACTACTCCTAATCCCTCTCCCAAATGCATGTTCCTTGAGGAATATAAATCCGTTTTTATTAGTCTTCCTCCCAAGTTAATGGTCCTTGGGGACTAAGATATGACTCAAAATTATTTGAACTTCACAGAATATAGAAATAACTCTATGAGATTCATCTTGAAGGACTTAAGTCATTGTTCAAACTTAAACTCAACAAAACATATGGATGTAACCACGACCCGTCTTTAGTCCCCACATAAATCATGAGACCATGGGAGACTAATAGATCAATACCAAAGGAGAACCCCAATGAGATATAGGAGATCTCATGAGTTTCAAAACAAATGGAGGCAAGAAGAAATAGAATCAAGGTTTACATAAAATGCAAGTAAAAATGCTTTTACAATTTTTGTTTGGTTTAAATCCAAGGCTATATTAAGATCCTAACTAATGAAAACAAAATTTTAAAATCCAATCACAAACTCTATGTGGTGTGTGATGAAATGAGGTAGGAAGAGAGGTTTTGAAAATGTGTAAAAGTCCTAAATCTATGAGTTTGTGAATGAATCTAGCCAAGCTCTAGATAAATTTAGAAGGTTACCTCTATTACCTCAAGAACTTCTTGATTTGTTGGGGAAGATCTTTCAACTTCCTCAAACTTCTTTTTCAAATTCTTCAAAGGAACTCTTGAATTCTTCAAAACTTATTGATTTTTCCTCTCTTAAATCTCTCTAGTTTTCTTTAACTTGCAAAATGGAAGTAGGGGATTGAGGGAGAAGAAGGATTGAAATTGGAATTTTTTTGCAATGAAGGTGAATGCCTCCTTATATAGGCCAAAATCTGATGGTCAATTGGGTACTTTCGGGTAGAAAACCCAAGTGCAAGAATATTCCATACATATTTGAAAGCAAACAGGCTATCACAGTGAGCGACACTCATGGAGTAGTCTACGGTACTCAGTGAGTACCGCCGCCTATGCCACATGCCGCACCAATGGTATTGTCTCCTTTTTAAAAATATTTATGTTAAGTATATATACCTTAATACATGTAAATTATACTTATACTTTATAAATATTCTATTATATTATGTTTCTCTTCTTCTTTTTCTTCTTTTTCTTTCAAAATTCTTTTCTTTTCTTTTAAAATTCTTTTTCTTTTCATAGAAATTCCTTTTCCTTTCTTTTATTTTCAAAATAATATATATAATTAATTTTGGAGATTGACCTTCGGACTATTCCTTCGTCACACATACTTCATACCTTGGTTTTGTCGGATCACCTGATTTCCCTCTTTCTCTCAATTTTGAAAACTTAGTTTGAAGAATCTTTTGAAGAACTTGAATTGTTTGGATAGCCTTCGAATTCCGTCGGTCATTGTCATCATCGGTCTAGAGGTAAACATCCCCTGAATTCGACAGTCGGTCAAAAGTGGAGTGTCTACACCAATAAGTATTCCTGAAACTCTCCCAAGAGATACACTCCACTATAATCAGATCGTAGTGTCTTGATACAGTTACCTAGACGTTTCTCCGTTTCAACCTTGAAGTCTTTGAATTTTTCAAAGCGCTCAGACTTACACCGCATCAAATAAATGTACCCATACCTTGAGTAATCATCGTTGAAAGTGATAAAGTACTAAAAACCTCCTCTTGCTTGGACAGTCATAGTACCACACAAATCAAAGTGAACCAGTACCTACGACTCTTGTGTTCTATAGCCCTTGGCCGAGAATGGCCTCTTTGTCATTTTACATTCTAAGCAGGATTCACAGACTGGAAGTGCCTCCTCTTCTAATGAGTCTAATGCCCAGTTTGAACCAGTCTTTGAATCCTTTTTGGATTAAAATGACCAAGGCATAAGTGCCAAAGATGCATTTGGTTTATCTTTGAAGGTTTTTTTTTTCTCTTAAATGGAAAAATATTTGTGTATTCAATTCATTAAGTTACAGTGTAGGAGAGACATGATTTATAATATAAAGATCATCCACCAATTGATCAGAAGAGATAAAGCATTTGCTTTCTTTAATAACTATTATTTTATTAAAATGAACTGAATGTCCATTCTTTAATAAACTAGAAAATGAAACTAAATTCCTTCTAATAGAATATACAAAAAGGTAATTTCTTAATATTAAAATCATTTCTCTACCAAAACTAAGATGTAGATCTCTTACTGTAACTGCTGCTACTCTCGTATCATTTCCCATAGATAGATAGATAAATCTTTCCATCACTGAGATTTAGCATTTCCCAAAGAATTGCATACATGATCACTGACTGCCATATTGACACACCAGGTACCGGTAGATCGGATCTCTAAACACGATTCAACAACTAGTAAATGAGATTTACCTTGATTGCTCTATCTGGAGAGATAAATCGGACATTGCTTCTTCCAGTGTACTGGCTACTTGTAAATAAAGCATTTGCCTTAGGCTTTCCTAGTTGTCCTCGTGGCCTTTGAATTGGCAGAGGACCCGTGGCCTGCTTTGAGCCTTTTTCATTTTCTTCTTGCCTTTCGGCTTTGAAGTAGAAACTTTCTCAAGCACAATAGAACTCCCTAACTTTCTGTTGAGACCCTCAGTTGCCAAGAGTTCTTCAAGCAGCCCTGCCAAAGTATATTTAAATTTATTCATGTTGTAATTGAGGCGGAATTGAATAAAAGACTGGCAATCACTGGAGTGCTATATCGACCTGGGCTTTCCTATTGATTTCAGTTCTAAGGATCTCTAGTTCATTAAGAAGAGACATCTTAAGAACATGATCCCTGACAGGTGTCCCTTCAGCCATGGTTGTGTTCATCAAGTCTTTCATGGAAACCTGCTTAGCAGCACGACTTTGATCCCTGAACATCTCTCGGATGCTCTCCATCATGTCATAGGGCACTGGGCATTGACTAATGCTGATGTTGCAGAACATTCGACATGGATGCCAAAATGTAACATCGTGCCATCTGATCAGCCTTAACCCATTTCTTGTGGCCTGAGTTTGCTCAGCGATTGCCCCCTCACCAGGTTGCTCAGGACAGAAATGAGCAAGCACAAACTTGTACTCTTCAGTAGTTAACACAATATTCAAATTCCTTTTCCAATCTATATAGTTTGGTCCAGTAAGTTTGTTTTCTTTAAGTATAATAGGGAGTGGATTGAAAGAACCCATTTAAAAGCATGAGAATTACATAATATAAATAATTACGTCTGGGCAAATAAAATTACTATGGATTCGAGTTAAAAATATTGGTTCCTTCTACCATATTTAAAAGGAATCTACCAGCAACCTGATATAGTGCGAATAGTATAACTCATGGGAAGCCATATACTTTTCATCATTTGTTTAAATAGACAATTGCCTTTTCATTTTACTAACCAGGCAATGTACTTTTCCTAGTAAAATTAAACTATTGACTTGCTTTGGTCCTATAAATAATAACAGTGACTCAAATGGAGAGGATATTAGTATTCATAGCTAAGTGTATACCAATACTTAATTCTAGGTCAAGAGTTCCGTGAGGAACACCTCTGATGTGGGCCCACACTAACAAACACCCAAAACATTCTTTTCAAAAAATTTGTATCGATGATTCCATGATAACTTCATCCGATGGCGAGGATGACACTAGAGCCATCACACAAAATTCATCATATCATCAACAAACCAGTGATGGAGACCATGTGATTTATACTTTATAAATTCTCTCTCCCACTTTGAATTTTAAAAAGATTTTGAGAGTTATAACTTTTAGAAAATCTTTTAATTTAATTAATAAAAAATAATGGAATACTCGATAAGGATTAATTCATCCTTACTTGTCAGACCCACATGTGTAGATAATAAAATTATTCTATTCTCATAATTTTGAAAATAAGTGCATGTTTTTAAAATATGGAATTTTTTTCATTTCTAAATACACATGTAATTTTTCATCATTTTAAATTAATATAAATTAAACATGCAGCTAAACATCTGAAATAGATTCTAGGAACAATTACCCATGTTGTCTCATTCATTAATCATGAAACAATAATAATCATTTATCCACACATTAATAAGAAAACCACAATAAAGTAGGAATTCTACTATCATGATCAAGCTACAGCTCTTATGAAGGAATCTTTATTGAACTCGAATAGCTCTATGTTGCCACTACGCACTGTGGTCGAGCTGCCTGAAATTGCTTGTAACACTGCTCTCGCGAACCATGTTCACTGATTTACTTAAGATATATTACATAAACCCTATGCCTCCATGAAGGAGTTCACATGCTATTTCTTTGCAGTAAATTAACCATGCATCAATCAAGCATGAGATCCAATACATACAAATCCTATGCCTCCATAAAGGAGTTCACATGCTACATCAAAACAATAATACTAACCATGAATAAACTCATTGTGGGATCCAATCACACAAAACCAGTGACCATAATAGTGGAATAAAAATGCTACAAAATAAGGGTTAGCACAGTTCTACGTTCTATCTATCCATCAATGCACGCATGAGATCTATATTACTGGACAACATGGTTGCGTATAACCCATACGTAAAATCAATGTTGCTCTAATACCACTGTTAGGAAACTACGTTCCCAGAATCCATTGACAACACGTATAAGTTGGTACTATAAAAAATTACGTGCAAGCTACAATAACCCTACAAGAGCGGAACCAGGGTTACCTCAAACTACAAAAATGGATTGCTGTAATAGACGAATTGAGAACACGGTCTCGATAATAGCTCATGATCTTCTACCGTATTCCTCTACCGCTAGAATCTCGAACTGAATATTAGCTCTTTCGAAATCCTTTTGTTTTTCTGCTCTCTCCTTTTTACGCTCTCTTTTCTATTCCAAGTTATAATGGTCTCTTGAGATTCGTTGGATCAAATCGAGAACTATTCTATGATTGTTGTGATGATTCAATCCCGATCACTTTGATCTGACAAAGGTGTGCTTGTCAAGAGACTAAAAGATCTCTGGTCGACTTGACTTTTTTTTATAGCATCTTCGTCTCTATTTCAAGAACGTTGTGTAAAAAATTCAACATCTATTGATCAGTATTGAGAATTCCGACGATCTTTAAGTGAGTGTTGTCCGGTGCTAGCAATCTTCACTCTTATGTTTTTTTAATGCTCATGGAGACTAGGGTGAAAACCCTTCTAGGGAAAAGCTCGGAGGTCAAGGGAAGCTTAGAATGTGAAATCACATAACCTGAGAGAAGAGCCAAGGCAGCATACATATAGGCTACGATAGGGACCATACGAAGTCAATAAGGAATAGGCTTCTAATGGAATTAAGAAACCCTAATTTTAACTGAATCAGGTTCTTATTTTCATAAATTATAATTCATACCACTAAAGAATTATAATTGCACTCCAACCCTTATCTCAAAAATATTTTTCGAGCTCCATGTTATTAAATGCTTATTTTTCTCCCCACGTTATGTAATACCGTGTGTTTTTAGTATTTTATAATACAAAGAGATTTTGTGTACTTGCCTTAAACTTATTGGAAATTTTACTTTCAAGCGATCGAACCTGTTTCAAGAGATCGATGATTTCTTTCTGCAATCAATCGAACCCTTTTCATTTGATCGAAACTCTACTGACATGAAGTTATGAAGTGGTCCCCACTTCAATCGATCGAATCGGTCTTCAATCGATCAACCCTAGTCGAATCACTTTCAAGCAATCGAACTTATTTTGATCGATCGAACATAGCATAATATCTCATCTTCAGTTCACGCTGGGCATGCCAACTTGCACCCACCTTTCCCTATATATACATATATTTTTCGTGTGTGTATGGTTGTTGAAACCAGAGAGAGCTAGAGAGAGGGAGAGAATTATGTTTATATATTGTCATGACCCATCCCACTACACGTGGAAATAGGACATGTGGCATGCCACCAAGGCTCCTCCAATTCCATTAGAGTAAGTAGCAGCGGAAAACATAAGTAAAATCTATTAAAATCAGAGTTATAAAAAGAAATTTTGCTCAATTGGAATACTTCCAGAGAAAAAAAATCTTTTATTTTGAATAACAGAGGTCCAATCGACTGTGGTATGAGTCCGGTCGATTGGATGTTAAAAGCAGAAAGTGTAAAAGTCCAAAGGCCCTGTCCAGTCTACTGGACACTATTCACGCAGAATGCCATGTTTTTGTGCTGAAATAAGTCGACTGATGCTCATCTTCAGTCGACTGAAGCCTTCAAAAATTTAAAGATTTTTCGTTACAAACAGAGGTCCAGTAGATTGAGTCGGGACCCAGTCGATTGATCTCCCCTAGATCTGCACAATCTGCAGCAATCTCAAAACCATGGTTCTCTAAACTAATACCAACATGAACATAAGTATATTCCCACGATTCAAAACATAAATATAAGAGCGTTTACTAGGATTTACATTACCTCTACCCATGTCAAGATTCTATTACAACATATTACAAATTCCCAAATTCTTATTACAAGTTTGAAATAAAAACAATTGTATGAACAAGTGGTAATTCCCCAGCATTCCTCGACCTCACTCCTCTCGCTTCTTCTTTCCTCGCTTCTGATCACCTACAATGGAGTAAATCTCCACTGCTTAGTTATATGCTGAGTGCAAAATTCTAAATGTATGCTTATATGACAATCTAGGGTGAGTGGTACGCATTCATCCGGTAAATGGAACCGATGTCGTGGAAGGCACACCTCTTCCACGCACCCCGTACACTGGTTGGGCCTTCCTGTATACTAGGTACCGTGTCCTGGTTAGTCCTTCCTCCATACCAGATACCACAATTATCAACAACACAATCCTCAAACTTCAAGTAGCTTTCCCCCGGATGAATTTGCACCAAACCCTTTGACCCAAGTAGACACATAGCATGCTCACATAAATAGTTATACATGCTTTTCTAACATTTTTGCATGCAAAATGAACGAGCCTAATTAATACATGAATTTCGCCCGGATCCAAAATATCGATTCGATATTCAAAACATGTAAATTCCATATATTTCATAGATCTAGAATTCACACCTCATGCGATTTCTCTACATCTTTGAAGGATCAACTAGAGGCCCAAATAAACGTCAGATCTCAATTTATGCGCGATTCCTATGAGTTTTATTTGTTTTTTCCAAAATTTTTAGAAATTCAATTTTCAAAAAAGTTTCCGAACATGGCCTAAGAGGTATCAAAATGAAGCTCTTACCTCCATGAGTTCAAATCTAGAATCTGGAGAAAAATTAATGGACGAACGGTCGTCGATCAACGTCGTGAAGCTCGTAGCCACCAAAATCTCCTTTTTCTCTCTCAAAGATATTTTAGAAAGTTTTGTAAAATAATGCAAACTCATCCTGACTATTTATAGGCAACATTTTTAGAATTTACATTTACCTCCCCACGAGTTCTCAAAACTTCCGATTATCTCCCAAAACGTCTTAGACGTCCACTTTATTATTTCACGAGTGAAAACTAAAAATTATAAAAGTTTTCATCTACGTTTTGTTTGGGTCCAAAATAAGGATCCAAAAACTGATCTCTGTGGAATCTCTATACCATCTACCTTTTATGCAACGTGTCACTCACATTCTCACCATAGTATTCAAAATGATCTAAGATTAGATAAAAACTACCAAAAATTATACTACACATGTATAATTACTATTCATGAAAATTAGGTAAAGTCAAATAACATTTAAAATCATATAAATATCATTTCGACATGTCGATGCATCATGAATTTCCAAGTTCTCGTGTCTTCACTGACACTTCACTGTTGACTCACAGTCAATCTCATTCACCATTATCAATTAACGTTGATAACTCACAAAATTCAAACATGCATGTTGAAACAATAAAAGATTCAGAATAGGTGTGACATATATATATTCACCCATATATATACACATATGTACCATATATATCATCTATAGGGGAGAGAGAGAGAGAGAGAGAGAGAGAGAGAGAGAGAGAGAGAGAGAGAGAGATGAAGCAGAAGAAGAAGAAGAGGATCAAAGAGACAGAAAGAGAAAGACAGAGGCAGAGATTAGAGAGAGAGAAGAGGAGGCCATTGGAGGGAGCTCAAGCTTGACGCTTTGCCAAATGCGCCCTTAACGACGTTTGGTGAGTCTTAAACTCACTCGGTAGCTTAAATATATTGTTTTACATGTTTTGGATGCTTTAAAATGACCCAAACATACCCTAACAGATTTTGGACATTCACTGCTAGAATCTGGAGAAGATGACTTTTGATCGATCAAACTAGGTTCAATCGATTGAACACATAGAGTCTCAATCGATTGAAATGACTTCAATCGATCAAGACCACTTTTACCTCAATCGATCGAGCAATATTTGATCAATCGAACATTACTTTTAGCAATTGATTGAAATGTGTTCAATTGATTGAAATTAACAGAGTATGGTTATTTTCCTTGGAGTTTATAATTCATAATGCTTAGTCGCTTAATCGATGTTCTATACTTCTATTATGTTATAATATGGATTAAAGGATAATGGGATACAATAATAAGATTGAGATAATATGGTGAGTAATGTATTCGGGCTCAAAACGTTAGTAATTCTATGACATGATAATGAGATAAGGTCTATAGTACAAGGTATAGCGGTGGGTAACGCTAGAAACATGGTAGTGATTGAGTCAGTTGGGTATCGGTGTCTCTTAAGGACAGTATGTCAGTTTCAGGGATTAGTCATGAGCACACCTGCGTGGGATGTGGGGGTTATGTATTGTACTCACAAGAGTTCTTAAAAGCTTTGATGTAGTGAACAAGAGTACCAGTACGTATTGATTATGGACGGACGATACTCGCGAGTGTTCTTAAAAGTGGTGAATAGTAAGATTTCTTAAAAGCGGCGAACTGAAGTATTGGTGTGTCCATAGGCCAGTGGTTATGTTAGAACGATGTATGGTGCTCGCAAGAGTTCTTAAAAGCTTTGATGCAGTGAACAAGAGCCCTTGTATGTCGTAATGATATATTTACATCATCTCAGTCAGTCGGGGTTAGTATAGTCAGCTTTAGTGTTTGAAGGTGATATGAATCAGATAACGAGTTCGGAATAAAAGAAAGAAAATATGCTATTAGTAGCACTACGATATATCCTTCATAAATGGTAACTACTTTATATCTATGAGACCGTGCTAGTTTATTTTCACTCAGCTTTCAATAAGCTCACGGCCATTATTGCCTAGACATTCCCCGTCCAGCCTATCATGTCTATGCTATTACAGGTAATGAACCCAACGATAGTGGCTATTACCCGGAGGAGGGCTATGCTGAGGGCGAACCTACTGAGGTTGGAGAAGCCAGGGGAGACTACTACGCGGACGTTTACGTTTACGCGAGCTAAAGCAAGAGATAGACTTTTAGTCTTACATTTTATATTTTGTTAAACTTTGTTATAATTGGTACTTGGGCACTGTTGCTTACAAACCTTTTAAAATTCTTGTAGCGCACTCTGATGATATTGTTATTGCTAAAACTTTTGTAATATATTCAATTTAGTATTTTTATTCTTGTTGCTTTTAGTTGACTAGCATTGTGTGGTGTGGACCAATTAGTGACTTTCACCCATCATTCCCTATGGACCCAAAAAGGATATTTATTTTTCTCTATTTTTGCTGTTTCGGGGCGTGACACGTTAAGATTACAGATATCCATTAATTAAACATAATTACTGACAATCATATTTAACTAATCTCTTAAAATTTCTTGAGATCCTCCGCTTAACTTATCTGATATGTCGGATACAAAATCCACCTGCTGTTGACACCCCAATTTTGACCGATCGTCGAATTTAGGAGATGGTTACCTCTAGACCGATGATGACAATGACCGGCAAAATTCAAAGGCTTTCCAAGTGATTCAAATCCTTTCGGAGAATTCTTCAGCCCCAATAAAAGTTTTTAAAGAAAAGGGGATAAATCAGATATTTAGGAAAACCCTGATATGAAATACGTATGAGAGAAATAATCTGAAAATTAATTTCAAAATAAATAAATAAAAAAGAATTTAGAAAATAAAATAAAAAAGTGAAGAAAGAATTTTGAAAAAGAAAGGAAAGGAAAGGAAAAGAAAAGAATATATATATAAGTAATCTAGATGATATATAGGTAATCTATTAAGTATGTACTAGTGTAAGTATATCTTGAGTACATTAGTATAAAGTATATTGGTATTAAGTATGTAATAAGTATATATTTAAAAAAAAAAAAGTAAAAAATTTGGAATTCTGTTAGCTGTGGCATGCACCGACTGTCAGTGAGTGCCAGAGCGACACTTGCTGAGTGTCGCAGACAACTCAGTGAGTGCCGCCCGCTGTAACAGGCTATTTTTCTCAAATATGTATGGAATATTCTTGCACATTGGTTTTCCACCTAAATTTACCCAATTGACCCTATGGGAGTGGTCTATATAAGGAGGCCTTCACCTCCATTACAAAGATCCTCTTCTCCCATCTTGCAAAATATATAGAAAACGAGAGAGATTTAAGAGCGATGATGAGAAATATTTGAAGAATGAAGAACTCTTGAAGAAGAATTTGAAGAATTTGAAGAGTATTTTGAAGAACTTGGAAAAAGTCTTCATAGAACAAGAAATCCTTGAGGTTATTAGAGGTAACCATCTAATTTTGTTTAGATTTAAGTTGAAATTCAATCACAATTCATAGATCTAGGACATTTTACACATTTTCAAAAACTCTCTTCCTACCCCATTTCATCACACACCACATAGAATTGTGATTGAATTATTTTCTTGCTTTCACTGATTTGGATCTAAATAAGAGCCTTGGATTTAAAATTATGTAAAAGAATTTTTGATTTGGACTTTCAAACAAACTTTGATTTTATTTTCTCTTGTCTATTTTCTCTTTTTAAGGTTCATGAGACCTGCAATGTCTCATTTGAGTCCATTTTGAGTTTGATCCTTTAGTCCTCTATGATCGTATGATTTATGTGGGGATTAGGTTGATCATTATTGTATCCACACATGCTTGGATGGGTTCAAGTCTTATTTCATGACTTGGAGCCTTCAATTTGAGAATCTCATAGAGTTCTATTTATACTCTACGATGATTCATGTAGGTTTGGTCTTACTTAGTCTCCAAGGACCATTAATTTGAGAGGAGAATAGAACAAAATGAATCTATATTTCTCAAGGACCACATAATTGGGAGAGGAAATAGAAATAATTTAAGCCTAGAACAAGAATATGAATAATAAGTCAATGTTGGTGCACTGGATTCATGAACCCACTATGATCAAAGATTTTTTTTTATTAAATCATGGTCTATGGAATTGAATGAGACCAATTGAAAAATGTTCATAGCTCATATATGCGTCACTAGGATTTTTGTTTTAACAAAAATTTATACTTAGGATGGTTTGGCCTGATGATTTATAAACTATTCACTCTCTGTCCAAACTTTCAGAATAGTAAATCTGTATTAAACTTAGTGAATCAGAACCCTGATCAAGTTTTATTGACCTCAAATAATTTTTTCTAAGAAGCTTAAACTGTTAATAAAAATAATGAGGTCATTCGGATTTATTTGCTATTTTTAGAAAATCGTTAGAAAAAACTCGGGACAGAGAGTTACAGATTCCTGAGTGAAGTCTAGTTTTTGCTCCATTCCCAGAGATCGAACCGTTGGATCTTCGATTTTCTTTTTGGGTTAGAAACTAAACTCACAGAGGTATATCATGCTAAAACAATCATTAAGATCCAACCGTTGGAAGTATTTTATTTCTATTTTTGAAAATTTGATTTGCTCTCTGAAATCCTTGTAACACTGTCACAATTTTGGTGAATCTATATAAATATAATCTAAAGGGTCTCCTAATCTCTTGAGACTTAAACCATGCTTTAAATATTGTCAATTAGACTTGAATCCAGAGGCTAGGTGGTCCAAATTAATGAACAGTTCATAGCTCATTCTTGTTCATAGCCATGCATCCATCCATATATGTTGATACTTGTAGTTAGGACCTATTCTTTTGGGATAAGTTGCATCTAATTGAACGTAGTTGTGAGTTCCTTGTGATCATGTTGGGATCATAACATCTCTGTCACGATCCATCCCGCAAATGTGCAAAAATAGGACATGTGGCACGCCACCAAGGCTCATCCAACCTTTAAACAACTATACGCAGCAGAAAAGAGCTTTAAAACAACCCTGAGTATTTAAAACTTTAGAAAATATTGCTCTCCGAGTTGTAAAATCTGTACAAAATTTAAAACGTAACTATATTTCGAATTGGATGAATATATGTTAAAAGGGGTCCCAAAGGTATCCTAAGAACCAACCAAAATATTTAAATTATTCCGGAAGGTATAGAAAAAGATTTTTGGCGGGGGTCATTTCGACCGGTCGAACGTCCCCATTCGACCGGTTGAATGACCCTTTAGCAGAATCCTGCACAATGCTGCACAATTTTGCCTAAGGCGTCAAACAACCTTCGCTCCGTTCATGTCACCAAACATGTTTACATCCATCCAACTACACAAGTGATAATAAGACTTTAAGAACATCATTAAGACATACTAATCTACTAAAAGATACAATGACGGGACAAGCTAAGACTTGTTTGGATTGATTCACCAAAAGTACTATTTCATTCATTTAAAACTAGGAATTTACAAGTTAAGCGTACAAAACACGAACTTAGGAGTTCGGATAAATTCCAACATAACCATAGGAAGTTTTACAACTTGTTACAACATTACTAGACCATTCCATGATTTCCAGGTCGAAGTTCATAGTTATAACTTCTCAAAATTCACCTTACAACATTGGAAATTGGAAACAAAAACATATACAAAGAGATGATCCCCGTCGTTCACGCGGTCTCACTTCTCATGCTTCTTCTTTCCTTTCTTTCGTTCACCTGTAATGGAGTAAATCTCCACTGCTCTACTATATGCTGAGTGCACAATTCTAACCATATGTTTATATGACAGTTCATGCTTTAACATCTAAATCACATGAAATAGTCTCTAGGGAGAGAGACACACATTCATCCGGTATATCGGTAAGCCCAAAGTCTATCAATTGTGATGCCAATGGCAACCCAGAGTCTATCAACCATTGCACCCAACTGCTCTAGCAGGGCCGGTTCCCAAACCAAGCAAGTAG
This sequence comes from Hydrangea macrophylla, assembly GCA_033977485.1. NCBI lineage: Eukaryota > Viridiplantae > Streptophyta > Magnoliopsida > Cornales > Hydrangeaceae > Hydrangea > Hydrangea macrophylla. The sequence continues at coordinate 64,636,358 of CM066998.1, forward strand.
CCATCGCTATTGTAACTCTCAAACATCAAGAGGCGTACCCCGGCATAAATTTGTATCAAACACCCCTTTGACCCACATAGACACATAGCATGCTCATATGATCACATATACGTGCTTTCATGTCATTTTTATGTGCATAATTAACGAGCCTACTTAATACATGAATTTCACGCGGATCTAAAGTATCAAGTCTGATAATTAAAACATGAAATTTTCTATAATTCATTGGCTTAGAATTCATATATCGTGCAAATGTCCTATAATTTTGAAGGATGAACTAAGGGACCAATTAAACGTCGGATCTTGAGTTTCAAGTGATTTCTGCAAGTTTACACGTGTTTTTCTCAAAATTCCAACATTAATATCTTTATAAAAACTTAACCAAGCGAATCCTAAGAGATATCAAAACGAAGCTCTTACCTCGAGGAGCTCGAAAATGAAATTTGGATAAAAAATGACCATCGAAAAGTCGTCAATTTGTGTCTTGAAGATCTAAGCAATGAAATCCCCAAATCTCCTCTGTTGATTTAGGTTTAAACAATTTGTGAAATGAAATATCTTCACACTTTCTATATATAGGCAATACTTTCAAAAATTGTATTTACCTCCCTACAAGTTCTCAAAACTCCTAATTAACTCCTGAAACGTCGCACATGTCCATTTATTACTTCACGAGTGAAAACTATAAGTTACAAAACTTTCCGACTAAGTTCCATTTGTCGTTGAAATTACGTTCGAAAACTAACTTCTGTGGAATCTTTAGATAACCTACCTTTCATGCAACACATCCCATCGGTTATCGTTAAAACTATCCAAATGATCTTAAACAATATCAATACATACAAAAATATTCTACACAAGTAAATTCACTATTTATAATTTACCAGATAGCTAAATAACATTTAATCCACGTAAATGTTATTTAATCACACGAATGTCTCAATAATTACCGAATCACCGTGCCCTTACTCGACACCCTCTGTTGACCACAGTCAACCACTTATTTCAATAATTAATAAACATTAATAATTTCACATGTTACCACAACGTTGTATTAAAAGTATGTAAATTCTGGGACGGTTGTGACAATCTCTATAGGGACATTACATTGGCTCCTAGTTGAGACTTGTATATCTATAGAGGTGTTGTGTTTCCAACTAGTTAGAAGGAATTCATGATTAAGCCAATTCTTTCCATGCTTAATAGATTTAAGATAGAACTTTGGATATGCAATTTAGGATTTAACATTATATTTTGTTCAAAGCATGTGAACTAACCCCTTGTTTTGTAGCGCTATTAAGGTATGACTTCTCGACTCCTCTATATTTTATTTATTTCTCAATTTTTATTAATTTTTGACTCCATGTGCGACATCTTAGACTAGGTATTGCCCATGCGTATTTATGTGATTAGAGACATTTTCTTGGATTTTCTATTTTTGTGTATGCGTCGCATGTTTCTATATCGTCGCTGGATCCCAGGTAAGTTTCCTTGTTCCATATTTGCATATCATCCTGCTTGCTATTTGACCTATATAATTTTGTATGCCTTTTATCGTTAGCAATCTTGTACCCCTTTCGACATGCTTATGTAATGTATACTTATATCTATGTATTAGTTGTGGGCACGCTTTGAATAATAATTCAATTAAAAGGATGTCAAGTAGAGACCTATCACGAGATAGGTTGAGAGGGGGTGTTTTAGTCCGCCAGGCTCCTTCCCCTCTCATTCCATAATCCCCGGACCTAGAAATCTCTGGTTTCCAAAAGATCAGTTTGATTTTTAAATGGTTTCTTAATTTTCCTTTAAAAATTAAGTGGCGACTTGCATTTGAATTTGAAATTTGAAAAAGTTTTAAAACGCATGAGTAAAACTGCGAGTATCCAAAATTTGGCGACTCTGCTAGGGATCGAACCCAAAATCTCTAGTTTCACAGACCAGAATTTTTTTATTTTGGGTTCACTCAAGGATTAGACTTGAAAGCATCATTTTAATCGAATTATTTAATTTTTGTGTGCCCGTTGCATTGCACTTGCATGTCTAGCCAGTCGATAGCACGGAACTATGACCTTGGAGGCTCGGGGCAACCCGGTCGATCAAGCCATCATGGAAATGTATGATTACCCTTGATCTCGTACCATGTGTTGGTATATAAAGCATCATATCAGATGTGTGTCAAGGGTCCCTTATTTGACCAAAACCTGGCCTTTGCATAGTAGCTTCCATAGAACCTTTCAAGATTAGGGAGATCAATCCTTCATTAGGATTTATGTGCTAGGGAGTTTTGTATGCCCGGAAGGGATTACTTCAGATGATGACGATACTTGCTTGATGAAAGATGTATAACCTCTTAATCACTCTTGAGCAATTCCTCTTCATATCCTATAACATTTGAGAACATGCCAAATCTTGATTATAAGATTACACTTCTTATATCATGTTTAGTTAAGCATCATTGACCTTGTATGTATCCAAATTCATGAAAAGTGCGGTGATAATACGATCATGTGATCCTTCTACCCAAGGAATTTTAAATCCATCTTTGAAAGCAAATAGATTTTTGTCATCTTTATTCCAAAGTTTTTATCTCTTTCAAAAATCTTTGGAGTTCACTTTTTGACTAAAATTCTAAGTCAACCCTTGTTGAAGATATATTTCTATATTCTCATCTTCGAAGGAAGAACCCTAAAATCTTGAAAATTGTTTTTAGAAGAAATGCTTTTCAAATGAATTTCAAAGCAAAACTTTAACCCGATCATTTTTGTCAAGAAATATTTTCATTCTCAAAAGCATTCTCAAGAATTGTTCTCAAAAGATTTTATCATCCAAGAAATACTGCCCAAATGAATTTCAAAACATTTAAAAAAAAGTCTAAAGGGTAGCAAGAATCACAATGAAAGGAAAAACTGACACACTTAACATGGGTAAGGATTTTATGTGTTTATGTGCTAGGATTAGGAATCTCTTTCTGGCATATAGAGTAGGCACAAACACACACATACACACACATACATACACACACTTGCATTGCATCCGTGTGACATATGAATCATTCATGAGCATTTTATCAAGCATTTTCAAAATAAATATAATAAATGAAAAATAAGGTCGTTTAAAATTAGTCAAATTGATTAAA